>JAZHAC010000008.1:7112500-8362500 GCA_039707435.1 Actias luna | reverse complement strand
AACTTCTCATATAACCATTTATTTTTCTTTATGGACTACTTTTTAGCACTATCCGACAAAGATGAATAAGATATCAGGTGATAGGCTTAAAAATCTATTAATAACTAGCTGTTTTTTCTACAATTAACAATTTCAAAATTAAAAGTAAAATAAAAGCAGAATATCAAATTACCAATGTTTATTTTATAATTTAATGTTATGATTAGTTTAACAAAAAATAACATCTTGAAAAAAGACCACTGCCATGAATTGTAAGCACTGCAGTCGCAAATTTAAACTAAATTCCGTAAGTGGTGGGCGCAAAAGGGACGCATCATCCCGTTTCATTTTAACGTGACAGAACGAGACGGGTAACGTTAGTTTGTTTATATACTTAAAATAATTGTAATATATTATGCAAAATCATGTAAACAGTTTTCATGCGTCGTCATATTGCTTTTCTTAAATATTGTTAGCTTGTCCTAGAACGATATTTGCAAAATTAAACTAAACAGAAAGAGACACAAAACTATTATACTGAGCAATATTGCGTTTCAAGATGTCAGCGCATAAACCCAGAACTCTCTCGAACCTGCAAAAAATAAACAAACTATTTACCATAGTTCAACAGAACAATATTTGTTTGTTGATCACTTTATTTATTTTAACCGATATATGTAAATGCAGAAGTCACGAAATAAGTACATGTTTATTTATGTGTTAGTATTTGATATAATATTATATAGAAAAATCGGAGGCTTGGTAATTAACTAGATAAATGAATGAAACAAGAATTCTGTCACCATAGATATAAATATTTTTATACAGAAAATATGCGATGATAGTAGGTTTTTTTTTTATTTTGCTAAAAAGCTCTAAAGTTCTTTTTAAAAGCGGAATATGTCTACTATTTTAGAATGTCGAAATATAAAGAAAATATGTGTAAAATATGTGTCGAAGTCAATTTACCGAAATAAAACTTTATTTTTTGGTTTGGTTTATTTTACTAAATTTCTTTACAATCCACCTTACCCAACCGAGTAATCTAGCAAAAAAGGTTACATCAGGTTAGTATCACTTTGGAGCAGAGATAGTGAAAGTCCTTGCTCTACAGCCGAATAGACGTAGGAGGGACACCGTGGGGTTTTAATGGGTATTTCTGACGGCTACCGTCGGACGAGACCCACATATTCCTCCCACAAGCCATAATCTCACCTGGTGTTCATTGACGATGTGGCCCAAGATTGTGGACCTAGTACTATATATCCTTAGCACCGAATGTTCAAATCAGTTCAGGCTGCGATCTTTATAATTTTGAATATAGTCTCAATATATATTACATAAACAATATAATTTTTAAGCAAACGAAGTGACTGACATCCGAAATTTTGTCTTAGTTGGTGAAATTTACTATAATTTTTTATACACATTTTGGCGCCCCGATCAAATGCCTAGCTTGCCTCATAGAGCGGGTCCTGCCTTGACGCAGTGTCCGTACACACTGTCAACTGAGCGATCATTGCTAAAAATATCCCGGATAGGATAAAATATAGTGTATCTATTCACCTCGCACGATCAAGCTTGACACATTTGAGTGCGCCTGCAGCGCGCACCGTGGCGGCCCGCGGTCTGTCAAGCAGTAGCGCTATCTCGCCAAAATAATCCGAGGGTCCCAACCGTCCTACTTCTACAGCGTCACCTTCACCTTGCCCGTTACGCTGTTGTAATACTACTGCCGTACCTATAACATAATTATTTAATATTTCATTCATATACTACACTTACTTCAGGCTTCACTCGCGTTAATATTGATTTTGTTAAACAAATCGGATGATGCGATAAAAAGTTTCATACAAAGTTTATCTCTCTTTTTATCTAACTTCTAATATATATTTTGCAAGGAAAAGTAGCCTATTACCGCCTCCATGTTTCCATCTATCGCTATACAAAAATTACTATACTAAATAAATTTTAGTAAGGATTATGATTTTATTCACACTATGAACTTCAGATGAAAAAAAATACTTTATATGTTTAGCATTATGTCTAAAATCTCACCTGATCACTTGATATAGTGTCAATGTGGCCCAAGATGGAGCACACGCTAAGCCTAGTTGATGGACTGGCTCTCAAATGGAACTGCCACAACTCACTTGCCAAAAGCCCAACCACCATGCAAAAAAACGTCTTATTTGAAACATTTAATAAAATAAACGATTTATGGTTATATACCTTCTACAATTATGTAAAAATCATTGCCAGGCTCTCCTTGTCGTACTATTGTTTCCCCATCAGTGAAGGATACAGATTCTAAAGCATCTGCTACTGTCAGTCTTTCCCACTTTTCTAAACTTTCTGCAAAAAATGAATATTATTATTGCTATAGCTTATAGATACATACAGTTAAAGTAACTGAGCTAAATCTGTTTTTTTTTTTATTTTTGATAATAATAATTGTGGTGTACTTTGTTATCAAACTAGGCTATAAAATACAGTCCCTTGAGTATAGCTATATATAGAGAGCATTTTACGATATACAATGTTGTGTATTCCTAATATAGAGAAATTATGAAATAGAATATACACCAACAAAACTTATAAGCTTAAAAACTGATACACTTGTTTACATACCTAAAATAGACACACGGGAAAGAAATTCATCATACATGCGTCGTTTTCTAATAGTCGATCCCATGAGTATACGGCGGTAGGAGTCACGGTCCAACCCCCAAAGTTTGAGCGAAGTACGTGCACGAACGGTGGCCGCTCGCGGTGTTCCGTAAATTAGCGCCAATTCACCAAAACTGCCACCTTCGCTTATTGTTGTTACTGGTTCACCATTAACTAAAACCTACACAGAATTAGCGCTTCTTTCATCATTTTCAAGTAATAGATAAGTACGTTCTTAAATACCTAGTTTCTCATAGTTTTGGTTTTTTGAAGGAACTCAATATGTTGTAATTTGTTTCTATTTAACTCATAAAAACTAGCGTGATTTGTCGCTTTATTATTACACATTTTATGTGTTTTAAGTAATATATTATGGATATCGTGAATGAGCAAATTTTTTACTTATACTCAAGCCTTGACACTTATTTTTTGGGGCACGCTAATTCTCGAAAGTTGTAACTCCAAATTCTTTAATACCCCTCCCCCGCGCCAATGTGTTTTGAGTATGATGTGATGCGAGTGTATAGTAATTATCAAGTTTATATGCGAAAATCCTCTCTCGCATTCCTTCGTTGAAAATGCTAGGGTATAGACAGTATTGATGAGCGGAGTTAAATCGATCGCGAAAAGCCCGGATAACATTTCGTCTTTTTCTCCAAACGTAATGTTTTTTTCAACTTCATTTGGCGATTTTTCGAGCATGAGAACATTGCAAGCTTCGACGATATCTTTATTACTCGATTCTAGTAAACGATCTTTCGTAGCAGCTGCCAATTTAAAATAAAGTGTCTCTGAACCTATGGGTTGCTGTATATTTCTTCCGCTTTCGTTGTACTCCCTAGTTCAAATAGATTCCCTAATTCAAATTTTCAGGGCTTCTTGGGAACAGAATAAAGCAACTTTCCTGAAAGTTTGAAACAAATCAAAATTCAGAGAAAAGTTCTAGCTATTTTTCAGCGATTTTTGTTAATTTGATTGGTTTAAAATAGTTATAAATTTACAAAATCGGAGCAATTAAATAAAAGCTGGGTAGATTCCATTCCAAAAAATCAGCATCAACATCGCCGACCATAGTGCGCACACTTTCGTCGAGAATTAATGGATCTGCCTATATATATGTATGTGCCCAGTGCACACCCACGCATCATATACCTAACTACAAATGTTATAAATATCGTGCCTGATACATATGATGTATTTAAGATGAAAAATTAAGTTATTTTTTTTTTAATATAAAAAAGGATAATAATATGTGATAAGATACATATAGTATATCTACTGAATGTCAAAATAAAAAGGATATGCGAACAGCAGTCCCAAATTTAAGCTGATAATAAGTATTTAAAAAATTCAAAGTACCTAATAGGTATGTACCTCTACTTCACCAGAATCAATTATATAGAAATTATCGCCTTCATCACCCTGTCGTATAACAGTCTCACCAGGGTGGCACTGAACTGGAAACATAGCGTCAAACATGTCTGCTCTTTCAGACTCGTCCAAATGTGTGAATAGTACATTTGAAGCTATAGCCCGAGAGAGAGCACCCATCGTTTTGTAATCTTTTGGCACCACCTGGAACATTGTGTTTATTTACGGCGTCAATACCCTATCACAGACACACTTCATCATCCATATTTCTATACACACACTGGCCTCGCCTCACCTCTATCCAATAGAGAGTGAAGTTGGGGTTACATATATTGTTCTTTTACATCACATCAAAAATAATAAATTTATAAAGATATTTTAGACAATCAACTTATAAAATATATTTAATTAGCTAAGTCTAACTAAAACATTACTATTTTGGAGAAATTTATCTAACTTAGTTGTTTCATAATCTTTATTGTACACCGAGTATCTCAAAATTTTTCAGCTACGACATTACCTCAGTGTGTATAAGACTTGAGGTTTGTATTTTAGTATTCTTAATCAATTGTTTTATTAAGGATATTACGAAACCAAAATTTTAGATCTAGATATCCTAATACAGTAGAACCTCAATAAGTTGAAGACCTGCAAACCTCAAAAAAATGTTTTGTTCTCTTCCCTTCAACACCAAAACCTCCATTTTCTATAAGTCGAAAACTCTATAACTCGAATCTTGATGTTCGACTTATAGAGATTCTACTGTAGTATATTCAATCAGTTTCAGTACTATGTTTGGATAATAATGAATTATTTTTTAAGGAATTGTCTGTAGAAGCAAAATAACTAATGTCTAAACACCTGTAAGTAATCAATATTAACTTTATAATAGATCATTATTTATTAATACTATTTCAAGTAATTTTCTAGTAATTCACAGTAACAATAATATGGCATATATAGTTTTAATTTGGGATATCAAATAGCTACAATCCCATTTCTATTACATGATATAGATTCATCATGAAAACCAAAACTATAATTATAATAGGCTAAGCATTGCGAAAGCAGTCTAATCTCTGACAATAAGTGCGAATATTTGGTTGTCATAGTCATTTTAGTGGGTATTTTGAATCATTTGTACCGGGTGAGTCCACATATCCTTGTTATACTGTGAAAGACAATACATGAATGTATTTTTCTCCTATGTAAATAAAAAAACTGATTACCAGCCAAGAACTTCTAATTCTTATATTTGCTGTATTAAAAAGATTAATATTTAATTGATATTGATTCAATAATTTATTTAACAAGACATGAAAAGCATGTTACTAGACATCGTGCAGTAAAATTACCACCTTAATAAAAACTAAATAAAGATTTCAGCAGAATGTAAACAAAAAATAAAAGAGTTGATAGTTGCATAGCTTCAAACAATTTACCTTTTTAACATAGCTTGTTGCATCTTCTTCTGTAACAGGCTCTGCACTGATACCACCACGCCTACGAGGCAGTTGTCCTCCAAGAGTAGGGAGGGGTGATAGCTCACCATCTGCTTCAACATCTGATGCAGCAGCTGCTGCTGCTGCAGCTTTTACCTGCTCCTTTAACAAAAATGAGTTATGAATATGATGGAATTAATAAATATAAAATTAATATCTAGGATGTTGGTATGTACAATCACATTTGGAATAAATCTTTCATTTTAATCATCCAATATGTTATACTTTTTTTTAGTTTATTTCAATAAGTGTTTTACCTAAAAATTTGTTTGCTATAGATATAAACTCTGAGATGTGATAATTGTAGCATTCTTCTAAATATTAACTTTTTGATACATTAAATAACTTATTGTTTTATTTATAGTACTTGATAAATAAGGCTATTTATATAAATTTAATGTTATTTATTCCATTGTTTGGCTCTACATTAATAACCAGGAACCATCTTGATCAACCAATCTTTATCATTTCAATAACAAATATAAGCCGCCATATAACTTAGATTTTATATTAGTCCAACTGTTACGTTTTTGAGGACCAGTAATTCATAATTCTGGATCTCTTTTTACATAATGATTTTATTAATCAACAATGCTGACTGTTTCCTACTTTAAAATAAAATAGTGTACAAAAGTTTATACCCACTCGCTCTAATTTCTGAAAATATTGTCTCAGAAAACAAACAGGGTTTTCGGGTTTATTAACACACAGCTGTACGATACAATCTTTTAAAAGCAACTGGATGTTATGACTTTGAATATAATTTTCACATTGTTGTAAACAACGTTGTTCTTCCATCTCTGATAAAAGAAATAACATTGATAATTAGAACGCTTGGATGTCTTTATCAGTTACGCATTTTGATGCAATTGCATACTATATGTAAACATAATGACTAAAGTGGACCAACACACATCTACATTTCACAACACAAATACGAATCTACTGCTACGAATAGCAAAAAATGATAAAATAAACCAAACTCAATATTCGACACTTTATAATAGATGGTGCAGCTAGTGTTAGCAGTGGGTGCTAGGCTTGTTGCAAAATTAAAAATTAATCGATTTTAATTAATAATATATCGATTTTAATTTTTAAAATATTCAGACTTTGCGTCAATATTTGATGTATAATATATCAATGTGTAGCGATATCCTCTGTCGTATCCCTTTGACATCTGTCTTTTCGAACCGCTGGCACGCAGGCCGATATTACGGCCAGTGACAATTACAAAGGACGCCACAAATGTATTGAAATAAAATTCCGGATATGAAAAAAGTATAAAACCGATATTTATGTTGTAATCCACAAATAATAATATGTACTTTTTTGTTATAATTGCATTTTTTTGTGCGTTCATATGCATTGTTTCGCGGTACGTCGCGCGTAGATTGTGACCACCTGGTCATCACTACCCACGCTCTATAACTGCACCGTCCCATTCTTCTCTAATAAAAAGCAATAGAAATAAATCTGTCCACTTTTAGATTACAATTTGCATTCAGGAGTAAACTGAATAAAACGGTTTTTAATGTATGAGAAGCAACCTAAAAATAAAAATATCTCGTGATTGTCGTTCGTTTTCATTCCGAAAGTTTCCTACCAGATCTTGTTATTATAAACCACAAATTTTCTATAGTAACACGACGCGCATTTTTTTCCACTTTTTGAGCTATGGTATATAAAAGTTTTTTTTTGTAATAAATTTAAATGTAAAATTGTAATTTCATATAGGTTTTACTATTAATCGATTTATCTATTAAATCACCGCAAATATCAACCAGTTACGTTTTTAGATTGGACTTATAGTTTAAGCGTAAATTGGATAAAACCATTTTTGATATAAGAGAGGTAAAGTTAAATATTAGTATCTCATGATTTTCGTTTGTTTTCGTCCTGAAATATTCACACTTGTGTTTTATCATTATACACCACAAGTTACTCAATCAAATATGGTGCACAATTGGACATTTTTAGACTTATTGAGCTATGGCCCATTAAGCCAAAAAAATTATAATTAATGAATATTCATAAAATTGTAATTTAATAAAGGTTTCAACACAATTAATAACTCTATTAAAAATAACGAATATGATTAAATTATCTTTATAAATTGGATTTATAGTTCAGGAGCAAATGAAACAAAAATGTGTTTAATGAATGGGAAGCAACCAATAAGTAAGAATATCTTGTGATTATCATTTTGTGGCGTCCTTTGTAATTGTCACTGGCCGTAATATCGGCCTGCGTGCCAGCGGTTTGAAAAGACAGATGTCAGAGGGATACGACAGAGATTATCGCTACAATTTGTTTTTGTTCTGAAAATTTCACACTAGTATCTTATCATTTTATGCCACAAGTTATCCAAACTAACATTATGCGAATTATTGCATTGTTTGAGTTGTGGTGCACAAAACCACAATTCGTTTAACCACCCGCCAATGTCGGGTTAACCATCAACCAATGAGATCAGCGGCCAAACAATTCCAAGCGGAAGTGAAGAGTAGTATACAACATTTAATTATGGATTTCTAAAAGTAACGCCTTCAAGAATCAAAAACTTGTTAAATATTATTATATCTTGTTAAAATAAGTCCATGTTATTATTTGTACAAAATGTAATTCTTAGATACCAATAACCAGTTCGTTAGTTAATTACCAATATTGGTAAAATCTTGGCCAAAGACTGTCTCGTATATGTGATATATCTATTGACGCAAATGTTGGCCCAATGTAATTTTTTGTATTCAATCTCCCTTATTATTTTCTACCAATCAGAGTGCACTAGGATTTTGACGAAAGTCGTTTTGAACAGAAAAGTCGGCACTGCTACTCAATAGGGTTAAGTTCAATATTTTTAATTTATATCTAGGAAGCTATTACTTTTATATTGATTTATTATTACGTATTGCTTATAACTGTTTTTGTAATACCTATTTACTAGAAATATTCATAATAATATGCTAGTAGTAACACTGGCTACACTACAATATAGGGATGTCTACATAGAAAATACATCGATATTTATATACAATGCAACACGTCGAGGCCATGCAAGGATGTGTTCCGATATCTCGGTTAGAAACATGTGCGTCCTATAGTACTTTGCTAACATTGCATCACAAAGCTGTAGTCAGCTTAGATAAACCACAATTTTTAATAATCTGTTACTCCCATAACAGCACTTTTATTGTCCGTACGCGTGTTGTGTATTAAACAATGTTCATGGAATCTATGTACCTAAAGAATCATGGATTCAGTTGTTTATTTAAAAAAAAGGGGAAAGTTGTGATATACTTTGTTTTATTTACAAAACTACAAACAATATGCAGATCTTAGATTATTGGGAGTACCGTTTATTGAAATTAAATAAATAAATCATATGACATCATAAATCGTGTGACTGCCTGATAAATTTATTTATTATCAAAGTACAAAAAAAATAAAAATCACTGATATCAATCAGTCATTCAGCCGACATATCACGCCTCTACGGAGAAAATTACAGTCGAGAGAAATAAAAAAAAAAATGGGGGTGTAGTCTAAAGATCTCGAATGTCTCGAAACCTAACTCTCCTCCCATAGCGTGTACTGACTGTGTGAACACGGGATGAGGTGTCATGTTGCGAAATACTGGGTAATGTGCGATTTGGAGACGGAGGAGCGGGTGGAGGAGTGATGACAGGGTCTGGTGTTGTGGATGAAGCTGTTGACGACTCCTGGAGATTTTGCTCGACTTCCTCGTGAGCCGGTTTCACGCGAACGACGCTGAACTTATGCATCCTGCCTGCCACCTCGAGAGCTACAGTTTTAGCGTTTCTAGCCAAAATTTTGTAGGGTCCGGTGTAGGTTGGCTATAGTCGTAGCTTTACAGTATCGTCCCTTAGAAACGCGTGGCTAGCTGTCTGCAGATCTTTGAAGATGAATGATGACGGATGAGCGTGTCGTGATGCTGGAGTGGGACGTATACTAGCCATCTTGGAGCAAAGCCTGGCTGCAAAGTCCTCTATTTTGGCGTCGCGAGTGATTTTTGACGGTACGACGAGAACTCCGGGTAACCGCAAAGAAATTCAGCAGAAGAACACTGTATGTCTTCCTGCAGTTCTGTGCGTATGCTAAGCAGTACAGGAGGTAGAACCTTGGTCCATGCACTACCATGGCACATGGGTGCTGCCTTTAATTGCTTGTGAAAGCGTTCTATCACCCCATTCGTTTGGCAACTAGTCGGGCAGATGCGTTTTGTTAGAAGTCATCGGCTAAAGATATAGCCTCCACGTGAGACATGGCATCCGCCACCACATTGTCCTCCCCTTTGATGTGTACTATGTCTGTCGAGAGCTGGCTTATGAAACTGAGCTGATTGAGTTGTGCTTGCTTTGCAGTTAATTTCCTGGTGATGTAAACTAGAGGTTGCCAGCTGTCAGTTTCGGTTTTGCACTGTTGAAGACAGGAGCCAATATGTTCCTGACGTATCGGTGAATAGACAGAGTTGCGCTTACTGGTTTGAGGGGTACAACATGGTAACCGTTGATAAGCTTTTCTTGCAAGCTTCGAAATGCTTTTGTAGCTCTAGTGTCCAGGTAAAAGGTTTTGTAACTTTGCTTCCCGTGGTGGTTACAGCATCGATGCGCGGAACTTTGTGCATTGCAGCATTGAGTAGATATTTGCGATATCAGTTAATCATGCCAAGAAACCAACGCCTTTCTTGGATTGTCTTGGGTAGAGAAAAATCTCAATGCGCTTTCATGCGGTCATTAGGTCGGTGTGTACCTTGAGAGTTGATACGGTCCCAAGAAACGACAGTTAAGCTACTCCAAAAACATATTTTGCAGAATTTATTATCACATATCACAATATTATGACAGAAATTTAAGTTAAGGGAGAAACGATGAAAGTTTCCTGTCGCCAATCGGTCCCTTCTCAGGCAGCCATCGGATTTCCTGTTCATAAGAAATTGAAAATCTAGCGATAATTGCAGTTTTAGAGTCGTGTAAAAACTAGCCTGTGGAGGTGAAATAATAATGTCCTCAACCTCATAGGTGCAACTAGTGTCAAATAATAATACTACATAACTAAATTTTGTTGTGTCTGCTGTTATTTGGTTATTGTTGAACCGAGCCTCTAAGCTCGCGAACCAAAGAGCTGGGCGGGCTTTGTAGAATGAAGAGGTGCGCATGGAATCGCGGTGCACCTCTAGACGTTAGTTCTGCTAAATTTCTATCCTCAACAGTGTCGGATACACCGCCTTCAGCCATTGCATGTAACAAGTAGTAGTATCTCTCCGTAAGGGGATTAAAATATGTCTAACCTTACGAATAATCTTATACAAATAGGCACTACCACACAATAAAATTTGAATAATGTAAATTACAGAACTGATAAGGAAAGAAATAAGAATAATACAAAAAAACAGAACATAGAGTAATTCACAAACAATAATAAAAACAAAACTTTACTACGAAAGAAAATAGTAAAACTTAATATCCTTATGAGTTGTGATTACTGGCGCCACCATCAACTAAAATTTGCTGAACGTCGCAAAACGGCTAAATTGAAAATAAAAAATAAATGAACGAAAAAATTATTAAAAAATTATAGCACACTGGCATGTGAATGAGCCTACGCACACGATCTGAAACCACGGAGTCTGGCCTTGTTCCGCTGTTGCAGTCACCCCGGGCTGCGGACTGCTGATACCTGGTGTGCGTTGTAAAGCCTCGCCCTTTCCGAGTAGGCGAGTAAATCGTACGGGCTTCTGGCCTCCGCTCCGCTTACGTAATTATTTTTCGATGAAGGTTCATGGTTCGTATATTCGTTGGGTTAATTTGAACAGTTTTATCGCGGTCACTAATTATAAGATATTTAAGGTTATTCATACATATCCTATATCGAGCCATATGATTTGCAATATATATATATCTTTACTAAGCTTATGTACGTGACACTTTTGCTTACTAATTAATTTTAAGTGTTTTTATGACACAAATCAATCATTTATAAAACATATCTTATTGATCAGCAACTTTTTGCTGAATTCAGCCACCACAACTGTATAGAAAAGAATGGGTAGAAGAATATTTAGACTGGTTACTAGAAAGTTGTAAGGGCGCTAACTATGCATGTTGTAAGATGCAATAAGAACATTAACGTTACATCAGAAAAAATCTTTTTTGGGATAACCTAAAGCGAGACGTTTCCTTGGTTTCTTTTTTCATCTTTGCTATTTTATATCTGCCCCATTCATCTGCCCACTTTGAGCGCAATATCTCGCATTAATCTCATTAAAATAATACAAGGAAATAGGTTATCTACTAAGTTAATCAGTGGTCTATTACATACAAAAAGTCTAATTAATGGCGCTAATTATTATGATTTCGAACTAATTTCAAAAATAACTATTGCTATGGCTTAAAAATATTGATATAATATTAAAGATTCTTAAAATTAATTAAATTTCAGCTGTTGGTTTTATTTGTTATACTAATGAACACGTCTGTTATATTACTTTGAAGTATAGGTTTTAATTTCTGAAGTTTAAAATAAAGAAATTTATTATTAATTTGCTGTCATTGTAATTCATTGATATAAGTAGTGTACTTAATTTTCATGATAAATCCCTAATGTTTGTAATTGTTGTTTGAATATTTTTTTTTTCTTATCCTACCGATATTTAGTTCTAGTATACCGATTGTACTAGGCAACTCTATCGATTTCGCATTTTGTCGTTCGAGACCACTACCTTGGCTTGTAATCTGTGATTGTGGCGAAACATGGAAGCTACGGAATCAGAAGCCGGTGGAGAAAAGCATTTAAACAATGTTCTATCACAAGAAGAAATCACTAATTTACCTAAACAGATTGTGGATAAAATCAACTCTTATATTGAACAAAATTTTGGAGAGTACTTAACTGCCAAAGCTTTACATTTGTCGAATAAGTCTCAACTTGGTAAGTACGCACCGGTTTTTCGTGACGCTTTCACTCATTTTAAGTGCTATATTTTAAGTACAAATAACAAAAAAATCCTAAATCAATATTATAGTCAGATTTAATGTATTGCCTGTTACCTATTATTTTGTTCGGTTATGTAGGTATTCTTGTTTTTATATCTTCCTGCTTATAATTTCAACAATAACCTTAACCATATCTAATTTTATGGATCGATATATATAAGTTACCATTTTTAAGTCACTATATATTTTATTCAAGGGAAACAAAATACATTTTAAAGATGAACTTAAAGACAAAATGGAACTCAAAAACATCATAAATTATTTACGACTGAATGTAATGGGCCGGGGCATGTTCCATAGAATCTTGGCTGCACATGCAAGAGAGGAAGCCAAGATTTTATGGACTTTTGTGATTATTTCTAAATAGTTTTTGGACTTAGTTGAATGTAATTACAATTTGTAAATACTGTAAAGTCAGGGTACGATGGGACTGATATGTACTTTTTGAACTGAAGTCCCTAAAATAAATAATGGAAAAATTAAACAGATTTACTAATCTTAGATGATAAAGGAAATATTAGAGACTGCTGTTGTGTTCTAGTTGTAACATTGTATATGCCATATATTTTCTGACTTTGTTCTCTGGTGGTCAGTCTATAACTCTTTAACATCAGTTATGGGCTACCACTTATTAGTTTTGGTTTCTAATAACTAGATTTTTGTATCTACATCACAGAGACTATGAATATAACAAGTTCCTAATAGCTATAGCCAGCAGTGGCTCTTAATATAGGTAAAAACGTCATTTTTGTTTATTACTTACTTTTTATGCAAAATGAATGGAGATTAATTAATATAACTAGTTTAATTGTGTGAAAGAATGCAACAAGCACTGATATTGAGGTAATCCAATTTATAGTCATGAAAATAACAACCATTACTTTTATAAATATGCTTTACTTTAAAAATTCTTTATTATTATGTTGCAATATAATGTATTCTTTTCAAATCAATTCAAATAAATATGTTTTTCTATTCCATCTTATTCACTCTTTGGTAGAATTATTATAGTGTCAATAATGTTGTAACATGTAATAATGTAATAACATTATTGATACAAAAATTACCAAGAGACAAAGTAATCGATACCAATCAATGATAATGTATAATTAAATTCATTTCCATATATGAAAATGTGTGTACTTCTTATTCTACATTTATATTGGACCAATATACAATTTTATTACATTATTCTACATTTACACATAAGAAAACAAGAAAGTGGTCATGTAAGGATTTTGATTCATAATTATATCCAGAACTCAAAAAAAGAAATAACCAGACGAAAATGATCAAATAAACAGAAGAGAACAATATATTGCTTTAAATATTATATACATTTGAATTTGGAGGTTATTTTAATTTTCTTGTATAAAAATAAATTATAGTTATATATTTTATTGTAAGTAAAGGTTTGAAATAAATGCTACTTATGTGAAATTATTTATATAAAATTAATAAAAATTTATCTGATTCACATTTATTCTTTACATTAGACTTTCTTAGATTTACAATCTTTGATTCATATATTTAGAAACAAGTGCATATACATATACCTGCCTGCATATTTGATAATAATCTGTTTTACATTTATTGGTTGGCAGTTACCTTTATAAAATTTTATAAAAGACTAATGGAACTGGTAGATCTTTTTCAGCCCTTTCCAGTAGTCAATAACTTGACCAAAGCTTTATCTCGTTTAGGAATATCATAGCATCTCATTTACGAATAGGGTCACTTATTAGAATAAAAATTATCCTATCTTTCAAGCTCTACCAAGCAATACACATATACAAAATTTCTTTCACATTGGTTAAAGAGTTTCTAAGTTAGCATGGAGCGACATTATAATACACAATCTTTATATGTAAAGATATTACAATATTTGTACATGTGAAGCAGCACCCTGAAAAGAAATTATTTTTTAACATATTTTTATAAATTGTTTGTGCCTAAAAGAGGAAAAATTTCTTATTATGGAATACTATGTATTAAAATGAAATGAAAAAAAAATGAAGTCAGTAATTCTTTCATTCTAATAATTACCTCTAAAGCATAGTTTTTAATGTATAAATATTCAAAAAATTTAATAATAAACCGGGTTTTAATATATTACTTTGAATGCTTAAAGCACTTTAATGCTCTATAAAATATTATTAACTTCATTTAGTAAGGACATTATTCTTAATAAATTTTATTACTAATGTATTCTACTATATTAAAAGAATTTTAATTTCTAGATATGCATAGTGCATACAAGAAATTAGATTAACTGTCAATATGTTTGAGATCTGGTACACCATAGCTGACAACTAACAGGAATAACATCTCAAATACTTTAGAAATGGTTTTGTAATAAAAATGCAGGGACATATATTTGTAAATTATTTGTATTTAAATATGTTTATTGACTGACTTCATCATTAAGCCTGTGCTTTTCAGTTGTAGAGACATTTATCCAAAAGTGGGAAATTGACATGTTGCTTTTATTTTGGTGATTTTAAAATTATCCACTTACAGTTAAGAGAACTAGTATGAAAGACTCACTGTGGGGAAATTTATGGCAGGCATTATCATTCTCTTATGTTTTTAATTGTTTTACTTTCAATTTGAAAAGGTCTGCTACCCTACTGGGCATTACTGTAGTAGTCGTAGTTTTATTAGTGATCTTTTATAAAGAGTTTACAGAATTAAATTAGTTTGATAAAAAAAAAAACAGTTTTATAAAGTAACCAGATTTTACATTCAGGCTTCGCTTGTGTTAATATTAATTTGTCAAACAAATCGCTTGAAGGAAAAAAAACATACACAGTTTATTCCTCTCTTTTCTTCACTTACAATAAGATTTTTGCAAGAATAAGTAGCCTATTACCATCTCTAGGTTCCCATCTATCTCTATAAGATATAATTCATCATAATAGATTACGCAGTTTAGGTGTGAAAACATAACCAACAAACTCACTTTCATATTTATTGGAATAGACTTTCTTTTGATTTCCTTTTACATTTTCTTAAATTTTACATTTTACATTTAAACATTGCACAATTTATTATCCAATATATATAATTTTTACCTAATTTTCCATACCTATTTTTTTATATGCTATATACCAAATTTATTGAATGTAAATCCTTATGTTTTCAGTACTTATCATAGGAAGCAACGATAACTCAGTTTGTAATGAGTATGAAACCAGCATCAATTGATGTGAGTTCTAATACCTTCAATGAGTCTGAGCTCTCTATGAAGGGGGGCATAATAATTAAAACATAGTATGGTGGTAGGGCTGTTTTTATTGCCCACCACCCTTAAGTTGAAAATCTGCCTTCAAATACCTATAAGTATGTTCCAGCAAGTGCTCTTGAGAGCTAGTTCTTCCACTAGGCTTAGCGTGCCTACCGTCTTGGGCCACAATATCACTTAACATCAGAAAAGTTTATGGCTATAAAATTTAACCTGTAAAGCGCTAATAAAAAAATTATCAAACTGAGTATAAGATAAAACATATAAATTTGAGTTGTATTAAAAAAATTGACACTGAATTTATTAGTCCAGATGAATGTGGTTCTACTTAAAATACTATAAATGCGTGTGTATGGTTTGTGCAAAATATGTATTAGCATCAATGCTACACCTTTTTACTTAGTTATAGCTTTTAGTTATAAGTTTTTTTATATTGTAAAAAAGTTACTAATTTATTTGTAAATACCTGAATAACTATTCTCCAAATATTTATACAGATTATCTAAAACGCTATTAGTGCAATAGGTTTTCAAAAAATTCAATGTAAGGGTTTGTAACACATAGTTGTTTAAATGACATGTACATTGATTTTCTCATAATTCTTAGTCAATACTTAATTATTTAATCTATGGGTTGTGGTTAATACAAATTTGACTATCTTAGTTTTACTAATTAATCCTTGGACTACTACTACTAGCTCTGTAAACATTGTATTTCTGGGCAATAATAACAGGTATTACTGTAAATGGTATAATTATGAAAATACAATATTAAATATGTTTGTTATTATGTATTAATATTTTTACATTATTTTTAGATGAAAAAATTGCAGCTTTAGAAGCTCAAATTCTTGAAACAACTGCTAAATATGAGGATAGTACTAAAAAACTCACTACTGCTGATGAAACAATAAAAGACTTAGGTGAACAAATAGAAAATCTAAATAATAACTTAGAAAAAGCTCGTGATAAAATAGAACGCTTAGAAAATGAAATCATCTCACTTAAAAGCTCACGTGATGCTGCAATTGATGAAAGGAATGACCTGACTCGTATCTTACAGCGACGTGATACTGAAATTGAAAGATTAACATCCAGTGAAGCAACACAAACACAGCAGTTGCGGGCAGCTATTGATGCAAAATGTGAAGCATTAGCACTGAATGATGAAATACAAAGTAAAGAATTGTCTCTACAATATCGTGAAAAACGTATAGAACAGGAAAGAACATTATTGAATTCTCAAATTGCTAGTCTAACTGAAGAAGTAAATAGACTTACTTCTGAATTGCAAACTGTTAGATTAAATAACACAAGTAGACTAGTTAGTCTTGAAACCCAAATAGCACAAAAAATAGAAGAACTTAATGCTGCTAACGACACAATCACTTTATTGAATGAAAATAAAAAGAATTTAATTGCGCGGGCGGAAAATTTAACTCAGCGCCTAGCAGAACAAAGAGAAATTGAGAATAAAATGGCAGATAATTATAAAAAAGAACTTGATGCGAAAACAAAACTAGCAGATCTATATAAATCAATGTTAGATGATTCTGAAGCTAAAACATTAGAGTTAACAGATGGTATAGCAGAACTTCAAAAACTTCTAAATGAAGCTACAGAAAAGTATGGCGAATTGGAAACTAAATATAAGCAAGCAGAATTGGATCATGAGGAGTTGATGGAAAAGAAGAATGAAGTTATATCATCTTTGAAAAGTGAATTAGAACATGCTAATGACTTGTTAAAGGCTGCAAATGCTCATAATCTTGATATGGCCTTAAGTGATTTGGCGCCATCAGCAGCTACAGCTAGTAAATTGCTTAAGTCTGGTATGTCTTTAACACAAATATATTCACAATTAGTCAAAGTGTCTGATGAATTGTCTCAAGAGAAAGAAGAAAATAGGCGACTGAATATAACTATTAATAGTATAGTCCAAGAGTTGGAAGAAAAAGCTCCTTTATTGCAAAAGCGGAAAGCAGAATATGAAGAAGCTATAGAGAGTAATACAGCGCTATCGCAACAAATTGAAGCACTAGTAATTGAATGTAATAGACTCAGAGATGACTATAGTGAGTCATCAAAAATATCTAATCACTTTAGTCGTGAAAATTCCAAACTAAAAGGAGAGTTGGCTGATCTAGGCCGACAAGTCTGTTTCTTATTAAAGGAAATTGAACACAGTCGAGCTGGCCTTGTACCAAATGGTGATCATGACTCATCTCGTAGAGCTTCTAATACTTCAAGTTCTTCAGAAATTGGTAGTACCAGAAATATTTCTAAAACATTAGTAACATTTAGTGATATTCAAGAATTACAAACTAACAACCAAAAGCTCCTGCGAATGGTCCGTGAATTAACAGAGAAGCAAGAAGAATTGGAACAGCATAAAGAACAATTTGAGAGTGGAGAAATGCAAACTAAAGTTGAATCATTGAAAAACAGAGTATCAGAATTAACAGAGGCGCAAGAACGACAAACAAAAATGGTAAATGGTCTTATTCGACAACGTGATATGTTTAAAAAATTATATCATGATCATATGAAAGGTAAACGTCTTGAGATTTCCATTGATGAAGCTACAGAGTTTGACAAAAGCGGATCTTTTATACTAGACTCATCAACTGAGAAGATTGTCAAGCCAAACAACACAGATGTATTGTCCTTTGAAATTAAATGTAAAGAAACTGAGAAACAGTTAGAGTTACTGAAAGAAGAGTATAAGACTTATAAAGAAGAAAAAATCACAAATGAGAGAATGCTTATTGAACAAATTGATAACATGAGACAAGAAATTGCTAAACTAACTGCTGCTAATAGTAAATGTGCTTCTACTTCAGAATATAATAATGAAAGAATAAAAATATTACATACAAACACAGCAACATATAAAAAGCAAATAGCTTCACTTGAAGAAAAAAATAAAGCATACAATGCTACTATAGCCAAACATGAAGTTTCTTTACAACATTTAAGAGATGAGGTTTTAAACGCCCAGAGTAAACTTGCAGCAGCAGAGATTCAAGTTGAAAATCTTAAAATGGAATGTAAACTTCTTAAAGACAGTGAATCACGACTTCAGACTGAAAAAGAAATGTTGAATCGGGAAAGACAAGGTCAGTCTTTATTACTGAAAAACTTGGAATTAATTAAAGCTAGCCTAGAACGTGTTGAAGCCGAAAATCGCGCAAAATTAGAAACTAGATTAGATGAAGCAACTAGAGAGTGTTCAGCTCTAAGAAGAAGACTTCAGGAGGAACAGGATCGATTTAGAGAATTAGCGGCTCATCTCGAACGACAAACTGAAATGGCAAAAGCACGGATGCAAGAAGAAAAAGATGCTGCAGATGTTTTGAGGAAAGATATCTCTGAGATGCGACAAGATTTAACTCGGCAAAACAGAACTCAGGAAGAACTAACAAAGAAACTGAAAGTTGCTCTTGCACCTAATAGCGATGAGGCGTTTGATACTGTACGAAAAATAAAAGAACTTGAGAATAAGCTTTCTGATAAGCAAGGAGAAATTCATTCACTTCAAGAACAGCTTAAAGTCGCGCAAGAACATATTAAACAATATTGCGATATATCTGAAGGTGCTGAAAAAGAACTGAAGAACCTGAATACTGAGTACACCAATTACAAGTCTGAGACTGAAGCTAAGCTCTCAGAGTATGTTCAAAAATTACAACAACTTGAAGAAAAATGCGCAGAGTTAGAAGCCGAGTTATCACTTCATGCGAACGGAGAACATTCCAGTAGTAACATTACATTAAAGAGTGAATTAACAAATGCTAAAGAAGATTTAAAGAACGCTTTAGCAAATATAGATACCTACAAATTAGAACTTGGTGAAGCACGTGAAGAAATCACAAAGTTGTCTGAGGCTTTACAAAATGCTGAAGAAAAATATACACATGAAATGATTTTGCATTCCAATGATATACAGGCTCTGTGTAAAGTAAAAGAAGATTTGACAAGTGCACAAAATGAGTTAAATGAATTAGTTGCATTAAAAAATAATGCAGTCGAAAAATTACAATCCGAGAAGTCATCATGGCTAGAAAGAGAAAGAATACTTAATAGTGAAAATGAACAGCTAATGCACAGATTAAAAGATTTGAATGATCAAAACTCGATATTACATGAACAAATACAGGCGTTAGGCACTCGGTTATCAGTTACACAAGCATCTAAATCCCTTTCAGAAAGTATGAATGAGTCTGCTAACGATTCAAGCTTGAATATTTCTATGGCTGAAGATGACATAAAGTCATCAGAACAACTATTCCAAATTGTCAAATTCTTAAGAAAAGAAAAAGATATAGCTTTAGCCAAATTTGATATATTACAAGCTGAAACGATGAGATTAAAATCACAGTTAGAAATAGTAGAAAAACAATTGGATGAAACCAAAATAGCTCTAGCAACTGAAAGAGAAAAGTCCGAAGTTAGTATTGTAACAGCAAATAAGCAATCCGATATTTTAAGAAAAGTAGAAACCTTGAATGCTTTGACTGATAGTAATAGAATCCTAAGAGAAGAACGTGATACATTGTCTCGACGTATTAGTGAATTAACCACTGCATTGAAAACAACAGAAGAGCAGCTGGGTCCTCTTCAAGAGAAAAATTCTGATTTATCTTCGAAAATAGAGACTTTACAATCTGAAAATAATTCAATAAAATCTGATTGTGCTCGGTGGAGAACGAGAGTTAACGCTTTAGTAGAGCGTGCAAACAAAACTAGCCCTGAGGATTGGAAGAGACTACAAAACGAAAGGGAAACTTTAGCAAAGATGCTCACTAATGAAAAAGAAAGTAATCGGAAATTAAATGAAGAATTAGGAGCTGTTAAAGAGGAAAAAGCTAAACTTGAAGAACAGTACAGTCTTCTATCCCGACAACATAGCAATCTGGTGGATGAAAACAAAAAACTTAATGAACAGATAAATGTCCTTAAAGAAGACACTGCAAGGCTTACTGAAGAACTGACAAAATTGAAACTTGAGATCTCGACAGTCAATGAATCCAATTCCAAATTAACTGAAGACTTATCTAATAAAGAAGCGTCACTTTCTGACATTAGAAATAAAGAAGTGCAAATAAGAAAAATTGCCAAAAAATATAAAACTCATTATGAAGAACTTGTTAAATCTGTAGAAGAAGAAAAGAAAAAAACTGAAGGGCAAGTAGCTGCTGCAGATGTAGCTAACTCTGAAACTACTAAAAAAATGGAAGAACAAATAACTGATTTACAAAGTAAATTAGAATCTGAAAAACTTAATTATGATAAGATAAAACAAGAATTGGAAACTTTAAAATCAGTAAATTTAGACAAGGAAGAAAAATCAAAGCAAGTTTTAAAACAAGCCAAGAGTAAAATTGTTCAACTGACAGAATTAAAAAATACACTAAGTCGGGAGCTGGAAGAATATCGTACTAAAATTACGGCTATAGAACAAAGTACACGGGACGAACAAGATGTTAGATTAGCTTTGATTAAATCACAATACGAAGGGCGTCTCTCACGCTTAGAAAAGGAACGGGGAGAAGCACAGGTTGAAAAAACTCGAGAAGTTGAAGCATTATTGCAGAAAGTAAATATGTTACAAAGGCAACTTGCTAGCCAAACTTCAGCCTCCAAACAACAAGCAACAATTGAAAAAACAATTACTGAGCCTCCTACTGCTAATATAAAACCAATGGCAGGTAAATATTTTTTATTTTATCTGTTTTGACCAGATTTATTTTTCTATATTTCGCGTTACTTAGTGGTCTATATTAATTTAAGACGTTTTTGATCATGACATGTAAATATAAAGATAACAATACTCTAAATTCCCGATACCTAATTGAAATATTTGAAAAACATATTTATGTTTGATAGACATGGCATTCCTGCATTTGAATGATTAAACCTCTCACTTTGCTGTTTTATCAGTATGTCTTCTACGTATTAGAGACTTTCAGCAATGTTAAGTGTAAAAAATATACTTTATAGAGTCACTGCTAAGGTTTCTATGTATGTTAGATGGTTAGATGTAACTTCATTAACTTGATGTAACAATTAAAATAAAATATTATATTTATATGTTTAAAATAATATTTCACTCTAACCGGACTTACGCTATTGTACCGATATATACCATAATTTAATGAAATAAGATTTCTATGTACTAGGCGTAGCGCAACAAAGCGTGACAGCAAGCCGCCGTGGAGGTGAAACTCCATTGGCATCCATTCGGCCTATGGCCCAAGTGGGGCCCACGGCGCCACACGACGCGCACTCTACGGAATACATGCCAGCCTCTTCATCGCGGCCATTGCCTCGTGCAGCTTTAGCTGCTTCTACAGCACCACCAGAGTCCACTCAGGTTTGTTCAGTTGTTAATATACATTTTTGTTTTTACTATGGAATTTTAATGTAAAAGAATCCCTCTCTATACAACTTTTGGTGATTAGAGTTTTCCGATACTACAAAATCTTGCATAAATAACTTCAATAGAATATACAATCTGTAACATTGTAAGTATTTTTGTATTTGGTCTATCTATATTTGGCTAGTATGATTTATATCAAATGTACTTCATGTAGATCAAAAGTATCGCTTTGTATAATTCGGAAAATTTGAAAGAAATTTGTATTCTATTGAATATTGTAAGATCCAATCAATTGACTAATGACCTAAATTACCCTGGTACAAAATTGTATATTGTTATTATATGATATTTGAACTATAAAATTAATAGTCCCAAATTTATCTCCATAAGTCACGACCTTAAAAACATGTACTAAAATAAAAAAAATCCGTGCTTATTTGCACTATAGCCAGTTAAACGTAATTCAGTAAATATCTCGTTTTGTAGAGCTGTTTTAGCACAGACGAATCAAGTTTCAATCATATTGATTTATTTTGCCTAAATAAAAATTACCCACACAAATTTGTGGTTAGAAAATACATCTTATAAAATATTGTACAACAATTCATATGTGTTCAAAGTATTTAAGGTTGACGATCTTGTGTTTATTTCAGGATATGGACACAAGTGAAGCCGGTAGTGGAGTGTCTGGACCAAGCGACAGCGCTCAACCTTCTTCACACTCTCAAGCACCACAGCAGGTAACATTTTCAACTCTTGTATCATTTGATCACACTCACGTTAGAGCAATAGTAGCTCAGAAGTACTGTCAATTAAATTTTAATTGAAAATCTAACTGTATATTTTTTAGTTATTACATGAACCCATATTAAGAAAAGAAATGAAATTATTTTGATGCTATTTTATTACATACCAGTATTCACCCATGACCTACTATGTGTTTATTTTAATATGAAATCAATAATATATCAAAATCCACTTATCTCAGAGAGAAAGCCTATTGTTAAAAGAATTTATAGAATCAGATTAAGTCTTAAATATATACTTATACAAACATACATTTCATACAATTATTATTATGTTCTGCAGCAGGGGTTATCCTACTTTCTAATACCTCTAAGATTTTGCTTAACAATTTTTTTTGACACTGGCTCGATCAATATAGATTGATGTGTGTATATTCCTTATGGAATCTAAAGTGAATGCAACGATTTTGATGAAATTTTCAAGCGCTCATCAGATTAGCCCAGTGTGTAATCATGTAAAGTGTGGTAGCAATTGGAGCAACACCTTTTTACATATAGATAGTTAGATTATATAGATAATTAGAAGCTCATGCAATCCGTGCTCTTATTTTAGCTACCTATGCAAAGCTGGATCGGGTCGCTAGTATTAAATAGAATGAAATAATGTTTGTCAGGCTGTTGCAATGGTGATGCCGCGCATCGAACAACCGAGCAATACAAGCTCAACTGCGACTGGCGTAGCGACAGCGAGTTCTGTACCAACGACAGTGGCCACGCCTGCTACTCCTACACCACCCTTATCAGGTATAAAAATAAATCAGAATTTAGATGTTTTTCCACAAATATAACATAATCGTTAACGATCAGTCTGTGCATTGCATCTGGTATAGTTACTGTGCCTAGTTGAATATGGAGGTGATAATAGTTCAGTTGGAAGTGTGTACGGATGGCGCGTCGATGGACGTGAGATCGAATCCATTTGAAATGACTTTGACTTTTGTATGAAGGAAAACATTGAGATGAAACTATAGCATGGTGGTAGGGCTTTTTCTATTAGCCGCCTGCCTAGCTATCACCCTTAAGTTGAAAATCTGCCGTCAAATACCTATAGGTTTGTTCCGGCAACTGCACTTGACAGCCAGGTCCTTCACAGGTTTAGCGTGTCTATTAACTAGGGTCACTTAAGATCAGGTAATATTGTGTCCATAACGCTAAACCTATTAGCTGTAAAAAGTAAAAAAGTGAATTGTCGCGGGACTGCTGGCTGATGTGAAACGTTGATTTCTTGTGAAACGTACAAATCATGAACTTAAACACATAGCTTATGAAAAGAAATAAATATGGTACAATTAAAAATGATTAATATTTAACATATAGTTATATTAAATTAATACACAAATTAAATGGATACAACCTGATTATTCTCATTAATCACTTATATAAACTATCACATAACGTGGCGCCGTAGCGACGCGTCGTCACGCCTATAAACGGTCCGACCCGCCGCATTAGATGTTTCACATCCAAAACGTAAATTAAGGAAGAGTGCCAGTATTTATTACACTGGTCAATAGTGGTTTTGTTCCTGTTGATATTTTTATGGTTTGAGGAAGGTTTAATGTCAGTAACTCTAAAAGTAACAGTAGTTTCACCGAATTGGCTCCAGTTATTGATATTATTGTAATTTTCATGTATTACCAATAACGGCAATTTTTACATGAAACCAAAAGTGTTTTTTTTTTGTGTCTGTAGTTTATAAATAAAATGCAATGAGTGGCTTTAGATATACGTAATGTATTCATATAAAATTAAAAGTATATATATTAAAAATATACTACTTGTACTACTACTTACTACTACTTGTAGAGTCCAGTAGTAATCTGCCATCATGTGACCATCCCACTGACTTTGATATCGTTTCTCCATCACTCTTAAATCTTGGTCAATACATTCTCCTTTATCTTCACTTTAATCCCCTAAGTTGTCAGGGAATTTGTCAAGATGACTATGAAGAAAGTGTAATTTTATACTCATATTTGCTCCAAGATTTTTAAAGCATGTTATGAGAAATTTCTTTATAGCTTGGTGCTTTACGATTGCCTTTATTACCGATACTAAGCCACTTCAAGCTTCAGTTTCTATAGTAGTCATCACTTATAAGATTTTTTTATTTTTTATCAATATTCGAATTTAAGGCATGTCAAAAATTTCAGCTTTCTATTATATAATTTAATTTCATTATATAATATAGATTTGTAGGCTATACATGGAAAAAAAAGCGTATAAAAAAACCCAAGATCACACGAACAGCTGTAAAATAAAAAAACGCGCGAACTGAACGCGCATAAAACGCGTTTTAACGTATGAACCGAATGGAAGAACTAGATATTATCATATACTACTATCATCATCATACTAATATTATAAACGCGAAAGTGAGTTTATTTGTTTGTAACGCTGTCACGCCTAAAGCACTGAATCTACTGTGATGAATTTTGGCACTTTTTCTCGCAATAAACGTTGTATAAAACTTTTTTTTGCGTCATCCGATTTGTTTGACAAAATCAATATTAACGCAAGCAATTCGCACATAAAATCTAGTAGCATATAAACTAGAGTCAATCTAATATAATAATATAGTTTTGTTGAGGTGTGTTATGATAATTGTACCGACAGGTGTGGGGGGTAGCGGCGCCACGTCGGCGTCGGGTTCGGGTTCGGCAGCGTCTGCGTCCGGTGGAGTGAGCACTTCGCAGAGCGGTGCCGGAGTGAGCACCTCGCAAGCGGCGGTCGGCGCGAGCCCGGCGCTGTCGCCGCCCGCCGCCGCGCCCGCCCCGAGCGCGCCCAGCGCCAGCGTCAGCACGACGCGCACGCCGGGAGACTCGCGCGCCGCCAAGCGCCGTCTGCAGCCGCGCCCGCTCACCGCCAAGAGAACACGCTTGCAGGTATATTCCCCCCACAACTTCACGTTTTTTTCCATTATGTATACATATTAAATCTCCCCGCCACGTCTCTCTTTCTAAATGCAATAAACCCAAAAAGTACAAAAAAGTTCATACAGTTTTTACCAAATCACGGAGTTGTTCACAACGAAATTTTAGGTACATAAATCATTATGATTCTGTGTAAATTAAAATTGAGACCATTGAAACCAAACTTTAAATGTAAACAATGTATTACGGAATTATTTATCTTAAGAAATCTATTAAATTATAGCAACGCTATACATCTTCTATGATTAACAAAGTTATTAGACCGGATTTCTAGCATATATATAAAAACAAGACGCACACTAGAAGTTCGAATTCTGAGTTGTGCTCTAAAACAAAACACAACAAAATGTGCTTAATAATCACAAAGCACTTTCAGACTAAGAAGAATAATATTTCTTGAATCGCATGTATAATTGAGCGATAATATAATATATCGATATTATAATCAAGCGGTGATAGCGCAGTGGTAGTGTGTACGGACTCCGCGTCAAGGGACGTATGTTCGAATCCACCTACAATAAGCTTGAGCTTTCGATGAAGGAAAACATCGTGAGGAAACCACAGCATGATGGCAGGCCTTTTTCTAGTGCCCGCCTGGCTAGCGACTACCCTCAAGTTAAAAATCTGCCGCCAAATATTCCAAATAGTGTCAGGTAGGAGCTAATTTTAATGAGACATTTCCTAATACTAAAAGTGGTTTTAAATATAAATAATAAATATCTACAAATATAGTATTCATAACCAAACAAGATTTTTTAAAGACGACACTTGTAGTTACCATCTAATATCGTGTCGCGTAGGAATTTACAAAAATACAATTAACAAACCAGAACTCAAAACAATAATTAGTAGATCACACAAATAACAATAAATGTTAGCTATTTAGTTTATTTTACCGACCATATATTTTATAATAATAGTGCGCTAAAAACATTACAGTCCTAAAAATAACTAGATAAAACAGGCGACGATTATGAAGTTAAAGAAATCCTAAAGATAGGTCCTCTTCTTAATAAAAAGATCCGATCCATATTACATTTATTATTTAGGAGCCCCCAATTTCCAAGTATACGCTGTGAACCAAAACCCCCTATAATCTGTGTTATTGTATGAGAAAAATAATCGAGCTACGATGGTAATTATTTATTATATCATTTAGGGATTTGAACGATCAGTAGACGTAGAGTATCAAGTGCCAACCTCTTCCCGTTGTGACCAAGACGACGAGGGCGTTATCGTTGTTGACTCTGAAGAGGATGATGAGCGCTGCACAGGCACTATGTATAGGGTGAGCCTCAATAATTTAATATTCAACAAGAAATTTCGTTTTAAACAGTAATCAAAACTTAAAAGAGTCTAATTACAGTACCGGCCCAAATTTTTTCACACTACTGTGTAAGCTACTGTGCTGTGCGCGTAGATTGAAAATTTCAAACTAAGATACACTGACAACTTTAAATCGCTCATATGGTGTTATAATAGTATTTCTCAATTGTTCAGGATTCCTTGCAATATTTTATCACCACCAACCAATATAATCTATAATTAAATTTATATAATGTGTATGAGTATGTAATATCCAAATAACTCGTTTATAAATTTTGATATGCGACTTTCATGTCCGTTTGTGGTAACCATTCAACCATTTGGACATACATTTCTGTAACGATAGTATATTTAAATATATTTTTTTGTATAAAACCACTTTCCACTATTTAATGTTTAATTGTACTGTTATGAACATATATATAAATTAGTAGTGATAATATCAATAATTTTATGATTAAAGGAAGGTGAAGAAGATGAGGAAGATATGGAAGAAGAACAGGAAGTTGAGGGTGGTGAAGAAGAGGAGGAAGTTGAAGGTGATGATGGCGATACAGCAACCAGACAGGTATAACTTGTATTTCTATATATATCACCACTGGTAAAAGGGTCGGCAATAATTTGTTTTAACATTGTAATTAGTGTAATAGTAATTCTTAGCTCTGACTGATATTTCAGTCAATTCACGTCAAGTGGACCCCCCTTTTTCCACTTGATGATAGAAAACTTAATAAAATATAATTATCGAAAGTAGTCGTACCTAAAAATCATCCCTTAAAACAGTTTTTGAAAATTTTGTATTTAACAGCAATTTTTTTAACAATAAAAATTTTTGGTACTTTTAATTAAAAAATAGATTGTGAAAAAACTATTGAAGATAACTTAACGAAATTTTCAGGAAATTATAGTAAAATATCTATATTTTCACATAAAATTCTTTTGCAAATTTAATTTGTTTATTATCATGTTTTTTATTAACTTTTAAATAAACAAATTAAAATTTTAATGACTTCTCAGTACGATAATCGAATTTTTTTTTTTAGTAATACGCGTTATACATTTAAGTACTTTATTTCAAAATAAAATTTCACAGCCCGGTATTAATTTAAATAATATGAATTTTTATATGACGCAGCGGCGAGCGGTACAAGTGCTGCGCGCTACTGAGCTTAGCTGTTAAGACTATAGATTGCTACATATTACACAATTATTTAATAAATAATTTTATTTAACTATTGGATCTTAATAATACTTTAATTAATATATCTTAATTACTCTGTGTAAATATTGTTAAAAATATAAATGAATATAAGAAAAATTAAATTGTAAAAATTATTTATTAAATAATTGTGTAATATGTAGCAATCTATAGTCTTAACAGCTAAGCTCAGTAGCGCGCAGCACTTGTACCGCTCGCCGCTGCATCATATAAAAATTCATATTATTTAAACTAATACCGGGCTGTGAAATTTTATTTTGAAATAAAGTACTTAAATGTATAACGCGTATTACTAAAAAAAAAAAAACGATTATCGTACTGAGAAGTCATTAAAATTTTAATTTGTTTATTTAAAAGTTAATAAAAAATATGATAATAAACAAATTAAATTTGCAAAAGAATTTTATGTGAAAATATAGATATTTTACTATAATTTCCTGAAAATTTCGTTAAGTTATCTTCAATAGTTTTTTCACAATCTATTTTTTAATTAAAAGTACCAAAAATTTTTATTGTTAAAAAAATTGTTGTTAAATACAAAATTTTCAAAAACTGTTTTAAGGGATGATTTTTAGGTATGACTACTTTCGATAATTATATTTTATTAAGTTTTCTATCATCAAGTGGAAAAAGGGGGGTCCACTTGATGTGAATTGACTCATTTGTAAAAGACATTAGTGTCTATGTGAACAGAAATACATGGTTAGCCGTAACCTGCGTAAAATTATCAAACTACATGTATCCACTTGTACCATTCTTATTTATATTAACCGTTTAATATCAGAGAATAGAATAGAAGCGTTGATAGCTCAGCGTGTACGGACGCCGCGTCAAAGAACGTGACTTCAAATTAAATCCAAAAATACAACATCCGACAAGGAAAACTTCGTAATGAAACAATAGTTATCTCTAATGTCCGCCTTGCTAGCTACCACCCTCAAGTTGAAAGTCTGCCACCAAATACCTATAGGTGGGTTCCGATAGTTGTACTTGAGAGCCAGTACCTCCACAGGTTTAGTGTATTCACCATCTTGTGCCACATTGTCACGTAACAAAATGTGAGATTGTGGCCATAATGCTAAACCTACCTAAAAAACACAATAAAGTTATGTCTTTAAGCAGCTTATTTAAAGATCACTGAAAGAAAGAGAACTAGTATATCTATAAAAGCATTAAATATTGCTATAATTACAACATAAAGAAAAATCGTATCATATTATATAACGTTCGTCGCGTCGGTGAAACGTATGGACGATAATAATAGACTTGTGTCAGTAATCGCAGCAACCACAATGTGCATTTCATTTTCGGCAACACAGACAAAAGCTGTAATTAGAATAAATAACCGTTGTACCTACTTGCGTGAAGTAAGCGCTTGCGTGAAGATAATATCATGTACATATCTCAAATAAGTTGATTGTATATGCAATTAATACAACATTTAAATATTGATAGAAATTATTTGCAAGTTCAAGTACTGAACGTATAATAAGTGTGTTGATAAGGTAGTGTTGACATTCATCGTTGTCCAAAGGAATCCCCGGTTCAGTCCCCGGAAGCGGCGGGAGATGGATCAGGCTCAGATAACGGTGTGGGAGCGGGCGCGGGTAACGGCTGCACAGCTGAAATTGTACCACCAGTAGCACCGGAGCCGGCACCGACACCCCATCAGCAGATCGAGGCCATCAGCAGCGGCACAGAACGTATGTTAATTATTTAAATAAAATCTTGTACAACTATACACCATTGTCTAATGCAATCTTTTATTAAATTTTACTGTATTACTCTGTAAAAATAAATTATTCAAAACATAAGGGTATCAATGTTTTGAATAATTGATTTCTACAGAATTATCAAATATGTTGAAAGGTAAAATTTTTCGTGACTTGACTATGGTGAGTACGTACAACTTTGTACAGTGTGAAAAAAAATCAATTTTATTTCTTTATAATAATAGCGCGGAATCTTTCGATGACGAGGACCCCTTGAAGTTTGAAATTGACCTCCAGCGGTCCATATCTTTGGGGACCTACGGTCTAATGGATACATTTTAGGAAAACTATGTGATTTTACACAAATTAACATTTTTTTGGCAATTTGGTTCAATACTCTTAATTGTCATGAAACTATAAATAAAATTGAAATTAGGTGATAGGATAATTTACTAGATGTGATATTCATTATAACAAATGTTCCAGAATCAACCCTTAATGTCCAGTTAAATAGGATTGCTGTAATCTAATATTCAACTGAGCCTTGACTACCATACACATACTGATAAAGTCGTTTAATGACTGTTTTGATTTGTTACATTTAATCATCAGCCAGTGTATATCTAGCTCTAGTATATCTAGTAGTCTCTATCTAGTATCTAGTGTATATCTAGTATGTATGTATTCATTTCGCGATAGTTGACTGATGATTTCTTTGAAAAAAAAATCGACATTCATCAGTCAACTACTGATGTTAGCGCAAATTCTAGAGCCGACGTTATTTTGGCAATGTACAGGTTAGACGAAAGTGTATGAGAGTAATCTTAAAGTTTCCATTAAGTAGATAAATATATATATCTCACTGTGATATGGTCTTTAGAGTAATGTTTGAGTAATACTTTCTGCAAGGAAGATTTTGGCTTCAATCATGACCGATTCCAAATTATATTATCTAATTTTCGTTTTGAACATGTGATCCCTCGAGTTGGCTTCTTATGTTTGGCTGCTGATGTTAGCACTCATTGTTTGATTTTTATTATAGAACTTGGTGTATATCATTTCATCAATTTACTGCTTCAGTTATCTGTTTCACTTACAATATGCGTATAAAGACTTATTCAAGTATAACCTAATCAGAATTTTAACTTAAATTAGTTATTTGTTTTCTCCCCCCCCCCCCTTTTTTTTGGTAGCGACGTAGTACTTGAATGGCTATGACTTGAACAACTATACAAAATTGTATATTGATTTTTTTTGTTATTGTTGTAGCTAGTGGAACTTTGTCACTTGGAGGCAATGGAGGTGATGACGCAGACGATAGTATAGTTCCATCCACACCGACTTTGTACGTCCCAAGGCGAAATGACGGGTGAGTAACATCCAGTGACAAAAAATGATATTAATATGTTAAATTTGAAGTCATGACGGCTCAGTAATATCTTATACGTGTGGCCTGAGTTTCTGCAAAATGTCTTCGCTTTCAGACGGGAAAAAGTCTTAATGAACCTACAAGTAGCCGTAGGGTATTTTGTAATGGTTGCTTAATTAGCTACATATGGCAAAAAGAGTTACTCTCTGTTTCATGTAACTAAAATGGTACAACACCTCTACCATTCTGAATATGGCAACCTAAATATGATGACACATTGTGCTTACAGTGAGCAAGAAGGAGCTCCAAAGTCAGCAATGCGTTAGTGGTAGTTTGCTTGCCATCTTAATTTTATTATAATACCTACCATTTTCTTATCAAAAATGAATCGCTAAACACTTAAGGATGCGTTGAGGTCGTTTATTTTAAGGGTTAGCAGAGTGTTAGGGATCTATCTATATTCTGCTGGGTTCTCATCATCCTATACATGATGATAAGCACTATGCAGTGATTTACTTTCGGTGTGTTACGCCTTGGTATCAGTGTATACCTAGCCACCGAATGATAGTACAATGCAGTCCTTATACCATGCTCTTATAAGACAAAAAGAGCGTAACATCTAGCAACATATTATCACTTAACAATAACTAATACTGTGACCAAACACTGAAACCTATAAAGAATTAAAACAGTATTACATTATTGATCCTTTTTTTTATTGTGGGGTAATTCATTTACTCGATATCCTCCCAGCCCGGGGGACTGAGGTTATCTGAGACTTACTAGTCACCGGAATTACCCACTAAAACCCTACGGCCATCGGTTTTCTTGCTGGAGCAACCTGGGTTCGGACATGCCATCACCGCATCGGCCCGGCTTGATGGTTAGCCGGACTCCGTCCAAGCAGCCTGACAAGTTACCCTATATGATAGTTCCCGTTATTCGAAAACAACGAACAAAACTCAAAGATTGTACAATGGTCTCACTTTCTGTTGTTACTTTAAAATGAAAATATGATAATAATAATAATTATAATTTTATTAAAAAACAAATGTTATAGGTACAAATATAAGGAAGCTCTGCCTCCTACCTTAGTTTTAACACAGTATTAACTGTGTTATAGGATACAGTTACATAATAGGACGTTGAATGTTTACATACACTATAATAACATAAAACAATTTAAAAAAAAAAACATACAATGTTTTAAAAGCTCCAACGAACGTTTTCCTGGGGTTCAGTTTTAATTTAAATCTCTTTGTGTGTATGTAAAGGAAATACGAGAACATATTGTGAGTGAGCCAGTGTAAAATATATTATTGAAATAAAATAATAAATATAATCTGGAATCTAACAAAATCGCTTCCGTGTCCAACCTGTACAAATTGTCTTTAGCTCCTACATCTAATATGATTCCTGCCTAACGTTAAGTAATAAATTTTTAAGCATTATATAATCCTCTATCCAACTTTTATTTTTGCATTATAATTACTTACATTTTAATACTTTGTCTATTTCGTTGTATATTATGGGGGCAATGTAATCAAAGTTTTAGGGTTTCTGAAATTTACAGCCTTTTATTTTTATTCTGTAAATTACTGTGATATTTTTTATCACAAAAGGGAAAATAGTAATAGAAACTTATGTGTGTGACAGGTTCGGCGAGGCGGTGGTATCGCCGCTAGGCGGAGGCGGAGGCGGCGGCGGGGGCGGCGCGGCGCCGGGCGCTCGGTTCACGTTCGCGGAGGCGGGCGGCGCGCTGGCGCACCACGACGCGCACCACGACACGCACGCGGACCTGGCGCCCGCCATGCCGCCGCCGCACCCCGACAGGCCCACCTCCGACTCACGTATGTGTAAACCATCACTTCTCAAACTTTAAGTTAAAATTAAAACCCAACACCCCGCAAAAAATCTTCATCTAATTTTTTTACATATATATGCAGGAAAATAAACAATATCGGCTTAGGTAGGTTTATTAATTCGATTAATTCTTGGTCTAAATCCTGGTAGTTCCTGATCCTATTAATCGTTTATAATCGTTCCTATCTTTTAATCGATTCCATTATACTTTCGACGCCCATCGATTTTTTTAGCTTTCCCCAATATTTCTTGAAGTTTCAATCGTCTCCTCCAACTTCCTCAGAACCCACTGGGAGGCGGTACTGCCTACTTTGAGAACCAATGGTATAAATAAACCCCCCTTATGAAAAGTCACTTATAAGTTTTATGAAGCGATGATAGCTCAGTGGTAGTGTGTACGACATCGCGTCAAGGGACGTGAGTCCGAATCCTAACACCTACAATGAGTTTGAGCTTTCAGTGAAGGAAAACATCGTGAAGAAACCATAGCATGGTGGTAGGGCTTTTTCTAATGCCCGCTTGGCTAGCTACCACCCTCAAGATAAAAACCTGCCGCCAAATACCAATAGGTGTGTTCCGGTAGCTGCACTTGACAGCCAGTTCCTTTACAGGTTTAGCGTGTCTATTAACTGGGGCCGTATCGTTACTTAGGATCTGGTGAGATTATGACCATAACGCTAAACCTTAAATATATAAACAAAAGGTAATTAAAGACTAAGTTTCCAGAATTCGGCACTTTAAGGTGGGACGTCAATTAGTATACTTCAAAGCCGTTTCTTTATAGGAAGCTATACTGGTTACTGTTTAAAACGGAATGTATTCCAGTATACTATCATCCATATTTGTTTATTATTTAACTGATTTTTATTATATAGGTAATGGAATACGCTTAATTCTTCAGTAACTTTCATTTCATACAAAGTATTGCTTTTACACTGCAATAAACATAATATCTTTAAATCCTCCATGTTTGTTTTTGACGGATGGTATCTTTGAATAAAAATATTCAAGTAATCAATAGTGCATGTTGTTAAATTTCTGGACGCTGTTGGTCACATGATAAAAGCACTCAGAGCACCTTACCTCAAAAACGCCAGTGCTCACAGTACAAAAATGGCGACGATTTATGACGTCATATATTTCTCTAGAATACTTCAGCAGTATACTGTCAATAACGGAAAGAATTTCTCCCCAGTAAGAGCACTCAGCAGTGCTTGCAGTGTATATCTGAACACAGTCTAACTCTGCCCTTCCAGTACATTCTTAACAATTTAATGTGTCTGCAAAAACTTGGAAAAGCTGGGTTGGTAAAAGAACAGCATGACTTAAATACTACAAATCGTGATACACAGGTCATCCCATATTTTAGACTCAGTAAAACCAGTACTAGTTTTTTAAGTAATAGTGTTAGGTTTTATAACAAAGTCTCTAAGCATGTTACCGGATATGCTGGATTTGTCGGATTTGCCGGATTTACCGGATAGTAAGTTCAAGTACCATGTCAAGTTGGTTTAGATGACAAAAATCTTACAATTATTACAATCTTTCTTTGTTAAATATGTTCCTAAAAAAGACAATAAAACCAGATCAAGTTTCTTGCCGGTTCTTCTATTATTTAGGTTATTATCGGAACCGGTGGTAGCATTGACGTTTATAAGCATAAGCGCTTTCTCTGTGACTAAACTGCCAAAAATATTTGATTTGATTTGTTTTAATTGACCTCATACCAATATCTACCCTTCTCCCTTTGACTTCTCAATATTGCAAATCTTAATACACTAATACTTCAAAACTATTTAATCATTGAAATTCAGATTGTAATTTTTTAACATTATTATGATTTGTTATCAATATAGAGGTTAAAAATATATTATTGTCTGTCTTTACCCTTAAACACCCATCATTTTTTTCATCCTTTTTACCAAGACTTTGATGGAATTTAACACAGTGATTAGTAATAATATGGATTAACATATAGGATGTATTTTATCTCATAAAACGAAAATGTTCCTGTGAGTCATAGGATGTAAGTTAATTAATATTTTTTTTGTAGTAACTGAACTTCTTTAAATATTATTTTTATTTTTATATTTAGCATAATAATGCCATTTACACAAATTTGAAAAATATATTCTATAATTATAGGCACAATTCAAATCCACGGACACGAAACCGCAGTCAGATCACTAGCTATATACTAATATAATACGATTAATCTTATGTATACAGGCGCAGAAGGTACTGAGACACGCGACTGGGATGAGACTAGAGGAGAGGAAGAGACTACCGCGGTCAGTTCGCAAGGGAGCGAACCTTCGTCACCGCAACAGGTTCTTTTTTTACTTTAACTATAAGCCGCAGCAGCAGATCAAGCCGTATTGATTGTCAAAGGCAAAAAATAATTCACCTATTTTTTTATATTTCCTCTTGCAAATAGTTAAGTATAATTACACAGCATATTAATAAATGATACCAATGAAAAAAAATTATAAAGAATTAAGTCGAGTTAATGTATCTGGTCAGGTGAAATATTTTATTTATTATAGATGAAATATATAGAGAAACTAAAATTATAAATATAAGACATTTATTAAAAAAACACTAAATAAACATTGGGATACATAATTAAGTTCCGAAAAGAAGAAGACATCACAACATTGTTTAATAAATATGAACAATCTAATAATTATTATTAAAGCAAATGATACAAAGTATAAGATAAAAATATTAAATTTAAAGGAGCTCAATTATTTAATAACCCACTGCAAGACCTGATAGAAACTGCGTCATAGAACATATTTACAGTTAGGTTAAAAAATATTTAATGGGTCACTGGATACTATTAGAAAATGACATCATGGCCTCTATGTCTATGACAGCCTGTTTTAACAGTATTTCTGGGAGCGCTCTCTGCCATGACTTTATGAGCCAATCTGAGGTTGGTACTGATACCCGCAAAAGAACATAAAAGAGCGGCGTTTAGTCCAGCACTTTCAGCGTGATCGTCTTGTATTGTTTTCATGCCCCAGGTTGTGAAACCATACCTTACTTTAGGATAAATTTTTGTTATTAGATAAGTGAAATGAAAGGTATGTTATTCTCATTAAATGAAGTACACTTATCACCCTATTTACACGGTACCTGTTTCACACGGTTTATAAATTAATAATTCGCTATAAACATTTTTGGGTTTAAATCATTTGGCAGCACTAACCTCAGTAATGGGGGACTCCCCATATGGTGAAATACAATGTATGTTTAGGGAAATATGTACATACGCAAACACAAAGTACATAGTTCATGTAAAAGCAAGCGGAACAAAGCCCATATATTTTACTATCAGTGCGAGTTTATGTATTAGAACTAGGGTAATTTTATAGCTTTTATGGAGTCTTTATGTGTAATTTGTCTCTACTTTTCAAGGGTTTATAATGCCAAAAACATTTAAAAGAAAAGTTATATCTTTCGAAACATAAATCAAAATATAAGATCGCTTACATAATAGAGAAAGTGTAACGGTTGTTGATAATTTTTTTCTCTGAATGAAGCCACAATAAGAAATAATAATGAACTTATTACATATTTAGTTTCTTGAAGATTTCTTTGTTTTATTTTGTTCCTAATCTATGATTAATTATTAAATAAATAGAGTTTTTAAATAAATCAGGAACCAATCTTCATTGTAAATAGGGGTGTTTGTTCATTTGAGTAATATGACGTTTAAACTGATGTGTGTCGTAGGTGGCAGAGGAGGGCCGTGAGGCGGAGGCGAGCGCTCCGGCGCGGCGCGCGCCCTCCCGCTCGCCGCACTCCCCGCACCCGCACGCCCCGCACGCATCGCACGCACCCCACGCACCACACGCACCGCACAACCAGCGCTGGATGCGCGCCGCAGGTATATATAATAAACGTCAATTATTTCACTCTTTATTTATTCACTTATAATAATAATCATTCTCTTATACTAATAGTCAAGTATATTACACCAGCTTTATTCCACCTAGGCAACCTATTCGTAGCTCTGTCTTCGACCGACTGCTTCTACGTCCACTATTGCAAAGCATGGTAGAGCTCCCATATCCCTCCTAACCACGCTTACAATAAGGAACTATACTTCCGGCAATACAAATATCATAATACATTATTATTTACAACTATAATCGTGTTCTTAATATATAACTAATTTTAATAAATAAATGTCTAATTAATAACACTGTTTTATGGAAGATTATTACTAGAGACTTGTCATAATACATCTCGTACTTCCGTTACTTATATTAGTTGTTTTATTATTCCGCATATATTAAAGTTGTTGTTAAAATCAGATACTGTAATAATTAGGTGGTATCATAATAGATTTTAAAATCGATCACTAACTAAACTGCTATAGGAAGGTTTCAATAGGGAGTCAATTCATGTAAGTCGTCATCGACATGATCACGTGACGTGGCAACGTTCTCACTATATCTGTTCCTATTAGTATAACTGATTGCGCTGTAAACAGTTTTAATTTAACATCAAAGAAATTTGGACATCCTAAAATACCAACTTATTGGGTAATAAACCTACCTACAAGCTATAACAGATCAAGAATTGTATTGTTAACTGTCATGACCAAAACCAAATATGGCACCGACAATTGCTAAGCCTCGTTGGTTACTCGGCAATTAGGTTACAATCCTTTAGGAGATTCGTTTGCGCTCTTAATCCACGTTGTGTAGGTGAGTAGGTTTTCTGCTTAATATAGGATCCTATTTAGCATTACTCAGAACCTCGATCCGGCAGAAGTCCAAGCCGAGGTTCGGCCCCTCTGGCACCCTTGCGCCCGCCGTCTCGGGGCTGAGTGCACTCAGCATTATTCGCCCCAAAAAGTTCGGTAAAGCTGTCAAAGCCCTTAAGGTTAACAGCGTAATGAGGTCGAAAAAAAAATCTGTAATAACAGAAATATTTGTTATAAAGATACTATTCCATGTTTTCGATAATGACAAGACAAACGCTTAAACGTGCCAGGATCTATGACTTGATGACCCGACTACACATAATTGGTATGTTTTATTTACAATAAGGTACGAAAAAAATATTATAGTAGTTTTATTTCAGTGTGACTTTACTTAATCCTTTCACAATTATATTATTATTATTAAACTCCTGTAATATAGATACTTTACAAAGATACTCAAATATATGTTTCGACTTTCTACCTTAAAAGGGTAGTGAATCCGTTAATTTGGTCCATGATGTTATCATACTATTTTATATTCAAGCTTTTGCCAAATGCTTACTTTTACCAATGTCAACTGTGTCGTATTATACCCTAATCTAGCTTTAACTAGATAACGTCTTGCAAGGTAATACTGTCCACGGTGTATTTATTGCAACTTAAAATACATATTCTTAGTTATTGTTTCAAATGTATTATTTAACAATAATCGCATTCTGTAATGCAAAATGCCTCCAAAATAATATAAAGTCAAATAACATAAAAGTTTATTAATTAATAAAGGTCCAAATTTCATTAAAAATTCCACTGACTATATTAATCATAAGAAATATTGCGACGCAGGAAAGCATAAATGTTGTATCTCGCCAAAAGCAGTGAATATGATATAAATATATCATTTGAATCAGAACAGCATCGAATGACTTTGGTCTCATTCTTCTGTATTAAAAAAGTCGGTCTATTTTTTTAGTAATATGAATTTTTGATAGTCAGTTATCTCCCCTGTAAAGTTTAATATTGAGAGGTACTACAAATAGGCTTTCCAGCGTTGAATACATAACAAATTTGTAATTATTATTCTAAATGTTATAGCATAACCGAATTGCATGTTCATGTTACGATTATTGATTATTTTGTAAATAATATGTTACGTTGATTCGATAATACTTTACAAATAATAAAAATAACTGAACAACAAGATGGCGCCATGTTAATTCTTCTAGTCAATATATAAACTTCGTTTGTGTTGCTACAGTAAATTGAAAATTTGAAAATTACTAACGAATTAAGTGTACAAATACGAATGAATATAACTTTTATCAATTTGAATACAGTTGAACCCGTTTATTACGATCACGCTTAATACGGTTTCTCGCATAACACGCCATTTAACGTTAGTCCCTACAACTTGTGACATGTTTTCATACATTTGTTAACGCTTTTTTGAACTGCTTTTCTATTAAGTACCATAGAACGTAAGAATGCAAGTAGAAAGAAAAGTTATTAAAATGATCAAAAATATTTATATAGGGGCAGTTGTTTAGTATTTTATCATGCACAATGTTTTGGTAACGTATAAACGTATCAGTATTATAATTGATAATATAAATTCATGTTTTTTTGGGACATGTCAAAATTTGTACGACGTCGTAACAATTTATGTTTTCTGGGTTCATCATACAACGTTTGTAATAATGAACATGGTATAAATAATCAACAATTTTTTACGATGTTACCTAAACCGTGTTATCCAATAATGTGTTTTCCTAAAATACATACATATTGAGTTAACGCCATAGAGGCCATATATAGCCGACTATGATATTAAGTTATTTCTCTATTATGTAGATTTGTTCGTTATAGTTATTTTGTGTGTTGGTTGTGGTCTGCCTATTTACATAGGGGTGTTACGGGACTGTTCATTGAGAGTCACTGCAATATAATTATCTCTTAAATTTAACACATACACATAGTGGTACACAATTAGTACTAATTGTAAAATGCGTGTAGTCTGGCAGATCAGACGTCCACTGACTAACTTATAATTATCGTGAAATACATACTACGTATAATACGTGGACCACTCGTCTAGTTGTACCTTGGAGGTTGACATAGACATCTATACTAATATAATAAAGAGGAAAAGTTTGTATTTTTGTTAGTAACGAATAAACTGAAAACTAAAGGCATGATTTTAAAAATTATTTTACCATTAGAACGCTATATTATCGCTGAGTAACATGACTATAAATTAGTTAAATAATTTTCAGTTCCATGCGAAGGAGGTTGCGGGCACAGCTAGTTTTAAGTAAAACTATTTTTTATGATACATATATTTTGAAATTATGCTATTTGTCATGACTTTTTATTAATAATATATAATAAAATCTATATACAGTAGAATCTTTAGAACTCAAACCTCGTTAAGTGTAATCGAAAAAAATGGCATTTACTTCCGCTGAACTAATACCCGGTATCTTGAATAATTTAGACTTTGAAATTCTAACAAAACGTTATTTCCCTGCGAGGTATTGACAGTACATATTTATGCTGTATAACTCGAATTTCAAAAAGCAGATTCCATAAGGTGTCGTTAGTAAAATATAATCATGGCTCAATATAATGCAACGCTCGATACAATTTTAAAAATATACTTAGAAGTCGCTCCTTTTTAAGTCGAAATTTCTGCAATGTTTTGTATCTCAAACTTCTTGTTAAGTGGAAAACTCATCAACTCAAAATTTTTACCAATTCCCTTGACATTCGAGTTATTGAGATTCTACTATATAAATAGGTAAAGCTAAAACAATTCGATCCTTTCTTCTTTAAATATTTTTTTGTTTAGGGGTTATTGACGAGCTTTAGTTGTATCAATAAACAAATTGCAAACATTTTCCTCAAATTTTCAATAATGATTATAGTTTAATCTTTGCCAAATGTTATTATTATTTAATATTAGTTATTTAAAATAATCTTTTCATATAATCATTTTTTACATGTTTTCGATAGATTACGATTGAAGTTGAACAGTGGTAAAGATAATTGTTAAATAATAAATAAAATATCACATTGGTCTATATGAACGATAAATAGTGCCTTTTGTAGAATGTTTTGATGTAATTATGTAGCATTGTGGCACCTGTCTAAATATTATATGACCATATGTTTGTTTGTAGACAGTGAAAGCGGTCCACGTGGAAGGGGTGCGCGGTCACGGGGTCGACCATCTCGACGATCACATAATTACATGAGGTTTTAATAATATTAATTTAACGAATAGTTTACATATATATCATCTCTATAATTACAAAAGAAGGTATGCAACAATATGTCGTTATAATGTTCCTCTGAGTAAGAAATAACATGTTTAGTTATTTTATATTTAATTATACTTTTCTACATTTTATATTATTGCGGTTTTATGTGTATTGTAATAATTCATATATTTTGTATAAATTGGTATCGTTTCAAGGACTAAGCTACAGGTTACATATTCATATCATAAAATGACATTCGTTTACAATTATCATGGAATTTCTAATTTTTGTTTATTTTCATTTCACTATGATGGTACAATTCTACCTCCAATTACTTACCTATATTGATTATAAAGTTTAATTCCAGAAATGTATTCCAATTTTCATTGTGAAAATTCAAACAAATAGGGTAATATTTTTCTTTATTTATGTATAAAAAGGAAGTTAAAAAGTGATCAAATAGGATCCTTCCTTTATAGATTCGTAATCAAATCTAAACTGAGGATAATTTGTTTAAGTTATTGCATGATTCTATATTTTAAAGCTCTAAAAGGAACTCAACGATTTCAATTAAATTTTTATTGTATGTAAGTATGAAAGTAAGTATGAAAGTATTTTCTTACTGAATCCTGTTCTCATATTAATGAGTAAAAATTGTTATGTCTACTATTTTATACTAGAGGTAATTTATAGAATCAATAATATTCAATTCATAGGATTTAATGATGAACCATAATTATGACCATTTGCTGTGCATTATTAAATGAGTTGAATTTTTATTACCGGTTTTAACATTAATTAAATAATATAGTTTTAAATATATATAGTTTGCCAAAATGTATGTGTTAGCAACGTTTAAAATATATTAAAGCAACTGTATAAACAAATGACGTAACATAGGTAACAAGCGAGGTACATTTCAATGAATGAAAAATATGAATGTTTCCTACTTACCAATTATGGTTCATAAATCTTAGATAGTAGTTACTAATAATTTAGTCACTGTGTCGTCACTAGTATCTCGTTAAAGTTTATTCTTAATCGATGGCATGAATAAATGTGAACTTGTATTTTATATAGAAATTATAGCTATAAGATATTGTTCCGGCAAATTTAATGATGTAACTTTTATCAAGAAATATTTGAGAAATTTAGATATAATAAGTAAAGTGGCTTTGTTAAAATTTACAACATGATACGTGGTTTGTTCTCATTTGTTAATAATATTTTACTTGGCAAAAAACAGACTTTAGTATTTATGTCCGTAGCCACTTATAAAATTGATTTTTCATTTGCAGTGTTTGAGATTCTACAATTGTATGAGGTCTTGGTGTATTTGAAACTTCAGTAATACATAGTATATCCAGAATAAATAGTAATTCGTACAAAAGTTTTTCATTGCTAATTATTGCTCTAAAGTAGAAATTCTTATCAAAAATATTCAATGTTATTTTTTTGTAGTTCAAAACTTCAGCGCTTATTTGTTATTATAATTGAAAACGAACTATATTCAAAATATTTAACAGGTTCCATTCCTTTTGTACATATTCAGTATATTTAAAGTATACTAATATACAGTATATTATTACTAAAGACACTACTTCAATTACATGTAGTTTATATACCGCTATTGATGTTCAAATCAATTTAGTTTTTATTACTAAACGATTAAGGCGCTACCAGCATACTGTACATTTTCCTAAATCGGTGCAAAACACGTCAGTAGCGCTTATTACCTTCAGTATTTATGATTTCTAGATTTGATAGAATTCTTCTAACAGTAACGCCTTTTTATGATAACGTGATGTAAAAAATCAATTTACATACATACTCTAGTAATATTCTACGTGTACTAGCGCTTTTTGGACGTACTGGATGAGATGCACCCCACTCCATCCTAAATCCACAACAAAAAACACCACCACTACTCGCAATTATTTTTTTTATAATTAAGGTTAGCGTTATGATCACCATTGCACCTGATGTTAAGTGACGATGTGACCCAAGATAGAGGACACGCTAAGCCTAATAGAAGTACTGGCTCTCAAGTGCGACTGCCAGAACACGCGTATGGATATTTCGGGGTAGATTTTCAACTCGGGGGTGGTAGCTAGCCAGGCCGACATTAGAAAACGCCCTGTCACCATGCTATCATAGCTCAAGGTCGTTATAGGTGGATTTGAACTCACATTCCTTGACGCGGCATCCGTACACATTACCAACTGAGCTATCAACGCTTTGATTACGCATATTAAGCGCGGATCCATCCTTGTAGACACGATGGGCATGCCCACAGCCGTAATAGACTTGTGATGTCACACACGGCCAATGTTTAATCGGTCTGTTACGGCAGTCCTCTACAATAAATACGGACTAAACCGTGACGTACACGTGGTCACATATTTCACACCAAGGACTTATTGCATTACTACTAAGCTGACGGGCCGCTCCCACGTGACCCCCCTCCATCCCAAATCCACTACAAAACACACTACCACAACTCGCAATTTTTTTTTTATAATTAAGGTTAAGGATAAATGATTAGGACCCTCTTATGTGCTCCTTAACTCCTTCTAAAAGAGGATCCTAGTAATTGGATAGAATTATATAAGCCAAAAGTCCTCTCCACATATCGTTTCTACTATCCTAGAATTGCAAGGGAAACGATCAAAATTAAAAAGTACACAATTTTTATTCTGGATAACGGACTAAAATTATCTACGGCATGGAATCCCGAGATAGGACGATTTAAACCTCGGGTGCGATTGATGCATGTATCGTCAGATATAGTGACTGTAGTGGACCGGAGCATCATTAGTGATACTGAGCAAATGAGGTTAGATACTTGAAACTGCCCTCCTTAACGAAGACACCGCAACATCTCAGCCGGCTCGTGACCACGGCCTATGTAACCAGGCCGAAACGTCGAGCAATTATTAAAAAGTAAATCGCATTTTGTACCCGTATTCTATTATTATATTATATATAATTCTTAAAACATTACTATTATGAAGAATAATGTAGGGTTTTACATAATATTCTGAAACATTACTCTGTCTAGTTTTTTCCAGATTGTCTGACTACTGAAAAATAGTTTTTGATGTGGGTCCTATTTTTAGAGTGGTAGGCTAACATCCTAAAGTGTAACTTGTATGGAAATTACTATCTTCCAAATACGCCAATAATAAAGAAAGCTTTAAAATTCTGGCCCGGCATTATTGATCATATATATATACACAGTAATTGCTTGAAGTTTAGTAGTTTATATCAAACATGTTTCGTTACCCTTGAATTATATTCATTGTTATGCATATGATAACATGTTTCATGTGTTATATCGCATTTAATTTTCCTGTATTCATTTCGAATTTTAATGAGACAGGTGAATTTTATCTTGCACTTCAACTAGCCCTGGATGTTGTAGTTTAATGAAAGAAAACTGGGTTACTTTTAATATCAAGAAGAATAATTATAGTTATTTACATCTATTAAGTGCTTGTCCACCCCTACACTCTGCATTTATAAAGAATAACACATTATTGAAACATAATTAATTGTATTGTATTCTCTTAAAAACCGTACCAAGGAGTTGTGTATCAAAGATTAGACTAAGAAAAATTAACATCAGTTATTTGGCTCACCAAGTAAATATATTTTTTTTCTGTATTTAGGTGAGAGTTTAATAGTATTTTAAGCCATTTCCTGGAGTTTTTGGCGAGATCTTGATCTGTCAGGTTGTGATTTTTGTTTTAATTCATATACTTATTTGTTTAACCCTATATTATGTAAATTAAAGTGACATTGTATCTAATTTGTATAGCTGAAGAACATAGGTGAACTGAATTATGAATAATCATTTGGAACATTATATATGAGTTGCCTCAAAAACTCCCAAGAGAGTTTCAACAAGAGAGTCACCATCTTGTTGAAGATATTATTGTCTGCCTGAAATGCTCAAATCTTATTACATGAAATTGGCAGTATTAGTCAGATTAAGTTGCCAAGAATAAAAAACAATAAGCCATGTCTTGTTTATTTCTCAACAATGCACACTGTTAGCAGAAACAAGGTGGCTGCTAACTTTACATAAACAAAGAAATTCAAAACAATAGGAATTAGCAAGAAATAATGGTCCATTTCATGAGCTACAAACAACTATGTAACAACATATACAAAACTAAAATGATTAGATTTTACTATAAAAAATGAAATACTGTGTACCTATGACCTTGTTTTTCTTTAATACAATCACTGCATGCCATTCCTATTTTAATCTATTTAAGTAAGGTTACTCTACAATATGCAAAAGTGAAATAAAATACAGGTTTCTTTGTGTAGGTTTATTGTTATAATAGAGAAAAAAATATAGCCTAAACCAGAGAAGATAGGAAAACATAGATACTTTTACCTCTCATTATATAAAGTAAAATATTATTAAGACAATATGAATATGCCAATTAAATTTATAATAATCAAAACATAATACATTATTATAATAATAAGCTAAGCCTTAAAATTAAGTTTCACCATTTAAGATATAATAAATCTAACATATTGAATTTGACAGGATTAATATCCATAAACGTTTTCATCCGAAAATGCTATGTAAAGAAAGAAATCCTCGTCGTGATGCTCCTGGTACAGAGAGCCCATGGTTGCAGATGTCGGTGGAATTACATTGTTCACGAAAAAGAAGAGAGCGTCTTCAGGGCGAAGATGAATGCGTTTCCTGATCAAGAAATAAAATTGACCCACGGTTAAGTCGGATGGCACTAAATACTTCTTTTTATCGAGGTCTCCAAGTCGAGCCTTCGGGGCTTTCTCTACAATTACTGGAACACGATCCGGATATTTCCTACGAATTTTTTCACCTTCGGTCTTCCTTTTCTCAAAAGAATGTTCTTCTTTGTATTGGAATTTCATTTTGAGTTTTTTACGCAATAATTTTTCAAACTAACAATACTGTTTAATTCGACACAATCAACTGCGCCTTGTTTTTTGTTTTTGCGTTATTATTTCTCTAAAACAGTGACGCAATCAGCTGATATGACATACAACTAGTGTTGCCAGTCCGTAAAAACCACAGTTTCAAATAGTAATAACGTGATCAATACTATTAACATAATAAGTATAAGAAATGCGAAAACAGTTCCCTATGTCTGTCGTCGGGTGAATCCCACATTACCTTCACAGTCCCCCAGGAGTTGGGATGGGGAAGGCGTAAGTGCATTTTACGCGATAAAAAAAAAACTAACAATAAAATACCACTTTGTTAGAATACTAAAATCATCACAGAACACTCTACTCATTTGATGATGACAGTAATAATCTTCCACAGTGAAGATTAGTAGGTAAATTGAAAATAAAAGATGATCATCTATTTCAAAATTAGTTAAATTAATAGTAAGCCAAATATAAAAAATATATATATATTTCCATTCCAACAAGTAACCAAGACTAATCATTTACAAAATTCAGTCATATCAAAAATATGTGATGTTAAGTATTCTTTAAGAATCCCCCCTATCTCAGGGAAACCCTTTTATTTTGTGAAATAAAAAGTATCATATATGTGTTTCAATTATATTAGTTATCATCGCGACAACTTTAATCAAATCTGGTTAGTAGTCATAAAATATACTTATATAACTAAGACTAGTACTTTCAAATTAATAAGCATACAATTGACTGGACGAAAAATATTCTACGTATATGATAAAAAATAGCTCAATTATGATTTTCTAATAATATTCATGTACAGAATTGCCTGTAACAGATATATATAGAAGAATGGCCATAGACAAACAACAATAGAATAAGATGAGCATGACACATTAAAAACATGAAATGTAGAGAGAGAAACAAAAACGTACTGTGTGAGATAGCGATATTTTCATTAGTGTTGTCATTTTAATAAATCTCCTTATGATACTGCAAATTAAGACAGAATACATAGTTGTTGAATTTTATTTTATTATATATAAATAAAAATAATAAAGACTATATATGGAGTTTCGTTAACTATAATTTACGTAGATGTAATTAATATGCATATATGAAAAAGGTACACATATTACAGTAATTTTAATCTTCCACGTCAGAGATATAAAATCGGAGGTTTCGTGAGCTGCAAATGGAAGTCGACAATGAATTTTATTTAAACCAATCATGACGAAAGACTTAATTTTCTATAAATCTATATTAATACAGTAGAACCTCTTTAAGTCGAACATCAACGGAGACGCCAAAAATTCGAGTTGTAGGGTTTTCGACTTATAGAGAATGGAGGTTTTGGTGGTTGAAACGAAGGGAACAAAACATTTTTTCGAGTTTTGGAAGTTTTCAATTTATCGAGGTTCTACTGTACTAACTGACCCGGCAAACGTTATTATGTCTTATAAATTATTTCTACCGAATACTTTAGTTGTATTAAAAATGAGAGGATGAGAGTAAAAAAGTGAAAATGTATGGTTGTATGTATTTTTAATGCCACAACTTAAAAAAATAAATTAAATAAAAAAAGTAAAAATAAAATGTTTGGGGTGGACCACCCTTACCACTTAGGGGTATAAAAATTGATTACGACCGATTCTTAGACCTACCGAATATACAGATAAAATTTCATAAAAATCGGTAAAGCCGTTTTAGAGGAGTATGGCTTGTAACATTGTGACATAAGAATTTTGTATATAAGATTATAAAGCGGCAAAGTTTGTTTGAACGCGCTAATGTAAGAAACTACCAGTGGGAGGTCATTATTTTTTATATATTTAACGCCAAGCTATTACCAAGAGGCATAAAGGTGTATTGAAAAATGTTACAAAAATAAGTTAAAAAATATCAAATAATTTTTAGTTCCACATGAACGAAATTATGGCTACAGCTAGTATAATAATAAAATATAATAGTGTGTTTGTACTTAGGTAGATACTTTTCACATTATAAAGTAATATAATATAAAAATAAATATAAAAATATTTATTAAAGGTAAATGTTTATGGCTACTGATGGAGATATAGATAAATTCTTTCAGAGAATATCAAAAACATATTTGAATTTGATGAATCTGTAAAAATTCAAATTTTAAAATTAGGGGGTCCACTCAATACATTAAAAAATTGTAAAGGGTCTACGATACAAAACAATTTGGGGAACTTTGAAGGTGATTCCTTAAATTGCTACACCATATCTATTACTAATCTGTTACTGATTATAGTAATAACTAGAGCTAACAATGGTTGTAGAACCAGTGTTAATTTCGATTGTGGATACATCATCGACTTATTTGTTCCAAGGACTTAGTTGGCATTATGCACTGGCACATAAAGTGTTCCAACACAATACTCATGAGTAGCAACATATTACAGTTGGCCACAGAATTGCGTGTTTTGTTCACCTTGGAAATATTTAGTTACAGGTTACAGTAACCACTTAGTATCAGGCAGACTCCGTATCTGTTTGCTATTTCTTATAATTAAAGAACCACAAACTAATTATAATTATGACATGACGATTTCCTTTACAGAAAGGTCCGCGAGTAGTTCAAAAATTCGGACATTCCTACATTGTACAAGGCTATTGTCGATAAGATTAAGATTAATAATCTTATTAAGATTAATAAGATGATCTAAATACCATTGTAAGGCGCATTTGAATAAATGTACTAATTCATCAGGAAGGAATATCAATATAAAACTTTAAACTAAATAAAATTAATCTCTTGTTAGTTTAGTTTGTTTCTGGTTTCACCAAATCAATTTCCTTTACGAGTTTTTCATTACTTTTCGGTTACTTTCGGTCGTTCGGTTACAGTTCGGTTTTACTTTCAACAATTTGAAGCAAGATCTTCTTTAGATGTATCTATTAGCCCCCAGCAATAGTGACAGTAATTAAGTATATCATATAAATTTTGCTAAATATAAATAATAACTTGTACTATAGTAGTTCGGGTAAATATAAAATTTATCTATTCTATTAATGCGTTTTATTAATAAACTGGTATAAAAATGCTTGTAGCAAATTCTTGAATTTTACGCTGTGTTCGAATACCTCTAACACAGCTTTGCCAGAGGCAATTATTTTTTCTCAGGTTTTAATAGTCTTTACAAAACTAAATATATTTTATTCAAACAAGTGTAAGAAAGTCTTTCATATATAAAAAAAAATTACGATGAAATGTAACATCGCAAAATCCCAGTCCTGTTTAGCCCGACATTCTTAAATTCTTAAGAAAATTTGATGTATTATTATTTGACATTATTTCAAATATAGAACAGAGTTTTCTACATGATTACAATGGTACAGTGCTCTACCATTGTAATCATGTAGAAAACTCTGTTCTATATTTGAAATAATGTCAAATACTAATACATCAAATTTTCTTGGATAAACACAATAAAACACTTTCCCGCCACGATTTTTTGTCAATGCGTTGCTTAGGAGTTGGTGCGCAACAGCTAGAGCAGTAAATACAGAAAAACTCTATCGCTGTTAATATTTTTATGTGATTTCAATTCATAGTGAAATTGTTATATGACTTAGCAAAAACCAGTAAAAAATTATTATTCTTGCAACGCTTCCACAGTGTTTCATATTAGAGGTGTAAAAGTAACGGAAAATAGCGAAAAATGTATTCGTTGCTATAACAATGAGTACTCTTTACTTTTGATAGCTAACAAAAAGTATAGCAGTGAGTCGTGTCGTATATGGTATAACGTTGACATCGTATCGTTCGCACTTTGTATATTCAGTAGGAAATATGAAAACATGCGAGTAACGAAATGCATTCGGGAGAAACATTTTGGTACTCGGTACTAGATGGTGTATCCGTTACTTAGTAACAAATACATACGGTTTGTTACAGCTCTAGTTTTTATAATAACTCTCTATATTCGATGATAGCCACCCCTAGGGCTTGAGCACCCTCCGCGCTCGACATCAAAGTCCGGCGGAACTGTGAAAGGCTTCCAGGCTAACAGTGTCTCATCTAAAAAGAATGGTCGATAATTATCAATAATGACAGAGACCAGTAACCACATTAGATAGTGCTATGCTGTAAAGTAATAGCACACATTTATTCATTAAAACATAAAATACGCCAATTATCAAGACCGAAAATATGATCCAAAAACAAAAAAATATAAACTGCAAGCTGACAATTTTACTGGTCTTTACTGTAGTATATTATTCTACTCATTGTATCCAGAGCTCTTAAGTTGAAATTTAAGTGTTTATATCTTGAAAAGTTACAGAGTCGCGTCGCGCTAATGCAAAAGTTAATCGTTTTTACTCAACAACAGGCAGTTCTAAACTTATTTTCATAATTATTTTTTGTTTTGTGCATTGTTTCTTAATAATGTTACAAGTCTACATGGTAAGATATATTTCTAATACATATTTATATACATAATATAAAACAAGTCGCTCTCGCTGGTTGTACGCTTAGATCTTTTAAAGTACGCAACGAATTTTAGTGCAGTTTTCAGCAATAAATCAATTTCAAGAGAAATTCAAAGGTTTGTAAAGTCATGTCGTAACAAAAATATTTCTGTACGCTTACATTGTTAACGCTGGCTAAACCATACGAGATAGATCAAATAAATTTATTGCGGAATTGTATACTTTAAAAAGATCGATAAAGTAACCATTGTCATCTTTTACATACTATAAAAAAATATTGGGTTATTTACCAAGCTATTTTAAACAATACAGTATTATGCTTTGTCCAATTAAATATAATAGATAAGTTGTGCATTTTCTGTAGAACAAAGTTGCCTTTTCCAACATAACATTAAAATTAATATCTTAAAACATATTAGAGATATAAGGCATTTCCCATGCCCGTACCTTGGCATTAAAGTCGCCAAGCAAGACGATGGGGACAGTCATCTCACAGTCAGTTTCAGGCAGTCAAAAAACTCTCTGATCAAGAGGCGACTAGTATTAGTCGTAGACATGGTATCGCTTCACAGGAATAAAGATACCAACGTACCACTCCGGCGCCAAAATACATTCTCCACCATTGTCTATTTGGTACTCGAGTACAAAGTATTACTGATAAAAATTTTCTGTAAATGTGCTATGTAAATGTATTTTACTTGAAACAATTCATCCCTATTTGGCAAAGTTACAATTATTCCCTAACATTAAAGAAATATACTTATAGGTTTTTTTGTTTTTTCTCCTATTCTTGATGATGCCAATAAAGTCTCCGATTACAAAAAAAGGTTTAGGAAGAGAACAAAGTATATTATTAATCTCCAAAAGAATAGAAACATTACGATAAAGAATATATGAAGAGACAAAACATTTGTAATTCAATTGTATAAGCAAATATGGAAAACTCATCAAAATGTGGAAGAGATATAACATAAGGAAAACAGTCCTGAACAAGTAAGGCTGCTCCTCCATAACCATCCTGTCGGTCATCCTTACCACAAAGGGTACCATTTATTTTAAAAATAGTATTGGGTTTAAGCCAAGTCTCTGCTATGCAAACTAAAATGGTTTTATATTTATTTATTAAATAAATCCCCTTAATTTTTTATTAGTAATGCTTCGGGAGTTCCATTGAATTATCAGATCCATTACATTTTTTTTTGGAATATGCGGCAAACGAGAAAACGTTTCATCTGATGGTAAGTGATCATTGCCGCTCATGGACTCCCACAACACTAGAGGATGGGGGGATAAGAGCATGGTGATAGGGCTTTTTCTGATACCCACTTGAATAGCTACCATCCTCAAGTTAAACATCTGCCGCCAAATACCAATAGGTGTGTTGCGGCAGTTGCACTTGAAAGCCAGTTCCTCCAAAAGTTTAGCGTGTCTACCAACATGGGCTGTATCGTCACTTAAGATCAGGTGAGACTATAGCCATAACGCTTAGCTTTTAACTATAAAAAGAAGTTACGTTGTCGGCCTTTACGGCCTTCAAAAAGAGGTGGTTCACGAAATACAGTTCTTTTATATGACACACTATTCGTTTTTTATTTGGACGGCACTTAACAGATGTAAGAATATTTGAAGCTAAAACATCTGAATAGAGGCTGGAAACAGGAGGATACATTTTTGAAGCTTCTGCATAAGATATTCAATTATTAGCCATAGTGACTTTGATTTGTTTCAGGCGAGTGAATCCTTGACATAACTTATTTGTTGCAAAATGGTTGCCTCCACACATGCAACAACTAATAAAATCTTCATCTACTTAACACATACTACTCCAGAGTGTTCTTTCCCGCACTTGTAATATCTTGGCTTTCAACGACGTTTTATTTTAGTGTGCCCATATCTACAGCATTTGTAACATTGGATAGTTGTATAAGTATATAACTTAACCGGCAGAGCATTAAAATACATAAACATACGTTTAGGAAGTACCTGGCCATCAAAAGTTATAACTACACTTTCTGAGGGCTTCCATACAGGAGCTACATCAACCAGAATCTTATAATTAATTGACTATCAATGATAAAAATTAAATTGAAGGTAGACTCAGTAACATGAACTTTTCTGGACAACCTACACCTCAGTCCGCCCCGTGACCACGAAGGCTGAAAAGCTTTCAAAACGTCGGGATCAAAACCAATAAATAACCGCGATAAAATCCGTTTAAATTAGTTTTATTTCAATTCCATTAATAATATTTTTTAATGGAATTAGATTAGATTTATAGTATGTATAATTAATTAGATTTATAAAAAATCCGAATGTTACCTGGTGGATTTTAGTGCCGCCGTTTGGATAAGATTGTATTCTCTGAACGTGAATAAAAAAAGTTGAAAAATTTGTGTCAGTATATATAGGTCTATCGACAGGCGTAGGGATTTTTAATGTATTACTTGTACTTTCAGTTTCATTAAAAATACAATAATTAGTTGGTGAATTATTTGGTTTAGCATTAAACATGAGTGTTGATTGAGGAACAACAGTCTTTTTATTAACTATAATTTCACTATATAAGCAAAGACAATCATCCAACTTATTATCAACTAATGAACTTTTCTTGTTTTTGTTACTGTGCCTACTTCTTGTGTACATGAATTCGCTTATTTGGCCTTGATTGAGAGTATGACTCATCTCTATCAATACTGGAATCATTTGACCTGATGTCATATGTAATATTCATGCGATATTCATTTGTTGCAGTTGTAATTGTTATAAACTCACTTGCAGGGCGTACGGTTCCCTCAGTATCAGGGGGCTCATCCATGGCTCATATTGTAATAACAATATATAGAAAATTAAGAACACTTACCTAAATATAGTTAAGAAAATGTAATACATATACTATATTACATGAATATATATATACGATTACACTTTACTGATCAATAATAAAAATATAAATATTCTATGTAACTTAAAAACCGTGCCCGCCTTTTTGAAAGTTCCCGCGCTTTTACTACTTATCCGTAGTTAGCATACCTAGCTGCATAAGGTGCATTTTTTAAATTTACCCTTTGTTGAATCAGACTTGCGTATACATGAATCTTAATATGTAATAAGTAAATTGGTTGGAACTACAAGTAAACTGTAATTTAATTTTCCCATGGATCTGGTGGAAAAATACTGCATTTCCGATAACAAGTGTGAATATGTAATATCACAATAACACTACAGTGAAATTTCATATATTTGTTTTATTTATTTTATTTTTAGAGTTATATGGTCTTCATGTAAATACTCAATTCACGCATCAACGGTAATTGCGCTAACTAAAACAGTTATATTTATATACATGAAGAAATCAATCTAACATCAGTAGGAAAATACGAAAAATGCGAGTAACGAAATGCATTCGTGAGCAACGTTTAGGTAATCGGTGCCAGGTGGCGTTCCCATTACTCGATACCGAATCAAACAGTTTGTTACAGCTTTACTATTTGTTCATGAAACTGGCAACACCGGTCGGAGCGCTTGATTGTTTGGCTGAAGCGTGGGTTTTCAACTCTTACTAAAGCTTATTTACTGTTTTATTTTTACATATACCTACAAACATGCGTAAACGTAAATCTTTGAAGAAAAATGACGAAGACTCTGATGGTTCTGAACAAGGAGGTGAGCCAGAAGAATTCCAAGACTCTGGTGAAGATTGGACGCCGGACGCCGATTCTGTATGTATTCAATTTGAATATAATCTTTCAAATTAAGAATGTTTATCTGCGTTTCTAGAAAAGTGTTACTAATTACTAATTATTGGAATCGATTTGCTGACAATTTAACGCAATCATTGTCGTATACGTACAGTACGAGAACGTATTTTATGTTAGGTTAGTTGTTAAAACCACCTATTTTAGACTTGATAATCTATGGAAGTTAAGCGTAAAGTATAATCATACTGTATTTTGAAGCATTGATAGCTCAGTTGTAGCGTGTACAATGCCGAATCAAACGACGCGAGTTCGAATCTCTGCAATGAGCTTGAACTAGATTGTTGATGAACAACACAATATATGTGAATTGCGATTTTATGTTGTCTTTACTACTCAAAACCTTTACCAATTATACTCTTTGTAATAGACACTTTTAATGTAAATTATGTATTTTAACATATGATTATATGTTACAGTTATCAAATTCTATTATAACTAAATAGAGAAAATTTGATTTTGTCATATTTTTACATCAATTGTATCAATTTACATGAAAAATATGATGGCTTCTATATAGCGTATACCATTGTATTTGAATAAAAGACTCAAAGAATACTACATAAAAATATTGATAAAAAATGTATACTGGTCAATAGAATGAACCTGTGGCTCGTGGACGCAAGCGAACATCTAAAGCAACTCCTAACAACACCAAAAAGAAACGCAAAAATTCTACATCAGAAGAAAGTGAAGGTGATGAAGATGAGGAGGCAGAAGATGAAGAAGGTGAACTTGATGAAGATGAGGGATCTGATGATGATAAAAATGGTTCTGATGGGAATAAGTCTGACTCTAGTCAGTCTAAAGATGTACCAAAGCATTTCCATGTAAGAATGATGTGTACTCTTAGGAAATATTTTATTTTGCTTTATGTTGTTAGATATTTTGGTGCCTATACATTGAAATGATGAGTGATAACTTTCATTAGTTCTTTAAACATTAACAAAAAAAATTAATTCTAAGTTGAGACTATTTATTAGATTATTTTTAAATGAAAGAGTTCAAAAGTCTTAATATTTCTTATTTGCAACCATTTAAATCAAACATTTATGTACTTATTATTATAGCAACAGACAAGCAGTCGATTCGACTTAAATGTGCCCATATCCAATGAATCTACACTGAGTCTCTGTCAACTTTTTTTTGTTATGTACATGTTGATTCTATTTTTAAAGATGTTAACATTCTGTGCCGACACTACATCCTCAGGGAGCTTGGTCCACAGTATAACCACTCTGTTACTTAAGAAATGCTTGTGCGGATTGTTATTAGACCAAGTAGTGGTCAGTTTGAGATGGTGGCCTCTGAGATGGACATTGATATTAAATTTTTGTAAAAATCTGAAAATTCACATCATAATGTCCATTTAAGATCTTGTATGTTTCAATCATATGAACACTTTCAAAGATGTGAGTTTTAAGATCTTCAATCTGTCTTTATATGAATGATGTTTCAGCACTCGTGGTACTTTGCTGATATTGCATTGCACTTTCTCAAAGAGTTCAATGTCCTTAACAAAATAGAGATTCCATACTTGATAAGCATATTGTAATATTGGTCTAATGTATGTTTTATGATTTTTTGCCAATCATTCCTGGTGTTAATATTCCAAACACTTTGTTGTGAGATAAATTAGACTGTAAGCTTTTTTTGTAATAGTCATTACGTGTTCTTCCCATTTCAGATCTTCTGTAATCTTTACTTGCAGATCTGTCTGCACTTTGACTTCTAGTAGTTGGGTATTGAATAATTTATATGGTAAATGAGGATTGCGAGTACTAATATACAGCTGAGTACATTTTGCAGTATTTAAGTTCATGAGCAATGGCTGCTAAGACCAGTGGGCTATTTTATTTAGTTCCCCCTGAAGTTTATTATAATCAATCAGAGGGTTAGCAAATAATTTTGTGTAGTCTGCAAATATGGTAACATTACATTTGAGATGAGTTGGCAAATCAAATGTATAAATAATGTATAGTACTGGGCCCAAGACAGAACCTTGTGGTGCTCCACTAAGTATATCTCATTGTTCCGACCTAGTTTCACCAACTCTCATTTAAAATGTTCACTGCTGCATAAACCCTTCAATCTAATTTAACAAATTCCTACAAAACCTAGTATTTGTAATAGCCTCCTCGTAGGGACTTTGTCAAAAGCTTTTTCATAATCGAGGTAAATCACATCAACAGGCTCCCCATCATTGAAATATTTTGTCCAGGTCGACATACATGGTAATAAGTTGAATACTGTTGAACGATGTGGACGATAGCCATGCTGCTGATCAGGAATTACTTTGTGTTTGGCAAGGAAATATCTTATATGCCAGACTATTTCTAGTTTCTCCATAGCTTTACAAGACACACAAGTCAGACTTAGAATCAGTCAGACTTTTGAATATGGGTGTCACAATCGCAGTTTTCCACAGATCTGGTAGAATACCGGTGTCGTATGATACCCATAATGAACCATAATGGTTGCTAGCTGTCCAGTAAGGTCACAGTTTTTTAACACATACATCGGTCTTTTATCTGGTCCTAGAGCAGAATCTGATTTCATTTCTTTTGTCTTGTCGTATTTTGTCCTCCTTAAAATGTCTGGAATGGGATGGAATTCTTGAGTCGGAAAATGGGATCCAGTATTGGCAGGTGATCTTGTGGTTAGGTTTCATAGACACTTACATAATGCGTTACAAATTTCATCTAGTTGATTCACGAGTAAGTCATGCTGGTTAATTAAAGGCCGTGGTATGCAAACCTTAGCAGTTATGTGTTGTCTAATGTGGGAGCAGAGTTTTTTGGGTCCAGCATTTAATAAAGATTTTTCGTATGTCATGCGAGCTGTTCTATTATACTAGGTAAGTTTTTATTTATTTGTCGATAATCCTTGTAAATATACTGTTCCATAGTGTGCGGTTCAACTTAAGTAGTATTTTGGTGTCCTTAGAAATCCACGGTTTGTTTTGGATACGATGAGTCTGCCTCATTCGCGGTACATGCAGTGTAAGTGCTTCTCTGAGTACACCGAGTAGGATGTCAAACTGGCCTTTTGCACAGTTTAGAGTTTTTATACTTTCAGGTAATATAGTAAGTAATTTGTCATTCATATTGTCGTAATCAGTTTTGTTATAATTCAATTTATATGTTGCATTCTTATTTTTCCCTTCTGCTTGGATTTGACTGGGTGCCAGTAGACATGTGTGGTCGCTCTTGCCAATAGGAGGTAGGTGATCTATGTTAGCTATAAGTGACTCATCATTTGTTACGATTAGATCTAGGCATGACGGCTGATTTCTTTGACAAAATCTAGTATGCTTCTGCATTAACTGTTCCATAGTGCTGCTTCTGTACCTTATATAAAATTATACTCTTTAGGTGTGACATATCCAGAGTCTTCAAGAGGTCATTTTACTCCACCATAACTAAAGACCTCTATTATTACCACCAGACTCTGCTCGGAAACCTGGTTTAATTGATCAAGTAACATATTATCAGCCTCTAGTGTTGAATCATGTCCTCTGTACAGGCCACATAATAAAAATGTATTGGTTCCAACTGTAATTTCGATGCAAAGCTTCATGCTTTATGTTATATTTAGGTCTTAAATTAGTTAACATAAGATTAGTACTGTTTACGGCGTATATCGCTACTCCATCACATCGTATGCCAATACGATGGTTTCGAAAAATATCATATCCTGGTATTGAGTTTATTATCATGTTGATCCCCCCTTCACCAATGCACCTGTTAAGGGGTTAGGTGGGTTATAAAGGCTCAAAATATTTAATTCCTTCAGTTTACCATATAAAAGATTTATATTTCATAAGTAGTTTATGAAATTTTCATCGAAAAATATTGAAAATTAAGGCGTCGACACGTCGTCTCCTATAACCCCTCAAAAAAAAAGTTCTCTCGGCGTAGTCAGGATAACTAATGACAGATTCATGTGAAATGCAAATACCAAAAAATTTCTGTTAGTAGATGCTTAAAGCTCGTGCGTGGACGATGGAAAAAAAAAACAAAAATTGCATTTTTGGCGGCGTTGAGAACCCTTTTTTGGAGTTAAATTTGCACCCTTCATGACCTTGAAAAATCACCTAAAATAGAAAAAACAATTCCTTCGTTCAAGCACGAGATAATGTTATTTTGAAGAAGTGTGCAAAATTTGAAGGAGGTCGGTTCATAAATTTTCGAGAAATCAGGACTACCGATTTCAAAACCATATAAAAAAAGTGCCTGCTGCAGTGGCAATATCCAGGGCATCCTTTTGCTCTTGTCTGTGACGAACTCTTGCTTCTCGAGTCTCAGCGTCAGCTTTTTTTTCTGCTGCAAGTATGTATTGAATGTACCGACAGCGACATATGCAGTAATGTCGACTATTTTTGATCGAGCAGGAAGAATTTTTGGCGTGATTTTCCAAATTAATTGGTTTACGCTTTAGGGTTGAAAGATTGTCTCCTTTTTTTGGGTCTATCTTTTCTCTGAGCGCCCGATGCTTGATCAGATCTTGTAACTTTATGCATTTTTCAACGAAATTTATGAAAACCTCGATAAAATTTACAACGAATACTTATAACTTCAAGCAACCTTGCAACTCGACTGCCAACAATCAACTAAATTTCAGTACCAAAATAAGTAAAATAACAAATACAAAGTGAAAGTAAGGGTGAAAGACGACAAACGAACAATAGCTAAGCAGCTGCCTCGATATACTTGCGACGCGTCACGCTCGGTGACGCTGACATAGCCTGATGGGCGGAACATCCGAAAGCTATATCTCTTAGAATATTACTCAGATCGTTTTAAAATTTTAAGAGAATATTCTAAACATATTGAATTATAGGATAAGCAAAAAAAAATCGATTTTTTGAAATTTTGAAACCCACTTAACCCCATAAGTTCTTCTTGTAAATACTTCATATATTTTCTTTGCATGGGAGTTAAATCTGCTGTAATAGATGATGGGTTATTCAGTTTTTTCTTGTTGCGCCGTATATCCAATGCATCACTCTTATACTTAAACATAATTTTAAGCGGGCGTGGTCCGGCCTTTGCATTAAACTTACGAGCATAAAGGCGAAACAACTTAATCCCATCACAATTCACTTTGGTTATGGATTTTTCTACGGTTGAGCATTCCTTTACGTCATGCATCCTTCTCTCATTAACGTCATCACTCGAAGATTCCGTTATGTTGTACATGATGACATTATTCATCATCGGTAATTCCGTCATGACAGATTTGCAGTTACCGCAAACGAAGGTCATAACTCGGATGACTGTTTTCAACTCCAGAACGCGTAATTGCTCGATAGCTCAGTGGTAGTGTGTACGACTTCGCGTCAAGGGACGTGAGTTCGAATGTAAGCACCTACAATGAGCTTGAGCTTTCGGTGAAGGAAAACATCGTGAGGAAACCATAGCATGGTGGTAGGGATTTTTCTAATGCCCGCCTGGGTAGCTACCACCCGCAAGTTGTAAACCTGCCGCCAAATACCAATAGGTGTATTTCGGCAGCTATACTTGAGAGCCAGTTCCTCCATAGGTTTAGCGTGTCTACCAGCTTGGGACGTATCGTCACTTAAGATCAGATGAGATTATGGCCATAATGCTAAAAACCTTAAGTCTAAAAGAAAAATTGGCGACAATCCATGACAATCTCCTCATAGAAGAATCTTTCAACAATCACAAGTCACACATTTGTTCTCATTTGTTGGATTGCCCCACATAGCCCCCCCCGCCTTTTTCTGAATCGAATTTTTATTAGAACTCATTTTAGTTGTTTATATATTCCTTCCACTGGGCGCACTATATTCTGATGTATAACAATTCAGTAAATGTATTGAGACTAGGTGATAGATTTTATACACTGTAGATGACAGTTAATTACTAATTTGTACTATTTTTTTTATTATCCTTAAGTCCTGTCGTAAAGATAATAAAAAAACCCTATCCACAGTTTTTCAGAAACACTTTAATAATAATTTTGTCTTGTTTCTCGCAATTTTACGCACTATACTATAAAAAATCCACAAGCATTAATGTACTGTTTTTTTTTATTCTTGAGGTTTAGCGTTATGGCCATAATCTCACCTGATCTTAAGTGACGATACGGCCCAAATTGGTAGACACGCTAAACCTGTGGAGGAACTGGCTCTCAAGTACTGCTGCCGGAACACACCTATTGGTATTTGGCGGTAGGTTCACAACTAGAGGGTAGTAGCTACCCAGGCGGGCATTAGAAAAAGCCCTACCACCATGTGACATGTCAGAATCAATTCTTTCCACTTATAATACAATACATTATCAACAATACAAAATTCACTTCATGACTATGAATGTTGTTAATATTTCAAATAATAGAAAAAATGATACTTAACAAATAGTTTCAATAAGTTAAAATAATTAGATTTTACATAAAATCTATAGCAATATTGGTAAAATGTTATTAACAAGTATATTTTTAATGTAAAGTTTTAATTTACAGTCTGGAAACTTTGTATTGTTGAAATCTGATGTTAAATGGGAAGGAGATACAGTTGTGTCGAAACTGGATGAACTGAATCTGTGGAAAATTGATGGCAAAGCATTACTGCAGAAATTCATCCCAATGGAGTCAAATGGAAAAACATTACACAAATGTACTTGTGTAGTAAGTATTATTACTATTCTAAATTAAGAGTTACTAAAATATTATGAAATTATTACAACATTAAATATTCAAATTTTTTTTCAGTATTCTGGGTGGAATGTTGATAATAGAGATAATTACTTCCCCATAACAGAAATATTGGACCGTAATCCACGCACTGAATCAAAGGAAATATGTGTAGCATTAGATTTAAATGATCTTATCAAAGTAAGAGACAAGTAAATTCACCGTTTTTTACTTAATCTAATTAGATAAGTAAAATTAATTTTATCAAAATAAAAGTTTCCTTTGGCACTTCATTCCAGATTTCTTTGTGTAATACAAATATTTTATAAAACTGGGAATAAATGTTAATTGCTCGAATGTATTATTTTATTAGGATTTATCACCTGACTATTTTAAAGGTAAATGAAAATTAGAGAGCTTTTTTTTCTCCTTGATATTAGCATTTTTTTGATAGATTACAAATTTAAGTGTTAATAATAAGTGAGTTAAAGTGAATTTGAACACTTATAAATACAATGAAATAATACAATTGATTCATAATAGAATTAAAATAAATTTGTTACCAGAAAAATAATCAGTAGAATAATAGTGAAATCTATATTCTTATCTATATAATTATATGTAATAGAATTGTCAGATGCCATCAAATAACATGTGGTATGCTTATGATTTCTCATTCTCACAGTAGTGTAATAAAGGTGAAAGTGAAGCTAACAATGAATTCTATTTCGGATGGCAGACTTATAAGGCATTCTTTTTAGCATGTCATTTTTATACTGTAATTAAAATAGACTGCCACTGCCAGTGCTTGCTTGAATCAGCATATGTATAATATTAAATTAAAAACTGGGACTCACTGGCAAAATGATTACTCTTTATATCAAAGGCTAGGTGAATTACTTCATGATTGATATAACATGATGAATCTTTTTATGAATACCTTAAATATAGAAATATAGTGGTGATTATACAAAGACAATTATCTTTTTAATTTTTCCTGTTTTGTAAACTGATTTATTTCAGTACCTCTGGTGCACATCACAAGTAGGTAATCTTTTGTAACTCTAGGCCAGCTATAAATGCAACAATGCGAATGTTGTATATTTAAAATTGGGAGAACTATTTATTTTTATTAAGTTGCTATGCTTAGACGCAATGCTTCACTAGCAATTCCTAAAAGCCAAAACCGGTATAAACGGTCACACAAGTGTAAGGGTTTGTCATTCCTATTATTGATAAGTATATATCATAAAGCCTCGCAACACATAAACCAGTTATGTGCTTGAATCAAACTTGCTTGTAATATAATTATATTATGGCTGTGAAACCTGTCGATACCAAGAAACACAAAATCGATTCAATCTCTAAGTTATGAATCCCTGTTTTATTTTGCGGTGAAAAATACATTACTGAGTTTCCTTTCGCCATGTGCCAGGCAGACCACTAAAGGAGCAGGTGGAACTCGGATGAGAAGCACCATCAAAAACAGTTATATATACGGACGTATTAAAGACTGCACTCTCAATCGTCTATGCTTCCACCGACCATGGATAGCATACACATTTCTAGTCAGGTTATGAAATCTTACTGTAGAGAATTAATACCTATTTGTATTCTTATCTGAATCTTTATTCTTGCCCCTAAATACTGTACAAAGTTAATGTTACCTAATCATTAATGGTTATCATATATATATAAAGACGCGTATATGGCTCCTTTATTGTGAAATCTGCCTTTGTAGTGAAAATAATTACAAACAACAAACATAAAAAAAGTAAAGTAAACACCTGGAGTGGAAATTCAATTTATATATTGTGTTAGATGTATTAAGTACAATATATTTCTAACACAATAAAATACTGTATTAAATAAGTTCATTTTATTTTATGAATCGTCATCAAAATTGAAACCTAAGAATTAAAATTCAGAACTAACATGGCACTTGTAATTAATTATTAAACGTTGTAATGTAGAAAGATTTGAATATACCTCGGGATCAACTTTCGTGTGCCAGGCGCATGTGTAAGAGGCCGTTCAAGTATAACGTAACGTAATTTTTGAAGATTTTGTGCACACAAACACCTCATTTTATGTATACAGTAGGTGAGATTATAATAAGCATAACGCTAAATCTCTGATCATCATGAAATTTTGCATACACGTTGCCAGCAGTAAAAGTACATACGCCTGTCGGTAATATACAGAGTCAGATTTTTCACCTTTTATTATCCACGTACAGAGAATACATTGAGTCATATGAGTTTGGAATCAAATAAATTGAGGGCTTTTATTCCTGCAATTAGTGTAATACGAATGTACTTAGTACGATGACTACCTAATGAATGGATTCCAGAAGAAATTATTGAAGATATTAATGTACGAATAGGTTGTGATAAGATTGTAAGGTAAGCGAACAAATTATAAAACTATAGTTGATGGAGCTCCTGTATGGAAGTTATCACAAAACTAGTTATAACTTTTGGCCAGGTACTTCTTAAACGTATATTTTTGTGTGTAAATGCTTGGCCACTTGATTGGATCGAAGTAAATGCCTTGAACTATCCCCTCAGAAAAGTACTGAGATTTTATTTTCGAGACGCAAAGTATATCAGATTTTAAATTAACTTATGATGGTGTAGATATTTTGATAAAAAAATAAAGTAAAATATCTCGGAGTAGTTTTAGATTCAAAACTCAAGGGTCTTCCATATTTTGAATATATATTGAAGGGAAATGTGAAGAACTTTTAAACATACTAAGATCTGGGGTTTGGTGGGGGCACTCATCCCGTTTGTATGAATCTCATTTATCATGCACTAAGAACAAGTATTTTAGACTATGGTACTTTCTTACTAGTGCCTGGTAGTGATGCTCGCTTTAAGAGTTTGTATGTTGTTCAATCAAGGGCCTTCAGATTAATATCTGGTGCTATGAAATCTAGCCCTATTAATGCTCTACAGGTTGAATGTTGTAATCCTCCATTATATTTGAGATAGCAATATTTGTTTAGTAAATTTATATTTCGAGTTTTGCAATCATTTGGTCATCCTCTCATAAACAATTTACATTTCCTAAATGAAAATGTTACTTCGTCTTCATATTAGCAAATGGCCTGAATCGCATTACATTTATAGTGATGCATCCAAACGCAATAATTCTGGTTATACTAAAAAAATTTTTTTTTTATATTTGGTATAAAATTGTTCAGAAAATTAATCTTCCTCCTTGTTTATTACAGACGTTAAGAACTCCTTAGAAGTACTAGTCAGATTTCCATTTCAGAGTAAAATTAGCTTCACGTTGATTATTGAAATTCGTTATATTTACGCTATTTGTTGCGTTTACTTGGATTCCAAGACATTGTGGTATAGATGAAAATAAAAGAGCGAATGAACTAGCAAAACAAGCGGTAGATTTCCTTATAAAAATTATAATAATGACCTGACATCAACTTCATATCTGGAAAAGATTTCCAATTTTATTTGAATAATAATTAATGTACAGGTGAAAAAACACTAAACATATATTTTATTGTGATTTCTATTTAAGGATATAATCATAAATAGATATAATGTCCATGAGTAATTACGTTTCGTTCCTACTATGACTTAAAAAAGAAAGATAACGCCATCTATAGAGGAGGATTACAAGATATCTGCATCACAGCTGTGATATAAGATGAGTGGCTCCCCTAGGTTTGTTATAAAAGTATCGATATCGATTTTTTAAATTAAAATGACATTTTTGCTGATATACCGATACAAATTATCCAATATCGAAAATTGTATCACATACGATATTTTTTCGTATCGATTATACATCTATAGGCGAGGGTAAATCTGAATGTTGGCGAGGCGATACAGGCCTCGGAGGCGCATCGCCACGCTATATGATGAAATATGTGTACTATACGTAGTCTAGACGTAGTATTGTGTGAGACGTGGCGACGAAATAAATTTTTAATTTAGAATTTTTGTATTTAATAAAAATTGATATTTATGTAATAAACAGTCATTATTTTATGGACTAATGTGTAATGTTTTATCTATTCATTATGCCATATCTGATTCCTGTCGTAATCTGTTCTTTTATGCATATTACTTATACAAAACAAATACGATATTTTACACCTGCCAGGCGTCTCGTGGCGACTCTCATTTTTTTTTATTAATCTTAACTAAAGTCACTAGAATCCAAAGCCGTAAAGGATGGGGACGAACGGATAAAAGTAACTGTATTGAGAAATGCTCAATTGGGTCATGACGTCTGGCGGTTGAAATTTTAACTATTAATAGCTTACAATTCTATCGTCTTTGCATTAGCTTTTGTGATTACTAATACTATCACATTTGTGTACTTACATAGAAATGTTAGCTATTTTGCACTATTGTTTTCTAAACCACTCCTGTGTTCGTTCCCAATTGTCTATGGTCTGTAACTATTGACTAGTATGTTTGCAATGCGTGTATGAGTGTGTGTGCGACCGTCCATCATTCATCAACCGTCCGTCACTCTTGCGTCACTCGCACTCATGAGTTCTTTTGTTATGAATTGTTTTCGCGAGTGATCACGGTACCTAAATAACTTCAATCTCGTGAATTGTTTACTTTTTCTAATTTAGAAATTTTGTAATTATTGCCTAATAAAAAGGAATACCGATAAAAATTGTGACGTTTGTACATTTTGTTTAAAAAATAATATTGATATCATATATTGAGCTAAATACACAATGATTTTAAGAACGCAAAATCTTTTAAAATTACCGGTATATTGATATTATTTCCCAGATATATCCAGTTCAATATTGATATTATTATATACATCGATATTGATTTCCGACATCCCCAGGCTCACCTATTCTAGTATATAGTCATATATAGAGTATCAAAGGGATATCAGTAAATTAAAAAAAAAACGATATATATTATATTGATATTTATTAAAAAGATCTATATTGGAATATATATTTATAAAAAATAATGATATATCGGTATATATTTAAAGCAAATATTTGCGCTCTAAAATTAGTACATTTACTATAGTTTATCTCAATTGTCTTCCATGGCTGGATATATACACCAATTAACATAACATCGATTACAATAAATCAAGTAAAAATTATCTGAAATAAAGAACATCGATAATGAATAATGATTATTTACTTAATTAGACTCTCCTTGTCCTTATATTTACACTATTTTTTCAATTAAAAAAACGCATCGTGAGCGTAATTTTTTAAATATGCGGTTAAGTTTGTCATTTTGATACTGGTTTTTATGGGTATAAAGATCAAATAATATCGATATTTTTTCAACAAGCCTATTGTGTTATCTATGATCAATGACCAAAAAATCATGTAATTTTCTTGTATGTACAGCAATAACAATAGAGATAACTAAATTAGAAAATAATTACCTTTTCGTAGTTTTTTTCTGAATTGAGCAAATTAAGAAACGAAATGAACGAAAGGCCAAATAAAGAACTACATATACTGGGTAAAATTGATTTCGAATCACAAAAGTGTTGTAAATCAGAAGACCTATATTTACACTAATTTTTGCTTGTAATATATTTATTTTGCTTACATCATGTCAATATCATCGAACAAATTTATTTGTGTTTCGTGCTGTGTTATGAAATTTGACAGTAAAATTACACCGTGGAGTTGCGTAGATAAGATTCTAATGGTTTCTTCTGAAACATTAGTTTACAGCTTAAACTTTGCCAGAAACTAAAGTAAAGAAAAAAGTAAGCCGCCATAAGGAGGCGCCTAGCAGTATTGAAAAAAAATTACTGTTTGCTGTTTTAAAGAATAACATACAATGAAGATATATGAAAATACACCAAACAGAACAAAATTTTTAACTTATTTACAAAATATAAAATACACAAATAATATTGAAATTAATACTTTCTAATTTTAGTTTTAGCTGAATGTGGGCTAAAAATAACTATTGCCTTGAAGTCATATTTATTTTTATATTATTACAGCAAATTAGGTTTATTACAAATTCAATATTCTTGTTTTCAGAACAAGACTGTGCAGTTTGCTTGCAAAAATGCCAACATCCAACACAACTACCTTGTGGTCATATTTTTTGTTTTCTGTGTGTCAAGGTAGGAATCATTGGATATTGTAATGGGCTCAAACTTCTAATCTTAGGGTTCTGTTAAATATAAATCCTAATATCACTTACAATTACATTATTGTTTTGTTGTACAGATTGATAAATTTTCTAGTCTTTGTTCAAAAATTTATATCCTTGAGATGAGACAGATTTTTTTTTAAATCTGTAAATTGGATTATGTTCTACTCTTTCAAATTTCTGACTGTGAAAGCTATTACAATAAAAGAAACAAAATAACATCAATAAAAATATCCTATTAGATAAAAGATTGATCATAAAATTAACAATGTTTTTCTTTATAAGAAACAACTTTATTGAGTAAACAGAGGATGAAAAATTATGATCTTTTCTAATTTTTCTTACTTGAAATTGTGTGTTCTGAGATATTTTTCTTTTATATGGATATAAAACTTGTGATTTCAAGATTACATTGATGTTTAAAAAGAGTCAATCCTTTGGAACTATTGAATGTTCAGACTTATGATGACAGATTATATCTTAAATTGTAATAAAGATGTAAAATAGTCACCTGCAGTTTAGGTTAACTTGATGAAAAGTTTTCATGTATTATGATAGTAACCCAGGATATTTAAAAAATTAAATGGGCAAATACTACTTACATTATATTATAACACCTTCTTAACACAAATACTCTTTGTTGAAATCTTAAACTATCTGAACTTTACATAGTCTTAAGAATAGGTTTTCTAATAATGGTTGAAAACTGCCCAATAAGTATCAGCATAGGAGCAGCCTTTAGAGCTGCCTACTCTGTGTGTATGCCAATTTGCATTTTTAAGTATATCACTATTGCTGCTGTATATAATAGTTAAATATAATATCGCTTTTTATATTCCAGGGGGTAGCCTTTCAAGGCAGAAAGTGTGCAATGTGTAGGTCAGCAATACCATTAGATTATCTTGATAATCCAGTCTTACTTGAGGACCCGTTTTCACAACAATCAAATCCAGATAATAACCAAGATCTTCATCAATGGTACTATGAAGGCAGAAATGGTAAATCTATTCAAAACTTTCATATTCACACAAAATGTTGCAAGTGTTTTACCAGTTTTACCTATTCAATTATTTGGATCAGACATATTCCTAGTGTGAACATTTTATATATTGTACCTATTAAACAAGATCAAATTTTATACATTAAATAACTCTTATTTTAAAAGAAATTAGATATCAGTGGAGAATTTGCAGAGCATAGTTAAAATATCCCTATACTAGCTTTTACCAGTGGCTTTGCTTGCATTAATATTGATTATGTCAACCAATTCCTGTTGTTGATCGATACAGTAATAATAAATATTTTATCTATCAAATGTTATTAAATTATTTATTTCAGTATGTTTGTCAATACAGGTAGATATAAACTTACACAAAATTCGAAATTATAAGCAAATAATCTCTACAGTTTGAAGCAAATTGGATGACGCAAAAAAAAATCATACAAAGTTTATCCCTCTCTTTACCCTACTTCCTATAAAATTTTCGAGAAGAAAAGTACCCTATCACTGTCTGTAGGATTCCATCTATCTCTATACCAAAATTTATCTTAATCGATTTAACAGTTTAGGCGTAAAAAGTAACAAACAAACAAATTAAACTTCGCGTTTATAATATTAGTATGGATTATGCATACCCTAAATTAATTACCGTAATACTTTAAATTTATTATCTATAAAAAGATTCATCACAATTGAGGGAAATAATATTTTTATGATATATGACTATCTTGAACTTGGGGAGTAGGATTCATATATATTAGTCTACCTAGTATCGTACCATCAAATGATACACTTTTCAAGCTTTCTTCATGAGAAAAATAAGGCTTTTAAAAACTGGATTGCAATATATAAAATAGTATTATTAAATATGGAGTAGTAATATATCATCAAAACATTTAAATTAGGTTATTACATACAAAATCAGTGTTTATATGGCAAAAGTATAAGGAAACATGTAAGACCTTATATTTAACATTTGTGCAATTTTTTAATGTTATTGTTGTAGAATTATGGGCAGAGATTGTTCGTTTGAAGCTTGTTTAGTTCACATACATGGTTTGTTTTATATAAAGCTTGCACATCTATTTACAGTATTCCAAATAGTATCCTTTTTATAAAATTTACTATAAAAAATATTCATGTTCCTAATTCAAGTTCTAATATTGCTAAAGGTTAAAGTTTTATAGGACATACAATTTTTGTGCAGAAAAAAATTACATTGGTTCCTTGTATTTAAAATCCGGTCTTCATGTGATAGCTCTTTACAGGTTGGTGGAAATACGATGAGAGAAGCAATGCTGAATTAGAAACTGCACATAGTATGGGAATGTCTGACTGTACATTACTTCTTGCTGGAGCTCTATATATTGTAAATTTCCAAGCAATGACACAGATACGTCAGAGTGATCACACAAGAAGACGTCGTGTAAGACGAGATACACCTATGTTTCCAGCTAAAGGTAAATTAAAAATAATTTAAATTTGTATGATTATATTAATATACATATTAGCATTTTTATCTAGCTAATGCATAGATTACTTCTATTAATATATTTGATGTTTTCAACTTTAGGTATAGCTGGTATTAAAACTGAAAAAAGGGATGTGGCAAATACTAAGGATGAAGAAAATTCAGATGGTGACAATCAATTGGAAAATAGCAATGTGGAATTATCTGTTATTGAACAAGAACAGTCAACAAACGTACAAAGTGACGATGTGAACAGTTTGCTTGATAGATTGAGGTTAGTATTTAATTTTACAATACACTTTGTTTTACGGGAGTGGACTGAACATGCAAAGATTCCTCTTCATATAGAACTAAGTCCAGGAAACATGTTCATGAATTAGCTAGTTTTCCTAGTTAATGTAAATTGAGTAGATAGTATATAAATCAAAAAGATTCCTCCATTATTTCGAACAATAACAACAAGAAAATCCGTCTTCATTTAACACTTTTAATCACATAGTTGTCAATTAATTGACTTCCATATTTTTCATTCTTAAGACTGTTCATTATTAATAGAAATTTTAACATAATTATATACAGGTTGTTAAGCAACCGCTCCCGAAGACGAAGACAGGTGATAGTACTAATGATACCTTTGACGATGAGACAGAAAAACCTCGATCACGATCACAAAAATGTCATTTTTAGAAAACCTTTTATTACTATTATTCACGCTCCATCATGTCAGTACAATTAAATGAAACGATAATTTAATAAAATAATAGATCAATTTATGAATTAAAAATACCTATCAAAATAATTTGTAACAGCTAGCAGAGGTCAATGCACAACGCAGAGTGCACGGTCCGAGCCCCGCTCGAAATTTATCCAAGTACCTAACTTAATCTACTATTAAAAACCACTGTGCTAGTCTCTACCTAGCCGCTTTCATTCGAATTCACTGGTTGAATAGACCAAGTATCGGGTTCGATTCCACGTTAATGAAATTTTAACAAGGATAGAGTTATGCTTTGCAATTCAATTCAATTTCAACAATCTTTAACAAGCAGCTTTCAAGTGAGGCAGTTTACTAGGTAATTTATATTAAAAATACTATAGAAAATAGCGCAGTAATAATCTTTACCGTAGACTATGTTCAGGTCAAAAATACCGTGAATATACTATAATTACTAGGTACCTGGTAACAATGTGCGTACGTGCATTGCGAGAGCGCCGGTAATGCGGCACGATTGACGTCGTGCGGCGGGACACATGGGTAAGACCGCTCAAGGACAGATCCGATTATACACGCGCCGCATCGGTCATTCTTGAGTGAAAGTGCGAGTACCGTTAGCTTTTTCTTCTTTTTTATTCTTGACAACTCAGTCCTCTTTAGAGACTATTACTGCCATTTTCAAGTGATAAGTTTTGACCATTTTGGGCAGGAGAAACTATCTCCAGCAAGATGGCGACTCTCTTGTTGAGGTTCTCTTGGGAGTTTTTGTAGAAAGTAATATGGCATGTCCCGAATGATTATTCATAATTCACATCACTTATGCTCTCCAGCTACACTACATCACGTAAAATGTCGCCTGAATTATACAATACAAGGCTAAATAACTAAGTATATGAATTAAAATTAAAATCACAACATGATAGATCAAGATCCCGCCAAAAACTTTCAACCGTTAGCTATAATACATTATTTCATACCGCGATAGATAATAAGTAAAATAAGTTTATACCGTTTGAAAATAATCATTTTTTCAGGTGAAGAACGAATGTAAATTTCTTTCACAGGTTTAACCTAAGGAATTTAAATTTTTTAATTTATTATTACAAATGATGTTACAAGAAATATAAAATAGCTAACTCTTAATTAATTTACGACAGAGTATGTTCCAGTAAATTGTTTAAAGGTAGATACGACATATGCGAATCTCATACTTAATAGTTTTTCGTTTAATGTGCACAGTAGTAACAATTATTTAAATTTAGTATGCAATACGTTCTTAGTCAACAAGGTTCCTTTAGAATTAACCTTTAGACTTCGACATTGCGTACTTTGGCAGAGAATTAAATCCAGCACTGGGCTTTCTCAACGTTGAGCCCAAATGTACCTCGATATGCATGTAGTTACAATTTAGCCATTATTTCATAAGGCCACGAAGGTTTCAATACATACCTACGTACATTTTTTTAAATAACTTTTAGTACTGAACTAACCTAAATAGGTACATAACAGAATACATCAGATTAATAAACAAATATGATAAATTGATAAACATAACTCTACCCTTGTTAAAATTTCATTAGCGTGGAATCGAACCCGGTACTTGATCTATTCAACCAGTGAATTCGAATAAAAGCGGCTAGGTAGATACTAGAACAGTGGTTTTTAATAGTAGATGAAGTTAGGTATTTCAATAAATATTGTCGGGCGGGGCTCGAGACCAAGCGCCCGTCGGCGGCGTTGTGCATTGACCTCAGCGGCGCACATTGGCCTCCACCAGCTGTTACGAATTATTTTTGGTAGGTATTTTAAATTAATAAATTGATCTATTTTTTCATTGAGTTATCGTTTCATTTGGTCCACTGTCATGATGGAGCATTAGTAATGGTAATAAATGCCATTTTTGTGATCGTGATCGAGTTTTTTCTGTCCCATCATCAAAGGTATCATTAGTACTATCACCTGTCTTCGTTTTCGGGAGTGGTTGGTGCACCTGTATAATTTTATCGTAATTTATTCCTTCTGATATTTTCTATGATATGAATAGGGAAATAAACACGCAGGCCACACAATGGGAAGTGGTTACTGCATTGTTCAGTTATTTATAACTACTCTCATAAAGACCAAATTACTTGAAATACGCCTTGTAATATGTGTATTGTAGAGATAAATATTTTATTTAAAAAAATCGTGAGTATATTAATATACATATCATCTCCCATTCACTTCGTTAAGCCTAAATTAAACTCTTATACAGTACGAACTTTATATAGGAACTTCTATTTAATAAAGAACATCCTTAGCGTTGTGTGTATAATTTTGAACAGCAAGTGCGAATCATTATCCAACAATGTTTTGAGTGTTTGAATGGTTTATAAAAGAAATAAATTTTAATTAAACGTGGGAACTAACAACAAAAAATTGTGACATGAGCTTGTGGACAACAAGTACAACAAAAAAGAATGTTAGAGTAGCAAGCATAAATAAAAAAAGTAGTAATATTGATGTCTAAGTTAGTACGCATTGTTATGCGAATTGGTGCCGTATACTCCGCTTTGCTCACACGTTTTATTGCCGGAACTGTGCTCCTAGTATAAGTAATAATAAATTGTTGCTAGTCTAATATGTTCCTTTCTTTTATAACTTATTTTAATTTGAAGCGATGATACCTTAGTCGGTAGTGCGTACGGACGCCGTGTCAAGGGACCAGAGTTCGAATCCACCTACAATGAGTTTCAGCTTTCGGTGAAGCAAAACTTCGTGATGAAACGATAGCATGGTGGTAAGGCTTTATCTAATGCCCGCCTGGCTAGCTACCACCATCCAGTTGAAAATCTACCTTAAAATCTACCTTAATATGTGTGTTCCGGCAGCATTTGCATTTGAGAGCCAGACCCTCCACTAGGCTTAGTATCTAATGAACCATAATGTAGATTAATTAAAAATAAGCCCATAATATAGGCCCATCTTGGGCCACATCGTCACTTAACATCAGGTGATATTAGGGTCATAACAAACAATAACTATAAAAAAATCAATGTGTCTGATATCTATATTTTATTTCAGCATAATACATTTCGATGATTCAAATTCAACAAGAGGTCAACTAGAAGACACTTGACTGTAAAATGGTATTTATATGAGATACAAGATATAATCAACCCATATATTAAGATGTATTATGTCATTTATTTATACAGCAAATCTCAATAAATTTTGCTTATTAGTTACTGCTTATTGTTATTATATTTATAAATCATTTATTTTGCTTTATTTCTATAACCCATGATTACAGAACTACATTCGTTTTTATTATATAAATTTAAAACTGTCATAGCCCAGATACTCCACATTATTCGAACAAAAATATGGTGTATTGTATGCTGCATTTACATTTCTGACAAAAACAATCTTTTAATGCTTCATTTATTTTTCTAAAGTTATAAAAGTAACTTCGTTCGCGGGGAACTTAAATTTATTGAAGTATTTATTTTCAGAATAAAAAGGGAGCAGTATCATTTTCTGTTGTACCCTAACAACGTTTATGCAAAATCTCATGATCAGTGGGCTGGTTATTACCTTGCGTTAATTATCGCCTGTACTGACACGGTAAAATTTGAGGCATTTTAAAATAATACCAAATAAAGATCAATAAAAATATATATTTATGTATCCTTACACTTTGTGAACAATAATAAAAAATGCGTCTTTAGTTCAGGGTCCCTTGCAGTTTTATCTCAGAGTGGGTATTTTCAAAATAATGCTTTGTCATACTCTTTCTAAACTTTCTGTTAATTTATTTAATTGGCCTATCGATCCTTTGGGATCTGGTGACAATGAACTCCATTGCGTTGATGAACAATATTCAAAAATATGGTTGCCGCAAACTATTTTATCATTTAAATTTTTATTACTATTCGCTACACAAGATCCTAATACATTATAAAATTCTAAGGTTAACGCATCGATCCAGTCTTTTAAATCTTGCTGTGTTCGTTTTATATTTGATTGAGAAAGTTTTTGCAATAACAAAGTTTCTTTATGATCGGGAATAAAATGCATTGAATTTTCAAATGAATAATTCTTATAGGAATTTTGTGAACCACTGTGAATAATACTAGCTTCTTGGTGTGAAAGTTCATTCCCGGAAAAATATTCTAAGGGCGTAATGAGAAATTTAGTAGACGCTATCAAATTATTTTGTTCAAATAAGCCCACTTTCCATATGCCCGGTAAGAGCGGTGTTTTTAAATTAGGTTTGATAAAACTAGTTAAGTTACTTATATCTAAATTTAATGCGTTAACATCTGCGATAACACCGGCTGGATCTAACCAAATTACCTTCCAATTATTTCCTTTATCAGCTGGTACAGAAAAATGATAAAATAAAGTGGGTTCAGATAGCGGGCCTAATATATTAGCTAAATTTCTGAAAGTTATCTCCTTTTGATCGTAATCGGAACTCACTTTAAATGCTTTTATATTATCTACGTAGTTACTCTGAAAAGTCAATTCGAAATATTTTCTTGGTTTATACCACGTTTCTATTAAGATTTCTTGATGGTTTTCCATTACTACTTTATGTAGTAAAACGTTTCCTTTGTATACATCTGCATGATTATACGAATTTATTTCAATTATATGCTCAGGTTCTATGAGACAATTTTCCTCAGACATAATTTTAACATTGTGACGAATAATACTTCCAGCATGTGTTAACAATAAATCGTCAGTGCTAGCAGTAAAATCATCAACATTATAAATGCTTTGCCAGTAACCTTCTAAATTTTTTAGCATGTAGTGATCATTGAATCCTATATATAGCTCAACTCTGTTTATAATTTCCTGATTTATTATAGGTTCGAACTTTCGCGCAAAGAATAATTGACGATCTTGTGTGTTCTGAATCCTTGGCCAGTCTTCAGGTCTAAAATCGTTAGGAGAACAGCCACACCAATCTACTACGTGTTTGTATTGACATTTGCAGCCTAATTTTCTTTTCCAATTAGTGACATGAAGGTTGTTATCAACATATGAATTGCAAAAATGAGAATTTCTTAAGGCAGTATGAAAGAATGATTCTGCTGGGAGTAATGTATGTTGAAATATGATATTCAGACCACTTAATAGATTATCATTTTCATTGAGCACATAAGACACAAAGTCTGGCGACAAGGCTATCCAATCACTACCACCGTCAATTACAATTCCACGGGGCAATTTTCTTTCACCTACACGCCACATATGTGTATCACATTCAATAAAAGTTTTATCTAAGCCTTGTTTTTTAATAAACCTCTGTACTTCACGACCATGTGATTTTACAAAATTAAGGCCTTTATTTGCAGCTAAAAATATTTCCAAATTTTCTAAAGATTTGATAGGGAAATCACTTTCACTTAGATTAATTACATAATCCCACTTCCAACCTAAACTAAATAAGTCCTTCATAGATGAAAGTAGCATTTTTAATAATGATGCACCACCCCATATTGTTGAAAACCTTTTAGTTGCTAATTTAATATTAGGAAATTTGTTCTCTAGTAATAATAACTTTCTGTGCAGATAATCTTGCCTCTGAAAGTAAAAAACAAAGTTATTTTTATTTTTAAAGTAACAGATATCAAAAATAATAAATTAAATAAAAACTTCGAATGTACCTTATCAACATGTATATAAAAATAATGATAAGATCTATAAAGTGCATTTATCAATCTATGAACTTGACGTAGAGCTCGACCATTTAAAGTCAACAGAAAAACTATTCTGACTTTTTTTCCATTTTCAGTGGATGTATTAGGTATTCTGGGTAAAAATTCTGAAATAAAAGGGAAAAGAATAATAATAGAAATTACAATCTTTTCAATATAATAGTAAAAATTACAAGCTGGTAAAAGAAAATTATATCTGAATGGGTCACACTAAGTATAACATGCAGCATAGTGGCATTCTTAAGAGTATAGTATTCTGGTGTCAGCCAATGTATATTGATTAAATAAGCAGTGCAGTAGGATCTGTACATGGTTCATGTTTTTGTATATAAGATATAACTAGTTGCCCAAAGGGTAACAGATGAACTACAATAATGAGCAAACCTGGATTTTTGATATTTAAATGTTCAATGTTTTTTGGATTATGCTATATTTACTATCAGACAGAGCAGCATAATTTTAACATTCTACTAAACAAATACTATTAATTTCATTGTTGTTTGGGTTATTTGTTTAACATGGTTTATCCCTATATTGTTTTAAAATGCTAAAACATAATTTGTCCATAACAACATTTTTTAAACAATATTGAAAACTGTGAAGAAAACATATTGTGCCAACCCCAAACACCTTGGGAACAGGACAAGAATTGATAACTCTAATGTGGTTCACATAGCAAGGATATTTCAAAACCTATCCTGACAATTGTCTATAACCAATTGTTAGTTAATTGAATTTTTCACTGTTTTTATGTCAAAAATATACATAAGATGATAGCCTATGATTATGAGAATATTTTGTTACTACTACAGTGTGAATGTTTCAATCAGCATAGTAAATTTCATGATATTCAAACAGAGGCCCTAAAAATAGACACAACAAAGTCCATGCAATCAAAGGTGTGACCAAATATAGTTATTTATTTTGATATGCAACTATATGGCAATTATAAAGATATACTGATTACAACTTGTTAAGAGTCAAGAAATATGTTGCTCTCTTAGTTACATAAATTTATTCATAATTATTCTAATAGAAAGATTATTTAAACAAATCATTGTACTTAAAAAGTTTTAAATGAGCAACTTAGAATGACTCATGAGAGTTTATTAGTTTGCTATAGTTTTAAGAAATATTGATAGGTAACTTTCTTTGTAGATACTTGCAGCATTAGGTATTATTTATTATGTTAACATTCCAGCCTCAAGGGTTGCTGTGCGAATGTGAGAAAATGCTCAAACTTAAGAGACATTTGTGTATACACATGGTTCTACTAACTTGTCAATCCAGTCTCATAAACATTCATAGTAAAGTATCCTCCACAAGACTTCGATGGATTGGCTGGACATTTCATGTCACATGATTCATCCGGAACTTTTGCTTTCAGTGGAGGTACATTTTCACCACAAAAACATTCAGACCTTAAACAAAAATTACATTTAATAGAAAAAGTTGTGCTTTAATAAATACAAGATGTCATGTTGTCAAAGATATTATGATTTCTTATTATTATTTTGTGATGTGAATAATAAAACAAACACATCAAAATTACTGTCTTAATTTATGTTTGTAAAAACAACAACCCAGAGACAGTAAAAATATTTTATAAGTATTTATAAAAAAATAATTTGATATCACTTAATACTGAAGATGATTTTGAAAGGTTAAATAACAAAACTGTTGTAACTGGTTATAATAATTTCAACTCAATCTTAAACAATAAAATGTATGAGAAAAATAATTAAAAAATTACTTATTAAAAGTATAATCACTAAATGTTACAAAAATAACTTAATTAAATGATTAGAGTATGAATATAGCAAAAAATATATAAATTTACCCATATTGCACACCAGCATATGAAAACCCAGCTTGCACACAGATATCCAAGCAAGCTTCTGGTGTATTTGTACTGGCATAATTCCCATAAAACCCTGTAAGAAGTCTCATCTTCTTCTCATCAACATAGCAGCCTAAATTTTTTCCATATGTCATTTTATTAAGTGGACAAAAATTTGGTAACTTTTTAGGATAAAAATTACCCTGTTGTATGAGACATGTCTTGTTTACGATTTGCTGTTTGCAATTTTGAGTTTTGGCACGGTGAATAGCGGATATTGCTTCTTTGCTTTTAATTTCACATATAGGTGTAAAATCTAACTCTTCGAGACGCAAAACAGCTCCAGGTTTGTATTGTTTATCGTTTGGTGGGAAATCTTCGTCGTCATTATATCCATAATTCTTTCTCGCTGAAACATCGCCTGTTTCTTGTTGTGAATAGGGCACATACCCAGTTTTGCTTAATAAAGTATCATTTACAGATGGAAATAAATATACCGCGATAAATATTTGCACAAAAAAAGCAACTAAAACTACTATTATTAAACACCTCGCATATTTGTAGAATATTCGTCGGAATATAGCCGCCATTTCGTTATTTTGTCATATTTACTTTCATTTATCGTTATGCTACATTATAACAAGACATACTCTATGTGTAAAGTATTTTCAAAAATTAAATCACATGTATATTTTTATATAGGTAAATGTCATCTTTATTGATATATATACTGTCAGTACTCTAAAACAGGGATATGCGATATACATCGATGCATCAAATACAGTCGATGTTTATAATACCAAGCATCAAAACGATTCGATGTTTTAAAAAGCTGTAAAACTTTTCGATTTATTGATATATTGCCACAAAACATAGAGTGAATAGTAATCAGCAAACTATTTTAGCTATTTATTATAACTGTGTATTGATGTCAAACAATACAGAAGTTTCAAGGAAAAGAGTGAAATTATGAAAACTACAATACAAAAAAGGCCGTGGAATGTGATTCTTCAGATCAATCCGACAAACCAGAAGATAACTCTTGTTTGAAGGATTATCATCACAAATTAGTCAATAAAACCTGGAAAACAGCGGTCTGACGATATTTCGTATAAATTTCGGATAAATTGTTTATTTACTTGCATAGTCCAGTAAAAGAATTCAATAAGAACCCACTGGAAATTTGGAATGATTTGATAATTCAGCTTCCTAAGCTTCATAGAATTTCTTACAAATTCTTAAACATAGTGGGAACTTCAATACCATCTAATGCTTATTTTCTAAAGCAGCACAAATCATTAATCAGCAACGAAATAAACTGAAACGTTTAAATAAACTTTTGTTTTTTGCAAAGATTTTCAAAAGAAAACTGCGTATAGGTCCAAAATTTCTATAATTGTAGATGATTTTTATTTTGTTTGTATTCTGAAAATAAATAACTGTACGAGTAGTCACACGATTTATTTGTAATTATGTCACATAATTATTTTATTTTATTACAATAAACAGTACGAGTAAAAATCTACGATCTATATATTGTTTATAGTTTTTGTAATTAACACAAAGAATATTGCTACTTTGCCTTCTTTTTTAAATAACTAATAACTGAATCAATTTTTTTTATTAACATAGAATCCATAGACATCGTTTAAGACACAACAGACATACGGCAGCATCAGCTCTAGCGATTACGTCGTCGCGGACAAAAAGACAAATTGCCGCCCTAAGGAAATATAAAATTTTTATTGATCAGAGTAGTACCACATATCCATAGCACCGAATGATCAAATCAGTACAAGCAGCGCTCTTTAGAAAATTGAATATGATTTTAATATATACAATACATAAACAATATTTTATTAGCAAACGAAGGGACAGATATCCGAAATTTTGTCTTTATTGGTAAAATTTACTGTATCAATTTTTACAACCATACGGCTATCTCGGTGGCCCTTCATTTTGGCGTCACGGGCAAATGCTCGGCTTGCCCGCGCCCCTTAAGGACAAGAAAAGTGCTCTTTTCGGCGGGAAACTTCGAATTGGGCGGTCGATTTTGTTTTTTGGTATTAATTAGTTCTGGGCGTAATATTTTCTGTTTTAGTTTATTTTTAACTTTCTTTTTATTTTCGAATATATCTATTCATAATTGTACTTAATTCATTTAATTTGTGTATTTTTTATTACATTCAGTGGTAGGTTTTTTTTCATATTTAAGTAAAACATAGATATGGACCCTGAGCCTGGGAAGTACCTTTTACTGACGCTTTTAGATGCATATAAATATTTTTTTACTGATTCTAATACCTTAGACTTAGATTCTAGTAGCAATGAAGTGAAAAAAGTAAGACACAAACTTATATAGCCATTTAAACAATAAAAGAAAAACCTATTCGCGTTGATGAGCGGGTGTTAGCTATTAATAAGATTTCTCGAACCAGTATTCCTTTATCCAACAAGGCTTCTGAGATGGGAAATTATTTGAATTCTTATAAAATCATTAATAAGGGAAGTATTAACTAACAAACTGTGACTGCAAGTTATTTAGTTCTGTTTTGGATGATAAAATTACATCACAACCTGAAGTTTCTTTATATAATATAGAACAATCATTCAACAACCTTAATATTAGTTTGACGTTAACAGCCGATGAAATATTTGCTTGTAAAAATGTTGTTAGTACTCATATTCTGTCTTCACCTTGGTGGGACAAGGAATGTACTCAGGCGATTCATAGACGAATTATGTCACAAAATCATTGCAACTTAGTGTTGTATACTAGACACAAAAATTAAGGGATATAAAAGAAATATTCGTCGTTTTAGGTTGTCCACAAAAAGTAATAATTCTACTTCCTTCTCGATTAAGTAGGTTGAACCCTTTTTAAAGAAACTGGTCCCAAGTTATGTTTTTAATTTTGATCAAATGCATTTAATCATACAATTGCATTTCTGAGAGTAATAACAATTTTTAGTACTTAGATGCCCCTTTTTAATACAAGAATTAAAATTAGTCTTGAACCGTGTTTCTGATTCTTCACCTGGGATTGATAGCATTCCGTATTCATTTATTGTTAATGCAAAACCTACAACATTGTCATTTATGTTAAATATAATTAATATTATTGTAGAATCCGGTTGCATCCCAGTCTCTTGGAAACAACAAATTGTAATTCCTATTTTAAAACCTAATACAAACCTCTTAGATCCAAATTCCTTTAGGCCTGTGGTGTTGTCATCCGTTCTCTCTAAATTGGCAGAACATCTAATCAAAAATAGGTTAGAAGGCTTTTTAGAGCATCATAATCTTTTAAGTGCGTCTCAGTTTAGATTTAGGAAGGGACACAGTATTTCTGATAGTCATTCAATTTTATCGACAGATATTCAAATTAACTAGACATTAATTTCTGGTGGCTGCATTTCTTGATGTTGAAGCTGCTTATAAAAATGTTGACTTGAGAGTAATTAAATACAAAATGCAAAACCCTAAGTCCTTCAAAGTTTATAGATTTCATTTTGAATCTTTATACCTTTACAACTATAATCTTTAAGACTCTAGGAGTGAAGAATCACAGTAAAGTACTATGGAAAGGTGTCCCGCAGGGAATTGTACTCAGTCCTATATTGTATGATGTGTACACAAATGATTTAGATTCTGTAGTTTTACCTCAGTGTTCTGTTCTTCAGTATGCTGATGATTTATTAATATTTTATTCCAACAGTTTAATAGAACTGGCTGCTGAAATTGTGGAACAGCCTTTGAATAGATTATTGCAATGTATGTCTGATCATTATCTTTCATTTTCTGTTTGTAAAAGTTAAATAGTTTTTTTTTCTCGTAAAAACTCAAATTCTAATATTTTTGTGTCTTTGAATCAGTCGCGGTTACCTATATGTAATAAAATTACTTTTCTAGATAGAATTTTTGATAGCAAACGTACTGGTGTTCCACATGTTAATTACATAGTTGGTAAATGAGAACCGAATAATGAGAATGACAGCACCTTTAGGGGCTTGGTGGGGTGCTCACCCTGTTTCTTTAATTTAGTTTATACTACAATGATAAGAAGTCATTTAGACTATGGCTATTTCACACTTTGCCCTGTTAATAAATTCGTAATTCATAAATTCAACCTTATTCATTCTAAGAGTCTATGTATTGTCATTGGAACTACGAAAAGCACTCTCATTAGTCCACTACAAAAGAATTCGTGGATGCACCCCTTCACAATAGAACACAGTTTTTATCAAATAGGTATATTTATAAATCTTTTCAAGTTCCGGACCACCCTCTTCATCAAAAGTTAAATTATCTGATCAGCCTTATCATAAAAAGTAATCATTACTGGCATCGAAGGCTCCTCCCGTATTTAATACAAAGACTCAGGAATTTGAATGAGCATGATTGCGTTATTAAACACTTTCCATGTAATCCTCTTTCTGTTCTGATTACATCGTTCTTATTTTCCAACCTGATGTACGTTTATCAATAAGTTTGTTCCCAACTAGGTTTACAAGTTTCCTTAATATGGATTCCGAGGCTTTCAGGTATCCAGGGTAATTCGCAAAACTGGCTACTTTCTAAGGCGCTTCTAATATATCTTTATATAGTCAGGATTCAATTTCATTTCTACCTCGTCAACACTTGGTTTAAAAATAGAATTTGGACTGGAATCAATCAAATAAAGGTCATTTTTATAAAAGACATCAACCTAAAATCGGTCTAAAACCGTGGTTCTCCAAAGGGGGGTTAAATAAGAAAATTTGAATTATTATTTCGAGGCTAAGGGTTAGTCATTGCTCTTCGCCAGTCCACCTGAACAAATTAAGAATTAGAGATACATCTATTTGTGAGTGTGGTCTGGAAGAGGGTAACATTATGCATATTCTTTTTAACTGTTCTCTTTATAATTATTTTCCACTGTATGATATTTCATGTAATTATAAGGCTATTCTTCCTTGTGACCTGTCCTCTATCCTATCTCTTAATAATAAAGTGTATATTAAATTATTAGTAAAATTTCTTAGTTATCATAAATTATCATTGTAGATTTCTCATTTTATTTGTATTTATGTATAGCCACTTCACCATTTACCCGCCTATACCTGTCATTTGGCCAAAATTACCAAACCTTATCAATTGAAAATGGCAGTAATCGACTCTAAAGAGGAGTTAGTTACCAAGAATCAAAAAGAAGAAGAAAAAGAACATCAATTATTTTTTAAGTGGTCACTGCTATAGAAAAGTAATTTAATAAAAGACGGATACAAGTCGTTTAAGCCAGTATAAAATAATAAAGAAGTCAAAAATCATCGTTCCTAGTACGCACCACACATTGAAAAGATAGTAAAATCCAGACAAAATGTATAATTTTGAACACAAAAATAGTACATTTTCATAAAAACGCTATTTTAGGTTTATAGCTTTTGTACACAGCATAAAAATATACATATATTCAATGTGTTAATCTATATTTAATATAATTTCTTGATAACAAGATTAAAGTGAAATTCCTGTTTACAACTTCAGCGTGAAAAACATATCAATTAAATATATACAAATTCTATCCATCTTTTGATTCACTTACATTGCCAGAATATGGTGTATGTTTTTGTATCGTTAGTTTACTAACGCTACCTCGTATCTCAAAATCGAATACTTTTGAGGAGAGACAAAATACGTTATATAAACTTAATTTACTTATTTAAAAAAATATAAGTATACATTTTCAATGCAATGGTCTCCTTTTGGGAGACAGGTATCTCGCAGAACTAGACTGCGGAAAGGGCCCGCGAGGCTGACCCCAGCGGGCACCCTCTCCGACACAGACGCTCAGGTGGCAGGAGAAGCCGATACGCTCGTGCCCTTCCGACACCCTAAGCCGGACTGCAATGGACGGGTCGGGGGACCCGCCTCTCACTGCATCAAACCGGCCGTCTGAAATGGCAGCTCGGCAGGCTGCCCGGACGGGGCCTGGCTTACCATTAGGACGGATCGGTCGCTGGGGCAAGGCGGTGATTGCATGCACGAACCCGCGTCGCCCCAGGAATGCGACAGACAGCCGTGGGGTTTTAGTGGGTATTTCCCGGTGACTAGCACCGGGTGAGTCCCACATAACCTTCCTAGTCCCCCCGGACTGGGAGGGTATGAGTTAATGCATTTCCCCACGATAAAAAAAGGTAAGTATGGTTTATCGAAATATTTTATCATTTGTATTGACCTTTTATTTTAAATACGAGATTGGTGCATAGTAAAGAACGTCAGATACATAATAGCGTAATTCTTAAATGAGAGTAAAAACATGAATGAGCTTTTTTGAATATCATTACAAAACTTTTAATGATATTATTTGTTAATTACTATAATATAATAAGGTACTTCTTTTTAAATAGCAAAGTGGGATTTATTAATTTTTATTTATTTTATTCTCATAAACTACTTTCACTAATTGACTTTTGAAACAGTAGTATAAAACCAAAAAATGATAAAACATTATCTCCTAACACTGCTAATAAATAATATTTAGTGATAAAAAACCTATTTTTATTTTTAACCCGCATTTTTTAAATGTTCATAAAAATAATGTTACAACTTTCGGTAATAATGTTTTGAGAGATTATAAGGCCTTGTATTTTTGATTAGTGAAGTATTTTCTTTTTATTTCCTACAACTGTAAATCTCATTCCTTATATTCGAGGAACAATCTATCTATCATACTGGTGTCTTTATTACTTTAATTCTGGGTTTTAATTGTGTTGATAGCATTGACACTGTCACGGTCGTAATGTAATGGAATAATGGATGGCACGTCACTATACTACTATATTATAAATTAAGATTTCAACTACACAAACATGTTGCAAGTTCAAGTGTAGATAGTATCATGTTTTTTATAGTTAAGGTTTTATGTTTTATGGCCACAATTTCACTTGATGTTAAGTAATGATGTAACCCAAGATGGTGGACACTCTAAGCCTAGTGAAGGGACTTGCTTTTAAGTGTAACTGTCGGAATACACCTATAGGTATTTGGCGACAGATTTTTAACTTAAGAGTGGTTGGTAGCTAGGCAGGCATTAGAAAAAGCCACCACCATGCTTGATGTAGATTTAAAATATATATATTTTTTTCAACATTATCATTATCATAGACAGCTCTTTTCAACCCACTGCAGGGCATAAGCTTCCTCCCTTTTACCCCATAATTATTTCCTGTTTTGTGACAGTCTTACCCCAAAGTATTTTTCCCCAAAATTGGTAATATCGTCGACCCAATCTTGCCATCTCTCGGCCACCACTCGGTCAGGGATCTATTTCACTTGTCCTCTCCACATTTGGGCAAATGGCCTGCCAAACGACATTTGATTTGAGCAATACTGACACCGATATCCTGCACTTTAGTGTTTTTTTTTTTTTGGATATCCGTATTTTTCACTCTATCACATTTCTATTACATTAGATAAAAAAAAAAACATAACTTGTTTAAAAATATAATTGTATATTTAATTACGAAATTATAAAATGTTATTTTCTATTATCACTAATCAGAAATTAATAAAAGCTACTTACAGATATAAACTGAAGAGATAAATTTTAATCATGGTACTGCATACCTACTCTGTCGGTCTGTGTGCAACTGCATCAAATACTGAACTATCGTACTGAAATTATGTTTTATTAAGAAAGCATATTCAATATGCCACAATTGATAATTCCTGAACTGATATTTCCATTAAAAAAGAATTATTTTAAGTGTTCCTTCAAATATTATCTAGTTGTCTAGCACATCAAAATACCGGAATAAATACAAACTACTGAGAATTGTCTACCCCTTGCTGCTCTTTTTGTTCAATTGGTTAAGTGTCCAAAAGTATTTGTATACAAATGCCGTAGAGACATCAGTACACTTACTTTGGTATTTTAACATGATACCCTAAGAATAATATACCATATATCAGTGTTACACCAAATGGGTTGGTAATCGATTATTGGAATTACGCCACCTGAGGAAATTGCTAGTAACTAATTACACCAAATGCAATCTCTATGCCTGGTACCGCCGGCCGCCTATAGACGGCGACAAAGTCGTGAGTGTAGCACGGTGAAGCCGGGACAGAGTTAACAAAAGTACGGTAATTACCGTTTTGTACGGTAATGTGGCCTTCAAATTGCACAATGTGTGGCTTACCGCTGAGTGGTTACTACCGTACGCTGAAATACGGTAATTTCATTACATCCAATAAAAGAGCATCTTTCACAGGTCTTGCTGAAATATGAAACACAACTTGAATACTGAGATTGTTGCCAGGTGTTAACTGTCACCTGTGTAAAACTGTCAGATTTATGTAACACTCGAGAACACCTACGAAATATCGCACTACCGTGCTCTGACTCGCATCACTTATTTTGAAACGAATCACTTCGTAGTTACATTGCCAAATTTCTTGTAGATATGTTTTGGTCAGAATCAATGTCGCCATAAGAATTTTGGAATAAAATATTGTATTATCCATTGTTCATAAATTTGGCATAATTTGTTCTTGAAATTCGTTCTTTGCCATATGCAAATGCCGATTCGGAGAGAATCCTTAGCACCGATAATTTAATAAAAACAAAGTCTTGAATCCGGCTCATAACATCCACGTTCAATGTAACACTTGCGGCAATGCAAAACATTTTCAAGTTATGAAAAAGCTGCAGAAATATTAAACCAAAACGAAATGGATGAAGCGAATGAAGTTGCTGTAATAAATGTCCTAGATTTTAGACAGCAAGACGGACGAGAAGAGTAGAAGTTGAGTTTTTCCAAATAAATGTTTTTGTATAGAGATGACAGTAATTTTTTTCAAATACGTTAATTTTCAGACTTGTTTACGGTAACCGTAAATGTAGACAACGGCAACACTGGACCGGGAGATTTACCGTTACACTCACCGACCGCGCGCGAGAACGCCCTCACCAGTATGACCATATGTGGCAGGATCCTGTCTTTTTGGCAAATTTTGGATTACGGATATTTCTGTAAATCTCCCCTGGGAATTTGAAGTTTTTCCAGGACCAAAAGTAATCTATGTTACTAGTCGTTCTTAAAACTATTTCTATGCCAAAAATCGAGTCGATAGTATATGGTGCATACCATATACCATACTATGGGTCTATATAGACACACGAACTTCTTAGCAAACCATGGATTTAAGAAATCGATCTTTATGGTTTAACAGATCGATTATTTGAGTAATCGATCTAAGGTCGCCATCTCTAATATATAAGAGGAGGTGGTGCGTTCGTCGTCGCTTCGTTTGTTGTTTATGTAGTTGTTTGAGTGTAAAGTATGTTTCGAAATACTTTTCAGATGGTAACTGCTCAAAATATGTTAAAAACGTTTCCATACAACGTCAGCACTCGGCAAAATCATAGCGAAGGCAGACTAAAAGGAAAAGTAGCCATAGTGACCGCTTCGACTGACGGGTAAGTCTAATCAGTGTCTTCTGAATTTCATATCTTGTTACAATATGCATATAAAGTTTTCATACTTCAAAGTTCAAGGTCAACTTTTCTTACATTTTTTTAAATATCTACAATTTATTTCAATTCTGTACGTTTTGTGTAAACTAGAAAATTACCGTATCAAAGGACCTATTTTATGCTTAAAACCCAGAGATAAGATTAATAACAAAAAGTGTGGGCCACAAGAAAGTTAGAACTGATTATTTATAGTTGTTATTTGCAGCCTTGATTGAAATTTATATTTGTTACAACTTACAATAAACACTAGTGCCATCTCTAAATTGCTGATACGCTGACATGAATTATTTTCTTAGGATAAATTAAAACATTACGATTAATAGATAATTTTTAAGAACGTCTGTTGCGGTGAAAATCTCTTTGTATCTTTTCAGAGTAAAAAGAACTAAAATTAATTACTTTTACCATGAATATATCGCATTATACATTTTAAATTCTGTTTAGATACAAACTATTTATTCTGTTTATCAAAACGAACGACATATTCATACCGTTTTCGTAAAATAAATCTATAAGCTACATTAAGCTAGTTTAGTTTAGTTAGTAATATATAGAAATGTGTTCAAATGATGGGAAAGAAAAAAGCAGAAGTGAGATCCTAGAAGAAACGTTGATAAGAACTGCAAAAGATAAGAGTTTGTGAAAATTTCTATACAAGGCCTACGTAGTCACAGTTTTTATTCAAAAAAATTGTTGAAATGGTTGTCGAATATAAGTTTAAGAAATAAATGCTATTATTATATTAGCCAATAACTCTTACACTTAGTTAAAAACTAGATGTAAGGAGTACCTGAAACAAGAGGGATCCAGCCACATTGCTTCTAGTCCCTGACGGGAGTAGCGGTCAGGAATACATAAAGCCCATCTGACATCATCACTTAAATAGTTTGATTAAAGAGTTTTTTGTTATAGTGGTAAAAATCTATTCAAGGATTTCCTCTTGTAATGAGTATTAGCAATTACGGGGCATGGGGCGAGATTGGCTTTTGGCAGGACACGTCGGGTGATAAGCACTGTGAAATACCTATTAAACATACACTACAGCAGCTCTTAGTCTTCTCTACATCCAGGCACTAGTAACAGCTTTCACGCTTTTATTAGTCTACGTTAGTACTCATACTACGCACGAATCGTGACGCAACGCGTGGCCGCATGCGTAAACGCGAAGAACCTGCTGCATAAATGTCAAGTTAGAGGCTGTCCAAGTTCCTCTTCCTAGGTCCTGTCTAAAGAGGCATGAGATCATTTGAATATTTGATCTCATAGCCCCGCCAACAAACTGTTTGGCCGTAAAATTCGCCCTGCGTTGAGCTCTCACAATCGCTGCTCCGCGCTGTCTCCTTCTCGGATATAACCTGTTCACAGAATAAGACGAAGTTCCATGCACTGTCACTCTTCACCATCTGCTTGACGGCGGTCCATATAATTGCAGTCAGAACGAGCCAAGCCGAGTCTTTCGTGGCACAGTCTGCTAGAATGTGACTGGGGTCATCGAACACGTAATCACAATGATTCACAATCACTCGTTGCACTTTTCCGTCCTTTGCGACATAGGTAACTCCCGGCAGAACCTATTCCTGTGAGTACGTCAACCGGAAGACCGCCAAATAATCCTTACATTCCTAACAGCCGTCACCCTGAAACCCTACTGTTGTTAATCTTTGAAGTAATCCCAACTTTTTTCGATGTTCATGCTAGGATTTGTCCGTTAATCCAAATTATTATTGGTGCTACAATTTCATTCATTTCATAGATCACACCATTCACATTCCCATACCCTCGAATAAGCTATAGCTAGTATCGATAGGCCATAAAAAGATATTTGTTGTTTGTTTGATTTGGCTTTAGCGAGATTTACGCTAGAAGAAAATGAGAAATACCTTTGATTTCACTTGATCGTACAGTATCGTGTCGGGAGTATTTACTGTAAGAGTTCTATCAGTGATTAAGAGCCAATACCAGTAGACCAGAATGCAGTCATTTCCAATTACAGTTATCAATAAAAAATATTTTGAAACAGTATTTCTTTATGTATACAAGAATTTCCTCAAAATTTCATTAATAGTCACATAAGCGTGACAAAAATTTCTATACTAATGAAAATGATAATTAAGCAATCGACAAAATACTACCTTTGCTTATATATATATATATATATATATATATATAAATTATTTGTGCCCTATTATAGACAACTAATTTCTTTCGATGTTTATTAGATCATACTTTAAATATAAGCCCAGGCTTCTTTTTATATTATGCTCAGTTTTATTAAGTATATTAGCGTAAATAATGCCACCTCTTACACCAGAATCCACACAATTCGCGGTCCTCATTTGAAGTAATCTTTTGAAGAAGCTTAGAGAAATGTACGACATGAATACAGGATTATCACTAACATAAATCATTGTTTTTGTAGTATTGGTTACGCCATAGCCAAGAGACTAGGGAACGAAGGGGCGTCAGTCGTAATTAGTAGTAGAAAAGAAAAAAATGTACATAGTGCGGTAAAAAGTCTACGTGATAGTGGCATAAAATATGTAGAAGGCGTTGTTTGCCATGTTGGAAATGCAGATCAAAGAAAAAAAATGTTTGAAGTAGTAAGTATATCAAGTTAATATAAATTGGTATTAAAAATTTGGTTAAATAATTTTATTTTAATTAGCTGGTGTTTATTAGGATTATACGAAACAGATGTAACATATTGATTTTTTAATTTCACGCGAATATTATTCATCGAAATAAAGCTAATTTAAACGGATTTTATCGCAGTTATTTATTAATTTTTATCCCGAGGTTTCGAAAGCTTTTCAGCCTTCGAGCGGACTGAGGTGTGTAGGTTGTCCAGAAAAAAAAAATGAGAAAAAAAAAACCTTTTAACGATATAGCTATGACATGAAACACGAATGAATTAAAACGCAAGTCTATAAAAAGTCTATTGGAAACAATGCGGAATGGCACTTAAGAGGTTGTCACCGTGCGTATTTTAGTGTGTGTTACTGATTCAGCTGATGAGTGTATTTGTGGACAGATTTTTTTACCCATGCCAAAAAAAGTATTACAAAATCCTCTACCACCACACTTTGATTACATTACGGCAGTATTCTTCATCGAAAATTTAGGCTCATTGTTAAATTTGAAGTTAAGTTGAACGACGTGGTATTTGAATATTATAAGACTGAAACCATGGCAGATGGTAGGACTTGCGTATCGTGATGCCCGACCAGTGCGCAGCCACCACACAAAAGTGAAACATCTACAATTGTCGCAAGTTTAGGCTTGTTACGTTCTGGAATCAGGCGGTTTATAATCAGTAATAAAGCGGCGTACCCGATTGCATCGAGACTATCATCATGCATATATATGGTGATAAACTCGTCACTTTTTTTATGTTGCGCAGCATAGTGACTGCATCGCACCTAATGCTACACCTGTAAGTAGAGTATAATCCAAATCAGCGACGTCTGACAATGAATCAAAATTCACTGCCAGTCAACGCTGTCATGCTGGCCTGCTTAATAAGTACCTCTTAACGCTTCTTTTGAAGGACCCAATACCATAGGAAGGGAGAAACACGTTGACGGAAAGGCGATTCCACAACTTCACTTGCCGACAAAAATAGGAGTCTGCAAACTTTTTCGTTTTCGTTCGTTCTGTCACCGTGAAATTGCGACACCGAAATCCCGCCCGTATGGTTCTATTGTGGAACGGAAAAGAAGGGATTAGTCCAGTGAGCTCTTTAGAAGAGTCGCCATGATACAGAAGTGTTGTACACACGCTCAGAGAGGCAATGTCCCGGCACAATTGCAGCGGTTCTAAGGTGTTGGTGATATCTGCATCATTTATAATGCGGCCACTGTTTCTTTTATGATTTGTTGCGTTTCGAGATAACCCTCTTTATGTTCAACTGCCATGAGGTTTGCAGGCATAACGGAGATGATCGTTCATTGCTAGCCGATCGATAGTCACGGTTGTTTTAAGATTATAAAACTATAATATTTCAACCAAACTTGAATAAATATTTGTTTAAATTTTTAGGCTAAGAACAAATTTGGTGGAGTTGATATTCTTGTTTCTAATGCTGCTGTCAACCCTACTGTTTCACCAATTTTGGAGGTAGGTTTTATGCTTGTTTTGTTCATACGCAATTTAGAGTATTGACAATTAAAAAAAGTATCTAATGTAACAAAAAGAAACTATCATAAACATTACGGACATACTTATTACGGTAAGAAGATATTGTCCTTCCACATCATACCTTGCTAACAAAAAACAAATAGACACGCAAGAAAGCTAATTAATTACTAATTATAATTTTTTGGTGAGAAAACTCAAATTGTATTAAGACTCAACCTATTGACTTTATAAGTATGCAAACATATTCATTAAAATCGTTCAATCCATTACTAACATACGTTCAACGAAACTCACAATAAATAAATAATCAAAAAACCAATCATTGACTTCATTACCTATAACAACGCCGTAGGGCTATAGTTAGCATCTACAATATTAAATCGAAAAATTTTCATTGGAAATTTGTAAAAAGAAAACATTTTTAAAACAAATAAAAAAAAGATTATAGAAAATCATTAATTGTTTTCTATAAGATATCTCATTTTAATATTATGATTTATACAAATAATCCGTAGCTGTTTCGTTTAGGTCGTTTACTTATTTTCCATTTAAAACCTAGTGCTACACACAAAACAATAACACACATTTACCTAGATAGCGCGGACACCCGCAAATGCCGTTCGATGGATTTGATCTGAAATCAACGTACGCACCCTTTCACTTTAACTGCGATTCCTCTGGTGTTATGGGTGTCCATGGGCGGTGATGATAACATACCATCAGGTGATTCGCTTGCTAGTTTGCACCCAATTCCGTAAAAATATGTTTTTAATATGCAACACCATAGGGCTATAGTTAACATCTACAATATTAAAACGAATTTTTTTTAATGGAAATTTGTAAAACGAAAACTTAAAAAAAAAATAGGTTATAGAAAAACATTAAATGTTTTCTATAAGATATCTCATTTTAATATTATTATTTATACGAATAATCCGTAGCTGTTTCTTTTAGGTCGTTTACTTATTTTCCATTTAGAACCTATAGAACCTAGTTCTACAAACAAAACAATAACCCAATTCCGTAAAAAAATGTTTTCATATGCAATTATCGTCCATGGTATAGACCTGGATTTTTGTTCCTGTTTGTTTTGTATTGAGTGTCGTATCTCTAATACCAGGAAATGAGCGATATTTGTAATTGGTTTCTCAGAAACTTCAGTAAAGATTTAGATGGCATATCGCATCATAGAGTAACAAAACTGTGAGCGGTCCGTAAGCTATCTCATAATACTATTGTAAAAAGTATCCTTATATCTTAACCGTCTTGTTTAATAGGCTGCACCTACTTATACGTACGTTATACGTACGTATTTATATAAAACATTTTCATTACAATTTGAATTTATAAAGTTAAATATAACCAAATGTAAATATTAATTTAAATCCATGAAGTTATTTTGAACTAACGTGTGAGTATTGAAACCCCTGCAATATGACATTTAATGTATAGAGAAGATCAACGATAAGGCTAAAACTATGTTTCGCATATAGATAATGTTTCATCTTTCAATTTTCTATACAGCTATGCACATAAATCGAGAAATAATTAACTTAAAAAATTTCGTGCATTTTGGTGAAAATCGTTTCTTATGTTGAAGCCAAAGACTGCCAATATTAAAACTGAGAGTTTTAAGCTATACATCTTATGGCGCGTTATGTGAAATCGCTAGAAGTGAATTTTTGTTTTGAAACGGAATTTATGTGCACCCTACAAGTTACAATTCTTTTGGCATGTAATTTGATATTCAATTTCTTAACTTAAACGCATTATAAATTTGCTCTTTGTAATAATTTGTGTATATATATTGTTTAATGAAACTTTTATTGATAGTACTTACATTGGTAATCTGTAGTTTTATTCAGTTCAAAACGAATACAATTTGTAAAAAGGTAAGAAGTAAAACTTCTTACATAGTACTTATACTTTTTTTAAATACAAAATTCATTATTATTTTTCTATTTGATTACACAGACAGAAGAAGATGTTTGGGACAAAATATTTGAAATTAATGTTAAATGTTCTTGGCTATTGGCTAAAGAAGCATACCCTGAGTTAATTAAAAGAGGCGGAGGTAGCATAGTGTTCATTTCCTCAATCGCTGGATATCAACCTATGGAAGTAAGTGATAAATTCTTAATTTAACTTTATCTTTTTAAGTTGGTCGATCACCTCTATGCCTAGTTTACCCAGCCAAACTCAAAAGAGCATATTAAAGTTATATTTTGTATGGTGAACAATAACTTTGAAATTATATAATGAAATATATGATGAAATAGCTTTTATTTCCATATTAACTCAGGAAAACAACTGTACGACATCCGATAAATAGTATTCAGTTCAAAAACAGCGAACACTCATGTGGAATACGGTTTCTATCGGCAGGTTTATAAAAATTATGTATCACAGTGAATAAATTATTTTAGTTTTAATTATAATAAAAATTTAAAATTATTTTTCAGCCTTTAGGAACGTACAGCTTAAGCAAAACTGCACTTTTAGGTCTTACGAAAGCTATTGCCAATGAAGTTGTGCATGATAATATAAGGGTAAACTGTGTTGCTCCAGGAATTGTTGCTACAAAGTTTGCTTCTGCGGTAAGATATTTTTACACTTTTTGCATGTTTTATTCTTGGTATATGAAGCCCGCTGCAAACTACTAAAACTCGTGGTCATGATCCAATTATTCTCTTTTAAGAAAATATTTCCAGGTAGTAGGTCGCTATGAATGTGTTCGGCAGGATCGAGACTATCATTCACCAGACATATCATCCGCCTCTAGGAGCATAGCATTAATAAATTTTATTTTCTTTCTAAATAGGAATTCGGAGTCATCATGGGGACGTTTTGGTGGGTATTTCTTGGAGGTTTCTCGCGTTCCGGGACCCGCCGGCGTTTACATGACTATACTATGACATGTTTTGGTTTATATAAAAACTAGCTGTGTCTGCGACTTTGATCGCATGAAACTATAAAATTATTTATTATTTTTGCCCGTTCTTGTATCAATTTTCAATACAACTTTGTTCTTATTTATGGTAGCGTGACGTCAAATATCCTTTAGCTATCCACAATGATTGCTCTACCAAATACAAAAAGATTTTTTGAAATCCGACTGGTAGTTCCTAAGATTAGCACATTCATACAAACTTATCTTAACTTATCTGCTTTACAATATTAATATAAATAATCATACAAGTATGAAATGATATGCTGTTACAAATAACATTTTTTTATTTTATATTCTTGTTTCTCATAAAAATAGATATTTCTGTACAAATAATTTAAGTTTACTTTATTGCAGTTATAACTTGATCTGATTCTATTTATTCGAACGTCACTACAAAAAATAGACCCAAGTATACGTAGCGAGATTATCTGAGTTTTACAGGGATTAGTTTTAAATCGTATAATCATCGCAAAATCAATAGCGATAATGAGTTACTAGATATTGCGTATGGGTAAAATTTAAATACTATCAGTCGTAGTACTTCACGTATTGTGATGAAACTATAGCATGTTGCTAGAGCTTTTTGTACCGCCTTTATAACTACTTACAAATCTCAAGTTCAAAATATCTGTAGGTGTGCGACAGCAGCACTTAAGAGCCAGTTCCTCCACTAAGCTCAGCATGTCCACCATCTTCAGCTATGTTGTCACTTAGGTAATATCACGTGAGATTGTGACCAGATGCTAATAAACATATCTGTTTACGCAGTTGAAGCTACGGTTGGTGAAACAATGGACGAACAATACTGCGTAGGATATTGAATTGAGAAGCAACTCGTAAAAGGAAAGAATGCACTATATCTTTGTCTTCGCTGAGTTGCTCCTGTATATCGTCCAAATTTAACACCAACGCGAACAAAACAGTATTTTTAATAATATCGAAATGCGCGACTTAATGCGCAGCCACGGTTAAGATTTCGAGCTGTTACACAGCGTTATCTGACGTCAGATATGTGCTGGGAAGGGAGGGTAATGAGGAATTCACCAACCCATAGGGTTATTAATGCATAAAGGTGCAACCAATATCTATATTAATATTATAAAGCGGAAAAGTTTGTTTGTTGGTTTGAACGCACTAATCTTATAAACTACCAGTCGGATTTCAAAAATTCTTTGTGTTTTTGATAGAGCAATCATTGAAGAAGGCTTTAGTCTATTTAACATTACGCTACCACAAATGGAAGCAGAGCTTATTGGAAAAGGATACTTAAACGATCAAAATTTATTAAATAATTTTTAGTTCCACGCGAACGAAGTGTTAATTTTGGTTAGCTTACATAGTGTCCCTTATTCAAAACAGTAGTGGGCTGTATCTCTATAAAAGGAAATACATTGACTATATTTAAATATTATCTTTCTAGATAACAAGTTCAGAAGCAGGAGCAGAAAAGAGTTTATCCATAGTACCTATGAAAAGGTTTGGAAAGCCTGAGGAGATTGCGAGTGCAGTTGCATTTTTGTCTTCAGAGGATGCAAGTTATGTTACTGGCGAAACACTTGTGGTAGCTGGGGGAGCTTATGCTCATCTTTGAAAACATTTTATATTACACATAGGGTTGAAATCTGGGTCATATAACTTATATGTATATAAAGGGTTGTACATTTAGTAAAATAGATAAGATAGAATATTTTATACTGAGTTAGCTGTAACTGCGCGAACAAAAAGTAATTTATTGGAATATAACTGATAATTTTATCATTTTGCTGTGTTCGCGACTTCGTTCGCATGGACCTAAAAATCATTTAATAATTTTTGCCCGCGTCTGTAACTTTTTTCAATACTGGTTAAATAGCCTACATACCTTCCTCAATGACTGCTTTATAGAATACAAAACGAATTTTTGAAATTCGACCAATATTTCCTGAGATTAGCGTGTTCAAACAAACAAACAATCTTTTCTACTTTTTATATTATTATAGGTATATTATATATATTGTCACTAGATATATTGTCTGTCTGTCGACGTCTGTCTAAATGCCTTAAATACAGAAGCTTCGTAACGGTTTTTAGCAATGAACGGATTAATTGAAGAGGAAGGTTCAGAAGTGTAATTAATTAAGTGTGTAAGGTTCATTATGATATTTATTTATTAGGCATATATATGCTCCATAACCTGTGCGAAGCCGCTCTTGCTTCTATGAACTAAATATTTAATGCTCAAAATATAGAGTATCGTTACTTCATTCCATATTTAAGTTTAATTAAAATATTAAGTCAAAGTCATTGAAATCAGTTGTTATTTTTGAGTTATAATCACACTATTGGACAGACAGATTAGGTACATATAAAGGCGTATTTGATCAATAATTTCAATATATTAGTATTCAGTACCAGCATATCGACGCTGAACAGCATAAAATATAAGTTTAAATATATCATTTGAATTGTAAAAAAACTCCAAATGAATTAGCCCTCGTTCTTTTGCAATGAAATAAACATTTATCCGAATAACATTACAGAAATCGGTTTAATTTGTTTTATGATATGAAAATTCAAAGTCTCCTGTAAAGTTTAATTTATCGAGCTACGACAAATATGCTTTCCAGCGTCGATAAACAATTTATATTTAAGAATAGTGTAATTTGAATATATTTTTTTTTATCCTGGTTTTTATATAATTACTACATGTGTACAATTTATTTTTATTTTAGTCTAATATAATTTACCTACACACAATGTGTAGTATCATTTTAATTGTTTTATTATTTGCTTGTTCCCGAGGGCTAACGCGGTGCAGTTCCAAAAATGTTGTCATTTCTTATTGTAAAGGGCTTATTAGAGTTTAAAATATATTGCCTATTTGACATTATGTACCCGATATATTTATTTTAAATATCGGTAAAAAGTCAAAATTAATTAATAAAAACTTTGGGAAAACTAACACGCAAGTTTTATTTATTTTGGCCCGTTTTTGTAACTTACTGTACTCAATACAGTAACAGTTTGCTTTTTAGTAAATACTTGTAATTTAGATAAGGTATCTACCCTAGCCCAAGTAATGTTTAATTCATTTGTTAAATAATCACAAAATTTTGCAGCTTAAGCAAACTTTTTAAGTTCCTGATCCTAAAATCTTCCTCAAAGTTTGCTCTATCAAATATCAGTATCAACTGACGTTTTTCCACCGAGATACAGACAGCTGACATATATGTTTATCCATATATACATATACTCATCAGGTATATTTTTAGTTACATGGAAATTACTGGATGTATACATTTTTTTAAATGTTCGAGCGTCCAGCTGACATGTAATACACCAAGTTACAGTCAGCTGATTCATTTTTTTCGTCGAAATCACTGCTCACCCTCTGCCTCCCCCACCTAACCGCAGCTGACATTCACGAGACTTTATGATACTATGTTCTGATGCGTCACACTCACATCACAGCAATTATGGTTCGAGAAGAAATAATGAATCATGTTTTGACCTTTCTCCCGTACTAATAGATTTACAGCTAATCTTAATTGTGTATGAGGAAAATTAATATTATACCTTAAAAAATACTATTTATATATAACTTGTTAAACAGAATACAAGACAATTACAGCAACATGAAACTAAGGAATTTTAAAACACAATAATGTATAGATGTTGCAAGAAAATACAGTAATTAAAAATATTAAATTTTAATTACAAAAATATTTACATAAACATATTACACACTACAATCTAATATTATCATCTAAATCTAAAAGATCAATTTTATTGAGACCTACTGCATTAAGTAGATTACTAGAAGGCCCCGATGAAGCTTGCTCCTCCTTCATACTTTGTAAAATGTTAACAGATATCATATCTCTATTGTGCAATTTAAGATCACTGTTCAGTTTAAGCTTTAATTCTCTACCAAGTTCTTCATCTTTTTCTTCACATAAAGACATATCATCCTCAACATCACTTAAATCTGAATCTATATTACAATTATTGTCTTTGGAACTAAGTATATTTAAGAACTTTTTTAAGGAATTAGTAAACTCTTCAGCATCAAATTGTACGTTTTCATTTTCATTATTAACAAGATCATGTGTTTCAATGCCTTCAAAGTCTGATGTTTTTCTGATGAAATCAGTTAATTCTATAGATATAGAGTGTGGAGTGATCTCATCCTGATTTTTAAAAACTGGTCTCTTACCATATCTTGTATATAATAACTCATTTAACTGTTCTGGTTGTATATTCAGCCAGTCTTCATTGTCTTCATGAAGGCTATCTGGTAACATATTTTTTGTCTTAATAATTTCTTGTTTTTGTTTATACTCATCAGAATTTATAAGTTTTGATATTGTATTGAACACATGTACATTTACTGGACATTCTATGACAGCAAAAAAATCTTTAGCTTTTTTCAGTAGTTCTTGGTACTGTTTTGAGCCTTCAATATTATTGTTGAAATAACCATTACCTTTTAATGATTTTAAAAACTGATTGAACTCTTTTGTAGCATATATATCACTGGACGATTTCATAATCAGATGAAAACCACATGCTAGTTTGAAACCTAAAGATATCTTTTTGTCTTTTTCAGTTCTAACAGCAAGGTTAACATTTTTAATGGGTTTAGCATGCATTAGCATTGCATATAAATATTTGGTGAATTTTACTTCCACAAAGACACAGTTTTCATAAACCACGTCTTTACAAGCTTTTGCATCTACTACATCATGATTGCAATAGGTACATACTAGTGGCGCTATTAATGCAGGATTTAAATTAAGTAAACTGGCAATGTTTACTGGCAATTTCACAATTGCTGTGTGGAAGTTTTTTCTTATTTTCTCAGGATAATCACCAATCCTAGAGCAGATTGCTTGTTCTATCTCTAATGATACTTGTGTTTCTATATCTGGATTGATGACTAGTTCTATTGCTTCTTTTAAATCTAAGTGTCTTTCCAAACTCACTAGATTAGGTGGTATTATATGAAGGTGGTTTTTATGAATAAAGACCTATAACAACAAAAACATTACACATAGCTAAAATGTTAAATAAATAAAAAAAAACGATTATACCTATCACAAATACAATAAATTTATTTTTTGAGGTATATAAGTATAATAACATAACATACATAGCTATTACAAATACAGATATATTAGTATAGCAGTAGTTGTTGCAATTAATCAGATATCTTTAGCCTTTCAAAAACTAGCATTTTATCCACACTTACCCTATTTTCACTATTTTCTGGTCTAAGCCAAGCAGGGAGGTAATCAGCTGCTTCTATAAGCAAGAAGTCACCATCATTATCTTTTATTTGTACTATTAAATCTTCATATCTCTTTGTAAGTTCTAAAACTAGGTACACTATGAACCATTCATCTTCTAAATTATCACCAAAATTTGTATTACTAGCGAGATGTGGATCTGCAATATAAAAAACATTATATAAATTAATACACACTTCATACAATTGTAAAAGTTATGTTTTAGTCAAATATTTTTAAAAGTTTTACTTTAGACATGATGGATATCTTAATTATCCAACTATCTAAAATATTTATGGAATTCAAAACTAAATTTTAAAAAAGGATTTTTCATTGATTCTTACAATGAATCAAATTAAAATATGAAATTATGTCTGCAACATTTTGAGAATATTAGATTCTGTTGATACCATCAAAGATATTGGCAATATTAGTAAAATAAAAGTTTATTACCTAAGATTGGAATTTTTGTTTGATCAGTGAGATATGCAATAGTCAAATAATTCTCATTTTAGAAAGTTGCTTTACCTGTATTTCAAGTAGTCATCTATAACTGAATTAATGTTAATAACCAAAATTGTAGTATCCAAATGTTTAAAATTAGTGGACTATGAAACTATCTAAATATGAATCTAACTATGAAAATATCACAATGAATACACATATACTTAAGAATAATTAAAACAACTAGAAGGAAAAAAATTATACAAGGAAGAGTTTTCCACTGAGTAATGTTGGGAATTCAAATTAACCTGTTCTTTTGATTATAATTATAGGCTTTCTTATATAAGTGTTCAACATAATCTAGACAACTTATTTTTTACTATCACACCAATTTATATAGATTATTTCAAGCTGACACTTTTGATGCTAAAGAATTTAAAATTCTACCTGCAGCCAAAATTATAGTAAATTTTATTCTTTGATTTAATATATGAATACTGTTGTATTAAGAACTAACTGCATTATCAAACGGTATCCTGCTCTTTAATTCTGCTGTAATGAATTAATAACTTGACCACAACACTGCCTATCATATTCAGGGTTAGCCCATAAAATTCTCTGACAATCTTTATTTCATGACATAAAAGTGTCCTATATGTTATACCATAATACCTACTCTCACCATGTAGTTCCCATTTACATTTATTAAAAAACATTTAATGTTCTGATATGGCCTACCCATAGTTTTATTATATGTAGATATATTATAAATGTATTCAATAATACTTACAATTGTTTTCCAAAATTGGAAGATGCACTTTGAATTCATCACTATGCCAAATATATTCTTCTGATAATGCTGTTATGGTATTATTAATATTTTGACAAAGTTGTTTCCATAACGTTTTATCAGAATTAATTAATACTGTTGAGAAAAATCTACACTGGATTGTATCTTCATATGATGATTCAAATTGCAGTTTAGCTACTTCCGACATTCTTTTCTCTTAGGGATAGGACTTATAATATAACACTCTCTGAAAGTTGTTAAACTATGTTTCAATGCACATGTACATTGAAAACATTATTTTATAGTAGTATATACACATTTGTTGTATATGTTGAAGTCAATAAAATACTCTTTGGTATAGTGTTATGAATTTGATGTATAAAGATTTTTTAAAAACAATGTTCTAAACAAACCTGTCACTTCATTAGAAACAATATACAATTTTATTCCAATAAGATTACCAGCATTTTCTTTATCAAGTCCTAACAGTTTGTGGGCCCAGCCAGCTCTATAACTATGTTTAAGTATAAAAATTAATTGGGTGGAGAACTGCATTCTTCGTTGAAGAAAGATAAATGCAATAGGGAGTAGCTGTTGGCGTTTGAGAGTTGGTGGTATTAGGCAAACACTATTTCAGACATTGCAAGGCATAAGTATTGAGGAAATATCTGACACGTTTGTACTAAAAAACATTGTAATGTCTTTCATCATTAGTAAAAAGTTCTGAAAGAAAGTCTGTTGAACAAGGAAGATAATGTTTTAAATGTGGTTGTTCAGGGCACTTCATTTGACAATATAGAAGTAACATAGAAATATGAAATACCAATATCCAAAACAGGAGTCGGACTATAAAGAAATGAGTAACAATGCATTTTCTGCAGTTGCAATGAGTGCTATGAGTGGTAAAAATGATGTACCATGTCAGTCCAAATTATCCAATAAATGGATTATAGATAGTGGTGCCAGTGAACATATGACTTCTGTTCGAGAATTGTTTACTACATTTTGTCAAACATACAATTGCCATGTTATGGTTGGTGATGGTGGACAGTTATCAGTATTAAGATGTGGAAGGATAGAAGTCTTAAATAATATATTAAATTATGTGCTGTATTTTCTTGAATTAAAATTAAATCTTTTTTTAGTTTTAACACCTACAAACTAAGGTTATACAGTGAACTTACAGAAAAACCAGTGTCTTATTAAAAAGGGCAATATACTGTGTGTAACTGGAACACAGGGGAATAACTTCTATGTGTTAAATTTCATGAAATATCATACTGCATACGCTAATGTGTTTTTAAGTAAGTAGTTTGAGAGATATCACCATCAAGACAAAAATAATGAGCAAGATGTAGTTAATTTGGACATAATAGATAAAGATAATGAGGAACTGGAAGAGTGAATAAGAAATCTGGGTGGCTAAACAACCACATGGGATTCATTAGTATGGAACGTGAGAATACGATTTACAATTGATGGATTAAATGGATTCGTATGAAATGAAAAATATCATTTAGATGAAACTATTTATAAAGCAAGGTTAGTGGCACGAGGTTTTCAACAAAATGGTTATGAGGATTATTACTGCTGTCGACACTTAACTGAATTGTAAAATGTATCAACTGTACCTGGGTAACGGATTCTTAAATAGTAATATTGAGGAGGATGTTTACTTAATATTACCTGAGGCTATAAATTGTATTTTATGTTAAACTTTATTTGTTTAATTTAAAAATGTATTTCTTAAGTTTGTGTAAAACAAATACTGTAGCAGGTTTGTTTTGTTGTATTGGAGTTTGAGATTTTATTGCGGGGAGAAGTTGAAGTCAATAAAATACTCTTCGGTATACTGTTATGAATGTTATGTATAAAGATTTTTTAAATACGGTGTTCTAAACAAACCTGTCACTTTACAAGCATCAATATACGATTTGATCCCAATAAGATTACCAGCATTTCCCTTAACAAGTCCTATGGCCTCTGGTGATATATATCATATGTACAAGTGTACTCTGTGGGCTGTGCCCAATGTCTAGAGCTGTGGCCAATGTCTAGAGCTGTAACAAACTGTATGTATTCGTTGTATTCGGTACTAAGTAACTACTACGTAAGTACTACGGGTATCTAGTACTGAGTAACGAAACCTTACTCAGGAATATATTTCGTTAATTGTATGTTTTTGTATTTTAGTATTGAATATATAAATTTCAAACGAAGCGATGTTCACTGACATACCGTACTCAACACGACTCGATGCGATACTCTATGTTAGGCATCAAAAGTAACGTGTAACGTAACGAATACTGATTGTTATACTAGTTTTTACGAAACGTGCATAAATAATAAATCTTGTATACATTTATATCTTGTTTAATATATCTATCATTAATAAAAATTGATTATTAACAGTTTTTCGTATTCAATAGTAGACAATTAACTATTTTTGGAACCGGCTACACTGGTTTGACATTTATTTTAAATCCATCAAAGTATTTACGAATGAGTTTCGGTTTTGTGTTATGATTTTGTACCAACATAGCTTTATAAGAATTATTTAAAAAAAAAAATTTTCTTAAACGAGGTAATATGTCTAAGGATATAATCGTACTAACACCTAATGGTAGAAGACAAAAGGTTCAATGTACGCTGGATACTAGCATTTTGGAGGTTTGTAAATATAAAACATTATTAATATCTCATACTTATCAAATTGTTTGTTTGTTCATATATTATAAAATTAATTCAAGGGATACAGAAGTCTGCAGTTGGACTATATTCTACTTAAAAATATATTACTGTTATATCTGTAAATTTGTTAAACAAAGTTACTTAGTTAAACTAAAGCCGATATCTCAGTACTTCCAAGTATTGGGATGATTATGCCTTCTATTATGTGATTGATAAGCCTAGGATTTTAGGGTGCCAATATCAAAATGTTTGAAAATATTATCTTATTTCAGTATAGTGCCTGTTATACAAGTTGTGTTGAGTTTACCTTATCAAGGTGCATATCTTGACTTGATTTAAATACGTGTAATGTGTGTTTCTATCATGGTGATTGCCATTGAATCAAGAAATCACAAATACTCAAAAAAAAAATAGATAAATATTTTACTCAAGATTTGAAAATCATATATCCAAGAACACATAGGGTGGACAGGTTATCCATAAACTCTACTAATGAATAGTTTTATTATAATATATTGTAATCAATATATTGTAATTTGAGATTACAATATATTGGCAGTTATAAACCAACAAGTGAATGGATTTTTTTTGAAAATTTTATGATAATTAGACAAATAAATAACTTAACAAATAAATAATTTAAATCTAGTATAAGGTAGATAATAGAAACACTCTTTTTCAATATCTGAATCTAAACAAAACACCATAAAAACTTAAATGTATTTTCTTAATAATTTAAGGTGTTGGAAAATGTTTGTAATAAACAAGGTTTTCAGTCTACGGACTACGATTTAAAATATCACAACCATGTTCTTGATTTAACAACAACTTTAAGATTTTCTAATATACCAAACAAAGCAACACTTGAAATGGTAGAAGCAGATAGAAAATGGGCAGAATCGAATGTTACTATTGGACTGCTATTAGAGGATGGTAAGCTATCTTAGCATTAAGTTTTATTTTATTCATTTCACTATAAAAGAAGAAATCATTTTTGGGAATTTACTTCTATTTTACATTAAAGAAAGTTCTGTAAAAGCTTTATTGTTGAAATTTCTGTTTGTTTTCTTTTCCTTTTTGAATTTATATTTGACATTTATAAAAGACTGCTATTGTTTTTATTTAGTAAAATTATATTTATTATTTACACTAAATATCTACAAACTAAAAGTTAAACCAATCAAATTGTTTTCATTTCATTGTACTCCATTACTGAATCTGATTTTATTTCTATGGTAATGAAATATTAGGCCTAGTTTTTCTTGGCCAATGATCTAATTTTCAGATAAAATATGACCTAATTCGCATTTATTCTGCTGTTAAGCCTAAACTTGTACTCAAGATTTTGTAGAATATATAAACACTAACCAGTATTATAAGTTATATCTGTTATGTACAAAAAAGACTAAATTAAGTATTTAATCAACCCTCTTTATTTAAAAGTAAAGTACTTAAAAGTGATTTAAGCAACTGTAAATGGAAATGAGATGGTACAATACTCCTTTCAATCATTATTGAATATTGTTAAAAACATTATAATTACTGATTCCAAGTTTTAATAAAAAAAAATTAATTTATATGTATGTATATTTTTAACAAACCTGTCATTAATTTGAATGTTTCAGGTGATAGACGAACTGCAGATTTTCCACCTACTACCTCTTTGTATGATATAGTTTTGTCATTAGCAGCAACCGAATTGACTATATTACAACAACCGACAATTTTATACATGCGCCAAGAAATTACAGGTGTTTCAGCACTTAAGGAGAAGAGTTTAAGACAATTAGGCTTAATTAAAGGCAAAGCTGTACTTAGATTGCTTAATAAAGTGGAGAGTGGCAAGTATGTTCAATTGAAATCAATATACTATTAATACTAGATGCACTATTGGGTCAATGTTTTGGAAGTTTCAGGAAAGGCTTGTCTAGGATCTTTTTGGGGTAGCTTAAATGGCAAATTTAGACGTTTCTAGATCTTTTTTTTATCAATTTCAATAATAAACTATTTCACACAATTTGAAACCAATATTACCAACTTTATTGTACTTATTACAGATAAAATCTTGCTAACAGCTCTTATATAAAATAAATATAATACAATATTTTTTAGGCAAGCAAATGTTTCTTCTGTTTACCGCAGCCGCAATTTAAATGTAAAATTGTCAAAAGAACAAAACATGCCCGAAACAAATCCAAAGCAAATTGAAAAGGATTCCAGTCCAGAAGCGTTTGATATCAAAACTGACATAGATAATAATAAAATTGATCCTAGTCAGTTAATTAGAAAAGAAAAGCTTACTCAAAATATTAACTTCTATCAAAAAGAAGAAACTATTGAAGAAGATGAGTGTAGTGAAAAAGTAATAAACAAAAGAATAGCAGACAAGGAAAATACTGTTGCTCCCTTAACATCTATATCTCAAGTTAATTTTGAAAGAAGACTTCAGATTGAAGAAGAAGTTACATTTGTGTGTACCCTCTTTATATATTATTTATAAATTTCACATATTTCTACTGCATTAACAAATACATGCAAAATATACATATGAAATAGGGATGTTATGGATTATGACATTTAAGATTTTAATGGCTATCTTTGAAGTGTTTAACCAGATTTGATTATGAACATTGACTTGACATCACTAAGACAGTCAAAAATTTCAGAAAATGTTGGTTTAAAACTATTTCACTTTTTAAATAATTTTACTTACATGGTAAATATCTGTTATTCAGATATTTTGTAGTTTACGGTATATTTATCCTAGGTTAATATTATTTCAGTTTTATATAATTTTAGGTATTCAACAGTGTCATTTTCTTCACCTTTATTCAACACATGTCAGATAAATGGGTATTTGCTTGGAAAATTTTATAGTTTATGTTAGTTGACCACAATGTGTGTAATATTTTTAACAAGAAAAATCACTATATGATAGACTCAACGTATCTATGCAAAGTGACATATTAATAATTTGTTTAAACCTGTAACAATATATATTTTACTTGAAACATAATTTCATAATTAAAATGTAGCATGTAGAGTTGTGAGCAGTGAATGCTATGTATTCAATAAGAATAATGTATAATAAGAATAATAATATGTGGTAGGTTGAGTTATATTAGTTTTGTACATTTGCAGTCTAGTATAAACGAAGTGTACTTTTTGATTACTGGCTATTGAATGTAATTTTAACCAATCTATATTAATATTATAACACGTAAAAGTTTATTTGTTTGATCGCGCTAATCTTTGGGAATGCTAATCGTATTTCAAAAAATATTTTTGTATTTGTTAAAGCAATCTTTGAGGAAAGCTTTAGGTTATTTAACATCACGTTTCCGCTAATAAAAGCAAAGCTGTATTGAAAAAAGGTTACTAAAATGGGCAGAAATTTTAAAAAATATTTTTAGTTCCATGGAAACAAAGAAGCCATTAGGGACTTTTATTTTTAAATCATAAAATCTATTTAATTAAAATTACCTCAAGTGAGCCCTTTTTTCCTCAAGATAGTAATTTTTTTTCCTTATAAAGTTATTAATTATTATCAACCATCATACCATATGATGTGATCTGATTTATTTATATTTTGTTTACATCTCAATTAATATATGATATAAGGTGGGGGCACAAAAAGCAATCATCTTTATGCAACCAGATACAAGGGAAGACGAAATAGAAGACCTGCCAGATGAATTTTATGAACTTACCATAGAAGAAGTACGTAAATTATATAATGATTTACAACAGCACAGGTTGCAATTAGAAAATACACCATTGATCACATCTGTGCAGCGGGAAGTTATTGATAAACAGGTATTTTAGTAAAAAATATTTTATATAATATACGAAAACATGTCAAATGCTATCTTGACTTTTATTTTCCAGACATTTCAACAGAAAACTAATACATATAAAAATGTTGTTGTTCGGATACAATTTCCAGATCATATAATACTTCAGGGAGTATTTTCTCCTGGTGATACTATCGGCGACGTAGTGAATTTTATAAAAGATCATCTAGAATATCCTGAGAAAGAATTCCACATTTGTAAGTAATTACGTTTATCAAGAGATTTCTTCCACATTGGTACCAAAAAGTAAAAATACTTTTAAGTTGATCCTTTGATTAAATTTTGTTGAATTTATTTTGATTTGATGATGATTGAAGTGGTGATGATATTATAACATGTTTATTGTGTTCTATTTTTGATGTCTGCAAAGCCAGCCTGTTTCTAAACACAAGGCAACATCTTTTAGTGACCCAAACTTTGAAGCGATGATAGCTCAGTGGTAGTGTGCACGACTTTGCGTCGAAGGGACGTGGGTTCGAACCCAAGCACCTACAATGAGCTTGAGCTTTCGGTGAAGGAAAACATCGTGAGGAAACCATAGCATGGTGGTAGGGCTTTTTCTAATGCCCGCCTGGCTAGCTACCACCCTCTAGTTGTGAACCTGCCGCCAAATACCAATAGGTGTGTTCCGGCAGCATCACTTGAGAGCCAATTCCTCCACAGGTTTAGCGTGGCTACCAACTTGGGCCGTATCGTCACTTAAGATCAGGTGAGATTATGGCCATAACGCTAAACCTTAAGTATAAAAAAAAAAAAAAAAAAACTAGAAAACCCAAATACAATATATCTCAGCACCAAATCCCGTGATCAGTGAATGTGTGAATTTGAGTTTTATATCATAGGATTTAGTGTTGGATACGTCGTCGATTTAGTATCTAGAATGTCATTCCATACATTTGTTTAAATTATTTTTTACGCATGCGAATTTAAAGAAGGACACTTGAATAAGAGCTCTGATTTAATGTTGGAAATGGATAGAACGATACAGCAAGGCTATTAGAAATGTGGGAGTTGTCCTTATTCTCTGACAAGGGACCATTCAAGTATTACGTAAGCAGAAATTTAGTTATTTCTGACACTCCCCTTCCTATTGTCAGCAAAAGTAAACAATGCTCTTAACCCCCATGCCTTAATAAATTGGTATATTTATTTTTAACTTTACCATAAAACTCCATAGCAGCGCTGAATGCCCTCACTATTTGCCCCAAAAGTTTAGTAAAGCTGTCAAACCTGTCAAGGCATATGTAAGTTAAAAAGAAAACTACACGAGTATGAGAAAGCATTAACAAATATTGAAGGGAATCCCTGGACATTATTTTCGTTATCAAGCATAGACAAGGAGGGTTACCATATCATACTCTATTAAATTTTGCAGAAAAGTCAGTAAAAGTTAATAAATAAATATTGCTGACGTAATCATCTCCTAGATCCCCCGGCCCCCATGTCATCAAAAATAAGCTAATCAACGACCTCCCCGTTACTTTTTTGGTGCTTACGTAATACCTAAATGGCCTCCAATACACCCTGTATTAAGTGTCACCGTGGTGTCTTTATTTATTAATATAAAGCACCAACATGATTTACAATATCACATTCCTTGAAATTAAAAAGATATAAAATTACAAGCACATATGCCACCTTAATTATAGGTGAGTGTGACATATTTATTGTGTGAGCAACATTTACATAATATAATTTTAAAGTAACTAATGAATATTGAACAAATGAAGACTAAATTATATGACATTAAAATTAACTGAACTTAAATGAAATGAATTGAGATTAAAATTAAATAACAAATACAAAAACTAATTCATCAAATTGATGGACTTAAAGATATTAATAGTATTGTAGTGGGTATTTGATGGTGCTTGTCACCCAATGAATCTCTTCACACTCCCCTCTAGCCTTGGCATGAGCCCAGGTAGTGCATTTATGTATTGCAAGAGGAAATCCATGAAATGGATTTTTTTTCACTAAAATAAGGTGAAAATTTTTTGTCGTATAAATAACATGGAATTTGATACAACATAAATACTATTTCACGTTTTCATTCTAGTTACAACTCCCTTAAAAGAGACTTTGAATTTAAAGATGACATTGTTAGATGCAAAGTTTGTACCATGCGTTCATATGCATTTCAAGTGGTTGGAAGAGGATTCACGGCAAGGTTATTTAAAAAAGGAAATATATGAGAAGAAGACTACGAGTGATGCTGCAAGCATTTTAGCTTCTAAATATCGGTAAGCAATGTTTGGAAATTATAATTATTTAGAATAAAATTGTTCCTTTCTCATGTGTATTTTGATTTTTGAGGCCGTATGGTCTTAGCGGATGGCAGGGTTACGCATAGGGTATGGTACCTTGGCAATCCAGTTAACGCAAGTGCTCACTGGACACAGTTATTTCGGGAGTTACAGGCCAACCATAAATTACGTTACAGGAATTTTATGATTTTTTAACCCCCCTCCTATCCCACACATCCGTCCTTGTTACAGTCACATTTATGAAACTTTTCTCTCCCTAGTATGCCGTCACATATTGTGCAATTTTACGTCGAGAAATTATTACATTAAAATAACTCAAAGAAAAAAAAATACATTCAATTTAGGCCCTAAGGAGGCGCTTATGAACGTCAAAACTACCACCGGTTTGGAAAGTAAAGAAAAAATCTCGATATGCATGTTTATATCTTTCTTTTAGGTGCATTTTTTTACATAATAATTTATATTTACATTTACAATAGTTATAAGCGAATGTACAAAGAGGGTTCTCAATTCTAGACATCACTATTGCACACATATTGATCCATCCTACAATAGCCTTTTGACATCAATACCCGTATGACATGTCTCTTAAATTTACTTTTTGTTAATGTGTAACAAATCAATAGTTCTCATTTCGATTGTTATTGTTTAAATATATTAGATTTTGAAATGTGACGTTAGGAACTTAAAGATACTTCTCCCTTGTCACGTAATGTTACACTTTGTCGACCCATCTTAACGTGTGACGTAATTTATGGTTGGACCCTTACCTGTGTCGCATCGGTCGCGAGATCGCACCGAGGCGCCCCCATTGCAACGATGTTGGAACCTCGTCCCACCTTTGTAACGTATTGTAACGTTTTACAAGAGGACTAAATTCCACTTAAATTGCGTTATTTAATACTTGAACGTGTAGTGAACGTAAAGACAAAAAAGGTTTAAAGATCGATCTTCCGCTTTAACCCTTCGTCAAGATGATGGTAGAAAGCGAGAGCATACAGAATTCGGTCGTCTCCTTTGGTAAACAGATCATGTCCTGAAAAAATACCGTGGTACGAGCGTGGGAGCTCAACACGTATAAAGGTGAAAAGACAAATGGGCAAAAACTAATAAAATATATTTTTGACCAGTATCTCGAATACAAAGCACACCACAAAGATAATATTCAATAAATATTTAATGTTTAAATTTGGCTGTCATACATTTTATTGTTACATTTGTTAATGGTTGTATATCTCTTTATGTTTTAGAGCACCCAGCAGAAGAAAATTAGATGAACCAGATAATTACAGAACATCAAGTGCTTCCACATCCAAAAGCAGTAAAATGCCAAAATGGTTCAAACATTAAAAATTCATTTCACTGGAAAGGATTTATATAGAAAGTATACATTTGCTATAAATTGTTAACTTTGAAATTTGTATAAAAATAACTTAAACAAGGGACAAACGCTGGAGATATTGCAATAACACATATGGGCGTAGCAGAGTTAATATGGCACTCTCCGTTGTACTTATAGAGCTTTTAACAACTTGTGGTGACGTACAGTAATCGTATCGATGATATTACATATTTATTAATGTTTTAAAACAAAAATATGTAAACATGGGTATTCGTCATTTAAATTTATCACAAAACATCCCGATCAGTACGACTTTCTGAAGTTAAGCAACCGTCAGAATATCTTTCAGTTGTAGTTGGTTTCAAATTGTATTTCTAGTAATTTCATTGAATGGTAGTTTCATAGAAAATGGTGTGTACATGTTCAAACCAACAAGTTTAATATTGCTACAAAAAAAACGCTTATCTCGTTAAGTATCCATATATAAAATTAATAGAAACGAGTTGTAAGATTTATAAATGAATGAGCGCGCTTTAAGTTAAGTTGAGTCATTCTCTGCGACTTATTTATCGTTGGAAGTATATCGCCTGCTAGTGTAAATAACTATACAAAAACCTAAAAATTCTTCTCTGCAGTGACATTTTGTCCTTTATATGCATTTGGTGAAAAATAAAACGCAAAAATTATAACATTGTTATTATTGTATTTTGTTCTCTCTTTGAAGTGTAATCTTGTATCTATTCTTATTTAAGATTTAATAATTGACGTAAAATACAAACGTTTCTATATAAACATATATTGATTATGTCATAGTCTCATAGGGTATTTCACTATGTGTACCAAAATAATACAATAGCCATAATGATAATTTTAATTTATATAATTTTGAAATTACTATTTATATTAAAATTTAAATATAACTATTTTTGCTTTTAGATGCCATTATGCTTCTACATTACATCATTATATAGTAAACATCATTTAAATATGTATTCAAAATGTATTGATACACCAGAGGTTGCTTAAATAGCATAATAATTATTGTTTTCTCATTTTCCTGTAGGTATTGAGTACAGTAAAAAGTCTTTTAGTCAGGTATTATGAAAAGCTCATTTATTAAATTTCACTGAGCATCATATGACTATTTTTAAAAGAAACTGTTCAAAATTAAACAGTGGAAGTAAGAATTACTATGTAATGGCGTCACAACCTAGAGCGTTTTCTACTAGCTTATTATTACCAATCCAAATTAAACATGAACAAAATGGAGTATACTCTATTAAAAATAATATTTGAAACTAATTCTGTTGTAACATGTGAACATAACATTCTCAAAATTGTATTATAATTGAATAAATGATGGCAATGCACCTAACTTACATCTAGACGGCTTGTACACTTCACATGTTTCTTTTTCAGTAATAGCTTCATCATTTAAGTCTTGGTAATATCGATATTCAGTACTACATCCCTTTGAGTCATATTCACGTTTCATAAGGACTGTTTTTTCATTATTCACATCATGTATTTGTACACAATTTTTATTATAATTATGATTGGCAGATTGTGTTTTATATTTGGAGGTACATATTTTAAGCGTTTTAACTGTTCTAACTGCCATATTGTAAGAAATATCAACATGGCGATTCAGGCACTTCTTACCTTTTTCACAGTAACCTTTAAGAAAGTCAGGGCACACTTTACTCTTCTCACTTAATTTAACATGCAGATAAGGACAGTCTTTTTTATTGCACACACCTTTCAAATAAAAATAACATGTTGGCATTTTTTTTATAGTTAATTCATGTGATAGCAAGCAGTCTGTATCATGGCACACTCCTTTTAGAAATTTCCTACATATACTAACATGCTTTTTGTCATGTAAAAAGTCACAATGACCATTCGCCAACCTTATGCATTTACCAAACTTTTTAAATAAAGGACATGGAATATTGTTTTTCGTCAATTTTTTTCTTTTTATTTTTAATATAGGGCTATTTTTTTCAATTGCTGCTACCTTAGACACTACACTGCCATCACACTTACTTGCCAAAAGTTCAGATGCTAAAGGTTGATTGTATTTTACAAACTTATGGCTGTTTTTACTTATATTAATCACGGTAGACCTTATAATATTTTGATTTTGCACCAGTGGAGATCCATTAATGTTCTTTAAAGTCATGCTCTTTGAATATTTTTTATTAGCTATTATATTTTTCACATTATTTAACGGCACTAATTTATGTTTGCTAATTCTAACTGTATTTGTAGGTTTCTTTGTTACTGCAACATTCATACTCTCAATTTTATTAAATCTCACTAAACTATACCGTGACTTGTTTTTAACAGTGCTTAATAATGTGTTATCAGTTTTTGAATTTTGCTTATAACTGTTTACAAGGTTTTCATAATTATTAATATTGTTAACAGAATCACAATTAGTCGTCATCAGAGTTTTACTGGCAGATGTTTGTGGATGAGTAGTTTTAATAAAATTAGGATTTATGTAGATTTTTGTACTAACAGTTTGTTTGTTATCTACTCCTGAAACTACATTAGAAAATTTTGTATTTACATATACTGCACTATTATCTGACAAATTGTAATTAGATGAAACTTTACTAAAATTAGGATTCACATAAACCTTATTATAACTCATGTTGTTTTTTGGATTCAGTGCAATTGATGTCAATTTCTTATTATATGCCCAGTTATTTTAAAAAATATTGAAAATGTTTGTTTCCACTTTTGCAGTGTACTTTATCAATACCAATTGATTTTATAGAATTCGCAATTAAAATATTGTTTAATTCTTGCAAAATGTTTAAAATCTCGATTTTCTTATTTCCATTACTCCATAATACACTCACATGAAATGATGGATTCTGCAAAAACAATAGTATTAATCTTTCATTCTAGTTTTTATTTTTTTTATTTTAAATAGGTGTTTTGTTACTTATAATAATATTTAATTTACCTCATAAAACGTTGCCAAATTATAATCAGATAAAACCTGATTAACTTTATTTGTAATCGACAGTAAATTTCTGTAACTTAAATTGTCTACTTCTAAAACAATAAAAGTTCTAGACTTGTCTTCATTACATAGCACTTTAACTGCCGCAAATTCCAATTCAAAACTGAAAACAAAATAAATTATTAATTCAAAAGTATAAACATTTCCATCATACATGTGCTTTGTTGTAGTAGTAGTTAGTCCTACTATTGTGCTAAGGACACACTGATTCATTCCTCATCCATGATTGACTTCTTGCTTGCTGAGCATACTCATTAGTTTTATTACCCAGATGTTAAATATGTGCATTATATCAAATCTCTAGTTAACGTAAGCCCTATATAGTTCAGAATTTAATGACTAAGTGTGAAATTGTGTACCATATTATTATTATTTTAATATTACACCATTGAAACCATACTGAAGCAATTTAATTTTACTGTATTATAATAAAAAGAACTCATGACTAGGCCGTATGATGATGTGGACTGATGTTAGATAAAATACCACAATAAATAAAAATTACCTTTCAATGCCAGCAAGTACCTTTTGAAGAGATTTATTGAAAGGAGATATACAATGATAGTTCAGTACCACTGTTTTTGATAGACTGATATGCAATTCATCACATTTATTCCAACTGTTACCCTCAATTGATACTTTTTCTTTAATTCTTTCAATTAATAGGAATATGTCATTATCATTTGGATCTGTAACAAAACCATGATTGCTCTTGAAATTTTTACCATTAATAACTTAGATCAGGTGATTTAGCTTAAAATGAGGTAGTACTTAGAGGTTTACATGCAACCATATTCTTCACTGTGTGCCAACAATAGAATCTTAACTAACATTTATAAGTAGCAATAAATTCTGGAATTGTAGTATAAATATAATATGAAAAGATTAAATACATACATATTATGTATACAAAAGTAGCCCAATTTCCTCTGACATGTGGAAAAGATCTTTTTCGACAACCATGAAGCTCAGGCTCATCTACATGTAGATCTGATGGTACAACTCTTACTTTACTTAAGTCTGGACCTGGTAATTTTTTTCTGTAATATACACACAAATATAATATACATATTTAAGTATTTACTGTTATAGTTTAAAATGCAATGCCTATTATTTCTCTATAGAAATTTTATAAGCATGCATCAAATAGAAAGAATTGTATTAAAACAAAACTATATGCTCTACATTAAAGCTAAGAAGAAAAAAAGTTAAACAACGCACATTTAAATTGAACTTATTTCAACTTGAGGCCAGAGTGTAAGAAACAATAACTTTAAAGTACATATTACTACAGAAAGACAGCATAACACATATTGAACACTGGTAACCTATTTAGTTCTTACAAAGGGTAAATTGAAGTTTGTGATTAATTAAATTATAATATACTTATGCGACATAGAACAATAATTGTTAAAGGAAGTGGTGAATTCATAAAAGAAGTATTCTTTAAATATATAAAGAATATCAATTGTACTGGTAAATCTTATATCAACATTTCAGTTGGTAATGTGGTTTGATATTGAATACAGAGCAAAGTATATATAGCACATATGCATGAAAGATGGTATAGGGCCATTACACTACAAAATATACCATAGCTATAGTCCCCATTTACATAACATTTGAGTCCCATTTATGTATGCGAAACCATAAAAGGCCTATACATTGACTAGCGAATATTTCTATGATCGTATCCTTACCTATACACCCTATTCCAAGTCTATGACGCTGTCATATAAATACCGTACAGTATTCACATGGCAAAGTAATTTAAAAAAGAAACAGCCATTTTTATCTACACTGGAGTTATAATTATTGGAAGTATATACAAGTCAATGTCTTTATCACTTTTGAAACCGGTATTGTTAAATGATACTAGATTTTTTCTTACCTCTTAGAAATGAAGGTTTCTTGTGTATCACTATCTTCGGAATCAGAACCGTATCCTCTTATATATGATAGACTAGACATTAGAATTTACAACATATATTTATTATGCTCTATGTTGCACTATTTTTATTATTATTATGTAAATTAACAGTAGGTAGGTATCTAAAAATTCTAAGATTCTAAATACAAAGATTTCACATATTCTCCATAAGAACACATTTGACTAGAGCTGTAACAAACTTAAGTATTCTATTGATGGCGATCTGAAATAAATTAATATAAGAATCGATTTGTTAGGTTAAAAAAACGTTGTTTTAAGTCAATTCACAACACTGAATTGATCCAGTGAATCGATATTAAACCCTTCACTATTGAGATTCGATTCCTATCTATTTTCATAAAATATTATATATACAACTATTTGAATGTTTTACCCAAACATATATAGAAATGATAGTTTTTCACATAAGTAGAATGATAATATCGATTATTATGGTGTTTTTTTTTTGTTTTCTATGATTGGTTTATTTATTGAAAATATAAGCAAGAAAAGCAAATAGATTAAACCGTTTTTGATTAATCAATAATTATCAGACAGGATCGCATCCCTACTTGTGTGTGCAAACGCGATCAATTATGAAAATGCAGGAAGAGGCAGCGGAAACGGAGCGAGGTAGAAAGAGAATGGGGACACTATTGCATCGATTAAACGTATTTCGGCGAAGCCAACCACCGAGATTTTCAGTTTCAATATATTTTATATTAGTACCAACACGTGTTAACATTTATGTTGATTTACGTCTACAATGAACTTGAGATTTCGGTGAAGGAAAACCTCGTGAGCAAACCATATCATAATGGTAGAGGGCTTTTTCTAATGCCCGTCTGGTTTGCTACCACCCTCAAGTTGAAAATCTTCCGCTAAATTCCAATAGGTGTGTTCCAGCAGTTGCACTTGAGAGCTTCCAGCCCCAGTCCTCCACAGGTTTAGCGTTATTACCAACTTGGGCCGTATCGTCACTTAAGATCAGTTGAGATTATGAGTATAAAGCTAAACCTTAACTACAAAATAAAAACGAATTAATGAACTGAATAATTAAGTAACCGAACAACACAAAGATTCAGTCTCTAGTTGAATAGCACTATCTGTACTTTATTTAAATATCATAACGTATTATAAATTTATCAACTTATGCACACAACTTATTAATTTTTCTAACAAATTTTGATTAGCTTGCCCTTTATCTAAGTAACGTAATCTTTCAACATAATATACACTGACTTCAAATGTCCGATAAATTTAACAATTTGCAAACGTGTCAAGGACTGTGACAATACAACAATTTTATAATTTTGTCTTAATACCATGACAAAGTTTATCAGCATAAACAAAAACGTTTAATTGATGTTCAATGTTACAGATAAGTATCATATAATTATGTCGCTCAGTAATCCAGAACCCATGTCACCATACGAATTTGTGGACAAAATCCTGTATTATCCAGAACCATTGCTTAAAATTTGTTATTCAATTTTTTTCTTTGCCACACTCAAATGACGATTCGGAAGGAATCAGTGCCGTTAATTTAATAAAAACAAAATCTCAAAACCAGCTTATAGCTTCCACGATCAATGGTTTTCATAATTATTAAACCAACACCTGAAATAATCGGAAAAATTAAAAGCCCGTTTCCACATGAAAAGCCGTATGAAGCGAAGGAGGGTGTTGTGAGAAACGTCGTAGAATTAGTGGAACTAGAAGAATAGAGAGTAGTATTGTTTTTTGCAAATAAATGTTAGTGTATTAAAGGCTTAGGTCAGGGGATATAGGCGTATATAATAAAGAACTTCCTCTAGGTAACAAAACTATATTGTTTCACAATCTTCTACTTTGCACGTCTTACTCTATACAGCACAAAACAACGACTTCCGATCGAATCGTGCCGACTTCTACAGCCGTCTCATATTTAAATGCGACAACTTGACTTATAGTACCATAAAGTACTCTAATTTATTTCTACAAATATTTAAAATATATTTTAAGTGTGGTGCTTCGATTAGTATGTGATGACAATTTGACTTATAGAACCCTAAAGTACCCTAATTTATTACTTCAAATATTTACAATATGTTTTAAGTGCGGTGCTGGTTATAAGTTGACAATTTGACTTATAGTACCATAAAATATCCTAATTTATTAGTTAAAATATTTACAATATGTTTTAAGTACATTAATCAGTTGACAGTTTGACTTAAGTAGCCTAATTTACTATTACAAATATTTAATAATACAATATTACTGTTATGTAATAAATACACCTAACAAATATTAGTGTTATGTAATAAATAAACCTAACAGTATAATGAGTACGGTATTTTTTGTCATATATTGTAATTGTCCCGCTTGTGTAAATGTGTATGGTAACAGTAACTGTATGCAGCGGCAACACCGGTATTTGTATTAATTTTGCTGGTATCTATTGTTGTATAGCCATTATATGTTGTTTATATTAGAATGTAATTAATAACGTACGTTGACGTACCTGTTTTACACAAGAGGATGTTAATTTGATTACAAATATGGATAAATTAACGGTGATATCTGCCACACTATTTATGGCTGCCGATGTTTTCGCTATTGTCAGTCTTGCAATGCCAGATTGGATAATTACAGAAATTGGAGGTAATTATTCATCTTTGAATCTGTCCTTCTACATTCTTTCCTTTGGAACTTTCATTTACGTTTCAGTGTCGTCAATTAGACTATTTACCAAATATTATTTGTATGAATTCAAGTAACTTACTAAGTAGTAGGTACAATATTTGTCATTATTGTAAATATTTTTTTTTGCATAAAATTAAATGTTTCCTATAACAAACAATAAAAGTTTTTTTAAAGGGTTCACAGAAAATTTACAAGGGTAGTAGAGAAAAACTGTTACATGATTATAAACATTTAGTTTTACTTTTATAGAATAGTTTCATTTAATTTCATAATTAATTGAAAATTATATGGAGTGTTAATAAGTTGAACTTTTTATGCATCTGCACCAAAATACACAATAATTTTTTTTATGTTTTCTATCTGGAAATGCTGGGAGTATCTTAAAATGTTCTTGTTTTGTTATAAAAGTTAAAATGATATCTTTTTTTAAAACCATAACCATTATGTCTCCAACTTGATAACAATACTAAGTTCAATACAAGTATTGAATAAAATGACCATAGTAAATTATAGCTTTTACTATTCAAAGATACACTCAACTATATCATATTGTCATGTAAAACTTTGGTCTGGTAATCAGAGTCATTGTTATATAGGATATTTTAAACATATTCATTTGATAATGTAAATATAATTACCATTTAATATTTTATAAAATGATTCAATATTAGTATTATAATTCAACAGTTGTTGTAACAGTTGTTTTCAACTACTTTTATTTTTAAGCAACTATTTGTATTGTTTTACTGTATATAAAAATGGTATAATAGAAATAAGCATTAGTTCTAATACAGCATATAATAGCATAATTTTAGAGATTGATTTTTAAAATGTGTTAATTTTGTACTATCTAACCACTAATTTTACACCATATTCAAAAGTGAATATGTTAAAATTAAAATTGAATCACTTAATTGTCCTTACCTCAAATTTGGAAGTTTTAGCTGTGTGTTAATACTTAGTGATTGAGTTCATTTTTCCTGAATAATGATCAGTAGATCAATAAATTCTTAGGATATAGTGCTTTCTTTCATAGATGAGTGCATAAATAACATTACTTTGAATTTACATTGGATTTTATGGAATTTTTCAATAGTATATGAAGAAATTTGTCTATATAAGAGGATGCTGAAGTGATAATTACAGCAAATCACTTTTGAAATAATTAAAAGTAGATATATGTATGTTAGAAATAGCATACAGAACTCATTTCCTTTGTGTGCAGATAGTGGTCACCTGGAAATCAAAACACCACTTCATGTCAGATGTAAATGCTCCATTGTGCCCAGATATGAGAAAGTGCTAAGAAAAAATTGTAATGTATATAATTACAACAGAAGCAGAATAGATTTTCTAAAATATTACATTATACCACTGGTGGCATTAGGCTTATTATAACATTTATGATATCACAGGTATAATAAATATGGTGTTAATCTTTCCCTAATGGTTAATAAATAGCACTTAAATAATAGTTTTAAGTGTAATACCATTTAATTTAAAATTAACAAGACTGTTTTTCTCACAGGTGATACTCGTCTTGGATTAATGTGGTCATGTATTACACTTTACAATAGACCACAAGTCTGCTTCACTCCTGACCTTCAACCTGAGTGGCTGCTGGCGTTAATCTGCATATTCACTGGCTGTATATGTATCACAACTACAGTGATATTATTGGCATCTAGTCATTTTGACAGAAATGTAATACCGTATGCCCGTTGGGTGGGATTTGCTGCAAGTTAGTTTTACATAAATGTAACATGATTACATTTGACATATTTAATATTTATTAAATAACATTTTATATCTCATCAAACCTATTTCTGTGATTATATAAACAATATCCATAATGAAGATTCTGTTTCAGTGGTTGTGTTTTGTCTTGCTGCTGTAATATTCCCGATGGGATTTCATGTTGACGAAATTGGAGGCCAGCCATATCAATTACCTAACAGCCATCAAGTTGGAATATCATATATTTTATTTGTACTTTCATTATGGATCACTGTAATCTCGGAGCTCTTCGCTGGGAAAGTGTGTCTTCCACACTTTTGATAATAATATAGATTAAGAAATTGTTAAATAATGGATCTGAGAGATGTTGAAGATGATTTTTTTCTTTGTAATCATTTATTATAAAATTAAAATTGTTTACGTCTATTAGAATTATTTATTGTTATGTTTGCATAGATTTTTATTATTTGGCAATATTTTATATTAGCAGAACCTTTCATACGTCAGACTTAGTTCTAAGTTATAATTTGTGTTTATGTACACACAGTCACAGTATTATAATAAATTTAAGCAACTTTGCTAATGTATGTACATATAAATAAACCTATATATAATGTAATTCGTGTAACATATTTCAAATGTAGAAAAATAGTAATTTATTAAGATTTAGGAGAGATAGAACACTAATAAATTTCTTTAGGTTAAAATAGCCCCACCCCTCGAGCAGTAGCGTAACTATACCATCTAAAGACCATAGCAAATTTATTGGATGAGTCCACAGTAAAAAATAAATTATAATAAACGTGTGCAAATTTAATCAAACAAAAAATTATGTCAAAAACCCATTGTATTAATAAATAGATACAAGTTAATAAGAAGCATGTTAAATACAATTTAAATATTGACCAAACATTTCGGTCCCTTTTTTATTATAGCATCTGCGTATGTAGGTAATTTCGCCAATGCCAACGTAACGACCAAAATAACGACAAAAGTAACGACCAAATTGAGAAAAATTATTAGTGAATCACACAAATATTTGTCTTGTGTAGGGCAAACCCACAGCACTTTTGCGTGGCCAACCGTGTAGTCATGAACTAGTATATTAATGTAAGTTTCATCCTTGTCAAAGTATCCCGGGCTGAGTACCTGCAGTACTCGCCCCCAAAATTTGGTGAAGCTGTGAAAGCTCCTCGGGCTAACGGCATTTGTACTCATAGATAATAATAGTATATTAGAGATTTGAACTTTCGAAAAAAAAAAAAAAAATTCAAAGGACTTTATTGTTTATTTACAGTTTGGAATAGTGCACGCCATGCTTAATTTACTTCAACCTATACTCAAGAAGTATTCATAATTAAAAAAACCAAAGGAGAACAAAATAATACTATCATCCATAGATAAAATCATTTATTTACATACTACAACAATCTTCATATCTTATTTATGAATTTAAAATTATAACTTAATAGAACAATATCATAATATTTACATAAATACACTTGTGAGGCTAAAAACATTAAAAGTTCATTTATTAACTTGTACAAATTGTCTTGAGTCTTTTGTTAGGTAACACTGCATTTGATAACACAATGACCACCTAACATGTAACACTAAAATCCATGGTAAGTCTTCTTTCTTGAACAGTTTCCAGATTTCTCTGTATCCTCTTTTGCTGAACATGTGATTTGTTGATATAAAGTGCCGCCTCATCCTAGCAAAGTTGATTAAAATGAGAACAATTCGATGTAGTGGGTCCGAACTGGCGTGTCCCACGACGGTGCCGCGCAGATATTACATTACCACGCAACAGCATGCTACTATAACAGGACGGCTATCTAACAGAAAATGTTATATACTCGCTACAGCAGGGAGGCTGGCCTTGCAATCTATTTGAGTTTGATCGCAACCAGTGTATGAGAGAGGAAACTGATTTAAAAATTCAAAAGCCTTAGAACTGGACTCAAACGCCAACTCTCGAATGATGAAGTCCACAGGAACGGCTTGTCTGTAGCTGCACATATAAAATAAGATTAGTGGTGCACTTCCAGCTATGTAGCTGGATAATATTTGAAATGATTATAAATGCAAAGGTCAAAAGTAGTCTAGGAAAATATAAAAAAAAAAAAACAAAATTGAATTGATTATATAAAATAATGTGTACTCACATTACAAAAAAAAAATATAATAGGCAAATCTTTTGTCTAATTAAAAAAATGAAATCTTTAGTTTAGTTGCATATTTAAAAATAATTAAAATAAAGAAGCTATAAACTTGCGTTTTATAGCTAGCTGAAGGGCTAAGTATGTCCAATTTTAAAATGAAATTATTCCTATATTTGTAACCTAACTTCATATTTCAAAGATACTATGCAAGTCAAAATAGGTAGTATTAAAGGAAAGTATAGAATGCTGTGAGAATTCAGTATTAGTAGATAACATAATTATGTTATAAGACAAATGAGAAAACATTTGAGGAATTCTCAGAAAGGTCCTTTAGGCTCTTAAGTATACCTAAAGTATACTTGATAATTAAACTCTTAATATTACCTAAGCAAACAGAAGACCCATATAATATTACCTATGCAAACAGAAGCCCAAATGAAAAAAGACAAAAGAATACTCCAACAATTTGTTTTAGTTGTGTTCTGATACAGATGTAATATTTTTATAAAATATATAAACATTTATAAAATAAATACCTAATACTACATTGTGATGGTTTTAGTATTAAAGTGGCATTATTTTGTAGTAAAAAAATGGCATTTGGCCTTGGTTTATTTATATAAGCAAAAAATTCTTTAAGAATTATAAATATGAACAATAGAAAATAACTCTGCACTCACTCATTTCACCTGAAGATTAATAAAATTAAATTATATTTTACATTAAAATGAGTATTTCTTATTGATTCCCTTTTGAAATTTGCTTGGTTCACAAGCAATAATGTTCGTTTAAAGAGGAAATATGAAGAGATGAGGAGGTATGAACCTTGAAGGAATTCCATATTTATAATTTGGAACAAAATACCTGCAGTATTACAAAAATACAGAAGGATCAGACCATAAAAACTATTGCCTGAGACTTCATTTGCATTGATCTCACTTTAAATCAATAAACTGTGGCTAAATCATGTAATGAAATGACTCGTTCATCTTTATTGTTAAGTAATGTTAGAAATTCAGAAACATTCGCAGGCTTGCATGCAACTTCTCAATAAATTATCATCATAATTAGATGAATACTTTAATAACTTGGAAGAAACATTTGTTTATATACATAGATATACACATACAAATTATATTTATAAAGAACTACTACCATTAGAAGTTTATGGTATTTGTTAAATTAAATTAGAGGCATGAAATAAATTGAAATTGTAATCTAGTTAAATTTATCAAGATAACAATTTTATACGAGGTTATAGCTTTAGAGGATATCATATATATATTAATAATAGATAAATATTCATAAGCCCTAAAATTGTTTCATATTTTCAACTATTTTTTGCAAGTTGTTATTATGCTTATTTGCATGAAAATGTAGGATCTAAAAACCAATATAGTATTATTAATGAATCTCAATAATTACATACATACATACATATATATATATATATAACTAACTTTAATTTTTCTATTTTTAGAAAATTATATTGTTCCATGTTGTTGATGTAAAAGGACAATTCAATTGTTTAAATGCTTGTCTGTTCCCTTAACATAATGCACACAACATTCAGAAGCTACTCAGTAGAGTTTGAAGAAGATTGACATGATGGTGACTAATATTATGGATAAACATATGGAACATTTTTATCTCATAAAATGTGGAGATTCCTCCAAAATGGGAAATTAAAGTAAAAATGTTTTATTTAATGAACTTCTAGACGAATTTTGGTTCAATTTTCTCTGTTGTTAACCAAAAAACGAAATATATATATAATATGTGTGTATTTTGTATTTATTAAATACTTGAACTTAACCAGTTGTCAGATCCCCACTTAAATTGGCAATATGAATTTTATTAAAAAACGTTTATACATTACTCTTGAAAGCGATAGATGGCAATTTAGTTGAATTTTAACTATTAGAAAGGACAGAGCAACATCTGCTGGGGCAGTTAGTAATAAAATTTTGTATATGAATTACGTGATGTTTTGTGTGGTGTACTAAATTAAACCAATATTATGAACTTGATTGACATATACTTTTAATTTTTTTTTTATTTGCTTTAGTAGTATTCAATCTAGATAAGACACCATAATATAATGCGGTCGCGCCCTTGGCTTGCCGTTCAAAATGATTCCATAGGAAATCATTCCATTTTTCTTATATATAATAAATACGGGTGTATTTCCGAAAAAAGAAACACTAGGAATTTCAAGTTATTTTTCATGAATGTGATTGTGCCTTTCATTTTTATGATACACGTTGTATCAGTTTTCTATGTAAGTATTTTCAATTTTGGTGTTTTCCAGTGCGGCCTGCCCCTAACTAGCAAATATTTATTAAAACTGTTAAGTTTTTTCCGCAGTAACAATGTTGCTTTGCAAAGCTTTGATTGTTAAACCTAGTAATTTATATACCCGTTTCCGTTCTGTACAATGGACTGATCAAATTGTACTCTACGCCATCAAAATATAACTTGTTAAAGTGTCATATATTAAATTAATAAATTTACAAAAAAAATATATATGTAGGACATACGACTTTATGATGTACTTGAGGTACTGTTTTCGCTCTCGTTCCACAAACCAATCCATAAGGTACCCTGCCATAAGTGGAGCTGACTTATACAATAAAAAGAATTTGTGTAAATTGCCTGTTGCCCAAGCGCATCTTGTTTGTAGTGCATGTTTAATACACTCATTTTCTCTATCAGCATTAGATATAAATTGGAATATAGTTGTTAAATCTGAAACAAATATTACATGTGTGAAATCAGCATGTCTATACTATCCTAACTAATTTTCACGCCATACCTACTCAACCGATCATCATAACATCTTACACATTGCCAAAGATATAGAGTAGGACGGAAGGCATGTTTCATACACATAAAAGTATTCTACCAAAGAATTATTCGACGCAAACGAAGTCGCGAACTAGTATAAGTATACTGTTAAATAGTACACATGGAAAATTTATACATAGCACAATCTTTGTAGACTGTGGTTGTAATACTGGTGATACTTTAAAAGCTTAACACAAAAGTTACTAACAAAGATTTCATTTCATGATGATGAAGTAACAAATTAATGTTTATATTTATGTTGGATATGATTGTTTGAAGTGATTGTGTGAGTGAAGATTGATTGAAGTTATAATAATCAACAGAATATTTAAAATAAGATGCAGTTGCATTTTATTAAGTTAGCTAAAACCCGCATAACCTGTATTTTCCATTAATTTTTGTGACATATGAAAATGCTAAGAAGGTATTTATAAATATAGTAAATTTTAAATTTCACTAACCTAAAGTATTTTTTGTAAAAATGTAATACAATATCCTGTATGCAGTAAATTCAGCTGAATTCGTTCTACTATCTGGCAGTTCACTATATAGCATTTTTAACTGAGTTTGACATTGATTAAATTCTTCATGGTCACCCTTTTCTAAAGCAATACGTGCATGAGTCTCATATACTTCAACTGTGAAATTGTCACGAATACCTTGCACCTGAAACAAATAAGATATTTAGTTATAGGCTAGATTTCTTTTATTTGCTTTCAAACTTACAACATAAATGGTGGTTATCAATTTATATATGTTTTAAATTTGATTACATTTCTTTGAACATGGATTGAAATAGACCTTATGTAGTTAACTTCGATTGGGCATTTATGGAATATTTTATCTGATATATCATATAACATACATAAAAGGTGGCTGTTTTATACTGGTTCACTTATTTATATGTAGAATAGTCCTCAATCTTTTTTCAAACCAAAGGAAACTTTGATTTCTGTATTGTTAATAGAGATTGTAAGATTAAAAAAAAATGTTGTGGAGCAGTCTACAAAAAAGACTTTATCAATACTTTTTGACATGTATTTAATAGGTAGTCATTGAAAATTGGTTAAAATGATGATGAAAATGAATAATGAGATATACCAAGAGATATTTAAAGCATAAGTAGTAGTTTAAAAGGTAATAATAATGGATGATATACGATCTTGGCAAACCACGGATTCAAATTCAATGAAGGGTGCAGGGTACATCATGAAAACTAATCCTTGTGGCAGAGAGAAGATAACGCGAGACAGTGCCAGAGACTTGCGACTTCGGATGTAGGTTTAAGGGGGCCCCTTTCGACGTACGTCAACACTCACCTTCACAAATCATTCCCGATAATGATTTACACAGCATAAACAACAAAACAGTGTTAATAATAGAGAAATATAAATCTTACGTCATGAATATGCTTCAAGCACCACGCTTAGACAGCTCTAAGCCAGGCTCGCATCGCGCTTTTTACTAATCGGTGTTATAAACTACCCTCTTGTAACTACATTCTGCTAGAAAGCAGCCACTCTATAACTACATACCTATATATATAATATACCATACCACTATTTTCTCAAAAATAAAATAAGTATAAGTAGAATTGGTTTCATCACCTAAATATTTATATTATGCTAGGAAAACAGTAAAATATTAAGAACGGTTTTAGGAAAATACTTACTGTTAAGTCCTGCCGAATAGATTTTAATTGATCACAAGCATATCTGTAATCTTGTTTCTCAATCCATCGTTCTTTAACATTCTTAAGAGAATTTCTTAAAACCATTACAGGTCTCACTTCACATGCTTCAGGTGCTTTTGTTAACCTTAAGAAGGATTTTTCTATTTCTAAGCATGTTCCTACTATATGCATATTATTCATTTCATAATCTCCGTCATTATCTTGAATGATTGGTTTCCTAACACTAGGTTCTAATCTTTTATTTGATCCTTGAATAGAGCTTGCTATAGTGGGTACACATGCTCCAGCGAACCTTTCAGCTCTCTTTTGAAGTTTTTCAGCATTTCCGTGACCTTCTTCCAAAAGAAACTGATTATATTGTTTCTTTTTATTTTTACCATATTTATTTTGATCAAGTGACAATCTATCTTTAACTTTTTGTCTGGATTTACCTTTAGGTTTTTTATCTTCAACCTCATCACTTGATGTTGAAGAAGCACTGTACATAATATAAAAAAGTGACACTTAGTAATAATTTTCTAAATATATAAAAAAATTATGTCCATGTGATTTTGTAATTAATTAACAATCTAACAAATTGATATCATATTTGGTTTACTGAGATTATGGTTGATTGCCATTCTAAGATCTTATAGGTGGACCTGTACTTGACTTGTTGTCTACAGAAAAGGACACAACAAAGTTTGTCAAACTTGCTAATTTCATTCTAAACTGGCTTATCCCTTACTTATACTCGTTTTTATGTCAAGGTGAAGTGTAATGAAGAGGTATCTATTTGGATAAATGTATTGGGAATGTCAATAAAACCACAGAAATCATTAGTTTTTAATTCCTCAAAAGAAGAATATATCTACCTATAAATAAAGAATTTAAAATAACAATTTTGTTTAGTAGTTTAGTGAAAGCTTGTATAGACACTGCATCAAAGCCTGTGAGTTTGAATCCCTGTAATGAGCTTGAACTTTAGGTGAAGGAAAACATTGTAAAGAAACCATAGCATAGTGGTAGAGCTTTTTCTAATGCCTGCCTGGCTAGCTACCACCCTCAAGTTAAAATCTGCTGCCAAATACTTATAGGTGTATTCTGGGAGTTGCAATTGAGAGCCAGTCCCTCCCAAGGTTAAATGTATTTACCAGCTTCGGCACCATCATCACTTAACATCAGATAAGATTGTAGCCATAGTGCTAAAACCTATAAACTATTACTTAAAGGTCCATCACTATGGCAAAGATGCAATTAGAATAGTCAACAGATAAGACATAGTTTTAATTTTAAATAATGAGTCATAACCTACTTAAATAAAATAGCATGAAGTAATCATTATTCTTAAAATGAGCTACAATTTATATCTATCCATTAACTTGCCAGCAATTTCTTGTACTTAATAACCCAACCACAGATTTCATATACTATGTAGTCCATTCATGTATACAAATTAAAATTAAATCACCATTTATATTTTTAGTTATTGTGTCAAGTATTATAGAAAGAAAATTGCATCAAAATTTGTCCTGAAATTTATTTCCTGAAAACTTGAACTAGCATTATCCCAGAGCAAAGTTTTCATTCTATGGTAGAAAAAGTATCCAACATCTTGATGCATAGTATTATCTATCACAAAATCATTGTGAATGTGCCAATAAAAATACAAAGGAAAAATAAAAATATACATTTTTGGCCTCTATATAGATTACAAAGTACAATCCAATTATAAATTTCAATAATATATAAGTTTAGCACTTACAGTTTTATCAATACCAACCAAAATATCTGTCAAAAAGATAACTTATTAAAAATTATTTCTTACCTGAGCCTCTTTCTAGGTGGACTTTTGGATCTAGATTTGCTGTCAGAATGTTGGCGCCGTCTTCTGTGGGGTGAATTTTTGAATGCAGTACAACTCTTTTTATACAAATTTGATCTTTCCTTGATTGATTCTGCAATATTCTCACACTTCTGATATAAATTCGGTGTATTACGTACTGGCTTTACTGACAAAATGTTACGTTCACTGTGTACACTTGGAATAGGTTCTTCATCCCAATTTCTTGTCCAGATTTCATCTTTATTTGCAGCAGCTGTAATACGTCCCTTAAGGCATATATCAATTTGGTCACGATCAAATGCAGATTTGCATTTCTCATAACACCTTTTAATATACCTTTCCAAGCTCTCTGGCCATGTTCCAGGAGATGTCTGATACATTGAATTACACCTAAGAATTGTTTCAGGCTCTATTTTAGAGAAAGTCTCTTCTGGTGACTTCTCCATGTCTCCTACATTTTTTGGTTCTTCTGGAGGAATAGGGATGTCTTCCAGGAGTGGAGGGGGCAGAGGAACATCAATAGGTGGAGGAGGCGGTTTGGGAAGGTCTGGAGGTGGAAGAGGTGGTAATGGTGGAGGATGATCTGGCAATGGTGGCAATTCAATATTCATGAAATTCATTTTACTCTCATTGAAATTATTATTGTTCATCTTTTTACGTTTCTTTTTTGAACCAGAATTGTTAGATAAAAGAGGATTCTCAGTAGAAGCTAGAGGTGGAGGCTTCCGAACTTGATTAAAATTAAACCTGATCGGACTTTGATTTGAAAATGGCCTACTTGCATCATGAGGAGACATTCCAAGTAACGGTGATGGAGGAGGCTTTGTGAACTGGGCAGGGCTGAATTCTGAGTTAGAATCTTTATTTTGGTGGAAATTGTGGTTCCCCGCAAAACCACCATTGTTACCCATTTGATTAAAATATTGATTATAATATGGATACATGCCACCATGATAGCCATTATACTGATTATTATAAATACCATACATCCATGGATAGTGATTTGGTGGCATTCCGCTCATTGTTTGTAAAGGAGGTTCTTTAGCACTATTTTCGGACATATTTAATAATTTAATTCAATATCAAACACGGCTTTAGCGTAACCTATTGAAACGACACGACAATTATATGATGATTACTTATATATTCCTTGTTATTCAAAATGGCGAAATATGATTTCACAAGGCGACTTACACAGTCACAGATTATTATACCATACCTAACTAATTTTACTCGCTTCTGTTATAGACTAATTAATATTAGAGAGAGAGCACAGTGATTTTTATTTGTCTCTGGTACACAAAGGTCTATGATAATCAGTGTTGTTAGAATGAATTACTTAAAATTTGAAATTAAGGAGAATATATTAAATTGTTAGTTTCTTTTTCCAGCATTCACAGGGTCCAACAGTCTTTTACTGTAAACATTAAAGCAGAAGTAGGTTCTTAGTTCGTTTTTATTAATTGATTTATATGTATGATTTTGATCGTTACATGACTGCCGAACTAAGAGTGAATATTTTCGGTTTATATATGGAAGTTTCTTTAATCACTGTAACTTTTAAAATGTATATTTTCTTTGTATTTTTATTTTAACACTTTCACAATGATTTTGTGATAAATAATACTATTGGATACTTTTTATACTATAAAATGAAAGCTTTTCTCTGGGATAATGCTATAAATCAAGTTTTCAGGAAATAAATTTCAGGACAAATTTTGATGCAATTTTATTTATACAGTAACTAAAAATACAAGCTGTAATTTAATTTTAATTTGTATATATGAATGGACTAAATTATACATAAAATCTGTGGTTAGATTATTAAGTACAAGAAATTGCAGGCACTTTAAAGGATAAATAGAAAAGAGTTACAAAAATGGGCAAAAATTATTATTAAATTAAAATAATGAATACGTGTTACATATTGACGACAAGAGAAATAAAGAAGGTGTAACGCGCTTATATTTAAAAATAAATATCACTCTCTATCTCTCTACAGTGTTATATTCTTTGTCTACGTTTTATATACTCTATAGACCAGATAGTACTTTTATAACAGCTTTATAATATAATTTGTAAAATTAAAGCCCTGCCAAGCGGTAAAAGTTCTTCTAGCTAACAGCGTATACCCTTTAGAATAATAAAAAAAAATTGTAATTTTTACTGATAGATATCAGAGTAATTGTAATTTCCTACAGAGTTAGAAAATTATAGTCTCCTGCAATATATTATACAAATGTACTCCATAGATAATACACTATATTTATTCTGTGGTGTAGATATATTGTGATTTGTATATATTACATTATATTTTAGTAACAAATTGTGAAAATAATGGATTTGGTTAAAACACCTTCTTTTCAGTCTTTATTAGACTCTGATTTGGAATCAGTTGAAAGCCTCCAATATTTAGATATAGAAGAGGTAAATGGTTGTTTATTATTTATACTTAGAATTTTCTTATTATTTGGGAAAACTGCTCAAGTTATAGTACAAAAGAACAAACTAAAAAGTACATTCTATCCAAGTTTATTTAAATTTTTAATGCTTATAAAAATGCGATGAAGCTATGTTTTGTAATATGTTTTTATGGTACATACAACAATTTTATATGAAAAAATATTTTTTCTGCCTAACTGATGTTTATTGATACTATACATACCATGATAATTCTATTAAACTTAAACTTAATATAAATGACTTTTATATTTTTGTGGTATCTTTGTCTGTCATGTATTAACTTTTATTCTATAAATTGATTTTATCCTATGTTCTGTTATATATTTGCATTTTGCACAATTGGTCATATATAAGTGATATACAGTTTATTTTGGTTGTAACGACGTTGTTGGGGGAACTACTGTAATGTCGTCGTTAAATCTAGAAGTCGCTATATCCGAAATAGCTGATTGTCATGTACATATATTTATTTATTTACTTTTTGTTACTTTAACAGTAAATGTATATCTAGGAGCCATATTCATAAGTTTACAAAACACTATTCACTCACTGGAAATTGCTATGTAATTGATTAATAAGTTCAACTCTGTAAATGTGCTAAGTAGTCCTACCTACAAACAAAGTAAGCATATCTGTAAGTATGCACATGAAATTTTTAGGAATCTCTCACAAATGGTTTATAAGTACAAGTCCACAAATGTCCCTTTGAAGTATAAGAAATCCACTGTAATAATAGCATGGATCCTGAATTCTGAGAAGTCACAAAACTCAATGGAAATGCTAATAAAATCACTACTTTGTCAGGAAACTGAATGCATCACTTGATTGTGATAGTGATAGTCATCAACATGAAGACTCGTTGCCTAGTTAGGACAAAGGAAGAAAATGATGTTTGGAGACTGTAAACATGTTGAAGTATCTAGCACAACTAGGAATCTACTATTAAGTTTAGGTGGAAAAAAAACTTATATGAACTATTACAGAACTGAAAAGGATATATATTATAGGTTTTGCTATATATATTTATTATGAATTATGAGAGGTGTAAAAATATGTTAATAAAAGGCAATTTAAATAATATAAACTAATTTAAAAAACATCTGGCTTATTTCCAGTTAGATGAAGTAGAGTATGCACTACCTGCAAGTGAGGCTCCTAGTTTAGCTGAAATCTTATCAACAGATGATGAGACGGGAGGAACTAGTCAATCCCTTCAGGCTGTTGAAGAACCATCATCTTGTTCTACATTACAAGTTGAGTTTCTACAGGCAGTATCTCAGCAATTAATACAAGCTCAGGTAGGTCTATTTTATTTTTATTAATTTTTTATACTTATAATGAGAGTAGTAAAGCAATATCTTAATTTTCATAGATAAATAAAAATATACTGGTATTTTAATTTACTATATTTTGAAATGCTGTAGATCATTAAATGCTAATATTTCGTTGGAACTCGGTATTCCTTTTTAATTTTGAAAAGGATATTTATATCCTACTAGCTGATCCTAAAATCGATGTTCTTTATTCTCGCTAAAACTCAGAGAAACGGTTTGACTGATTCATATTTTTTTACATTTTAATTAGCTTTAATTAATCCTTATAAACCTTCCAACTACAATTTTTTAAGACCAATTGAACTGGCTATATACATATAATATTGTTTTCTCTTTCATTTCTTTGGGTTATTGAATGGCACTTGTTTAAAACTCCAATTAATTAAATGTCTTTTAATTATATGAAATTTCAATATAGGTGGATTCGAACTCACATGCCTTGACGCGGCGTCCGTCCATACTACCAACTGAATTGTCATTGCTTCAAACTGAGCTATCATCTCTTCATTACTTTTCACATTATGAGATTTAAAAAATTATCTTCGTTTTTTTTATACAGGGAGTCAGAAGGTAACGATAACCACGAATCGGGAGAGATACCCTCTTATGACGAGCAAATAAAATAAAACAGCGTTCTACTCACAGTAGTACTCGGGTACCAACCATTTTATAAAAAAATTAAAAATATACTATCCGGAGTAAAATTTTTCGACATTCTGATTAGAGTTTTGAATTGGTTGTAGGTTCTAATTATGTTTTTGCCTCGCAAGAAGCCAAAGTAGTTGTTGCCAATTCAAACAAATCAGAAACAAATGTATTTTTACAGAAAAAAAGTAAATATCATTGATCAATGTACTCCAATCGTACTATCACTTAACTTTGATTACTCGTACTAAAAAAATAATACACTAAGCTGAGCAGGCAAGTTTTATTAAAAGATTGTCGATTTCATCGAGATTCTGAAATGCTATCACATTTGCATCTTCTGTAATAAATTAATATTTTATTATCTTTTTTGCGATAGATGACCTATTTCAATATTGTGTCGTCTAAATAAAAGTATAAGAAACAATTGCAGTTTGAGTAAATTATGTTTTAGTGACGCTTTTATACGTTAGATAGAGATAGTAGTGGTTCTTTATGCAATTAGAAAGAGATAGATTGTGACACCTATGACGCCGCCAACAATGATTTTTTAAAGTAAAGAATGAAGTGTCTCTATCTATCTGTATGGTTGGTTATCAGTGTTATAACCAACTAGAGTAAAACGACATGTTATTTACAATTATTTATTTAAAGTAAATGCTGTCCACCAACACTCTTACATGCTCTACATTTTCTAATAACAATTAATTTTATATTAAACTGTAATACAAGAATACATTTTACAGTCTCTATAGGACAAGCTTTCAAAAGTCTACAGTATAGTGCAGCGATTCTCAAACTTTTTGCTGTTGGAATCCTTTTGAAAAGCGAAATATTTGACTTAGCACTAAAAAAAAATGTTTATGAACACTCTTTATTCATAAATAGCTGTGTCCGCGATTTCGTTCGCGTGGAACTAAAATTTTATTTAATAATTATCATACAAAAATGTTATATAGCCTATGGTACCGAGGGTTAATGTGCATTGTAATGTGGAAAGATTTTTTGAAATTAGTCCAGGTGTTCTTGAGTTTATTCGTTACAAACATAAATGCAAATCTTTCCTCTTTATAATATTAGTATATATTATGTTAAAATGTAACAGTTAGTTGATATTAGGTTTGACAGAAGAGAGTTGAAGTCTCATATTAGATCACACGGTGTCGCGATCGCGCGCGTCATGTCCATAGATAGGAGAGGCCTATGTTTTTCTAATTTTTATCAGTATTCTCATGGAGCTCCCACAGACGCTTTGTGCAACCCTAGGGCTCTATTATTACTATTACTATTATAGTCATAATAGAGCCCTAGTAAAAATAGTATAAATAGATAATATAATGGTTTAGTATATAGGCCACTAACTAGAATGTAAATTATTTTTATTAAGAGCACAATAGTCATAGCAATACAATATATATTACAATGGTCAGACTTAGAGTCTGCAGTGTAGAATAAAAAACTAAAATATCCTAGGGCTCAGCGAAGCACACTTTGAGTATGGCTGGTATAGTGTATTGTTATTACACACTACTTTATGATCCTAATTTAGTTGGAATGCAAACATGAGATATTCATACGTATATTATCATAGAAAGTTCAAACTTAAAAAAGGTACCTTTAGTTTAAATATTATAGTTACAACAATGTTTTCTTTCTACTTATTGCAAATGAACATAAGTTTTAAAAATTATCCTGTTGGGACTAGTTTTATAATTTGAGACTAGTACTTTTATCATAAAGGAGATTGACTTCAAGCAAGTTAAAAGAGATTTTCTTTATAAAAATTAAATCCAGTCATGTGTGGGGATCGAATCTGTGATTTGATCGATAGCAGGGCCTACTACAATTATGCTATGAGGTCTGGGAATAATTTCCGACGGTAAAAAAGTCATCTGTTACACATTTATTGAAGCTATATATTCTATAGAAAAAAATATAAGTTTAGTGCAGTTATAGTGAAGCTCGAACCTAACTTTGAAGCTATGATAGCTCATTGGTAGTGTGTACGACTTCGCGTCAAGGGACGTGAGTTCTAATCCAACCACCTACAATGAGTTTGAACTTTCGGTTAAGGAAAACATCGTGAGGAAACTATAGCATGGTGGTAGGGCTTTTTCTGACGCCCGCCTGGTTAGCAATCTCCCACAAGTAGAAAATCTGCCGCCAAATACCAATAGGTTTGTTCCAGCAGCTGCACTTCAGAGCCAGTTCGTCCACTGGTTTAGCGTGTCTACCAACTTTGTAGTCACTTAATATCAAGTGAGATTATGGCCATAAGGCTATACCTTAAATATAAAAAAAACGCTCTCCCTATACAATTATTATTAAGAATATAACTGATAATTTTGTGCTGTATAGATTATATTGTTTTTTTATTAATACACTTATTGGTTTAGCATTATGGCCACAATCTCCCCTGATGTCAAGTGAGATGTGGCCCAAGGGAGTAGACACGCTAAGCCTAGTAGAAACGACTGGCTCTCAAGTGCAACTGCCGGAACACACCTATAGGTATTTGGCGGCAGATGTTGAACTTGAGGGTGGTAGCTAGCCAAGTGGGCATTAGAAAGAGCCTTACCATCATTTTATGGTTTCATTACGATGTTTTCTTTCACCAAAAGCTTAGGTTCGCATAGATAAGATAATAATTATTTCTTAACATATTAGTTTATTTCTTAAGAAGATAGACAGCGTTCTTAATAATAAGGATAAGTAATTACAATTAGACTAAGAATGTTACGGAGATGCTTATAACGGAACCGGAGGTTTATAATCTGCTTTATCTGAGTCGAAGTCGAATTCGAAGGCGGAGTCGGATGTGAAACGGTGGTAGAGACGAAGACAAGATGTGTTAAATAAATAAATTATATAGTATATTATAATTTTATTCGATACTAGTAATTTTAACTAGCGACGAAATTTGGTATCTTCCATAAAACTTTTGGGAAAGCCCTGTAAAGCAATACTTTGAAAAATCAAGCGATTCCCTGAGCTACGAGTTAAATTTTGTACATACTTATTCTAGCCGCAGTCAATTGTTGTATTACAATCTCCGTTATAACCTCCGATTCAAAAGTACCGAAGCCGAAGTCGGAGTCGGAGGTGTAAAATCAATCGGAAGTTCCGACCTTTCGGAATCGGAGTCGACGCTCCGTAACATCCCTAAATTAGACACACTACGTTTACCGATTTTCGATTGCTTATGTTAAAAGTAATAATATTTTCCTTATATTCAAATTAATTGAGTATATTGTTTTAAAATGTTGTTTTTTTCAGGAGCGTTCCTCAGCCGGGGCTGCGACTGCTCTTAGTATAGGCACACATTCAAAATTGACAGTGGGTACTGCACACGGTCATATTTTATCGTTTTTTGAACAAACACTGAGATGGGTGTGTGATTTGAATACAGATTGTGGTGCTGTATCATGTTTGTCATACAACAAAGACAGTACCCGACTCTTAGCTGGATATGCGAGAGGAGTTATCTACCAATACGAAAGCATTAAAGGGATTATATTAAGACGGATTACTTTAGGTGGTGATATGTGGGGAATTTTGCGGGTTACTTGGGCGGGCACATCTGGACTTGCTCTTGATACTGGTGGGTCTGTATGGTTGATAAAATTTTCAAGGCCACTTGGTATTCGTTCTGCAAGCACTTCATGTTTATTCTCCGGCGCCAGAGGTGAAGTCGTAGCTATGGCTGCCCGTGACGCTCGTATTTTAGCGTTGGCGACACTATCCCGGGTTATAATAGTGGCAGGAGGCCGTGCAGCTGGAATGCGCGTTAATGGTCCTTCCAATACTCTGCCTGTTCTAGAATGGTCGGAAACAGATGACCGCTTATTGGTATGTGCACGCGCTAGAACTTTACAATGGCTATTGCTAACGATAACCGGATCGACTATATCACTCAGACCTGTACACCGGGTGGAACTGAAAACAACACCATTATGGCTTGGATGGCTTGGCGGAAATATAACCTTATTTGATTCGGACGAAAATCTACGTATTTGGGGTGAGGATTACAACAAACCGTTGGATCTATCTCATATTGAACCAGTTTACGCATCATCTTTTTTCAAGGTAAGAAAACGAATCAATGAAATAGAAAAATAATAATATATTAAGTATTACAACAGTATAAATTTCCTAGCTATGTAACATCAACAAGCAAGTACCTATGTTACTCGCGAATATAAATATATAATGAGAAAAAGAATAAATATAATGAAAAATTCGATTTCCTAAATTGTAATAAAATCTGTTTTTATATGTTAATTCATGAAATGGAAACTTTAGATCCCTTTTAAATTAAGAATACGAATAAAATTAAGAATATAGAATATATAAAGTAGTGTGAAATTTGACGTATTTGATATTGAATGTGTTGCAAATATTAAAATAAAACAACATATTCAAACACAGTCAAACATATTTATTCTGTTGTCAAGTTATTTCACAGAATTCGGTCGTATACATTGTTATATGTAGAACTTAATTGGGGCTAAATAATTTTACAATGTTGTCAAATAGTATTAAAAAAATTACAACGACATTTAGAAGTATACTTGAATAATGTTCAATTATTATAATTTAATGAATTATGGTCAGATTTTGATTATTCGGGGCCACCAGTGGTATGATTAAATTTATTTGTACGTAGGGTCACTGGACTGATGGACGAGTATCACGGGCAATGTGCGCGGCGGGCGCAAGTGCATTAGGAGGCGCGTGCGTAGTGGGAGGCGTACTCTCAGTCCTGGGGCGGCGCGGAATCGTGCGTGTTCGTCCGCGTGACGCACTCGCCAGGGCCCAAGCGTTTTTATCCTCAGGACGACACTTGCAAGCCCTACGTTTACTCTGCACCGTACAAAGCGCAGAAGCAAAGGCCCTCGCTAGTAAATTTATCATCAATATTTCTGAGAGACCGACTGTACTCCGCGATAAACATGTAGCGCATCAAACTGTTAGTTTGTGTTTAAAGTATGATTTCAGGTGAGATAGTGGATACATTGTATTAAATTACTATTCCTTCGTATTTAAATTTGCACTATCCTCATAATCTGCTTATTATGAGAAAGCAAATTACGCACATAAATTGAAAATGTCTTTAAAAGTTTAGCATTTGACTAAATCTTACCTGATGTTCCCCGGAAGTAATACTGGCAGCGTTCATGCTCTCACGTACTGCATTATTTAACGTGTGGGATTTTACGCAAACTTTTCTGGCTAGTGTAGTATAATAATATAAATGCATTTTTATTAATCAACCGTATTTAAAATAAGATTCAAATTAAATGTTTAAATGTTGTAGGGAAGAACTTTGGAGTGTGTTATGGGAACAGTGCTCCAGTATAGATACTTTTGTGGAAGCATTAGGCGACGCTGCTGTTCGTGGGGAGCTGGTAACCTCACCTCCGTCACCAGATTCTACTCAGGTATGTCTCACGCTGGTGGTTTTATTATCTAATTTGATTACATTGCTATGCCGTAAATATTGGTTATATTAGTTTTTTTTAATGACTATTGTAAATAACAAATCTTTGTAATGGATTATTTTTTCATCAATAGGCTTTGATTGAAAGATTAGCAGAGTTCGAACCGACTCTTGTAGAACGAGTAGTCGCCTCTATTCCATTTACATCATTAGACCCGCATCGTGCAAGTATATTTACGAGGGACAGAGGACTGTGGCGGGCAGTTGGTGCAATCGCCGCTGCGTTAGGTGAGATTGATAACAAATTATGGAAATTGCTATAAAGTTTATTTTTTATTTAACATCCATTTTCTGTTATGTGTTGATACATTAAAAATCAAATTTTACAAGTGATAATAAACTCAAACTATCAAAGTGTCTTTCCAATTCAATATTACGATGATTTTTGGTAAATAAATTTTACATTTGAAAGTTTATATGGAAAACGTGAAAATGTTCTATTTTTACCCGCGTTGTGATTGATTAGTTTGAAATGGAGCCTAACAATAAACCACAAATATCGATCTTATTACTAACTTCGGATACCTTTTTAAGAATATTGCGCGATGGATCGGAGATTTGGTACTACAAGTTTATGTATAAGGCACAAGAAACAACAAAATTTATTTAATATGAGTTACGAATATATTATTATAATATTAATAATAAGCCTTTTATTCTGAACTATAAATTACTTCGTTGGTAACTTTTCTCTTTGGAGTTTGGTAAGTGACCAAGTTTCGCATCCATAAGTAATGAGTCGAAAACTTTTTTTTTATTTGCATGCTTAGCTCTTTGGATTTGAAGACTTCTTTGAGAGACCAGTACTTCTTCCATCCATTTCCTATTCTGCTGTTAATTTCTTTAGTGGTTTGGTAATTGTGAGAAATTATTTGTCCCAGATAGGTATATTCAGATATCTATTACAAATATATTAGGTAAATAAAATAAAAGGTCATTCTTTATGTTCACACTACAATTGTTAAATGTATAATAATTTATGGTCTAACAGGTGCATAAAATAGAGACACACACTAAATCATTTTAAAATGTTGTAAATAACAAATTTAAATACATGCTATTGTTAAGGGTTATTATATAATTAAAGAAACTCGATAACGTTAGAAGTTAAAAAAATATCTGTCGAATTTCGACTACGGAGCGACCATTATACAAATTGTATTATTAACTACTAGCTGTTACAATGAATAACTAAAAAAAATTTAATAATTTTTGCCCGTTTTTGTAACTTTCTTCAACACCAGCACCGTAGAACCGCTGAAGCTACGAAGGAACATTGCCTCTTTAAGCGTGTTCTACCGCATGTACCACGGCGAGTGTTCTAAAGAACTCTTCGATATAATCCCCTCCTCTCCGTTCCACTACAGAACCACGTGGGGACGACTTGGGTGTCACAGCTTCAAGGTAGGAATCACCTTGAAGCTGTGAATCACGAACTAAAAAGTTTGCTGATTCATATTTATGTCGTACCGTATAGTTGTGGAACCGTCTTTTCGTCAGCTTGTTCCCGTGACGTGGAGAGGTATCTAAGCAGGCCAGCATGACAGCGGTGACTGATAGTGAATTGGTTGGAGGTTTGGTTCAATATCAGTAACCGCTGATTTGGATGGTACTGTACTTAACACCAGGCGAAGTGCAGTCACTATGTTGCGCAACATTAAAAAAAACAGCTTTGCTCCTATTGTTGGTAGCGTAAAATTAAATAGCCTTAAACCTTCCCCAATGATTGCTCTAAAAAATACAAAAATATTTTATTGAAGTCCGACTGATAGTTCCTTAGATTAGCGCGTTCAAACAATCTTTTCCGCTTTACAATATTATTGTAGATTTAGAGTGGAATATATAACGTATTTAGGATTTACAAGGTCGTGATGACTAATTGTAATTTTTTTTTGAAGTGAAAACTTCTTTATGCGCGTTGACCACTTTTTGGGTGAACAAAAAGCGTGAAACTCTTGTCATCGCCACCGCACGCTTCCCATGAGCTATATGTATACTGTGTATATATGTGGATAGATATACCTCCGTGCGTTATTAATATACAATATATATATATACAAAGTGTATATCTCTCTTTTTTTATAGTTTTAAGTTTTCACTTATGTCGGCAGTCCTCATAACAGCTTTTTTATTTTTTTGGTTTGTACCTATGCTGTTAGCCGTAAAGGTTTTCACAGCTTCACCGAACTTTGAGAGCGAATATTATGGCACTGAGCCCGAGGCAATGATCGCAAGGGAGCCATGAAGTGACTGATCCTCGGCTTGGGCTGTTACAAGGAATATACGTTTACTTTTTTTATAGTAAAATTTTAGCGTTATGGCCACAATCTCACCTGATGTTAAGTGACGATGTGGCTGAAGATGATGGACACGCTAAGTCTAGTGTAGGGACTGGCTCTCAAGTGTCGAAACACACCTATAAGTATTTGGCGGCAGATTATCAACTTGAGAGTGGTAGTTAGCCAGGTGAGCATTAGAAAAAGACCTACCACTAGGGCCCGCTCTAGGGAGGGCAAGCCGGCGGTCGTTCGGTGGTTAAAATTTATATAGTAAATTTTACCAACAAAGACAAAATTTCGGATATCAGTCCCTCCGTTTGCTAAAAAATTATATTGTTATGTAATATATATATTAATACTATATTCAAATTTGTAAAGAGTGCTGCTTCAACTGATTTGAACATTCGGTGCTATGGATATATGGTACTTCTCTGATCAATTAAAATTATATAAATATTCCTAAAGGACGGCAATTTGTCTTTTTGTCCGGAGCGACGTAATCGCTAGAGCGGATGCTGCTACCACCATGCAAGTTTTATTATGATGAGAATATATTTGTATAGGCGGAGGTTGTGCTGCAATGCGTGAATTGGCCACATATACGCAGAGCGATTGCGGTGCGTCGTGCGGAGAGCGCTGCCAGTGTGCGGGCAACGCGCTTGTGCTCGCCGCCGCAGACGCGCTCGCGGCCCGGGACGTGCCCGAGCACGCGCGCCCGTCAGCCCGGCATGATGCATTGCAGACATTGCTAGCTGATGAGGTAACGTATTTCATATGTGACGAGGTAACATATTTTACATGTAACTATTTGTGTCCGCGATTCCGTTCGCGTAAAATTAAAATTTTAAATAATCATTTTCATAAAAAAAAGGTTATATATCCTATGTAACTCAGTGCTAATGTAGCATTCTAATGGTGAAACATTTTTGATAAATCGGTCCAGTAGTTCTTGAGTTTATTCGATACAAACAAAAATACAAATATTTCCTCTTTGTAATATTAGTATAGTCTAGCTGTGCCTGGGACTTCGTTCGCGTGCTTGTCGTAAACTAAAACGTGTCGCTTAGATAAGAGTACAGTCAACATACGTATTACATGATCACATTATATGCACAACGTCATCTATCGAATATGAAGTTCAACTGTCAACATTAGTTCAATTTTGCCGTTGCAAGTAACCGAATTGCCTGTGTGAGAACACTTTAAATTCATATTATCTGATGTCTCTTGATAGAGTGAACCGATTGCGATGAAACAAAAACTAAGTAATACTTCAATTTCCGTAAAAAAATTTCGTATAAAAGTTATCTACATTAGTTTCTTACATTTTACGTGATGCGTACACAGACAAAAATTCGAAAAATGCTGGAATTGGGTTCTGTTGTTTATCTTTTAACACCCTGGCAATTTTTATGTGGAAATATTTTCGATGTACTAAAACAACGTTTCTACGGATTACTATATGAATATATTTATATCAGTATTAAAAATAAATGTCCAAATTTAGAATATAACTGTTTTAATGTATTCACGTCGTGTTAATGTTATGTGTATATGGCAGAGGTCGTGTGGATGGCGGTCACCATTGCGCGTGATGGTGGAGCACGAGGCGAGCTCGGCGGTGCGGCTGTTAGAGCAGAGCGCTCGGGAGCCGCCGTTCGTGGGGCCTCTCGGCAAGCAGAACCGTTTACGCATCGCTCGGGCTTTACTTGCTTTCGCCAAGGACTTGCCAGTAAATATCCTTTTAATTCAAACACTTCGAACCTCGATGATTAACCCGTAGTATTATAGTTCTGAAATTCACGAAGCTACTCGGCTTTACTTGTGGTAAACACGTATCTCAAACGTGTAAAAGTATGCATGAGACTAAAAGATGGGATGAAAGGGATGGTTAGCGAAACATAATAAAGAGAAATGTTCAAATACCTTATATTCCAAAATTTTATGAGCACTTCTTTTCATTTCCAAATACTTATTTCAAATAATGTCGCGATTAATGTTGTCCAACTTGAATTTGCCGTCTCTTTTTAGTAATTTTTTCAAGGGGCAAGTGAACTTGGACAAAGCTGATGGTAGCTTCTTTCTTTTTAAGACTTTCATTACAGTACGTGCATGGACTCCTATTACTTTACGACTACGCTTAATAAGCCAAAGGGAGCCATTCAAGTATAATCTAAGCAGAGTTTTAGTAATTATTCACCCTCGTCTCCTCCTTGTCAGCAAAAGTAAGTACATCTCTGCCCCCTACATGTGTTATTTAGGTACTATAAGTCTTTTAATTATTTTCCCTATAATTTTATTAAGTTTTTATAACTATCTCTGTTCTTCTTAAATTCTGTGTTTTAAATCTCTCCTTTGACAGTTGTCAGTTTTTTGTGCTTTGGTTTGTTCCCGGTTGTATGGTTTTTATGTGCCTGTAACAATTTTGGTGACTGTGTAACTTTTTAATTATTAGCACATTAAAACGATTGGAAAGCTCGAGTTAAGTCAATAACATCAAATTTTACTACATACTATCTCAATTGCCTCATAATATTTTTCATGCATTATTTCGGAGTGATCGAAGTTAGGAACATGTAGTTATGTAGCTTTTAATGCGTATCCCTTGTTAAGATTTAAAACAGTTTAGGAGATGCGAGTGGCAACACTTTTTATCTGTTGAATAATATAAGATATTTTTCTATGTATAAGCAATCCTACATCAACAGACGAGTAGTCTCTCCTGTATAATAGAACATGTATCCATTCGAGGATTTCAAAAGATCTTCTCTCTTTCACCGTACTTCGGCTAAACCAAGGATATTTCAATTAATGTGATATAATTCTTCTAAGACTACGGTAAGAATTTCTTGATTGCTTAAAATCCTTGCAATATACATAAGGTTTATCGTTTGGCAGCCAGATCTCTGCCGAACATTCTTAGTACTATCTGCCCAGCTGGAACCGAAACCTCTGCAGTAGCTCGGAATAGCAAGGTTGGCGGGTACTGAGGGTCGTACTAAATTGTGTCATTCTTCGAAGAACACCGGAAATTTACCCATAAAACCCCTCGCCGGCCAGTGCATCTTGACTGGTTTGTGTCTTGGTCACGATTGCCTGTACCAACTACTGCTTAACCATTGGTACTTTAGAATTATTTGTGGAATTATTTAGGTCCAATGGTGGTCTCGAATTTGAGATCTTATGTGTGTACGATATAATAAACAAAAATATATTTGGATACGATATCGCCCACAAGCTAGACCTTTCCCATTAAGTATGTGTATTTATTTAAACTAAGTTAAGTAAAGAACTGTCACATAAATTAAAATTCGACACGCAGTTCCTTATTGTGCCTGATTTATAAAAGATAGATAAAGATCCGAGACTATTTTTACGTGAACTAAGATTTTGTAGAGCATTGATTTATGTATCACTAACCAAACAACCAGCCTACACGAATAAATCAGTTCGTGAGCGCTTTTAAATAAAACTCAAATCTTAAAAAGAGAATTGTTAGAATTGTAACATACGGAAGGTCATTACAGATCCTAACAATTATTATCGTTCACTGGGTAGCTCCGTAAACAGCAGTTTACAAGCGTAATTTTCTTCATAGGGTAACCACTATAGTTTTTGCCCGGTTAAGGGAGTGATACGCAATTTTTTCTTATTAGTAGTTGTATATATAAATAAATTGACTAAAAACTATTATCATGTAACTTAAATAAATCTTCTAAAGTAACATCAGTCACTAGTTGCAAAATCTTTGGAAACGTAACAATAAAAAACAACTTCTAAAATCACAGTAATTGTCCAGTGGTCATAGTAATTGCCACTTATCAATTATAGTTATTGTCTCCCTTTCAGTAATCACTAATTAACCATAATTTTAATATAAATATTTAAAAATTGATATCTCGTTTTGCTTTTTGTACATTTAAAATTCCGATTGTTGAATTGAAGGAGATATAGTGTCGCTCACATACTAAATTAAAAATACTAAGTAAAAAGTAATCAAATGTGTTTTAAGGCATCGTTATACTAACTCTTATTATTTTGTGTTTGTGTGGTGCTAATTTATTCTTGAGAATAACTCCAAACCTCAGTTAATTACGGATATTTCATCTCGGCATAGTTTTATTTTTCTTCAAGTACCTACACCATTGATTATTTCAACAGCTAACAAACAAGGTAATCTTTTATATTAATTTTTTCATAATTGATATTGAAGATAATAGTAACAGCTGTTGCCAAGTAAGAAACTGAGAATCCACTTTATTAGTATATACGAGGTTCATTAAACTGCAGTGCCAAAAATGCTCATCGCAAATATTTGAATATGATGAATTAATATGTTCCATATGCAATAAACTTTATCATTTTGGTTGTGGAGGAATGAGAGAGATTCGTTTTAGAAAAATGAACATTGTTAAGAAGACTGCGTGGAAGGGGCCATGTTGTACTAAAGTAAACACCGACAAAGGTTTAAATGTAACTGAAACCGTGTCTGCTTCAGGATCACAATCAATTGAAACCACAATCCAGTCAGGATTAGATAAAATTCTAGCACAACAAAAATCAGATCTTCGTGATTTTAAGGTGGAAGTAATGTCTAGAATTGACGGTGCATTATCATTATTAGAATCAAAGGTAGAAAAGGCTATGAAACTTATTACTGGCTTAACAGACAAGTGCGATTCAATCTCTGCCTCAATAACCCCCTTACAGCAAAGTGTTCAGTTCATGTCAGACGAGCAGGATAACCTCAAAGCGTCTATCACAGAACTGGAATCGAACATGAAGTTACTGGAACAGGAGAACAAGATATTGACTGAAAACTTTAAATCTTTAGCGTCAATCGAAATCGGAATGAATGAACTAGAACAGAGCCAGACTGAATAATATTGAAATATTTGTGACACCGGAAAGAAAATCCGAAAAACTGCCTCATATTGTGATTGCTATTGGAAAGTATTTAGGTGTTGATTTAAACGAAAATGATTTTCAATTCACAACACGTATTCAACAAAAAAATCCTACTGTAACATTTTGTAAGCACATTATTGTCAAATTAAATACTGTCATGAAGAAGGAGGAACTCCTTAGTAAAGCTCGTAAGCAAAGATGTCTAAGCAGTAGTGACATAGGTATCCCAGGGGATGTGCGACAGATTTATATAAATGATCACCTTACATACCAAAATAAAACACACGTAAAATATGCAAGGAGCTGGGGTTTCGGTATGTCTGGACAAGGAACGCGAAAATCTACATAAGGAAAAGCGATTGTTCCCCTGCCATCCGAATCCGGAGCGAAGAACGTCTGAGCACAATAAGTGCAAGTTGTTTCAAATGTACCCTGTAGACTCACCCTGGATTGACGACAATATGGATGCAGTCAACTTTTTAATGTATGAAAAATGTATCAAAACGAATCTATTATATGTTATTCTTTCTCCCTTATGTAACTGCATAAAAAAATGTATATCTCCCAATATTTGTTGTAATATACTTACTAACTATTAATTTGCAATACAACACATAATACACAATTTTACACATATACAAAATTGTTCCTGTTTCTTTAATAATTTTAAATGGATAATTTTTTATTTTGTTAGGTATTATTACATTGAAAATATTAGTATATCTGTTATATTTTTTCCACAATGGCCTTGTACAACCTTTCAGTTTATTACCAAAACGCACGTAGCATACGTGGAAAGACACAACAATTTCGTTTAGGCATGCTATGTCAAAACCATGATATTGTAGCTATTTGTGAAACTTGGCTGGTACTAAGTGTATATGATTCTGAGATATCGCACGCTCGCTATGATGTTCATCGGTCTGATCGCAGCGCTAGTAATATAAGTAGGAGGCGTGTAGGCAGTATTAGAAACCATGTCGGCGGAGGGGTTATGATATTAACTCGTTGTGACCTCGGTGCAGTTCGTATTTATCCTGAAGGTGAGCTCAAGGCCGTAGACTGTGAACGCCTCCATTTAAAAATTAATTAGCGTAATATTACGGCTGACAGAAATCTTCATATAATTTGTGCATATTTACTAGGATGCGGATACAAATACGAGGAGCTTTTAGGGTCTCTTATTTCTTATCTTAACAATTTCCTTCCGTTGATGAATAACGATTATTTACTATTGCTAGGCGACTTTAACTTGCCTCATCTTGCGTGGCGTGTTGATGACACGGATGACTATTCGCTGGCTTTAGGTAATTTTAGCGAGAATCAGCTTCTGTTAACTGTATTACTAATAGAATGGGATTTGAAACAATTTAATAGAATAAAAAATGATAATAACCGCCTACTAGATTTAGTATTCTGTAACTCGTATATAGGGGTACGACGTTCTAACTTACCAATAATTAAAGAAGACATGCCTCATCACCCAGCGTTAACATTGGAATTTACAAACACAGATATTAAGTGGCTAAAAATGTTACCGGTAACTTATTATAAACATAAAAACGCTAATTATAGCGTAATTAATAGTTACTTCAACACATTTAAATGGAAACGTGATTTTGTGGAGAAAACTGTTGAAGATACAGTAATGATATTTTATAACAGATTATATACAGCGATTCAAAAATATGTACCATCACTCAAAAAGAGCCCTAAACAATTTCCACTGTGGTATTCTAACCCATTAATGAAAATTGCTAAAGAAAAGGAAAAGTTTCATAAAAATTGGAAAGTTTACGGTAACCCGATACGGTAAGACTACGATACGTTTTCTCTTCTCAGAAAAAGATTAAAAAAATACAGAGCTCCTGTTGGAATAGATACGTTAAGGAAAGTGAATCTGCCACCCAGAGTAATCCTAAAAAGTTTTGGCAGTATATAAAAACTTAAAACGGGCTCCATCTATTCCTGCGCATGTCGAGTATGGTTTTAAAAACTGCCAATGACGAAAGAGCCATATGTGATCTGTTTTCGGATTTTTTCCAATCTGTTTATATTTATGATCCCTTACATTCGACCGGAGATCATTGTACTAATGTTAATTCATTGAGTAACATTGGATGGTTGAGTTTAGTCGAATCACAGGTAGAAAGAGGTATTCGTAGAATCGATGGTAACAAAGTGTCAGGGCCTGATAAAATACCTCCATGCTTCTTAAAAAACTGTATACAATCCTTAGTTGTTCCTATAACTATTATATTTAATAAGTCCTTATACACAGGCGTTTTCCCAAGTAAATGGAAAGAGGCTTATGTTATTCCTATACACAAAGCAGGATCTAAGGAAAATGTACAAAATTATAGGCCAGTATCCTTATTGTCTGTTTTTGGTAAGTTATTTGAAAAGTTAGTACATGATCAAATATACAGTAAAATTTCTTTGTCGATCCCATCTGAACAACATGGATTTATGAAACGAAAACCAACCGTTACTAACCCCGCGGTATTTTCAAACTACGTAGCTTCAGCCACGGACAAGTGTTATCAAATAGGCGTACATGGCGACCGGCTGAGATGGTTTAAATCTTATATTGAAAATCGAAATCAGGTTGTCAAAATTGGAGTATTTGTATCTGGGTTTCGAACCATTCCCTCAGGTATACCACAGGGCTCACATTTAGGTCCCTTACTTTTTAATATTTATGTATCTGATATATTCTCTTGCTTCTCCACTGCTAAGTATCTTATGTATGTCGATGATACTAAGATTTTTAGCACTATTCGCACGCTTGACGACCGCCACGTGTTGCAAACTAAGCTATCACGACTTTGTGATTATTGCGTGACAAATAAGTTATATTTAAACGTTGATAAATGTAGTACTATATCATATACTCGCAAACGCCAACCGATATTTTATTCCTATATACTTAGGGGGCTGCCAATGCAAAGAGTTTATTTCATTCAGGATCGGGGGATGATTATGGACTACAAATTGCTTTATACGCATCACTACCATTACATACGCTAGAAAACTCTAAAAATGTATGAATTCATTTTCAGAATTGCAAAGCCGTTCACAAACATTAAATCATCAAAGATGTTGTATTTTGCATACATAAGAAGTCATCTCGATTATGCTTCACCAGTTTGGTCACCAGATTACGTCACTCATAAGACAGGGATAGAGAATATTCAAAAAAGTTTCTAAAATACCTAAATTTTAAATCCCAAAATGAACATACATCATATGTCAACGATTTACTTTTTTACAATTTAACTTCTTTATCTGAGCGACGAACTTCATTTCACATGCGATTATTATATGATATATTGAACCATAAGGTTGAATGTCCTGAACTATTGGGTAAGATTCCCTTAAAAACGTATAATAGATTGACTCGAAACCCACGTTTATTTGCCCCTCAGCCGGTTAAACACAATTATGCCAAAAATTCTGTTTAGCAGAGATGTTTTAGCGTGTATGATAATCATATACATTTATTCAATTCAAATAGAGTATCATTCATGAAACAATTACATTGTAAATTGTAAAAACTTATTGTCATAGGAAACAGGAACATAACACATATATTTTTTTAGTTTGCTTATCCATAATTCCTCAATACATTAAACATGATTATTCACACAAAACTACTCAAAGAGATACATACATCTTTACCCATACACACACACCCATAAACACAACACTCAAAAACATGCCTTTGCTTGCGCACAAAAAGAATACAAACACAATTATTTCTTTTTAATAATGATTTCTTTATAATTGGTAGCTCTTTACTGTAAAACCTAACTAATTTGAAATTGTTAAATGTGTTGTGAAGAAATACACAATAAATAAATAAAAATATATAACTTCTCACAATAACAGTGAGTATCGTCGTCAGAGTCATTAACTTTGTAACAAAAGTGACATAAAAACATCATCATATCGGCATCATCGGGAATGATACTTGTGTGGCTATCTGGTACACATCGCAAATGAAAGGATAAATGACAGCCACTACATTTAACTTTGTGTTTAATAATGATGTGCTTGCACACTGCTCAAGCATCATTGGATCTTATGTGGACTTCTTCTAAAACGCTGATTCTTTTCAATTCTGGAATGACGTTGGCATTGCCTTTAACAACATTAGTAATAGCGTCTGATTCCTATTTTGTTATTTGAATTTTAGTATGTTTAGTTTTGCCTTTGCTTTGTTATTTCTTAGTCTTCTCATTTTTCTTCACTTCTCATTCAATCTTCTTTATATCCTTTTCTTTCAATTGATTTTCTTTATCTAATTGCTTTTTTCCTAATGCTAATTTAAATCTGTCTGATGTAATAGCGAACGGTTGTCTCTCTATTTGACGCTTCCTTTTTCTCATATGTGTTTTTGGATACGCTAAATATTCTCCAAAATAGGATTTTATTTTAAGCAACTTTGAACTTTCTCGAGCTGTAAGGGTTGGGATTACTAATACAGACTAGCTAGATTGATTTTGGGAACGATCATACGAGGTGTAAAAATCTGGGCCCGGGAGACTGTGAAGGTAATAGAGAGTTTCATCACTTTTACATGTTTTAAATGTATGAGACTATTTATTTCTGTTGGAGGGAATTCAACTTGGTGTGTGGCTTGTACTTCGTCTATTACTTTAAGCTGACTGCAGTTATCTGTACTGAAATTTGTGGTTCCAGTAATGTTACGTGCAGTATGTATCAATGTCAATGCCAACATAGTTTTGAGATTTTGATTGGAATTCATTCATAAGATTATAAATATTGTCCAAGTGGGGTTCCATTGTGTTAAATGATTCAACTTGAAATCTCTAGCAAAGTGAAGCTCCAGCTATATTTTTGAATGCCTAGAACGTAATTGTTTCAGTATACGATATTTCCTTTAAAATTTCTCTTTGACAACTAGTCAATTTTATTCTTACCTAAGCACTTAGAATGGTTAGTTGATAGAATCTGGATTAAACGGGCAAAGTCCGCAAGTTCTGAAACCATTGACTAATATTTTGGCCTCAGATTTGATTCAAGAATTTTATTACACTTTAGTACAGTAGCAAAATTTAGTTTAGTAATCCTCTTATTTTCATTCGATAGTTTCCATTTCTATAGATATTTTCTCCAGCTTACTTTTAGGGGTCTAAATGCAGACACGTCAGCTGGCTGAATTATTCTGGTCGCATTGGGGTACAAAGCTATCAACTCAATTTAAAGATGCGTGCATAACTGCCTCAAAAATTTAAATGAGTTTTGTGACCGTCAACATATAGAATGATTGGGAACTCGATGGATTTTCTCACTAAGTACGTATAAAAAACATTGGGTATAAATTCGTAAAATATTTCGGTAGTCATCCAACCATTATCTGACTTTCGAATACCTCACCCTTCTGGTAAAGATTTGCATATTTTTTCTGGTAGTCTTTGATAGGGATAGACAATAAATGGGCAGCATATGTCACCAGCAGCTGAAAAAGTGAATAAAGCAGTTATAGATTCTTTCACATTAGATTGTTCGATATTATGAACATTTTTAGATCCCTTCTCAGCTGTAACGAGTCCAGAACTTATGCAAATCTGAAAACTCGTCTCGTCTGCGTTAAAAATCCTACTGGGTTGGCTGAGAACCTCTATCAATCTTTTTCTTTAGGGTAACCACGAATTTCTTCAAATTATTCCCTTATATCTTTTTTAGATACGCTTATTACTTTAGTCACTTATTCAGGTGTTCTGATGCTTAATTTGGGGTATATTTAAAAAAAAAAGCCTTCCAGCATCTAATGCCATGCCTGTTATTTGAAAGCGGATTATGTCTTGGATTCTCCACAAGAAACTTTTACGGTATCTAAAATATTGTCTTTGTTCTTTGGAAAACCTTTTTGAGCCGAAGTTATTATCCAGTTTTCAAGAAGATGAAGAAGATCTTCTTCTGCTGTTCATTGTTCTGAACTTCAGCAATAGTATTTTTGAGGTTTTCGTATGTGTATTTTAATTGAGAGGCTTTTGGTATTCTGAAAGTAAACGATTTATTTTTAGTTCAAAAATAAAATCTTAAATATATACAAATATCGACGGGGCAATAGCTGTATCAGTTGCATTGGCAATAACTATATAATAGTACTAGCTGACCCGGCCACGCGTTGCTGTGGCTAAAGTTTTTGTTATATTACATTATAGTAAACAATCTAAGAGGAACAATAAGAGAACATCAGTCACGGAGTCCACTATGCTTTTTCACACAGATGGTATTTGTAAAAAAATATGGTGATCTCCTTATTTGACTTTCTACTACTATAACCCTTTAGTACAATGAAATTATTTACGAACAAAGATGAAAATGTTGATGTTGGTATACAAATTCACTGGATTGAGATTTGAAGGGGAAGTACGTTGAACACAATTAATTAAAATGTTCTTACACTTGATATTAAGCAGAAATCAATAGGTACAAAATAAAAATTTATCAGATTTATTATTTCCATTTAATTTTATAACAAATATAAGTATATTACAGTATAATACAGTAAATAACATGTGACGCTTAAACTCATGAATGAGGTAGGCAAGGCAGACAGTCTTAAACTTTTAAACATTAATATCTATTTTTTTGAATTATAAATACTTTCAATTTCAATTTAATTTAACACCAATCGGTGCACAATGTTTTTGGTTAACCTGTCTTTAGCTAACACAAATAGATTCGACGGTTTCCCAACACGTGAACACGCAACATATAGTTGCCCATGAGAAAAACATGGATTTTCCAAATCTAAACCACAAATGGACATTGTTTGACCTTGAGATTTATTTATAGACATGGCGAAAGCTAAACGAATTGGAAACTGTAGCCTTTTGAAGGGTATGGTAGAATCTGGTAGGTGATGACAATTTGACTTATAGAACCCTAAAGTACCTTAATTTATTACTTCAAATATTTACAATATGTTTTAAGTGTGGTGCTTCAGATTAGTAGGTGATGACAATTTGACTTATAGAACCCTAAAGTACCTTAATTTATTACTTCAAATATTTACAATATGTTTTAAGTGCAGTACTTCGTGGAAATAATTGAATTATACGGTATTTCGTTCACTACAAAATAAATTTTATAGCGTCAACAACACGTGGTAATTATGCTGTTAAAATGTAGCTTATATGACACGTTCGTAGATTTACCATAGCAGCGCCATCTATGTATTATCTTCATTATAATATGAATTCAATTTACACTTCAGTCTAAGTAACACGTGGCCGGCTATGCTAACACCAAAAATTTAAAAAGTGGAAATAATTGAATTATACGGTATTTCGTTCACTACAAAATAAATTTAATTAATTTTATAGCGTCAATAACACGTGGTAATTATGCTGTTAAAATGTAGCTTATATGACACGTTAGTAGATTTACCATAGCAGCACCATCTATTGATTACTTACTCAACCCAGTCGAAAGGTATCGACATCTGTTAGAATCATTTGGATTTAACAGATAATTGTGACTGTCAAATAATAACAGACAAATAATTAGCAATAAATTAAAATTGCGACTATAATTTGAGATTTAAACTATCCTATCTCTCAAGTTGGATCGAACTGCACATGGTGTGCGGATTTTATTATAATCGGTTAAGTGGTTTAGGAGTCCATTGAGGACAAACATTGTGACACGAGATTTATATATATTAAGATGGCGATTACTATAAAGATTTAAAAAACGAATGCAGTGATTGCCCACCACATTTTAAAACATTACGAAAGAAGTAACTAAAAGTACACTTGTTACACTAAAATCAGCCGACAATCATCAAAAAGAAAAATGTTGTCAATTTTTAAAATTATAAAAGTTAGCACATGCCTAACAGTGACGTCTATCGTAATTCATTTAAACTAGCTGCTTTAGAATTTACAAAAAATGTGTTAATACTTAATGTTGGCAATCATTGTATGCTGGGCAATGTCTATAGCGGTTATTACAGATATACACTAGACACAAAAATTAAGGGATATAAAAAAAATTCCAAATTTTTGGGTGATTTTCAACGAGCTGTAACTCCGAGGAAAATGATCGTACAGAAAAAACAAAAAAAGCAAATTGTAGCTCCATGTCTCTAGTTTTCATCATTATTTCCGGAGTTATTGATTATCAAAGTGAAAAAGAACTTTTTTGCTTTGATTGACGATAACTCCGCGGTAAATTATCGTACAGGCTTTTTGAATACGTGAAATTAAATAGTATTAAATTTTCTAAAAGAGCTTTTGAATGAAACAATCAAAAAAATTTTTTTGAAGCCCGTGGACCTTTTTTCAGACGAGAAAAAACTGGGAAAAATTTTTTTTTTGGTAGTTTTATAAGGATTTCTCCAGACCTGGACATGACAAAAATTTTTCATAGTCATATCTGAAAACTAGAGACATGGAGCTACAATTTGCTTTTTTTCTGTACGATCATTTTCCTCGGAGTTACAGCTCGTTGAAAATCACCCAAAAATTTGGAAATTTTTTATATCCCTTAATTTTTGTGTCTAGTATATTTTAAATACTTTTCGTTAAGCTCAGTCTGCGATCTCTCTGGCGTCACAGTAGAAATCCCCCGAAAAAAACATATTCCAACACAATGCCACAATTGTCAGGCATACGGTCACTCAGCACGTAACTGTTACGTCAATGCACGTTGCGTAAAATGCTTAGAAAACCACTCCACTAAGGAGTGTACGCGTACCCGCGACTCTCCGAATCCACCGAGCTGCGTCAACTGCGGTAAGGACGGGCACCCCGCGAACTATCGCGGATGTGAACGTGCCCCACGCACGAGACACGCTCGCGTCCCTCAACGAGCACCGTCAGCGCACACCGCGGCAGCACGTCCCGCTCCGCCACCGCTTATGTCAACCCAGGCCTTCCCGAGCCTTTCCGGTCCTGTGCGAGTCACTCTTGCGCACACATCCGCACAAACCCCATCTAACGCGTGGGCCGCCAAATCGCAACCAGCGAAAGCTAAACCCGCAAGTTCCACCGCATACGCATCGTCATCCGCCTTCCAAGGCCTCGATTGGCTCGCAGGCCTTCTCAAGGAACACCTTGTCGACGACCTCATCGCGTTTGACGATATGATTAGTTCAAGTCGCGATTTCGACCGCCTCAAGGCCATTAAGGCCTTCCCTGACATCGCGCGCTCCATGCAACGCCTCATTCGCGCTTCTCCGTAACTAGTTTTTCGAAATGGAGGATAGAATTAGACCCCGTGGCCTTTCTTTATCCTTTTTTAACGCACGTAACTTAAAACCCCAAAGAGACTTAGTCGCTAGCTTCCTTAAGGAGCGGCAAATAGACGTGTTTCTCATACAAGAGACACTTCTTAAACCGAGCGTTCGTAATCCCGCGATTGCAAACTACAAGATAGTAAGAAATGATCGTACCGGCGTAAGAGGCGGCGGCACGCTCATATACTATAGAAAGTCACTATATTGCATGCCAATAGATCCTCCCGAACTCACCAACTTAGAAGTGTCGGTGTGCAGAGTGGGCATGACCGGTCATCCCACTATCCTTATGGTTTCCGCATACCTTTCACCTAACAAAACTCTCCTTCAGTCGGATCTGGAGACGCTTTTCGCGCTCGGTGACTCTGTTATAGTGGCTGGCGATCTAAATAGCGGGCACATTCAATACAACAACCCGCGTAATACCACTAATGGTAGGACACTATACTGGCTAGAAAATGCGCTTACCTTTGATGTAATTGCTCCTTCAGAGCCAACTCATTATCAAGCTAACTGCCGCCCTTCAGTTTTAGACATAGCTATTTTAAAAGGGATCGCGCTTCAGGTGCGGCAAATTGAAGTCGTACATGAACTAGATTCCGACCACCGTCCAGTAATTCTGCAACTAGGCCACCCGAGTGACTACACACCCGCTTCAGTCAAAGTAGCTGACTATTCAAAGCTCAGACACTATCTCTCAAATAATCTCTCCTCTCCTTACTTAGATAGGATCCCCGACGAGATAAAGTCTGTGACCGATGCCGATGTGGCGATTGACTCCCTGGTCGGTCACCTCCAGAATGCAATCAGGGAAACCTCAAAAGAGGTAAGGTCGGCAAACGACCGCCGCTTCATACTCCCTGATGACATTCGAAGACTGATCACGGAGAAAAACGCCGCGACTCGCGCTCACGATTCTTATCCGACGGAGGAAAATCGCGTACGTCTACGTAACCTACAAAGATCAGTTAAATCCCGTATCTCTGAACTACGCGGTCAAAGATGGCACAGCCTCTTAGAGGAAATCAAACCGTCTCATCTCGCCTTTTGGGACCTTGTTCGTAAACAGAAGAGCAGCTATTCGTCTGCGATGCCCCCATTAGATAGAGGCCCTGGCAATTCACCCGCCTTCGAAAGTATAGACAAGGCAGAGTATCTCGCTGCTACTCTCGAACAGCAGTGTTCTCCCAATCCCTATAAATACCATACCATTGATCCCGAACACGTCAGGAGGGTCGATCGAACAATTCAATCAATAAGAGAGACCCTCCCAATCGAAAACTTAGAGCCGGTTACAACTGACGAAGTCCTCGCTATCATAAAAGCCCTTAAGCCAAGGAAAGCCCCCGGACCCGACGGAATCAGGAACGAAGCCCTCAAACTTCTTCCTGATAAACTCATAGCCCTTCTGGTCTGCATCTTCAATGCGGCCATAACTCACTGCCATTTTCCAGCCGCTTGGAAAAAGGCAACGGTAATAGGTATCCTTAAGCCCGGGAAAAGGGCAGCCCATCCAGAAAGCTACCGCCCAATAAGCCTCCTCAATACTATAGGTAAAATATACGAGCGGCTTCTGTTGAACCGATTACAAGCCTTTGTCTCAGACAAATGTCTCTTACCATACGAGCAATTCGGCTTCCGACCGAAGCACTCGTGTACCCACCAAGTGCTCCGCCTCACGGAGCATATTCTCTCCAATTTCACGGAGCTACGCCGTCCCAGGCGCACGCTTGCTGTATTTTTCGACATATCCAAAGCCTTCGATAAGGTCTGGCACGAAGGCCTCATTTATAAACTCAACCTCTTTCAAGTTCCGGACAGACTAGTCCGCATAATTCTTGCTTATTTATCGGACCGCTCCTTCTGCTACAAAGCGGACGGAGCCCTATCCTCGCCTCACCCTATACGCTCAGGAGTCCCGCAAGGCTCCATCCTAGCGCCTTGCCTGTTCAACTTGTTCGTTAGCGATATCCCCGAATTTCCCGACGTCGCAGTAGGCTCCTACGCAGACGACACAGTCATCTTCAGCTCGGCCAGGAATAGGATTCACGTATACCACCGCGTCCAAAGAGCCGTCTCTATGTTTGGGTCCTGGTGCCTCAAATGGCGCATAGGAATAAACCCAGAAAAAAGTGCAGCTATCATGTTCGATCCTCACGCGAGGAGAGATATAAAAAAGACATTACACCTATTCGACGTCAATATCCCCTGGGCTAATGAAACTAAATATCTTGGTGTAGTTTTAGATAGGCGCCTAACCTTCAACAAACATATAGATTACGTTCAGAAAAAAGCTTCCATGGCTATGGTTCTGCTACGCAATCTCACCTCTAAGAGCAAAATGGCACTCAGACATAAGCTCACAATATACAAAGTATGTATCCGTCCCATACTTACTTACAGTTGCCCCGTATTTGCTCACGCTTCACGCACCACCCTTCGCAAACTACAAGTATTGCAAAACAGATTCATGCGCATAGCCGTTCAAGCCCCGTTTTACGTCCGTAATGTAGATCTCCATAGAGACATGGACCTTCCGTCCATGTATGCATATATTAAAGACATTACAAAGAATTTTTTTGCAAATGCCGAACTTCATCCTAACCCCAAAATAGTACACGCAGTTAGCTACACTTCCAATCCGCATGCCAAAGGCTTTGCTCGCCGGCCACGTAACTGCTTCTCCGATGCCGTCGATAAAATAACGAGATTAAACGCGCTTCTCCCTGCCGTCTCCACCAATCGCACGTGTCCGCGTACACGTCCGCGTAACCGCCGTCCTCGCCGCCGAGGCCGAGCGGATAACTTCGCTCCCGCACACCCGCCGCGGCCTCCTTCCGCAGACGCCTGAGCCTAGGTTCGATCCTCCGGACAGGAGCCCTCGAGTGACTCTGCTCGCGCGATACAGTGACACTCTACATCACTGAGATTACATCATCACACCGCATACCATTCGTGCACACTCACACGTTAAGTACACGGTTCTGTAAGGGACTACCCTCGCGGCCCTTGAGCTGCTTACCTGATAAGGTCGTAGTTAGTATCACTAATTTAGTAATAAAGAACCTGTTGGTTAGTCAGGATCATGAATCTTTTTCATTTACCGGCAGCAGCCCTAGCCGAGGTTCGGCCGTCCTGGCACCCTTGTGCCTGCTGCCTCGGGGCTGAGTGCCCTCAGCACTCGCCTCCAAAAGTCCGGTGAAGCTGTCAAAGCCCTTGGGGCTAACAGCGTAAGTCAGGTCGAAAAAAAAAAAAAAAAAATATATATTTTAAATAGTTTACTAATTTAGTATTTTATTATTGTTTCAGCGTGTTGAAGATCGTACTGAAATTTTTGAATTTATCACAGGACAAGTAGTATCTTCAGCTATACCATCTGATCAAGAGGTAATAAAAGATTTGCAAGAACTTGCAACAATGACTAAAGGAGAGAGAGCCGATCGGGCCTTGTTATCATTACTAACGCGTGTTAAAGCCAACCGCGAACAAACATCTACACAACAAAACACCATAGAACAACGTCCACGTGTGCAATGGAGGCTGGATGTGAGTGACAATCGACACGAAAGTGCTTTATCAAATTTTTTTCGTATAGAATCGCCTTCTTCCGTTGATATAAATGAACTGTTTGATTATCTACGAACGAGAATTGTTGCCGGCGAAAACATAATAAACGTTCTTGAGCAACATATCCCACGAATTATTGAGTTACAACCGCATGCGGCAGCTAGTCTTTTAGTTGAGTATTCAGGAGAATTAGTCGTATCATTTTTGCAAGCGAATAGAAATGAGAAAGCTCTCGAGTTTGCAGAGTGTTTACGGGAGGAGGGTCGGCTCAAAGGTGAAGGAGCGGCCGCACACTTACGTAATCTGTGTGCTTTATGTCCCTCTCGGGTCCGTGAATTTTTGTTACAAAATCCTGGTCTCGTACGGCCAGAGGAGGCACTCTCAGTAGTACGTGAAATGGGGCCACCAGATTCGGAGCCCATTTGTTTAGAAATGGCCGGCGACGCTGGAGCTGCACTCGATGCTCTTCTCCGTCTTGCTGCATCTAGTGACAAAGAGGAAAGCAAAACGCTGTTCATGATGGAAGCCGGTGAATTGTGTGCGCGTATAGCTCCAACAGTTCCATCTGCTGATGCTGCCAATATGTGGATGCGATTATTTCGCTCTGAGGTAGGAACACCTGCCACTTTATTACTAGAGGCGGTGGCCTATCTTCCTGTAGAGCAGATGCTCGGTAAGATGTGTGAATCTCCTCGAGTAGCTCTTGCAATATTGGCATGCGCATCTAGCCGGTGTGATATTTGGAAGTGTGCTGTTCGGGTAGCAGGACGCGAATCACACGAAAATCTGGCGCGAGCTCTAACACATGGTCATAAAGCTGTACCAGTGAGAGGAGACTGTGTTCGTTGCGGTCAACGTTTTACAGGATCTGGTCCCGTACGCACTGGCCACTGTGGGCGTGCTTACCATGCAAATTGTGAACTTGATACTAGATGTAATATATGCGGACGATGTATACCGGAGAATGTTGTAGCACTGCCAATGCGAACACCCCGTGACTCCTCGTCGCCGCCGCTCGATTTTTCTTTGTATTTGATGGCGCCTCCTAGACCAGACCTTGAGGGTATAGTGTGATAGAGTTTGTAGAAGAAAACAAAAACGTTGTTTCATATTTATTATCATCGGGGATAGTGCAATTTCACCATTGTTTGGGTGGATAACAGTACATATCTGCGCTTTGATAAATTGTGCAGGACCTTTTTAATACATTATAATTTAGAATGGTATAGAAATCTTGCTTTGTGTACTTATATTTTTTGTACATAGTAAAAACAATAGTTTAATGACGTTAAAACATAACGCAATGCACAATGTTGTAATTCGTGCGCATGTTGTAGGGTATGCACAAACTTCCGATATTAAAGGGGCATTTTATTTTAATATTTTGCATAGATTTGTTTGAATAATTGTTAAACACTATGTCATTTAGGTCATCAATTTTCAAAATGAGAAACCTTACTTTTAACCTTAGATTAGGGGCCATCAAGTATTACGTAATGCAATTTGGGGTTGGGGTCTTATAAGACGTTATGATGCGTTACAAGGGCGGGAGTGGGTTCGAACAACGCATAATGTAACACTGATTTTTTTATTTAAACAAATACTAGGCTATAAAATTTTCTCAAGTTAGCAACTCTTTTCGTTTATATTATATGGAGAATCCTTCGACTATTTATAATCGCATTGTCTACGGTAAAGATAAATAAGTTATTTTATTTTAATAGTTTATTAGTAGACAAAGATAAAATATATTTATGACTTTTAGGTAAAAATGCTGACTAGTGTGTTTCATAACGTTTGAGGAGAGGGAGTGGAGTACAGAAGAATGTTATGGCGCGTTATATAGGGGGCAGGGAGTGTAAAAAATCTTCAAAAATTACGTTACGTAATATTTGAACGGCCCCTTACTACTGATTCAACACTACAGTCACACATAGTATGTTACATATACTGTTCGCGAGTGTCATATTGACAATATTCTATTGTCGAGTCAATATTAATAAGCTGTTGCCCATGCATGTTTGTTTAATCACTGGTGTTAAATTTATGTCAGAGAGATACATTTGGACACTTCCCCGACATTCACTATGTTGTACTGTTATAAAATGTAAAAAAAAATATGATTTTACTAAAAGTATTCATTAAGACAAGTATAAAATAAACTGAATGCGGTTAATAATAAGCAGACGCGTATCAAATATATTCATTTTTTAGAAAAATAAAAATGACTTTCTCTAATTACTAAAAACATCCTTTTTTTTACCTACCTTTTCACTGTGATTATTGAAAACCTTTATATGAATAGTACAAATTAAATTCCTTAAACTTTGAAGATTTATTGTTATTTTTGCACACGTCTAAAATTAATTAGATACGTCCACATCTGAGAATATATCACGATACGCGACGGTAGCAAACGAGCATGCGGTTTTCTGATAGCAAGAGGTAACTGCAGATTTTTTAAACCTTTTTGTTTAACGTAGGTATATTTTTGTATCTTCCACCAGCATATATTCGGCAGGCAACGGAAAGGGGGGTATGTAGGGCTCTACTGGAACTTGCATTGTGGCCAACTTGTAGACTCAAGTGAAGAGTATTAACTCTAGTTGAATAGAGAATGAGCTTTGACGATCATAAGCGCCTTCTCAGGGTCTAAATTGAATAAATTGCACACTTCATAACGCGAAGCGTTTGAGGTTGTGCATTCCTCTCAACATTCGTAAGTCGAGCAATTTTTGAGATTTCAGTGATTATTATTTTTGTTTTTACGGCAATGCAAATGTTTTATTATCCAGAGAAATACTCTCACTGTCACAGTAGATTATTTTTAAATTCATTTATGCTTACTAAAAAAACTATTTTTTTTTCGTGGACGTCCGGATTCCTGTGTAAAAATTACGCCCAAAAAACTTAATTTATTGGGACTATTTCTTTTTTATAACTCTAGATTGACGTCGGATTACTTCCTATTTAATATAAATACTTAAATCTAGGCATTCAATTGTAATTACGTTATGAGGCGTGAACTTTGGATTTTCCAAACTATTTGAATTTAATTTTACAGATGGGTCGTTGTATGCTTGGCGTGATTAAAAATAATGACGTCAATAGTGAAGTTTTCGCCACGACCACAACGATCGTGTTCGTTGTGGAACGGTTGAAGATATGTCCTGAGCGCTGTGAACACAGCCTCAGTTGATATTATTGTGCATATTAGGATATTCAAATATGTACAAAAGCAATCACATAAAGATCTTAATTTTTTTTAGGGACTTTTATAATTTAACGTTTTATCTCTTGTAGAATCGAAAAACGGTGCACCACAAAATTTTAGAAATTAAATTTTCTCAATAGTCGGAATTAATGAACATTTTTTAGTGTCATATGAAATTAATCGATTAATTAAATTATTAAACATCTCTCAGGTGTTGACATTTGATGAATTAAAAGTTATAAGATTATGTATTTATTAGGTAAAAAATTACTTAGTTCTAAAACCTTAGAACAACATAATCATAAATTATATGTTCATTTTATATAAATGAAACGATTCAGGTCGAAAACTAAATGAAACGTGAATAAATACTGTAGCCGTTGCTTTGTTTACGTTAAATGATATGGGGCATTACTCAATAGGCCTGTTATACACGAGATCTATCACGTAACGCATTCTTATGTACTCGTAGAGGAACGTCAAGTCGTGTAACTGTTTGATGATGGTGCTTTTAAAGTCTATTTTCTTTATTATGCAATTTAGTAATACCCGTAGTGATATAATTTTAAAGACCTGAAACTATCGTTGGCTTGTACGTAATTTGCAACTGTTGGCTAGTCCCAGCGGGACCTTATTGCATTTAAAGCAGACTTTATGGGGTGTAGTGAAACATATTTTGGCTGTGATTGGAATCATTGTGACATAGTAACCATATAGCTCGTACAACTTTTCCGCAATAAGCACCATGATGATACATTTTATTTCAATAATTATCTGTATCTCTGCACAATTTAGAACACTTTTTTCAAAGTTAAGATTTAGCGTTATGGCCATAACCTTACCTGATCTTAAATGACGATACGGCCCAAGTTGGTGCAAGTGCAACTACCGGAACACACCCTATTACTATTTAGCGGCAGATGTTCAACTTAAGGGTAGTTGCTAACCTGGCTGGCACATTAGAGAAGTCCCTACCACCATGCTATGGTTTCCTCACTATGTTTTCCTTCACCGAAAACTCAGGTTCTTTGTAGGTGGATTCGAATTCACTTTCCTTTACGCGAAGCCCGTACACACTACCACTGAACTATCATCGCTTCAAAACACTTATAAGCAGACCACACATTATTTTGTCCATCCAACATTCAAAGGCTTATAGAATTTAGGACATGTTTAATGTGTATTATTTTTATTTAACTAGACTATTTATAACTAGAGCCCGATATGTAATGTTTTAATGAGTCTTGCATATGCAACTGTCAAGATAACGTCTCACAACGTAATTGACCTTGAATGGAAAAAAAGCGCGCTGCAATTTTTAAAATAATTTATATTGAAGAATCATTTGAAATTATAATAACATTGTCATATTCTTACTTAAATTTAATTCTATATAAACTGCTTACAACCATCAAAATACAGTAGTTTAAAAAATAATATCAAATTATTTGAAATTGTATAAAAAGATATGTACCTATTTAATTATTTTGTGTAAAAATTTATAAAAAAAGAGAAATATATAATTTTAAAACAGTTTGCAAGCACTTAATAAGCAAATTGGTTTCATCTTCAAATTACAACAATACATTTAAATCAACATAAACAAACATAAAATATTATGCTTTTTTTTAATATATTGAAGCAAATATGTAAATACTACATGAACCGAAATGATTTTCCTAATCATGCGAAATAATTTCTTCTGTAAATTTTCAGCTAGTACTTACAGTTCAAATAACTCGTAATAATCAAATATATCTTTATTTTATATTAGCAGACAATAAATTCCAAGTTATAATATAATAAACTTAAACTTGCACATCAACCCTTACATAAGGTGTAATATATTAATCCTACTAAATACATTAGTATTTAAAACGTAAGAACTATCGCAATACATTCATTACTCTCTAATATACAAGCAAGGTTATTTTTAAATGAGACTGAAGAGCCATGTGTATTGGAAAGATTCACATTAAGCCAAGTTAATTTTTTGCCAGATAATGATTTGCAGAACTGATAAGTTAAGAGAGTGAAGTGGTAGAGGTAATCTATAGTTCCAGGGTCCTCTAAGTCTCTAGAAGTTTCTTCAACATATTTGAGATTCGCCAAGCCCAGATTAATAGAGAAAATATGCAGTGTGAGACCGTAAACACAGAAAACAAAAGAAATCAACACTTACTAGAAAAAAGTCGCCCACATTTCCATCTCTCGGTGTCAGGGGTAATAACACTACTATCAAAGGCATTAGGGTATTACACTTACATTTATATATTATACTTATGGCTTTATATTAAGTGTTCAGGTTCACGAAAACGAGATAGCCATCAAGCATAGTTACCAACGTTTGGAGTACCAGTTGTAGGGTATATTCCGACTCTAGGTAAAGTTATACAAAAACAAAATGGTCAACAAGCGCCAGCTGCTTGAGAAGTGACGTTAATTTCACTAATAATCCATTATGTGTACTATTCTACGACTGTTAGGTAGCATCAACTAAGATATTATACTCGAAAATGGTGGCAGGACTGTGGTGCATACTACCATCACCAAATCTTGAATCTGCATAGAGAACTGCTAATGCGTGAGTTTATCCAATTGTTGGAACCGCAGTATTCCATTAAAAGGAACATATATGTGTAACTCGACAATAACACGCTAACAAAATACTCATACCATATAATGTAATATATCCTCACAGAACTTTAAACAAAAAAATTGAGACTCAATCAAAATATTGGCTAACTGATTGAGTTAACTTCATAACTCTGCAAGATATTATCAGCAAAAGAAGCTACATCTCGAGTGGATGGATTTGGAAGGACTAATTATATTTGGTATGGGAAATTAATTTTAATTTATCTCTACCAATGTTACTGGTAGACCACCAGCAGACTCTCATTCAAAGCCTAACTACTGATGATGCATGTTGCATGCATACTGATGTAGCATGATTAACAAATGGTCTCAACAATACATTTGAACAAAACAAAGATCATTCTCATCTATTTTACTAACTGAAATAAAATCTACATGTCAAACCTGTATTGCATTTTAATCAATGAGTAGTCACAAGATTGTTTCATTTGAAAAAAAGATTAGTCAGAGGAACATTGCCACTGAAAATTTTGGCACTACAAAATTATTCATTCCTGTGTCAAGACAGTCAGATGAGATGTCAAAAGAGGGAAATCACACTCAGTGATGATAGTATTCATAACAGTTAATATACAGATAGACAGCATAAATACACTTTATAAATATGTTTTTTTTTTATCTAGCAAAGGATTTTGTACACATAATTCTCTGTTGTTAATTAATACTTTTGCAATTTAATGTTGTGACATGCCTCATTCGGTGATGTGTATAAAAATAGTGTGGATAGGTGGCATTTCATGATTTAGTAGATTGGGAATAGAACTATATGTTGTGTAAGAAAAAGTACTTTCCAGTATACATTCATATTACATCAAGAACAGAAAAATCTTAAAATTACTATGAATATACTAAATGCTATCATGAAAAGTAAAACCTGATATTGTGAATTTACTAAAACTATATGCATATTTTACATTCAATTATTAAAGTGATCTGAAAGTGGAAGTCGCACAAATATCCTATAAAATGACTTAATATATAAAATTTTATAATGTTTATTAAAGATTGAAGTACTGATTAAATAAAAAATAAGAGCTAAATATAAACTAACAAATGATTGTACATCATTTTATCAACCACTTCAAATTTTGGAAGTCTTCAATGTATATTATATTTGCCCAGTTTTGGTAGAATATGAATTTCACAATAAATCTATAGAAAACTAGCCTTATTCAGCATTGTCATAACGAACTCTGAAAAAGAAAATTATCATAATAATAACCATAACAATATTTATTTTATCCTGGTTTATAATTTTGCTTTGAAAATAATAATAAATATACCTTTGGCGTTGGCCTCTTCTTTTGCTAAGTCGACGACCAGAGGTAGGATCTTGCAAGGTAAATCGATTAGTTGCTTCTGGTGCGACTCTTAAGTTTCGAGTGTCTAATGAACGAACATTATCCACCTAAAAATATAGGATTAAAAACATTAATCAACAATACTCTTAAAGTGAATGTGCACATAAGTCCAATTATTTATATATTACAACCTTATCCATAAATTTCTTTATTAATTCAGGGCAGTTCAAATTGCCCTCTGGTTCCCAAGAGTCAAATCTACTAGACCATCCCTTCCAATGAATAAGAAATTCTCTACTTCCATTTTTTTTATGATGCACTTCCATAATACGTTCAACCTGAAGCATAAGTTAAATTAAGGTTAAAATTACATTTGCTATTAATATATTACTAACTGAATTTTGCAAATACTTCTTTACCTCATATTCAGCATTTTCATCAGCACTCTCTTTATCCCATTGTGTCTTAGGTCTTTTAGATGGAGTTTTGGTTTCTTTACTACTTTTAGATTTTCTTTTAAAACCTTTTTTGGGAGCTTTACTTTCCTTATTTTTTGAATTTTCTTTCTGTATTAAGGTAATATAAATTGGTTGAATTCAAACATGACAATAATCATTATTACACAAGGTTAACAAATATCTTGATTTGGATTTGGATAATTTAATTTTATGTAATATTAGTTAATACAGTTTTAAATTCATTATTTAGGTACTATGAATTATGTTTGTCTCCATAGTGCATAATCTATACATCTATAATATTATAATGTGGAAATGTCTGCTTGAACACCCTAATTTTAGGAACTACTACTCAGATTACAAAAAATCTCTTTGAATTTGATAGAGCAATCATTGAGCAAGGTTTTTGGCTGTTTAACATCCTGCTCCACCACCATCAGCTCAATTTTCTCTTTTTATGAATTAAGCTGAGTATGTATTTAAACTATACATAATATATACCTCTTCATTAAACTTGTTAATTAAATCTGGGCATGACAATGTGTTCTCAGGTTCCCATGTGTCACTATCAGCAGAATATCCTTTCCAACGGATTAAATAATGTAATTTCCCTTTAATTTTCTTCGAATCAATTATTTTTTCAACCTAAAATGAATATATTTTCATTAATATTAAACTTGTGCCATAGACATTATACTTGTTTAATATAATTTAATATTAGGACCTGAAAACACACATTATTATGAAAGAAAAAAAATACCAGTCCATACTTCCCAAAATTAAAAAGAGTTAAATCAATTTCTAAATAGTAAACATGGGTCAGACTGCTCATTATTAATAAAATTTTAATTAAATTATTGTTTTATAGCTACACTCTCTGTAGCAACTGCAAAGAGCCAATAATTTCTAACTGACAAAAGAGGCCTTTGTACAAATACGAGGTATTTCGATAAATAGGAGTTTAGTCACAATATAAAATTTTTTGTTTTACACAATTGTATTAAAAACCACTTCAAAAAGTTTCACTTTATACCTAATATGCTATATTTGCACTTATATTTAAATCAATAAAAAAGTGAATACCTTTGAAAATGTCAGATAGAAGGTATTGTTACTTCGCCTTCAATATACTGTTCTGCCTCTACCTAATTACCACAGTAAAAGTACATGAAAATATTTTAACAATCATTCTTATTTATTCTTGTATTTATAGTAATATTATAAAGTTGTCAACTTTGTTTTAATTTTATCTTAGAACCTACCAGTCAGATTTCAGTTCTTAATGTATTTGACACAGCAATCCTTGAGTAACAGTTTAGGTTATTAAATATCACTGTACCACCAATACAAGGAAGGCTGTATTGAAAAAGATACAAAAACAGGCAAAAATTATGAAATAATTTTGAAAATGCATGCATGCATACCTATGCAAATTTGCTTAAAAAATTACAAAAGTTGCTGGCATAGCTAGTATATCATAAATGAGTAAACTTTTAATATTCCCTTAGAAAATACCTTTTTAATTTATTGTTTAAAAAACTTAACTCATTATCACCTAGCCTAAGTTAATAATGATACAAATTTAAAGGTGTCAACTTCATATTGTACACATCTATTAAGGTGGATAATTATGTAGTTTATAAAAATGATGCAGTGGGCAGATATTAGTTTGATCTATACAGTGTGCAAAACCCTTTCAGCAAAAATTAATTATCAAATAAAGATCTGTTAGCTTTTTAAACATAACTTCAAGTACTTGAGCCGTTATCAAAACTAGAGCTACTGATCAGAAGTTATATAGATAGGTAAGGAACATCGGAACTTCATAAACTGAAAGTTCTAACATTTCGGAAGAACATTTAAACATATAAAGATATTAACATTGTAAAAAAACAAAAAATACTACTCGGTAACTAATGATAGTAATAATCTGGAATAACTAGGTTTTTTTGAATAGGCACGAAAAATATCGAAATTACAATTGACATTGGTAGATACCGATACAGTGCCTAGTCAACTCTAATAAAAAAACATTACAAAATCAAGGGTTTTACGAACCTCATATTCTTCCTCTGTTGACGTTTTAACTTTACTAGATTTACGTTTTTTAGCATTGCTTCTACTCAGAGGTCTACCTCTCTTATTCCCTTTAGACGCATCAGAGGACTCATCATTGTTTTCATTGCCGCTTTCATTAGCGTCGGAATCTTGATCATTCTCTTTAGAGTTCTTGTTACGGTTCGTCTCAGTTTGATCGTCATTTGCCAGAGAACCATTAGTGGACGAAATTACATCGTCGTCTGTGCGACTTTTTGATATTTTGCGCATAATGAACTTCCGTAAATACACAATATTTAGTTCAGGTGTCACCTTCCCTATACAAGCACACAACTAAAAGGAGGGAAAAATTAAAATGGAGGCTGGTGACAGTGTTGCCCGAGTTCTTGTGCATAGATAAAACATTAATACTTAAATTCTTGTGTATAAACGACAAATTGACAGTGTTTACTAGGACTGTGGATAAAATAACGATATTCGAAAGATTTATATTATTATTTGGATATATCGATTATTATTACTCAAAATTTTTTGGCGAAATATCGGTAGTTTGATATCGATGGTTGATATTTTTTTCTAAATATACTTTATTTTAATTATTTATTCTACAAAATCATCGTAAACGTCTACTGTATTTTATTTACAATATATTATGTTTTTCCTCATTTCATAGTTTATTATTAATTATTAGCTTAAAACCAAATATAATTTTAACATATATAAGATATTGTATATACATTAAATAATATATGGTATAAAAATTACAATAATCTATGATACTAGTTAATCTATATATCTAAATGCTGTTGTTACTTCTCACGTCAGCATTAATAGCTTAGCATCCCTACCTGTTATTAGACACAAGTGAAATTACAGCAAGTGTTATGAAAAAGTGAGGTCATGAAAAATAACTATTTTATTGTAACGTAGATGAAAAGCACGTGTTATTCGTGTTAATTTATTTAATATCTAGTTAGACAGAATTAGTTTAGTACCAAAATATTTCTTTGTTACTTGCCTTAGCTATGTCTTGGCTTACCAAACACTAATATTAAAAAATACTCTTACTGAAAAATATTAGTACACATGATCGTCTTATTTAAATTAAACAAATTTTTCTAACTTTCTTATACATCTATAATACAATTTGCTTAATAAATCTTTTTTGAGCTAAGTTTTTATTAAATAAAGGTGTAATATCGAAATATTGTTTTTTTTTCTATATATGAAAAACTTGATATTGATATATTTAGAAATATCGATATATCGAAAATATCAGCAGCCCTAGTGCTTACTAATTTATTACTGGTCTCTGTTTACAATCAGAACCCGACGCGAGGCAAGTATGATTTCGAGGTCGTATAGATAATAGAATTATCATACTTATTATAATTACATGGACTTGAGTACCAAATCATGCGTCTTATAAATAAATAAACCATATTTATTGCATTACATATACATTCTATTAATAAACTTAGTAATTTATGAATATAGATAGCATAATGTCAAATAGAACATATTATAACCGTCTTAAACAAAGTTTGTATTTTAAAATTTTTAAATCCTTGTGCCCGCCCTGCAATTTCATATGTCGGTAACTGTGACTAATAAGGCATAAGTGCCAAACAAATTTACTACAGAGTAATAAACCAACATTAATTAAAACTCTTACAAGAAAAATAGTTTACGTTAAAAAAATGGACTTACGTAATATATGTACTTCTGAATAGTAAAATGAAGATTAATTTTTATTATAAAATTATTTTATACAAGTTGAATAGATCATAGGCTTTCAAAGGGGGGTGCAACGCCACGCCATCCTTGGATGCCTTGAACTGTTGTACGGGATTATATTTATATAAAATAAAATATATATTTCTTATTTAATAGGATTTCACAAATTATAATCTATGCTTATTATTTAACACTGAACTGATATTATTTGAATTGCGAATGTCGCGGACCGAGTTTGGGAACTAATAGGTGGAATTTTAAGGCTCGATCCACACTATGATGCCGTTTTCGGTCCGATCTCGCTTCGGTTTCGGTCCGTTCCCGGTCGGGTAAAGTATTCTCAAACAAGGAAAGAATCAGAGTATTCTCACTATCGTATAGCTCTGGTTCCGATCCGGCATCGCGCCGGTACCGGTTGGTCGAAAAGAATATTTGACTGGAGCGAGATCGGACCTGTCATGACTTGTACCGACAGTGTGAAGACGTTTTTGTTTCAACTCCAGTCTTTCTTCGGTCGTGCAAAGAGATGTTACATTTTTCTTCTAGTCATGGCTAGTAATAAATCGTAGGATTCTGAAAAAGGCAAGTACTTTATTGGTGTTATTCATAACATTTGATCATAAATAATAAATAATCACACTATAATTATTTTCGTCAACTTTTTATAAGCGTTTTCCCCGAGAAAAAAGTATGGTAAAATTCGCGAACATTTTAAAAGAATAGTTGACTGTTTTGCATATTCAATAGATATTTCATATATAAAGTGAAACGGAATAAATTGAATACAAATTTTTATTTATTATTTCTAGATGAAATACTGATCGAATTAGTAAAAGGCAGACGCGGCTTATATGATTTGCAGTCACATTACTATAGTGACAATAATTATAAAAGGAAAATGTGGAACGAGATTAAAGAAGTGGTTGGATAAGAAACAATAAGAAATAAAAATTAAAATAAAAAAAAACAATAAGAACATAAGAAACGTCCTATGTCGACCATGGATCGAGACAGACTGAGTGTGGAACTAGTAGTGTAGACACAGCGAAATTTGATCGGACCGAGAACGGCATTATAGTGTGGATCGACCCTAAGTATTCTTTAAGAGTTGAGTGGCTCCTTTCCAGAGCATCCCGGGTCTGGGGGTGATAAGGACTAGACCACAGCAGTTTAATTTTAAGGAAACTGCAAGTTTGATTGAATAAGTCGCCTGTAAAATTAGTGCCTTGATCAGTTAAAATAAATTTTGATATTCCGAAAACTGAAATGAAGTGGACAAGACATTCACAACTTTTTTCGGCAGTTGCGTTGGATACAGGGTAACCAGTTGAAAATTTCGTAAGGTCGTCCTGTAGAGTGAGTATGTACTTGAGTTGAGCATTGCCAGATTTTGGTAATGGTCCGACGATATCTAGGGCAATGCTTTCAAAATGTTGTGTGGAAGTGCTGGTGAATTTGGAGCATTGGAGCTAGGTTGATTTTTCTTAGAGCTTTATTAGTTTGACATAGTCCACATTTCTTAACAAATTTTTCAACGTCAGTTCTCATATTTATCCAGTAGAATCTTTCCTGGATACGTTTTAACATTCGAACTGAACCTAGATGTCCAGCTATAGGTAAGACGTGATTTTCTTTAAAAACATTATAATTTCTGACGGTGTAGGATAAATCAAAGTGTTTTTATAAATATTAATAGAAATTTTTGTGTCATTGAGAAGATATAATAGTATATTGCAAATTTTTAATAAATTGGTAATGATCAAAAGGATTTCTAAAACCCGGTATAGCAATATCAATTTCCTCCGGGTAGTTTATTATTAGATCGTTTCTTAGATATTTAAGATTTTTATAAATGTCTTCGTAATCGGCTTTGTCAAAGTGATGAACTCTTGTGAACAGGAAGTAATAGGCTTTGTTATCATTTTCAAATTTTAAATAGGAATGTAGAATTCTTTCTTGATTATTTATTTCACAACGATTAATTGAATTACCTAATACGTCATTGATAAAGTGATTCGACTCGTTCATGTCTATGGATGTCAGGATTACAATAATTTTGTTTCTATAATTTAAAATACTATTACTAAATTCTCGAATATTTACATTTGATTTAAATTCTTTATTACTAATAGTTTTGAAACATTTTGTATAGGAATCATCATCGTTTAAACATTCTAAGGGGTCTATACTTTGGTTTTATTTTACAGGTAATTCATCATGTTGATTTTCAGAAGCAGGTTAATTGGAAAGAGTTTCATTGGAGACATATTTTTGGATAGGGTTTACCAGATATCGTGCCAGAGCATCGGTGTTAGAATTCACCTTACCCCTCTTCTAACTATAGACGCCAACGGATTAGTCTTAATCCGAGATCTTTATAATTGAAAAGCCAACTCAGAGGTTTATAGTTAGTCATTATTTTAAATCGACGACCAAACAGGTATGGGCGAAAAGTTTTTGTTTCGTAAACGATTGCTAAACATTCCTTCTCGGTAACACTGTAATTACATTCCGCTTTATTTAGTTTACGAAAAGCGAAAGCGATTGGTCTATCTTCACCAACATTGCCTTGTTATAGGATGGCTGAAATAGCATAATTTGATGCATCACAAGTTAAAATGAAGGGCTTTGTGAAGTCTGGATATATAAGTACCAGAGCTGTTACTAATATTTCTTTAAGTTGTTCTAAAGCTAACTATTAGCTTTTGGTCCAATTAAAAGGGACATCTTTCTTGAGGAAATTTGTTATTGACTTAGCATTTTTTGAGAAATCTGGTATGAAACGGCGGTAATAGGATGCTAAGCCAAGAAACTACTTAATATCCTTAGGACATGTGGGAATGGGGAATTGTGTAAGGGACTTAATTTTTTCTGGATTTGGTTTCACGCCTTCATCACTAATGACGTGACCCAAATATGCCGCCTCTTTCCTAAGGAATTCGCATTTTTCTGGTTGCAGTTTTAGGTTAAAGTTTCTTAATCTTTCAAATATCAAATATAATTTTTCAATATGGGAAAATAAATCGTGGGAGTATACAACGACATCGTCTAAGTAAACAAAACTATGTACACCCTGCAAACCCGATAAAACAGTATTCATTGTTCTTTGAAAAGTTACAGGAGCATTTTTGAGAACAAAAGGCAATCCGTTGAATTCAAAATGGCCCTGCGGTACACTAAAAGCCGTTTTTGGTGCGTCCGTGGGGCTCATGTTTATTTGATGGAAACCGGACGCGAAGTCTAGTGTTGAAAAGTATTTGCTTTTTCCTAGTTGGTCTAATATCGCACCAATCTGGGTTATATTGTTTATTATTGAGTTATATTGTCTACCTAATGGTTATATTGTTTAACTTTCTGTAATCTATCATAATCCTATATTTCCTTGTCCCTGATGAATCTAATTATTTAGGTACGATCCAAATCGGTGATGACCATGGTGATTTTGAGGGACGGATTATGTTTGATGCAACTTTTTTTCCATTTGGGTTTCAACCTCTTTTTTGTGTACCTCTGGAAATATATATGATTTTATATTGGTGGGTTGAGTGGTGGTCGTTTTTATTTCATGTTGGGTAACATCTGTGGACGTCAATTCGTCATTCGGTAGATGGAATATATCAGACTATGCGTCACAAATTTCCCCCAGGTTTTTCTTTTCATCGGAATTTAGATGTGACGTATTTATGAGTTGGAATAATTGTGTGCTCCTTTCAATACTATTATTTTTTCGTTGATTTTGTATATTGTTTATTTATGTATAATTAATCGGAAATAGTGTGAGTAATCGGTGGGCTTTTATATTCATAGGTTTGTCGTATAAGTTTAGAACCGTTATTCTATTATTTTCCATTACTTTAGGTATACAATTTGATATAAGCAGTGAGTCAGAAATATACTGATCGAATATTATTCCTTCTTTTATTTCTTGGTTTCTAAGTGAACATTCTATTACAGTCTCACTTCTTGCTGGGATGATCTATGAAGGTTCCTTAAAGGATAGGTTTATTATGTTATCACTTACTTCTAACGATGATGTGCTATAATTAATATGGCAGCCCAGTTGCATGAATAGGTCGTTACCGATTATTCCATCATACGGTAAATTTATGTTCTTAAATAAATGAAAAATATGCGAAACAATAAATTTTAGGTTGAATTGTAGTTGTAGACAATACAATCCTATATTACTTAATGATTCGTTTTCTGAGTAAATTCCTTTAATCTTTGCTTAATTATTAGATAATTCATATTTGTTATTAACTAATTCTGTTTTCAAAATACAAAGGGATGCGCCAGAATCTATATGGAAAGTAAGTGGTGTTTTGTGTACGGGTGTTTGGATTATAATATGGGGTAAGTATCGTTCCTTGTTTATTATTTCGTATATTTTGTTGGAATTAAATTCAATATTTGTAGGCTCTTTATTGGGAACCATACGAGAGGAGAGGCCATGAGTTTGAGGCTGTTTACCCTGTCCGTTGGCCCGTGGAAAAGGAAGACCTTGAGTTTGGGACTGGTTACCCTGTCCGTTGGTCTGTGAATAAGGAAGACCTTGAGTTTGGGCTGGTTACCCTGTCCGTTGATCTGTAGATATGGAATACCTTGTGTTCGGGGCTGGTTACCTTGTCCGTTGGTCTGTGAATAAGGAAGACCTTGAGTTTGGGTCTGGTTACCCTGTCCGTTGGTCTCGTATTTACCATCAGGACATTTGAATTTGGTTGTGTCGGATTTTCGTGGTACACGTCCCGCACGACACTTAAACGGTACTTCTATTCGTTTAAATCATCATCGTGTTGGTATTCTTTTTTTTTTTTTTTTTTTTTCGACCTGACATACGCTGTTAGCCGTAAGGGCTTTGACAGCTTCACCGAACTTTTTGGGGGCGAATGCTAAGGGCACTCAGCCCCATGGCAGAGGGCGCAAGGGTGCCAGAATGGCCGAACCTCGGCTTGGACTACTGCTGGAACACGAACAAAGATTCGCGATCCTAACTAACCAACAGGTCCTAGCAATAACATAGGGCAAGCTACGCGAGGGCCGCAGGGGTAGTCCCTTACAGAACCGTGTACTTAATGTGTGGGTGTGCATGGATGGTATGCAGTGTGATGATGTACATTCAGTGATGTAGAGTGTCATTGTATCGCGCGAGCAGAGTCACTTGAGGGCTCCTATCCGGAGGATCGATCCTAGGCTCAAGCATCTGCAGAGGGAGGCCACGGCGGGTGTGCGGGAGCGAAATTTACCGCTCAGCCTCGGCGGCGAGAACGGCGGTTACGCGGGCGTGTGCGCGGACACGTGCAATTGGTGGAGACGGCAGGGAGCAGCGCGTTGTGTTGGTATTCGTTTTTGTCTTGAACTACATTATTTTCTTGTGGTTCTGGATTGTTTAATGTTCCGATGTGATTTACACGCGGATTGGTTTTGTAAGGAATTTTTTTTTTGTGGACAAATGAGGTTTGAACATGAGGTTGAAATTGTGGTCTTTTCCCATATTTCTTAATATTGTATTCACATAAGCGGCAGTTCTCTAATATATGTCCAGCCTTTTTACAGTATCGACAAAAAGCTATGGAAGGTTATTTGTTTCTTGACGTCCATGGCTTTGTATTATGGAAATGACCATTATTTTGTTGCTTATAAATCGATTCAGATCGTTTTGGTTATATGGGTGTGTTTTTGTAAATAATTTATTGGACTTTCTCTTCAGACACGGCTAAGTTTATAGCATTATTTAAATTTTTAGGGGTTCTACTTCTTCGATTGTTAGATATTATCGGATGTAAACCTATAGTGTATATGTGTAATGCGAAATCCTCCATGGCTGCCAGACGGCCAGATATTACTTTTTTTGCATTGGAAATTTGTACCTCAGTTGATAATTGGGATAAACATGTTTCTACACGTAATGCAGATTGATTTACTGTATCATTATTACTTTATTTACAATCGTGTAAATCCGTTAAAAGGTGAGCATAATGCTTCCTTTCACCGAATTGGTTTTTTAGGAATTCTTTTAGACTGTTCCATTTTTCAAATTCTTTGACAGAACATGCTATCACAGCTTTACCATCTAGCTGTTACAGTATAGGTATATTAAAGATAAGGCCCTGTTGATTACTATCTGCTATCGAGTATGCATTATCGCAGTTATGTATTTAGCTGATTTATGTATCAGTTATGTAGTTCCCGTGATCCAGCGTAGAGTTTAATAAATTTAAATAGAAAGGTTAACGGTACATTTTCGGGTTGAGATACGACTTCCTTTTTACTTCTTGCCATTATGAATATTTAATATTAATATTTAAAACTTATGATAAAATATAAATGAAAATAACAGACAAAGATCCAGTTATTATTCTGCCTACCAACCAAGTAGACACGGCGTAACGTTATCTGTTTATTACTAACCGGGAGCTCAACGTAATTCCCGGTATAGAGATAAGAGACGTTGAAATTCAATACACGGTTGTACGACTGTGCGTCTTAGGATAAGTACGATGTTTATGAATATGATGTATAATAATTAACTTAATTAGTAATTGATACAGAAAAAAAATTGAAACATATGAAAAGAAGAAACAAATATAAACACTGGATTTCACTAGATCTTGAAGTCACTGTTGTCACATCGAGATCAGCACATTGGAAGTAAAGTAAAATGTTCACTTACAGGATAATCGTCATGTTTTCTTATGCACACGGTTGTGTGACGGAATAGACTTTGGTAGTCCATGATTGATACAGGATCCGGATGTGGTGCCAGTAGTTGTAGTGGCCACGGTAGTCACCGATGAGTGTACTACTATTAGTGCAGAACCTTTGTAAGGACTTGGAGTATCTTATGACTCTTTTTAGTACACTTATAATTTTAGATACTTTTATTACTTTATTGTGTACTTTATAATTTTATTTATCTTGGAATTATTATTTTAAGTCTGCAACGAATATTGGGGCGTTACCGGGATATGTATATTATAAGAACCCGGTATTCCACCGCTGCTACCAAAATATTATACGGGATTATAAATATCACTTTTAAAAAAAATTAAAAGGTTTAATGCACTTATAAAATATATATTTCTTATTTAATAGGATTTCACAAATTATAATCTATACTTAGTATTTAACACTGAACTTATATTTAGACGAAGTCCGAGTGTCGCGGAACGAGTCTAGGAGACAACTGATGGGTAGAATTAAGGATCGTGAGAGACTCTGAAAAAGTTCTGATACCAAATACTAGGAAGGTGCTAGGTAGGAAAAGATATGGTTCTTTGGTGTTAGTGAAAGGTTGGCAAATTGGGGTGCAAGGTTCAGGTATAACAGAACGGTTCCGCGGAAATAATAAGAATAAGTCAGCTAAACATTTTAATATTGTTACCATATTTATATTAATATGTTCGACATACGAAAGCATTTGCTTGATCAAGATTTAAACCTTGACATATTAGCGTAATATCAACATTTTCAGACAATAGCAGGAGTGAGAGTATGTGAATAAGACTCCTTGCTTGAATTGCATGTAATACGCCGAAAACTTTAAACGAGCAGAAATAAAAGGCTTATTGTCCCTTATTAACCACAAGGCCGAGGTCTTAATGAAGCTCATATGGACTATACTTAAACATATACTCTGGGATGTAGCATAACGAATATTGAATTATGGATTTCAAATAAAGATTAGAACATGTATTTTTAATTGCTACAAGGATTGCTTGTAGTTGTGTAGTACAAATAAATAAGCCGATATGTTATTAAAGGGATCGTTAAAAATTGAAAATAGTTATAAAGGTACGTATACATTAAAGCTTAAAGGAAGTATATCCAGTAGCCATGATAATTTACTTAAAAAGTTGTAAATGTCATCATTGTATTTTGTACTTTGTAGGATGTTAATTTGAGTTTTAAAATTTAAAATAATGACTAGTAGAGGAACGAGCTTTAAAAGTCCGCGAATGAATTATAAAGTACAAAATGACCCAACTGAAAGCAAAGGTGCTAAACCTACACGAGAAGCAACATCTGTATCCGAAGTAGTAGTGTTAATGATTGTGCATGTTTGTAAGAAGATACTTTTCTTTGACACCAATTTAAAAATAGCTTTATATTTAGGTGCTCTTTTTTTGCTATCTCTCATAGCTGACGTCGTAACTTTTCCGAAATCGTATTTTTCGAGGAGTGACAATGTGTTTAATTTGTATTTTGTGAAAATAGGTTGGTTTTGGACCCTATTTTTATTAGTGCCCTATATTCTGTTGACATCTTATACCATATGTTGCGGCAAGAGAAGAATAATAATTACAGCTCATATAATAAGAGTAATAATTGCAACTTTCTTTTGGTACACATGGACAACAATATTTAATATAATAGAAACTAAATATGGACGTTGTAATATGAAATCATTAGATAACAAAGTATTGTGCCTGAAAAATGGTTCCTTTTGGAATGGTTTTGATATTTCAGGGCACTGTTTTATATTAATTTATTCCAGTTTAGTTATGATAGAAGAAGCTCGAGCAATAAATGGATGGGAACGAATAAAAGACTATATAAGGGATGAAAAACACTCACGAAGTATCAATGATAATACAGTCAGTCAAAATCCTCTCAAGAATATAAAAACTGATGAATTGGATATTCTAAATGTGTCATATGAGAATTTCACACCCTATGTCAGAGCTCTCTTTATTGCCATAGCATTACTGCAGTTACTATGGGATGTGATGCTTGTCTCTACTATATTGTATTACCATATCATGGTAGAAAAATTTATAAGTGGGGTGATCGCAATTCTAACATGGTTTGTTACCTATAGAATTTGGTACACATTACCTAATGTTTTACCTAATATACCTGGTGAAGGCATATTTAAGTACAAAGATAAACCAAAAATTTCAACTCCAACAAATAGAAAAAGGATGAGTTCAGTTAATGGGAAACATTTTATGGGAATGCCTATTAAAAATGTTAATACTGCTGACAATGTAAATGATGAGAATAATTAAATGTAAGGATAATTTCACTAGGGTGATTGAAAATTGGTGGCAGAGTTCAAATTATAATAAATGGTTTGGGAAAATGGTGTACATTATTGTGCATAGCATTTTTGGCATGAGGTACTGAGCAATTGAATAATGTTTAAATTATTTTTGTCTCACTGTTTTTGTGTAATATAATAATAATAATATTGTAATTTATGAATTCTCAGTAATAAATATACTGTTTACATTCTTATAATATTTATTTTTAGTTACATTGGTAATATATACATAAATTTATACATACAAATATTATGTTTTAATAAAATGCAGTACACAATACTTTTGTGTCCATATGACTACATGAACTGATAAATTATTTAGCTTTGGATGTTACACAAAACTGAGAGTTTTAAACAATTTTTGAGATGATTTTGCCCTAGAGAATATAACGAAACAGTTTTGCATTTTTTGTAAATAACAGATATTCTAATTAGCAAATTAAATTTAGGTGTACATGTATTAAGAAATAATTTTTAATATTTTTAAAGATGCTAATGTATTTATTATTTAATGTTTATAATAGAGCTTAATAGATGATAATAACAGGCTGTTAAAAGATGTAAACACAATTATTAATGAATAATTTTTTTGAAAATATATGTTATTGCAACTACAACAGCAAGAGATGCTGCACCAGCTGCCCCAAGATAAGCGGGAGGTTGTGATGAAATAATCATTTTTATATGTACTGGTAAATTGGGAATTGTCTGTTTGAATGATTCTCGTTGTTTTACTCGGCTAAAGTAATTTTCTATCAATGGTCTTTTTCCATCAGCCCAGTATCTTTTCTCAAGACCAAGTTCCCATAGTCTTTGTAAAAGTACTGTTAGATTGATGTCTGCTATACTAAAATTTTCACAGCATAACCAGTTACCTGAAAATAATGTATTTAGTGCAATATACATAATCTATATTAATATTATATAGAGGAATAGTTTCTTTGAACCCGCTAATCTTAGGAACCACCTTCACTGTCGGCTTTCATAAATTATTTTTGCACTTAACAGAACATTCATATAGAAGGCTTTAGGCTATTTAACAGCACGCTACCACCAATAAGAGCAAAGCTGTATTGAAAAAGTTACAAAAATGGGCAAAAAATATTAAATTTTTTTTCATTCCATACATATGATGTGGGCACAGCTAGTACAGTAATATGAATTTTCTGTGTAAAGGCAAGTGTTTGGAGTGTAACACATGCTATAGTGATATGTTTAGAGGTGTCGTGTTTTAGGATCAGCTGCTGTTTATTCAGTAATGATAGAGGTGGTAAGCATCTATACCTGATTTGTCTTAACCAATATGCACATAGTCATAAACTGTCCATAGTAACTCTCTTTTGGATTATCACAGAGGAATCTCTATAACTCTATCCTCGTTAAGTCGTAATCCTCAGTAAGCCGAAAGAAAAATACGCTTCCGCTGAACCCCTAAATACGCGGTATCTTGATTTATTTAGACTTTGTAACTTACACAAAACACTATTTTTCTGCAAGGTATTGATTTGAAGGTATTTAATTTAAAAAAGAAGACTTCGTAGTTAAAAAAATTTAATTATTTCTTAATTGGAATACCCCAAACATATAGCCCAACTCAAATTCCTTAAATTAAAAGAAGATTACAGTTTTTTTTAGATGTTGTGCAGTTTCTAAGTCTTAAAGTCTTATGTTTGCATTATGAGAAATTTAAGAAATTAAATCCTAAACTCATTAATTCGAATTTTTTAGCATTTCCCTTCACATTCGAGTTATAGATATATGTATCTGTATAAAATATATACATATATATGTAATATATCACCCCACATATTTTTATTGTACTAAACAAAAACTATTTTTATAACACAGTAAATATACCTTCCGGTTGAGTTTTCAATTGTTGCTCAACTTGATGTAGCACTTGGTCTAAAATATTAAGGATTTTTAGAAATTCTTCTTCATTAGAAAGTATTTCATGTTTTCTGTCTTGTATTTCAGCTTTGTATAGCAATATGCTTCTAGCTTGAGGATTTTCTTCAGCAAGTTTTCTTAGATTTTTTGAACTACTCATATCACCACCTAGAACCGTTATCAATAATCAAAGTTAGAACTTACATAGAATGACAGAGAGAGAGAGAGACAAACTTCTTAGCTATACATAGGTTTATCGTGCGAGTGCCGGATCCATCGTGTGGCAGGGAAGGAAACTCCGAGCAGGTTTCCGAGACTTGTGAGACGGATGTATGTTTAAGGCTCCCCCCCCCCCACCCGACGCACGTCAACATTTACCTTCACTACTCGTGTTTCTCTCCCTGCCCAGCTCAATTTGGTAGGAGGTAGAGACACGTTTTAATATAGAACTTAATGCAGTCCTAAACAAGCCAAGATCTTTTAGTAGATTATGGTGAGATTACGCTAGTATACCTCTCGCTCCCACTTTGTCCCCTTATAAATTCACTACGTAGCCATTCCTATTCAGGTCATTTAGTAGCTCGTTGTATTTAAATTACATGCTATATGAATCTGACCTCAGTTTTCAGTTACTGAAGCTATGTTTTACTTAACGTTCACAATGTTCAAAACAAATTCATCTTTTGCACGTGACGACCACGATTATTTACCCCCGCTAAGCTCATAAGGAACAATCTGAGAGGGTAGATTCTTACTCTATTACAGTTGATTTAATAATTGTAGCGCTCGAAGTATACTGAAATTGCGGCTGTAAGGGTTGCCAACTCTAAATGAAATGTAATGTAAAAATAAGCCATGTCCATGTAATAACCTACTTACTTTAGTCTACATCGGCGGTATGTCTCCAGTAATATTACCAAAACTTAATTTCAACTTAATATTGAGTAAAAACATAATACCGAAATCTTACTTTTTAGTACTTCTCGTACTGGTAATATAAAAGGTAGTTTTGGGCTACCACATAGATGAGGATGGAAAAATGAACCAACAGTGATAACTCCAGCGGGTAGAGCTTCAAGGAGATCACGGAATTTGTTGATATTATTCAACACTTTTTGATCAGTTGAAACATTTATTATTGGAGTTAAATCTGAAAGCAGATATTATATTAAAACCATATCTATAATGATTTTCAGTACATTACTTATAAATAGGCCCACTATCGTCACTTGTTAGTGCCAGGAGTAATAAAATTCTTTGAGTATTATTCTATATCTAATTTACAAATCGCGATTAATCTAGCGATACTAATGCGTTATTCTCGATGGGAACGAATAACAAAAATTAGTTAAAACGAAAACAAATTTATTTCGAATCAAATTTAAAAATTCGATGGTATTTATTTTATTTTATCGTAATAATTTTGAAAGAAAATTATTACCTATACCGTTGTGAATGCCTTTCTGGTTCTAAATTGAATAAAAGCTAACAAAATTTTTAAGGATACCTCACATAAATGTAGAGGCTACGGTCGTTGTTACTACGAACCGTATATAAAGTGATAAGTGCAAGCCGTCGAGATAACGAACTGACTAGGATGGTAGGATATATGCTAATTGTGTCCGACTAGATGGCGATCATCACACACCAGGGTGTAACAAGCCACAGTTAGTTGTATTGCGTTCCGGGACTAGGTGATGTAAGGATCGGTAACTCACTACATACCGACCAGGTTATACACAAACCTGTGCTTTACTTGTTTTGCCACATTACTGGATCAACTAGTGTATATCTAACTGCCGTCTGACCAGCTTGACGTCTGTCGTATGATTGATTGCTATTTTTTCAGAGTTTATCGTTATTTTTGGATTATTCTATTTCCCAGTGAGCAAATGCAGTAACTTGATACTGTGATAAAATAAATTTATAGGCGACGTTTTAAGAGTGGTCATACCTAAACATAAAACTACATAAGACATATAAATTCGAAATTCTAACGCCTGATATTGAAAACAAGCATTCCCGTTTAATGTTCACATCTTAATTTATTCTTCTTGTTGTTCTATTGAAGGAGTATAATAATTGCATTCATTTAATGTTCATGGAATATTATAATAAACCATTTACAAAAAAGAAGTTAATAGTAAAAAATACATGATATCACGTTTTTAGATATATCTATATATCGATTTTATAATTTCCAATTTTTAACACCAAATTTATAGCTTTATATACGAACCAGCATCTAAGTAAAATTCCAAGTAATCTAAAATTCTTGTCGAATCTGGAATTAATTCGTTTTTAACTTTCAAAACAGGTATCTCTCCTCTAGGATTGAGTTCAAGAAACCACGATGAATACTGTTCTCCTTTAGTAATATCTACTATTAAAGGTTCAAAATCAACATTTTTTTCGTAAAGTGCCATTAACACCTGCAAATAAATAATACGTAGCATTAATGGCATTGAACCGAAATATCGTATCAGAGATAATATTTCATTGATAAGATAAACAATAATTAACTAAGTTTTTATTTCTGCTGCTTTAAAATAGTGATCTCTTACCTTTTGCGAGTAAAAGCTGTAATAATTACAGTAAAGATAAATATTTGATTTTTTGCCTTCATTCACTTTTGTGTTCGTTTTAGCGATTTTTAATTTGTCTAAATATTTTTGTACGTAATGCATTTTAAATATTGGTACTGCTTTAAACTATTGATGCGATTTCGGATCAGAAAGAAGAAAATGTAATATTTTCATAAAAACAATACCTAGACTTTCCGCGGTTTTCCAATCCGAAATCGCTACCAACATTATCAAATGAAAATCACCTGACTGTTCAGTGGTTTCTCACAGGTTTCTCAGATGTATATCGCTGTAACATTTGCCAGTTTCAATATTGAAAAAATTCCGAATGAATTACAATGGCTTGAATCAATTTGTCCTACTTTACTTACCTACCATTTCATATGAGAATTATATTATTTTTATAATATAAAAGAAAAGGTTTATACATAGTTTAAATTACATTCAGATAATGAATATTTTATTTATTTTCTATTTATAATAACTTTTTATGCAATAATATCTACACTAAAGCTAATGCTTCTTCTTTTGTGTACATTCTAGGTTATATTATCCGGTGTAATTCTTTCTAAGTAATTTGATTTATTAATTTATAATACATACATATTTTTGAAATAATTTTTAATCTAATGTTGTTATCAGAATGCAACACATGTTTTTTTTTAACAATTGTAGTGGTTACCAATGACATAAGTCATACATTTGTTTTTATTTCATTTTGTAACAAAGTTGGGTAATAGTTGTGAAATAACGAATTTCAATCTGTTAGAATAATATTTAAATATTTTATTTTTATCTTGAGAAATATTGGTGTTGAATGACAAGTTTATAGTAACAATCTTAAAATATCTGTATTTTTGTTTTAAGTTTAATTTTACAAAACTTGTGTTTGGTTCATTTGACATCAATTTATTATGTTTTAAAGATTCTTTTGACGATCTTGTATTACTAGTTGCCTGATAAGTTGTAAACATTCGACTTTGGTTATTGTTTGTCATTTTTACAATATCTATAATCTTATCTTTATACTATATACTATATAGCATATACTATCGACTCAATTTTTGGCATAGAAAAAAATCCCTAGAATCTGCAATTGAAATAAGGCATCGGAACGCCTTGCTCATGCTCATGCAAATGCAAATGCTTATGCGTAATTTAGGTGCATCGCGATTATACAAGGAAACAACGCTTTGCGTCACACGACTCGGGTGGAATATTATTGATAGGGGCAAGTAAGGGTAATATATAATGATTCACGGGATTCCTATAATTCTCACGCATCTTCAATTTAAATTGAAAAGGCTACAGTTCTCCCTGGAACTCAGTTAAGGCGGATAAGGCCAGAAACTATAGATAGCCGGGGTACTCTTGAAAAAACCGTGTTTCTCACATGGGCAGCTATATATGGCATGTTCACTTGTACCCATTACTCGAAATTGATGTCTTAGCAGTTAACGGAACGACACACAACATTGTTTATACTAGTATCTTTAACCAGTGCTCTATTCTGTATGTATATGTTCAAAGTCTTATTTTTTCTAGCAAAGCTTTTCAAATTACTAAACAAGCGAAGCCGTGGGTAAAATTTTATAATATAATAAATGCAAAAGTATGTTTGTTTTGTTTATTTGTTTCTTTCTTTATTCTTTGTTTAGAAATTAGTAATTTATAGAGAACTGCAATAAATCAAATATTATTTACTGACAAAAAACGATGCTGAATGTAACGGAAACATACTAGAATCCGCAAAAAAAAGTATTAATGTCTCTATTCACTAAATCAGAAATAGCGACATATGCCTGTTATTATTATTTGTGTACTGTGATTGTCTGTCCCGCTAAAGCAACTGGAACGTTGCGTTTTGACCACGACGTGGCAGGAAAAGATTTTTCATACAATATCGGTATCAAGGTTACAGCAGAAGAGTGCCACATACCATTTTACATAAATCCATAGATATATAAATGGATGTTGTACAAATTAAAAGGGGTAGAGATTTACCGTATTAAAGTATAGTATGTGTGACGCCTCAATCACCACAACAAATAAAGAAAGATTAAAAAGAACCAAATTTAGACTTTAGTAATCAGAAAAATAACCATCAAAATTTTTGTGGAATCATTAAAAGAGAGACTATAATTATGTTGCCGAACTAATCGGGCAAAACAAAAATATTAATCTTAATGTTAAACAATAATAATACAATATAAACTCATTCCTGGTACTTTGATATTGTGAAGAAGTTACCCCAAATATACATGTAATATTTCACGTATCACTGCTATTTTTAATATGTGAATAGGATTAAGCGTGATTGCTAGATGACATATAATACTATGAATATAATATGGCTGTAAATGGTTATTCTAAGCAGATACCAGTGAAAATTGAAGTAAGAACTGAACTTAATTCAGATTATAAGTATCTGACAAAAGTTAAAAAAAATATAGTAACCTGAAAGTATACACATATGTATATAAGCTTTGTTTGACTTCATATATATAAATATTGTAATTTGTGTAAATAATCAAAAACGAATGCAGACCATGGTACATAATATAAACATCTTCAAGTATAGCACGTTTTTGTTTAATACCTTCAAATTAGCGGTGTCGGAAATATTTGGCTTACTGTTATGCTATCCCATAAAATCACTGTAATTGGCCTAAATCATGGAGACATTGCTAATCTATGTACTCTGTGGTAGGTATAGGTAATAATAAAGTTTTCTTGCGTTTGACTTGGTGAAAATAAATTTTTATGAATCAATGTATTTTATAGGATTGATAATAAGTGTTATGCTTCGTCACTCTTCTGGTTTATTGCCTTTCTATGGTCTTGTTATGAATAGCTCCTGTTAATGGTGTATATTTTTTTGTTTTGAGATCAATAATCTCGTAACGTTGTAAAATGGAGGTTTCAAACAACACTGACGCCGTCAATCTTGGCGTTGGTGAAGTGGAGGCGGAAATCGGTGAAGAATTGAAACAGCTGGAGGAAGGAAAAGATTTTGACACTCGTAGTGAAGTATCAAGTTCCTCATCAAGTGATTCGAGCACTCCTAGTATAAGTTCAGTCAGTACCAAATGTAAGGAGAGGCGCTTGAATCGTAAACGTATTAAGTCTGAAAGCTGTTCACCTGTACAAAATAAACGGAGTCGTGTAAATAGCACAAGTACCAGAGTAAAGACTTATGATTATATGACAAAATTGAATTATTTATTCCGTGACACACGTTTTTTTCTGATAAAATCTAATAATGCAGAAAACATTACACTATCGAAAGCAAAAGGTGTATGGTCAACGCTGCCACAAAATGAAGCAAATTTAAATCAAGCTTACAGAGAATCACGGAATGTGTTACTTATATTTTCTGTTAAAGAGAGTGGAAAGTTTGCCGGGTTTGCTCGTTTAGGAGGCGAGTCACGACGAGATGTTACTCCAATATCTTGGGTACTGCCACCTGGCCTCTCAGCAAAGGTTTTAGATGGAGTATTTAAAGTCGATTGGATATGCCGGAAGGAACTGCCCTTTAGCAGTACACTACATTTGTACAATCCTTGGAATGAGGGTAAACCTGTAAAAATTGGTAGAGATGGTCAAGAAATTGAACCTAAAGTTGCAGAAGAATTATGCAGACTGTTTCCTGAAGATGATGGTGTAGAGATGACACCTATATTACGAAAATCTAAAGAGGCTTCCCGAAAAGGTTATATGAAAAGTGGTGGTAGTTATAGAACATATAGAGCTCCTTTATCAGTAAGGGGATCACATTTCAGGAATCGTTTAAGCAGTGTCTCTAGAGGTCGAAGGAAGATTTTTACATCACCTAGGAACCGCTTGACGTCTAGTTCTTATAAGCGGAGATCTCCTTCTCCTTACATAAGGGAGCGTTTGCCTTCTTGGTTTGGTCGTGGTCGTGAAACCTATTCTTCAAGTAGCTCAGTGGCAGCTGAAGCTTATGTAGCTGAGTATATGCGTTCAATGCATCATCAGTTACCACCACTACCATATGTACCTCCACCAGGATTCAGTGGAGCTCTTTCTTCATATGAGGGAATACCACCTCCCCCACCACCACCACCCCCACGGTATTATGATTTATCAGATTATTCACGTTCAGTGCTTGTTTATGACAAAAGATCATATGAACGGTCAGTAGACGAGTTCTTGTGGCGTACATCTGATCGCTCCCATGGTCGCAGTCGTGAACGTGATTCATTTAGGTCATACCGTGACAGGCGATAAAAAGATATAGAACTCTGATGTATTGATTTATTTTATAATTAATAAATTCTTGTGTCTGAACTGTGAACTTTATTCAATGAAAAATCTCAAGGTGTTGTGATGAACTGTAAATGTGATTATTTTAAATCATGGACAATGATATTTTGCATTATAGGTAAATGAATTGGACATTTCTTGCTAAAAAGCTGTTAGTGTAAGACAGAAACTTGCATGAAAATAAGTTTCTAATTATTTACAGGGTATTTCAGTGTGTGATGTTCAACTACAGAGACTTTAAAATATTTGCTCATTTGTTTTATAATTTTTTTTATGATAACCACATCTTCGCATTGCTATATGTAAAATAATCACAATTCAATAGAAATGAGCTGAATAGGGTTAGTGAAAAATATCTGTGATATTATTGTATGTGATAAAACTTTAAAAGTTATTTTTTAAAGAAGATTATAAAAATTATACCATAAATAGGTAATTTTTTCATTAAGTATTATTTTCTATATCTATATTCTTTATAATCTATACTTTATTTAAGGTTTCCTATCTAATTAAAATAATGTAAATCTCTTCCAGGTGTAATTGATGTAACACTTGATTGTTTATGAAAAAATTTAATCCATTAATAACAAATTAGGATTGGGGTCTCGTTACTACTAAATCTTTTTGTCTGTAGATTGCTATTATGTATTTGACTTATCATATTGTTTAGTATTTATGTACTTATTAACTTAATTAAGTATTTTACACAGGATTACTGAGATCTCAATACATTCTCTTTTCAGTATTATAAGCCATGGAACAAATGCAAAGTAGATATAACCCACAATTATTTCATACAGAAAAAAAAAATCAAAAAACATTTTAAGTTTTTTTGTAATTTTATGCTGAAGGCCTCATTCATCACTTTTTGGATTTGGATGTATTTAAGCAGCCAACAAAAAATTAGGTAACTTAGAAATTCAAAAACACCTACAAAATATAATAATAATTTAATCAAATTCAAATGATGAAAAAGGAGATTACATTAGATTTCTTAAGTAGATAATCAATTCATGGAAGATGGTAAAATAATAACTCCATTGTGAGATTATTTCATAGTACATCAAACATTTAAAATAGTATTATTGCCTAATAGTGACATCTTGGGTTAGGTTAGGCTGGACTTGTGATAGTGAAAAGCGACAACCGATAGTAGTAGCGTCAAGGTCTTCGAGATGTAATTCGACGAGTGTGCACTTGGTGTACATCCCTATGCATGTAACTAGATGAAGTGTGAAAGTTGTCCCTGATCTTTGGCAGTATGGGAGTTTGAAGTATCGCTGTGGTACCGTTTTAGTGCGTAGTGTTGAGTGGTTAGCATCCAATGAGTCATCACATGCTCCTCTCGCCTTGGCCATAGACCGGGTAATGCGTTTGCGCGTTGCGTTGAGGAAGTCCGTAAAGAATAGGATTATAAACACCACACGTACTAAACAATATGTGTAAGGTGATCGCTCGTTAAACGATTTCATTGGATTTTAAACGGATTCGATCGAATCACTTTCTTTAGTGAAATTATTTATATTTATTATAGAATAGTTATTATCTTAACATTTTCCCTGATGATTATCAACCTTGGGAATTGATGAAACCATTTTTATCATCTTCTTGAACATATATATGTATGCATATATAACTTCAAATAAGTAATTATGATGCCAAGGTTAATGTGTAAGCCAGGATTTGTGAACATTACTTCGTATAATTTTACAAATTACTCATTTTCATATAGAACGCAATATTTACTACACGATCAGCTATTGCATATCAACACGTATGTTTTTATCTGTTTATAAAACATAAGTATGTAGGTAAGTAATATGCTCACATTATGTTCGTGTGATGTAATATTGATTTTATTTTCTTGCTATATAGATAAGTGCTACATATATGCATGTTGGTAGGGCTTTTTCTAATGCCCGCCTGGGTAGCTACCACCCTCAAGTTGAAATCTGCCGACATATACCGTTAGATGTGTTCCGGCAGTTTTACTTGAAAGCCAGTTCCTCCACAGGTTTGGCGTGTCTACAAACTTGGGACGTATCGTCTCTTAAGATCAGGTGAGATTATGACCATCACATAAGAAAAAAAAGTATATTTGTTCGTATGTCATATTTTCTTGGATATCAAGATAAAAAAAGATGCTATTAACTCTGGTGGTAAGATCGACAATTTCTGTGTACGCACATAAAACGGTCATTAGGTAGGTACACTGGTCAACGCGAATCCACAGTTGTGAGCAAGATGGGCATTGCCAGAACCCTAATATGATTGTGACGTCACACTTTCATGGTTAGTGTTTGTCACACAGTTTTGTCTACGCTCATAATATAATTTATAAACATAATCTTTTTAGGAATGCACTATATCGATCATGAACAAGTTCATACGTCGACTCGCACTTGGCCGATTTTCAGATAGCTACAGATAGTTACCTACAACCTTTTTTTGGTTTGGTTGCCCTTGATATAAATATGGTTTGAATAATTTTAATGCCAATAATTTATAAAACTGAATGGTATTGTATAATGGACTCTAGTATCTTCATTTTCATATTATATTCATTGCTAAAAGTAGTAAGTTTGAGAAAACTTAACGTAATATTAAGTATGTACCTATTGAAAATTATTACTTAACAATAATTAAGGGCTCTCAAAGACCACATATCTTGTTTCCAATGAACTTTGTCTACTATCCCACAGGCAAATAAGGAAGTGTTTTTCTGTATCGACTTGACTAACCAAGTGGGAATTTAACCATTTTGAAATCAACACAAACCGACCATTATTGTTCATACTAACAATTTTTTTGCAGAACCAATCTATAATTCTGATATTCCTAATTTTTTTACAGAACGTTAATTTTTGCATAATTCTCATATTCCTTTTTGAGTTTTGCAAATTAGGTAATTGAAATTTATGATAAGCCATAAATCCTTCGACCTATCGATTCCCCCTTGATAAATAACAGATCTGCAGTAGTTCTATAAAGTGAGTAATTAATTATAAAATCACTTTATCTATGTAAGCACAAAATAATTACGCAGAAATAGAATCAAATATCTAAAAATTGTGAGCCAACTTAAACCGTTAATTATTTTAAATATAAGGTACACTAAACTTATAAAAACCGGAGCCAATTCAGGACTTTAAAAAATATATTCACGAACAATTATATACAAATGCGCAGAAATATCCAACTCAGAAAAGACATATTTTTTTATGTGTAATTTTTATTTCTAAGCCAGGTCAATTTAATGTTTCGGCTTAACACAACTTCGACCACATCGCTGTTTGACATCGGGTGAGATTATGGTGTACGTTTCAATACGTATTTCTTTTTACCTATTATAATTTACCTATATATCATATTTCGATCGCACTTTGACTTGATGAGTAAGGAGCTGGTTAACTGTCTCAGCATAAATGTTTGGCGATTGATTTTAATACCCCCTTGGTTAGCTACCACCCTTTTTTCCGCGTAAAATGAATTTAGGCCTCCCGTCCCTGACGGCTGGGAAGGCTAAGTGAGTCTAACCCGGCGGCTCACATATATTCTGCACTATTTGAGTAAAGGAGTAAAGGTCCGGAGCATATCTTCTGAATAAATATGATACCGACGTCACTAATACTTGAATTTATATTATTACCAAGTACTTACTTACACTAAGAATATTTGTTATGGTATTTAAAATCATAATTACTGTACATCTTTTTAAAGGTAAACGCCCCTTATTTTCATTTTGCCGCCCTCGAAGCTTTCGCCGTCCTGGGAACTAGCCCCTAGTGCCCCTACTGTGAATCCATCGCTGGTAACAGCTAATAATCTTCAATATATTTGACGCTCAATCACGTCAAAAGGTCAAAACCTATCGGGATGGGATTATGACCATTCAAAGCGGAAACGTTCGTAGATGGTTCTAAGCTACTTAGTTTTTAGATTCGATTATCCTTAGTGTTTTTTTTCTAATTTACTTTTGCATGCCAAGTTTAGCGGGGGGCCTGAAAGATAGATAGTTATATGATAAATATGTTAGTTTTGTCCTCATTTTATTCGATTTGCATATAACTAATTATATGGCATTCAATGTGATTCTGTAACCATATTCATGAAATACAACATTTCAAGTGAATTAAAAGGTTCGAGTAGATCGTTTTGGTTTTATAAAAAAGACAGCTTATAGGTCTTTGTCGACGTTAAGTTTTATTACGCAACAGGAGGCGTGGTAGTTGACAAGAGATAACGCAGGCGCGGTCGTCTTCGGCGCGCAAGGGATGAGAACGCGTCAGTTGGCGCTCGGCGTTTGGAGGTGCCTTGCGCTTCGCGCCGCGCCCCATACAGCCAAAGCTTGGCTCGGGGCGTGGCGCTTACGTAAACACGCGTTGTACACGAGTCGTGTTACAGGCGGCGCGGTGCCGCGTCATTGTCCGTCCTAGACCGACCCCATGTTGGCCCGCGCCGCCAACTGAGTTTATGTGGATACCTGCCCGCACCCTGTCGCGTCGCCGCCACTGCCACTGCCGCCACCGCCGTATTATACGCTTATAGGTACCTTTACTGTATTTTTACCAAAGTTTTAGTTCAATACTCTGAAATATTTACATACGTACTACATTCACTACTTATGATTTCTTTATATATTATACCATTTGAAGTGTAATGTAGTTTCAATGATCGGATTTCCCAGATAACCTTTGGTATATACAAACCGTATGATATATACGATCGCACAATAATTTAATGAATCAGGGTCAACATAAACATAATGTTTAACTAACGTAAAAAAAATCAGTAGCTGGCCTATAGTAGTTTAGAAGCTGCGTCCCAATATTTTTACCTTTAAAAATTGTAAAGTTATGTAAATTTAATAGTAATTATATTATAATTCCTATCATGTGCAATATAACTATCTCTTCTTAGTAAACAGAACCAATGATCTGGTAAGAATTATCTTACCAAGATAATTAGCAAGCCTCTTACTAATACAGAAATACAGAATTCAATACATAACAAAATAGTAATTTATAATATCAAAATACATTTCAACGACGTTTTCAACTTCATACTGAATACTGCTGCAACGAGAAATATTTTCTCTATATTTGTTTGATTAATTAGTGTGGACTGTAATAACTATGCTTTTAATGACATACAATTAGTTATGATTAATTACGATAACAATAGTAACTATATTCAAGTGAAACAATTTCATTTTATAATAATTTAGATGCTATTTTTGTATTTATCAGGCTCGAAAGACACGTATACCTGTTAAACTTATACGTTCCATGTATTTATTTATGTGTAACGTATCGATTAGACGGACAAACCTGCTTACTGAAGCTTGTTCTGTAATAAACTTGAGATATAATGACGCGGACGGCAGCGCGCCTCATTATTTTGCTCATCAGATCTTCTGACAGTTTTATAAAATGTAATTCATCTATTTTTGTCTGGTATAAGTAGTGACAATAATTTCAGCCGGGAATTATTTTGTTTATTGTTATTGCCGTTCGGTTTTTATTGTAGCCGTAATATTCACTTTCGGGCGTACACAGAATATATACCTAAAGTCTGCAGTGAGGCCTCTTCCATTAGTGCTTGTATTTTTTTCCGTGCTTAGTACGAATAGTCGCGAATCACTAGTTTGTTGCAGTGTAGAAACCGTAGATCTTCATTATAAAGGATGTGTCTCCTTTATTTTATACATTTAAGGTTTTACCCGCGATTCCACTCTCGTTAATATTGAATTTGTCAACCAATTCTGGTTCCGGTACACAAATTATTTTTTCTATCAAATGCTATCAATTTATTTATTTCAGAAGGTTGGTTTTTTTAACTTATGTTTGCTGTTTATCAACTACCTATCTGCCAAATTTTAGTTTTGTGAATACGATACGAATTCCGATACTATTTCGCTGTATGATATTTACAACTGTACTCTACCCCTTTTAAGAGTAGTTAACACTGCAAAATTTTCATACTTTAATTATATTTTTTTATAGTTAAGGTTTAGCGTTATGGTCATAATCTCATCTGATCTTAAGTGACGATACGACTGAAATTGCTAGACACGCTAAACCTGTGGACGGACTGGCTCTCAAATGCAACTTCCGGAACACACCTATTGGTATCTGGCGGCAGATTTTTAACGTGAGGGAGGTAGCTAGCCAGGTGGTGATTAAAAAAGCTCTACCACCACGCTATGGTTTCCTCACGATGTTTTTCTTCACCGAAAGCTCAAGCTCATTGTAGCTGGCTACGAAATCACGTCGCGAAGTCGTACACACAACCACTGAGCTAATATCGCTTCAACAACTACTATAAATATTATAAACAATAATTCTATAAGTTTGAAGCAAATTAGATGACCCAATAAAAAGTTTTATAAAAAATTTACTCCACTTCTCACCTCACCGCTTATAAGTTTGTTTAAATAAGTCCTTAAAAGTAGTATATAACCGTGTCCAGGGTCCCATCTACCTCTATATCAAAATTCATCATAATGGATTTAGCGATTTATGCCTGAAAAAGTAAAATATGAGTACCTAATAATCGGCCCTTCTAGGACCGCAGTTCTATAATAGAACGTGTCTCTAAAACTGCGATAGCACGTTCCTACCAAATTTGTTTGGGCTTGGAGAGAAACACGAGTAGTGAGTGTTAAACCTACATCTGTGTCACAAGTCTCGGGAACTACTCGGAGTTTCCCTCTCTGTTTCAACATGGAACATCCGCACGATGAATCCATGGTTTGCTGAAAAGTTAATTCGTCTCTCTCTTTGTTATTGTCGTCTAATGTGTATTTTATACCCACTTTGCTACATATTTATAAGTTTAAGTATCATGATTTATGTTGCTTTGACTTTTTAAACATAAAACAAACAGACAAAATGTATATTCAGTCTAGGAGCAATAATTTTTATTTAAAACATAAACTGGTTCTACCATATTCATACAGGCTAGCAACTGATAATATAGTAAAAACAAATTTGACAAACTGTGGTGAAGTATCGGAAGATTTTATAATAAGGATAAATGTTTATAAGTCTATTTATTATTATATACTTAATTTAGTAATTATTTTATTTGCATTACCTATGGTACCTATCTATGGTAGTATCTTTATCTTTCTACATCATTGCTAGTTAAATGGAAGAAAATACCTTATGGCATTAAGCTCGCCAGTATACATATTACAATAAAGTATTCATTCATTTATTCATGATTATAGATAATAAGGAAAAAAGTTCTAATGGTAGTTGTATATAGGGATCGAGTTATGTTCACTATAACGAAACATAAGTGATGATAGCTCAGTTGATAGTGTTCACGGACTCTGAACGTGAGTTCGATTCCGGCAATGAGCCTGAACTTTCGCTGAAAGAAAACATCATGGTGTAACCATTGCATATTAGTAGGGCTTTTTCTAATGTCTGCCTGGCTAGCTACCACCTTCAAGTTGAAAATCTGTCACCTAATACTTATAGGTGTGTTCCCGAAGTTGCACTTGAGAGCCAGTCTTTTCCACTAGGCTTAACGTGTCCACTATCTTGGGCCACATCGTCATTAAGCAGGAGGTAAGAGCGTGGCTATAATGCTAAACCAATAAAGTATTAAAAAATAACGAAATATAATCTGTATATCATACATAGATATAGGGAGCGAGTTAGGTTCGAACTTCACTATAACAAAATTATCGTCTCAATTCTTGCTCGTCTATAAAATATATTTCCAGTCAGTGGAGATGAGTAAAGTGACGTTTTTTATTTATTAAATTTGTTCATTAAAATTAAGACTTTAAGTATAAAGATTTCTACATCTTTATTATTAATATTTATGATAAGTTGTTTTGAACAGCTAATTATATTTATACATATAGTTTATTTCTACTTTTTTTCCCATATAGTATATAACTTCAGTAATATAAATAATATGCGTGTGAAAAAGGCGAAGGGTAGTTTCCCTATAAAACGAAAGTATTTCTTTTTTTGTGGTAAATATACTTCTTGATAGATTTTAAAGTAATTTTCTAAGTTCATTATCTCACAACATAACTAAAAATATAAACTATGTTTCAACTCTGTATGATCTTAGCATGGGTTGTTCGTAGATAGTAAATATGGTTGAAATCCCATCATAGTGATTTTGTTTTTTATCTTTTGTGGTACGTAATATGTACCTATTGTTATATTATTTATGAAAAATCTAGCATCCATTAATTGTCTCTATAAAGTATCTATTAAATATGATCGAACGCTGGTAAGTATGCACAAGTTCAAGTACAAATGTATTTAATATTAATTATAAAAGTAGTCGAAAACATAATTTTTTCACATCCATCTTCAGTAATTGTTAGAGAAAATGTAACTGAACTATTATTCCAATAATAATAGTCAATTTTATAACTGGACCTATATGCTATATTTTCTTATACATATATCGGCATATTTATTTATAAAAGATACAATAAATAGGAACAATAATACTGGAAAACAGCGGCAAATAGTATAATACCTACTTAGATCAACTGAACAGTAAGCAGACAACACCGTCAACCTCCTGTAGTTCATTTATATCTGAGATTATTTACAAAGTATAGTAACCGCTAATATAGATTTATTTTGAAAAGGGTTTATATCTTACAAAGGACTTGAGCCACGTCCCTTGACGCGGAGTCCGTACACACTACCACTGCGTTATCATAGCTTCAATCGCTTCAGTTACTTTCGTATATATAATACTAGCTGTGTCCGCGACTCCGTTCGCTTGGAATAAAGTTTTTATTTAATAAGTATCAAAAAAAATGTTGTATAGCCTATGTCCCTCAGGTCTAAGTTAGCATTTAATCATCAGTTAATGGTGAAAGAGTTCTTGAGTTTATTCGTTACTAACAAAAATATAAATCTTTCTTCTTTATAATATTAGCATAGATAGGTGTGACTACGATTTCGTTCGCATGAATTTTAATTAGGTATATGTCGTGTACTTATAGGACAAATTTTTCAACTTCGTGGCACGATATTATTATGTTAAGAGTAACTCTTTGTATCATAAACTTTTATATACATTTTTCACTAATATACTGTTCAATTTATTTCTTTTTAGGTATTTTTATAAATAATATAGGAGTACAATTTTATACCCAATATTAAACGGTAATCGACGGAATTTGTAAAAAAATTCAACAAATTATAATAGGCTTTATCATCAATACTAATATTATAACGAGGAAAGACTTTTTTGTTTGTAACGAATAATCTCAACTACTGGACCGATTTCAAAAATTCTTTCACGATTACAATGCTGTTTTATCTTTTACTGGCTAATCATAAGACGGTCTTTCCTCCGATGCGAGGTTATCTTTACCTTTTGGGACATTCTGTATATATTATTATTTATTTTTTTGTATACCTCTAAAGTATAATTATACCGTTGAAATGATTTGCCTTTTCGCTAAATTTCAAACCTATAGAAATTATATGTGAAAAGATTTTTTTATTATTTTTTAACGCCCTAGCACTGTCCTTTGTGGGCTGAATTTCATAAAATCTGCATGCCAAAAAAATATTTTGGCTAAGTTACCTATAACAGGTATAGTTTGAAAATGTGATTTTTTAAATTAACGACCCCGCAGTCTCAGTTTCGTGTGGAATTAAATTGAATAGTATAAAAAGAAGTTTAGGACAAAACTAATTGCTTTAGGTGATTAATACATTTGTTCTGCTTGAACCAAAATTTTCCGTGTGTGTATATTTTTTAAATATTGTAATGTAAACCGTATAGGTATTTTAATAAATGTAAAAAAAATCCTCAAACGAAAACCTCAATACTGTTACGGAGGTTGGAACTCACGTCCATCGACGTAAGACGCTAAGACAATATCGTTTGGCCATCGAGTGTTCAACACTAATAAATAAGTAGTGAACAGTGTGATCATTGAAATTGAAGAGTATAAAATGAAATTTTGAATTACATATATTAGATTATACAATTTTCACGTATTCTATTAAATGTAAACATTACAATTATAATGATTTCTTTTTTATTTTATAAACCATTTGCAAATTTGTCTCAACTCTTCGGAATTGAGAATTTTAAAGTGTAAAAATAAACGAAACCGATGATTTATTAATTTGAGAATAGTGAAAACGAATGCTTGATCTCACATTTATAATACATAGTATTTTTTAAATCGAAGTGTCTAATTTAATTCGTTTATATACAAGTTCTTACATTTTATAGAAGCGATATTTGATTATGGTGTGTGATTTTATAAATAAAGTTTTGTGCAAAGGAGCTAGTTGATAAATAAAATTTTAGTAAATGATTACGTTGGTTGCTTGGTTACGGAGGTTTTGGTCTTACAATTTTAATCAAATAGTATACCATTAACAATTTTAGAGGTATTTACGTATGTATTTAAAAAATCTTCTTTGTAATATCCCTAAAGTTAAATTGTTGTATAATTATGCCATTTTAAAATGAATTAAATAAACAAAGTTATAAAATAGTTTGCTATTACCGTACTTAAATATATGATATCTTCGTTTATCTTTATTTCCTTGTCCGTTTCAGTACAACATTTTTTCGGCAATATCGGTTTCATTATCGTTTTTGTGTAATGCTTTATATGATAATATAAATTCATTACTTTTAAAATTAGGGTACATCTATCTATTATTATTATTATTATTATATTATTAGCATCAAGAGTGGAGATGCAGAGGCGTACAGCACTGATTGTGCTGTCGGCGCTGGGAGCGTTGGCGTCGGCGGCGGTGGCGGCGGAGCGCAGCAGCGGTATCAAAGTAGGAAGCGGCGGCGCACTAGGCGTTGGCGGCCGGGATAGCGGTCGTGGTGGAGGAGTACGCATTGGCGGCCGCATACGGACTTCGCCAGCGCCTCCTCCGCCTCGCGCTCCCTCTTCAATCACTGCAGCGCTTGTCGTGCCTCACAAAGCCTTCGGCACACGTGATTATACTAAAGCTGAGAAGGCAGCACTTTCTAAATTGCCGCGCAAACTAAAACTTTTTTCGTATGTACGTCTAAATATTACACTGTCTACTCAGGGCTTAACACCTAGTCCAATGTGTAAGTGAATGCTGTATTAAAATACCACGTACTTGTGACTATGACTTACTTGACTGTTATTCCTTAATGCTGCCTGTTTTAACGCTTTCAGCTATCCTGGACTCACTATGCAAAGAATTTCTAGCAGTTAACGTGTCTGCTATCCTTTATCTTATGAATCATGAACAATATGGCCGCTCTACTGCCTCTGCACAATACTTTTTACAACTCGCAGGGTATCTTGGCATACCGGTAATTTCTTTTTTCCTCTATTGTAATACATTTACTTTTTATCGTGGTAGTTTTGAATATATTAATTAAAATATGATACATATAAAAATATACACAAATACCTACCAAATTATTTTTAATGAACTTTGTTTCTTTATTGAGGGAAAAAATAAGAATAAAAAATCAAGAAACAGCATTTCCAATTTATTAGCCTACTCCTTTCCTACTGTACTTTTCTCAGGTGATAGCTTGGAATGCTGACAATAGTGGTTTAGAGAAACGAGCATCACATGCGTCTTTACGTCTTCAGTTGGCCCCGTCCATCGAACATCAAACTGCTGCTATGCTTTCTATATTGGAACGGTATAAGTGGCACCAATTTAGTGTCGTCACATCAGCTATTGCTGGTCATGATGATTTTATACAAGCTGTGCGGGAGCGAGTTACTGCATTACAGGTATGAACTTTATAAATAAATAAAGTTAATGTTTGATAAAGGTTCTTATTAGAAATTGTTTGTTGTGATATCTCAAGCTTTTAGTTCTTATATTAAATATCTCATACATTTAGGTTTTGAAGGCATTCATTTTAAATTGAAAAAGTTGCTCTGAATATTTTGTTGGAACTGAATTTGGATTTTAGAATTGGATTTTTATGAACTTATCGACTGCTACCTCAATCAATTTTACAAAATAACCCTAAATTTATTTGAAATTTGAGTATCCAAACCTGTCGGGTACAGTCATCTAAAATAGAATATTGCTTTAAAACTTCGTTCCAACCATCCTTGAATATCAAAATCAAAAGTTAACGAGAATTTACTGACATCGAGGATTTTTTACACAGGACAGATTCAAGTTTACAATATTAAACGCTATAGTTGTGAAGCGACCTTCCGATCTTAACGAGCTGGTCACAAGCGAAGCACGTGTTATGCTGCTGTATGCAACTAGGGAAGAGGCCGCAGATATTCTGTCTGCAGCAGGTGATCTCCACCTTACGGGAGAAAATTTTGTGTGGATTGTCACACAGAGCGTACTTGGGTCTTTGCAACAGCCTAATAAGTTTCCTGTTGGTATGCTTGGTGAGTTGTTTTACCTATTTAATTCTTCAGTTGTACTTTAGTCTCAGTTCACACAAAAGTAATTAAAAGTAATACGATGCATACTGTTGCGCTTTTAAATTTCTTGCAACATCATTTTTTATAACGTACACTTATCATAACTTTTATATCCCCAGGTGTTATCTTTTCCTTCAAGGTAGGGTTTGAGCGTGCGCTAATGTAAATGTTTTATTGAGGTAGTAATTTTTTTTTACAATCTACAGCCTACAATATATTAGTTTAGTAAAGATGCTAAGCTGTTGATTGAACGGCTAATTAAGATAGTTGGCTGGGACATATACACAATATATAGTTAATATTTGAGATGACTAAATAATCAAATTTTATTTCTTATATATAGATTATAAATAAGAGATATTTAGTTGATTTGATTAGTCTATTCGAAACGTGTACTTGTGAAGTTACATGCGAGACTATCTAATCTTAGACATACACACTAACTTACAACAATAAGTAGTCGGACTTGGAAGAAGTTTTTCTCTTTTCGATCATACTAAATAAACAAATTAAATCGAATAGTCTGTAGTATATTATGGATACAGTTATAAAACTGTTCTTGTCATGCGAATTAAATATTAGGATTAGTTCGCACCTTAAGAAAATGTAATAAACATAAAATCGCAAATTTATGACAAATTATAATAACATATAACTACACAAATTAGATTAAGCGTAACCTTACATAACACTGTAATTAGTGAAATGGCGAAACAGAATATTTAATATACAAAACGATTTCATTCTCTGCAGGTGTACACTTCGATACATCAAGTGCCTCATTACTAGCAGAGATAGCTACAGCAGTGAAGGTATTCGCTTATGGCGTAGAATCATACATATCCGAGTCGGATAATATTCGATATCCACTCGGCACTAGATTGTCCTGCAGTGGAGCTGGTGCCGGGGAAGCACGTTGGTCCACCGGCGAACGATTTTATAGACATTTGAGAAATGTCAGCGTTGACGGAGAAGTTGGGAGACCAAATATTGAGTTCACACCAGACGGAGAACTTAAAGCCGCTGAACTTAAAATAATGAACCTTAGACCCGCTATTGGTGAACAAGTGAGTATAATATGCGACATATGCAAGTTATTTGTATATAGATTTAAATAAGTAAAGTTGACTAACAAAATGCATTCTTGATGAAATGTTGAAAATATTATTTACACGCTTTTTTATGTTTAATGGTTCCATTAAATTGTCTATGCTTACGATCTTTTCAGTTGGTGTGGGAAGAGATTGGAACATGGAACTCATATCCAAGAGAGCGTCTTGTGATAAAAGATATAGTTTGGCCTGGTGGTTTGCATACACCGCCACAAGGTGTACCAGAGAAGTTTCATATGCGTATCACGTTTCTAGAAGAGCCACCGTATATTAATTTAGCACCGCCAGATCCAGTAAGCGGGAGATGTTCCTTGGATCGAGGAGTTATATGCCGCGTTGCACCCGAAATAGAGGTTGCAGGGTAAGTTCCATTTTTACATTTTTATAGTGTATAGGGTTAGCGTTATGGCTAGAATCTTACCTGATGTTAAATCTCACCTGTTAACCCAAGCTGGTGAATACACTAAACCTGTGGAGGGAGTGGCTCTTGAGTGCAACTGCCGGTTTCATATTGCCATTTTCATATACTTGATAGTTTTGGATAATTTCAGTTATAGATAATTGGATATTTGCAGATGAAAAATATTTTAAGTAATTCTTTACGGTTTGGTTTTTTAACATCCGGCAGTTTTAATTAAGGTTACAGCGTTACTTTATTTTCTATTAGATATTATAAAAAAACTTTATTAATATTTTCAGTTTAGAAGCTGGGTCTGCTCATGGGAACAGTTCGTTATACCAGTGCTGTAGTGGTTTCTGCATTGATCTTCTGCAGCAGTTGGCTGAACAGCTAGGCTTCACGTACGAGTTAGTACGCGTCGAAGATGGTCGCTGGGGTACTTTGCACCACGGGAAATGGAACGGTCTAATAGCTGATCTTGTAAACAAAAAAACTGACATGGTATAATATATATTTTTTTATTTCACCCTATCAATCACCTGCAAAATATTATGCGTATATAAGTTTTGGGTTAATTTTTTTTTTGTTTTGCTCTATCAATCACTTGCAAAATCTTACGCGTTATATAAGTTTTTGCATATCACTAATGTTTTTTATTTCTGTATATTTAGTGCAGGTAGTAAGTTTTTTGCTGAAGGATATACGGAATACCATTTTTTTATCCCTCAGAAATATACCTACTGATGAATTCACATAACTTTTATATTCTTAAAAGGTCTTTGTGTTGATTATTCTTTCCTGGTATTTACTGGTACTGATATTTACTAGTTTTTTTTTCAGTAATGTTATAGTAATGCATACTGTTTAGTATATACGTAATATATTACCCATATAGTAGATATGAAGTTAAGATGAATTTTAGCTGAACTCAGTTAAACTAAGAATATATTTTACTTCTGTTTCTTTCCTCTGTAATTGTTAATTATTTTCAATAAATAAACACCCACATATTATTACTGTAGTATTCACTGTTTGTAGGAAGTAGCAAATACGTCCTAGAGTATGATTCACTTTAAAATGTATGTAATTAATAGATTTTACCCGCGAGTTACTCGCGTGAATATTGATTTTATCAAAGAAATCGGATGACACAATAAAAGCATATAAAGTGTATCCTCTCTTTACCTTCCTCCCAATAAGTTTTCCGCTAGAATAAGTAGCCTATCACTGTCTCCAGGGTCCCATCTATCTCTAAACCAAAATACAGCTAATCGATTCAGCGGTTTAGGTGTGATAACGTAACAAACAAACTCACTTTCTAGCCTGTGTGCCATTCTCATATATAAGTTATATTATTGTACAGTTTCATTAAAATCCATTCAGTAGTTTTTGCGTGAATGAGTAACAACGATCCATACATAAAAACTTTTGCATTTATAATATTAGTAAGGATATTGTGTAATTATTTTGAGTATAATTTTAGGTATTAACGTCTCTAATAATTAATTCCGACCGAGAAGCCGTTGTGGACTTCAGCGTTCCGTTCATGGAAACCGGCGTTGCCATAGTGGTGGCAAAACGCACTGGCATCATTTCTCCTACGGCGTTCTTAGAGCCTTTTGATACAGCGTCTTGGATGCTGGTCGGGGCGGTAGCTATTCAAGCGGCTACCTTTTCCATATTCTTCTTTGAATGGTTATCACCGAGTGGGTTCGATTGTTCGACAGGGAATAATTCGAAACGAGTTCCCCAAAATCGTTTTTCCCTCTGTCGAACTTACTGGATAGTATGGGCCGTGTTATTTCAGGTACAACCATTATTATATCAAAAAAATATATGCACCTTTTAATATCATTTTTAAAGTTATAATCTCACCTGATGTTAAGTGACAATGTAGCCCAAGATGATGGACACGCTAGGCCTAGCTGAGTGACTGGCCCTCAAGTGTAACAGCCGGAACACACTTATATATATTTGGCGACAGATTTTCAACTTGTAAGGGGGTAAATATGGCGTCGGGCATTAAAAAAGTCATACCGCCATCTTTTGCTTCACCGAAAGCCCAGGCTCATTGCAGGTAGATTCGAACTAACGTCTATTAACGCGACATACGGACACACTAACAACTGAGTCATGATATATGATATCATTTTAACTTAGTATAGTACTGTCACTTAACTGTGTTACTGTTAACAATACCTTAAATTTTTTTTAAGTGAAAATTTCTTTAGGAAGGTTTGGATAGGGAGTAAATACATGTAAGTCGTCATCGACATGATCACGTGACGCGTTAACGTACACACGATATCTGTTCTTATTAGTATCACTTATTACACTGTAAACAGTTTTACAAGTTATGATTTTAGATCAAAGATTTAATGTTGATTTCCGAAAATAACAACTGTTTGTTTATAGTTTTAATTTTTCACTTCTGTCGGCCGTTCTCATGACTCATTTTTTATTTATTGTAGGCAATGTGACTATATTATATAAATAAATATATTTAACAATGTTGTAAACTATTTTTGTATAATTCTTTATTAGTTTAATTTTTTTTTAGGCATCCGTGCATGTTGACTCGCCTCGAGGATTCACGGCACGGTTTATGACAAACATGTGGGCTATGTTCGCTGTGGTATTCCTTGCAATATATACAGCTAATCTCGCTGCGTTTATGATAACGCGTGAGGAGTTCCACGAGCTCAGCGGACTGGACGATCCAAGGATAGCACGGCCGTTTTCCCAACGTCCAGCGCTTAAATTCGGCACAGTGCCCTGGTCACATACTGATGCTACTCTTGCAAAATATTTTCCAGAGCCACACGCCTATATGGCCCAGTAAGTAACACCTCAACCACTTTCAACCAATTTTATTCTATGTAAATTATAGTTCTAAAGATAGGTATAAATATTTATATTATCAGAATTTCGGATTGTTTTTTGTCTTGATTTTATTCAGGGACTTCGGTCAAAAAGGAAATGTCAGCCCTATCGCACTCTGACCTTACAATATTTACAAAAATGACTTAGAACTAATGACAAATTTCTATCCTGGCTTCGTCACTTGCAGGTGCAGTCAAAATTTTATGGAACATGCCCTTTTCCATTATATTAAGTCCGAATTCAGAAGTAAAATATTTTTAAGTTAAATTGATATATGGCTGCAATCACTTTACGTTCATTGACGATGGACAATAATTTGAATATCCTCAGACATTTAAGTGAAATCGGGTTTATCCCTCTACTTAAAATGTTTTTTAAACAGAAATATAATTATTTATTTAATTTAATTTTTATATAATGATTTAGATTAAATATAAATGTTTTAATGATGATTGCTTTTTAAATTACTAGTTATTATATTCATTTGCATGTAATCTTTTTTTTTAATATTTTTAATACGCTAGCAACAGTTTCATTCTCACTTTGCACATACGCATAGAGTGTTGTTTCCAATAATCCTAAAACTTTCCTCAATTATTAGTGATATATCACTTATGCATAACTATATACATATAAATAACAAGGATGCCATCAAACTTGAACCCTGTGATACGTTTGCTTTAAGTTTGTTACTTATATTCTTATTTTCTACTACGGTTTATAATATAATGTTAATTTTAAAAGAAGGATCATAGATGCATATTAATAACAGCTTAAAACGTAATAATGAAAGCACTATCAAATTTAAAATGAAGGATTACTGTTTTTGGCGCCGTTCATAAAGTACGTTCGCACTTATGAGGGATGGGGTAGAGGGTGTCCCTTACTGTAACAAAATGTGAGGTCGGGGCGTCAAGGAAAATGAGTATAAAAAAATTGTAAAAATTAAAAAAAATGTGCACTGATATTGTTATATATCATGTACGGTGGAAGCGATCTATCATTTGGCGTTACTAAAAAGTACCGGCACTATACTCTCGTATGATATTATTGGCCACATGATAAAAGAGGAGAATTTGGAAGGATGCCAATGTATGATTTTAAGACATAGAGAAGTCATAAAGATATAACGATTATTCTTGCTCATGGAAGTATTTGTAGTTACTATTCCTATAGTGACGTAATATTGATAGGGGATTGAAGGGGGAGGAGTTCTAAAAAGACAACATTTTGCGTGATGTATATGTTATGAACGATATTTAGTTACCAATTGTGAATAATAAATCCCGAAATACCATCCAACGAATAATTCTAGTAGAATTTTGAACTAAATTATTTAATTATTGTTTTGGAGTGGTTTTTCTTATTTATTAACAAGTGTTTCATATTTTATACAATGGTACTTTTTTCTGTGTAGATTCAATCGAAGCACAGTAAGCGCAGGCGTGACGAGCGTGCTCACTGCTGAATTAGACGCTTTTATTTATGACGGCACTGTTCTAGACTTCTTGGTGTCTCAAGTAAGATTGTTTTATGTGGAATATTTTATTATTATTATTTATAGAAAATTTTGAACCAATGGTAGCTCAGTTGGTGGTATGTACGGACGCCAATGGACATGGATTTGAATCCACCTGCAATGAGCTTGAGTTTTCGGGTAAGGAAAACATCGTAATAAAACCATAGTATGGTTGTAGGGCTTTTTCAATGCCCGCCTGGTTAGCTACCACACTCAGTTGAAAATCTACAACCATATAACTATAGGTGTGTTCCGTCGGTTGCACTTGAGAGCCAGTCCCTTCACTAGGCTTAGCGTGCCCAGCATCTTGGGCCACAGCGCCACATAACATCAGGTGAGATTTTGGCCATAATGCTATTCCAATACTCTATATAAAGATAACAGCTATATTTGTATGTATTTTATCCTCCTCCAGTTTCTAGAGATCTGTGTAAGAAGTGGTTCGAAGTATGCGGTGCTGAAACCTTTGGTGTTACAAACAATCGTAGGCCAGGCTAACAGCTTACCATAAGTTTGTTCCTAAACTAACTTGTCACCATAATTATTTTTAATAGTACTAGGAACCCGGACCGAGTGGTAGCTAGAACATATATGCTTAGTAGTTTAATTACGTAAATAATTACCTCAAAAATGCTAAACTCAGATATATATTTCAAAACATTTTCTGGTAATATGTTTTTACTATTGTGTGTTAATCATAGGAGATAGACATTGCTATAGTTTAATAGATGTTTTTTATGGAGAATAAGTAGATTAGTATATTTTGTAAAGTATAATACTCTCGTTACAGGATGAAGATTGCAGACTTCTAACTGTAGGTTCTTGGTACGCAATGTCAGGCTATGGTTTAGCGTTTACACGTAATTCCAAATACCTTAGTATGTTTAACAAACGACTACTGGATTTGCGTTCCAATGGAGATCTTGAAAGATTACGCAGGTATGTATTAGTTTGTGTTGTTCTTAGACCTAGATTTGAGTGAAAGGCATATGTAGAATACGGAACATGGAAAGGCCAAATATTAATCAAAAGTAAATATAATTTCGTCTTAATTAAAAAAAATTAGGTAATATTAACATTGTCTCTTTCTGTTCGTTTTTGGTTATATTGTAAGTGTATGTGTTTTTTTTTATAGTTATGGTTTAGCGTTTTGGCCATAATCTCACCTGATCTTAAGTGACGATATGGCCCAAGTTGGTAGACACGCTAAACCTGTGTAGAAACTAGCTCTCAAGTGCAACTGCCAGAACACACCTATTGGTATTTGGCGGCAGATTTTCAACTTGAGGGTGGTAGCTAGCCAGTCGGGCATCAGAAAAAGCCCTACCACCATGCTATGGTTTCCTCACGATATTTTCTTCACCGAAAGCTCAAGCTCATTGTAGATGGTTGAATTCGAACTCATGTCCCTTGACGCAAAGTCTTACACACAACCACTGAGCTATTATAGCTTATAAATTAAAAATTCTAAAATTTTTACACATTTTACAAACACAATACAAACACATTTGAGGGAATTCTAGAAAAGTAAAAAAAAATCTGCTTGCAAATATGCTTTATTGATAACTCACATCAATAGTTACTACACAAGACAAAAAAATAACATCCATTGAAAAACAGAGGTGAAAATGTAATTTGATCTATGACTATTATTGAAATTTCGTGTACTGAGCCAATCTATATTAACATTATAAAGCGAGAAAAGTTTGTTTGTTTGTGCGTTTGTTTGAAAACGCTAATCTTAGTAACTACAAGTCGGATTACAAAAAATATTTTTGTTTTTGTAGAGTATGATTGAGGAAGGCTCTAGGCTATTTACCATCACGTTACCACCAATAGGAGAAAAGATGTATTGAAAAAACTTACAAAAAGGGGCAAAAATAATTGAATATAATTCAAGATCCGGACACAGCTAGTCCTAGACAAATGATCTAGTTTTGTGTTTTAAAATCTGTCCTAAAAGGACAGACGAACAATTTATTAGGAATACATTAATTTTTATTTTTTGCGTACGTAACAGATATTGGATGACTGGAACATGCAAGCCCAACAAGCAAGAGCATAAGTCGTCGGACCCGCTGGCACTGGAACAGTTCCTGTCAGCGTTTCTTTTGCTGATGGCCGGCATTTTGCTTGCTGCGTTGTTGCTTCTAATGGAGCATGTGTATTTTAGATACATGCGCACGCACCTTGCCGCTTCGAGTGTGGGTTCATGCTGTGCTCTTGTATCACTATCGATGGGTATGAGTCTTCTATTGCTTTTTGCTTTTATAAGACTAACTTCAAGCCTTTACATTATTATGAAAAATTGTATTTATAATTTGAAATGTATTACAGTTTTCAATTTTAGATAGTCCATAAACGATCTTCTTCAATCTTACATTACAAAATTGCTAGACTATTACGATAGTACAAGTAGGTTTTAAAATAGTTACGTTCCTTTGAATTGAATTGTATGCAAATCTTCATCACTCATTAGTGATCAGGATTTTCGATAGCCGTCAACTGCGTAAAGAAACTACGTCTAAAATAAAAAATATACCTACTAATCAAAATGTTGCTTATGAAGCAATTTATGTAATGAAATTTATGAAGTAATTTATTCTACTTCTCTGGATGGTGACGAATTTAACCGATTAGTTAAATTTTTAGAGATCATTATAATCGGTTCAGCCGTTCTTGTGTTATATATGGTGTAAATAAGCCGACTTTGATTTATATATATATGTATATAGATTTATATATTGTTTTATTTTTTCTTAAATTAATTTCTATGTTTTTTTTACTACAGGTCAATCTTTGTCGTTCCACGGTGCTGTTGTGGAAGCGGCGGCTCGAGGTATAGGAGCAGGTGGTCGAGGTCACTGTCGATCTGCTATTTGTGCCGCACAGGTCCGTGATTGCTTGTGGTGTCTCTTAACAATACACACCAGTTAAAAAATACACTAAAACAACTTTTAGGTAGTGGTCTTCGCTTATTTTCAGGGCATAATGATGACGTCAGTATATCTCGTCTCAAGTTTAAGATTATTTACATAGACTGTTTTGTAGTAACCGTCATATGTACAACAATAATACTGAACTTATATAAAATATATTATAATATAGAGCTTCAAAGGTATTTTTATAATAATGTGGCAAATTGATAATATTGCCTGAATAAAGTACAGTACAACAAAAAAGTATAGCGTTCTTTGAGACATTAGTAATTCATCGGTCGTTGTTTTCATGTGTAAGTTTATCGGCAGCTGGATATACTATACTGGTAACAAATACGAGGGACGAATTGTAACGGGTTTATCGAAATTTGTATGGTAATCGGGATCCAGCCGCGCACAGACGAAGTGGACATTATTGGGTATACCTGTATACCAGTTGATTTTGAAGCGGTGATGGCTCAGTTGCTAGTGTGTACGGATATCGCGTCAATGAATGTGAGTTCGAATCCACATCCAATGAGACTAAGCTTTCAGTAATGGGAAAACAATGTGAGGAAATCATAGTATGAGGGTAGTGCTTTTTCTTATACCCAAGTGCCTAATTACCATCCTGAAGTTGAAAATCTGCCTCCAAATACCTATAAGTGTGGTCCGACAGTTGCACTTGTGAGTTAGGCCCTCCACTAGGCTTAGTGTCCACCATCTTGGGTCACCTCGTCACTTATCAGGTGAAATGGTAGCCATAACAATAAACATATAATGTATACAAAAAAAAAAACCCAGCTAATTACGAAACGTGACAGGCCTAATCATTTCATTGTAGCGATCTAGCTAGACACAATTGTTGTATTCTATGATGGCGTTATACGTCGCGGCTAGAGCATTAAACAAGGGGTTGGTGCAGGTGTGGCGAGCGCGGCACGAGCGCGACGCGGCAATGGCCCGCGCGCGGCAGCTGGCGACGGCGCTGGCGGTACACGGGCTGGCGCCGCCGCCGCGCCGGCTCGCCTCGGCCACGGCGCTGCTGGCGGGCGGACTCGCGCACGACACTACGCGCCCGCGCACGCTGCGCCCGCCCGCAGACATTTTGCCCGACCTCGATCGTCCGCTCTCCTGTGGCGATTTACGAACGAGGTACAGTACTATTACAACTTTCATTTTTGGAGTTAACTCCTGAAGAAACGATTTACATATATAGCCCGCGGGATGAAAATTTTATGAGGAATAAAATCGAGCGTTAACTAAAAGTGAGGCGTTACGTACATTTGCTCAACGTACTTTGACTTTTCACTTCGAGATTATGAATGTGTGTATAATTTTTATTATGTGAAATAGTTTATGTTATATGTTTCATTGGAATGATGTAAATAATATGGATAAATATTTATCTATGTTTTGATTATTTTCATTCATTTAACAACTTTTTACATCATCCTTTACATCCTTTTTTATACAGTTTATAAGTTTACCGTTATGGCCACAATCTCACCAGATGTTAAGTGACGATACGGCCCGAGTAGGTGGACATGCTAAACCTGTGGAGTGGCTGGCTCTCAAGTGTAACTACCGTAACATATCTATTGGTATTTGTCGGCAGATTTTCAATTTGAGGATGGTAGCTACCCAGGCGAGCATTAGAAAAAGCTTTACCACCATGCGACTTTTACATTAATCGCAATTTACATAATAATTGCTTAGTTTACTTAATGTTTATTGTGTCACATAAATAGTTTTTGATATGATTGATATTATCGTACATTGTAGTTATTGATGAGTAAAGTATCTTTTCAGAGAGCGGACACGCGTAGAAATGGAAACAGTGCTGTGAGGCGTGTATTACGCCACCCTATTTCAATTCCTAAAGGCTGTTCTTACACCAAGTTATACAAAACGAAAATAGTTATACCTAATGTTTAAATGTGGACATATAAAAGAACGTTGTAATTATTAAATAAAATATTCCAATTATTAAATCAAAGAGTGCTGGTTGTAGATAGCGAACTGTCGCGTTGTTGTGGGACGTGCGCGCGGTGTGGGCTGGACACCGGGCGCACGCCCTCCTGTTATTATTTATCTACTATAATAAATATATTTTTGTGATTTATAAACACAGTTTTTTTTTTATCATCCTCATCATAACAATTACTCTGAACCATTTGAAATAAAAAGGAATTGTGTCAATTTTACAAGTTTATTTATACAAACTGGTGCAAAGTATACACTTGTTTAAGTAGTTAATAGTTCTCGATTTAGTTCGATCTTAACAGCTGGATATGCAATAAGATGACGGTTCCCGCGCAAAACTATGTATTTAAATTACATTTGTGAAGAAATTTTTGTCTGCAATTGCGTCCAAATAGAAATATGTTTTTTTTTTGGCAGAAGTATATTTTCGAATAAAAATATATATTATCTACTTTTACCAACTTTTAGTTAATGTGACCAAATTCATTTCGGTATTCTTATCAAAGAATTTAAAATGTATGAGTGTCATAGATCACTCTATTGGAATGAATATCCTTACCTAGTATTTTATTATTGATAAACGTATTATATTGTTGATATATATTAACGTATTATATATATAATCACAAATAAATGAATTACCAGCGTCTGAGAGCAATTAAATTAAACGCAGAGGTAGCTAATGGATTGAGGAAGTGTAGAGAATTTCATAATTAATATATTTGTTGTAGTTGTAAAAATAAACATTATATTGTACATCATTCAATTCATCGAATTCATTATTATACATATATTTACGCAAGGAACAGCTGACGCGTATGTCTTGTTCAAACTATATCTGCGCAACCGGTGCGAACTTAGTGGCTGTCTTGAACCAATAAGCATGACTGGGCACAGCCAAACACGCTATGGATAACCGTCTAGACTAAAGAATTATAGTGCAATATCGAATAGACTAAAGAAAGGGTTTTGACGGAAAGATCTGAATTTTTGATTTGTCTTACTTCGTCCGTACCGTGCGATAAGGAACTTCGTTCCAAAAAAACTTACTAAGTAGTTGAAATAACAATAAAAATGAAATTGTTAAAGAAAACATAGATAAGTTATCTATGTGTGTTAGCATTATCGACATTGTAGGGCACGAAAATTGTATTCGACTTAATTGCGCGCAAAACACCATTGTCTCTAATTAAGTTGTCTTTCTGCAATTGCTAATGTAATGAGAAAATACAACATATATGGGATTGAGCGACCTTGACATTTTAAATGTAATATCATCTCATACATTTTTTTTTCGATTTAAGTTAACAATTGTTGAAAGAGAACATGGCTAGTGGCACAGATGTAACAACTGCTATACTTAGGCGTGTTATGTTCCGGGACAGGAGCGAATATAGTACACAAAAAAGGTTGTGGTCATAGCCACCCGAAAATTCGCCACATGCGAGTCGGCGTATGAATTTGCTTTTGAACGATATAGTGCATTCCTATAAAGGATTTTTTTTTTTTTCGAATTGACATACGCTGTTAGCCGTAAGGGCTTTGACAGCTTCACCGAACTTTTTGGGGCGAATGCTGAGGGCACTCAGCTCCGAGGCAGCGAGCGCAAGGGTGCCAGAATGGCCGAACCTCGGCTTGAGATGCTGCGGAAAACAAACAAGGATCGTGGGGGTAGTCCCCTACAGAACCGTGTACTTAACGTGTAGGTGTGCATGGATAGTATGCGGTGTGATGATGTACTTTCAGTGATGTAGAGTGTCACTGTATCGCGCGAGCAGAGTCACTTGAGGGCTCCTATCCGGAGGATCGATCCTAGGCTCAAGCGTCTGCAGAGGGAGGCCGCGGCGGGTGTGCGGGAGCGAAATTAACCGCTCGGCCTCGGCGGCGAGGGCGGCGGTTACGCGGGCTTGTACGCGGACACGTACGATTGGTGGAGACGGTAGGAAGAAGTGCGTTCAATCTTGTTATTTTATCGACGGGATCAGTGAAACAATTACGTGGCCGGCGCGCGAAACCTTTGGCGTGCGGATTAGCATTGTAGCTAACTGCGTGTACTATTTTGGGGTTGGGATGAACTTGGGCTTTTTCGAAGAATTGCTTTGTAAGGTCTATGATATATGCATATATGGACGGAATATCCATATCTTTATGGAGATATACATTACGGACGTACGGAGGGGCTTGGACGGCTATACGCATGAATTTATTTTGCAGAACTTGTAGTTTGCGAAAGGTGGTGTGGGAAGCGTGAGCGAATACGGGGCAACTGTAGGTAAGTATGGGGCGGATGCATACTTTGTATATTGTGAGCTTATGTCTGAGTGACATCTTGCTCTTAGAGGAGGTTAGGTTGCGTAGTAGAGCCATAGCTGTGGTGGCTTTTTTCTGTACATAATCTATATGTTTGTTAAAGGTGAGATGTTTATCTAAAACTACACCAAGGTATTTAGTTTGGTTAGACCAAGGGATATTTACACCAAAAAGATGTAATGTTCTTTTTATATTCTTCCTCGCGTGCGGATCGAACATAATAGCCGCGCTTTTGTCTGGGTTTTCTTCCTATGCGCCATTTGAGGCACCAGGACCCGAACGTAGACACAGCCCTTTGGAGGCGGTAGTATAAGTGAATCCTATTATTCCCTTCTGCCTGAGCTGAAGATGATGTGTCGTCTGCGTAAAAGCTTACTTCGATGTCGGGGAATTCGGGGATGTCACTAACAAACAGGTTGAAGAGGCAAGGGGCTAGGATAGAACCTTGCGGGACTCCTGATCTTATTGAATGTAGTGGGGATAGAGTTCCGTCCGCTTTATAGTAGAAGGTAGGGTCTGATAGGTAAGCGAGGATTATGCGGACTAGTCTGTCCGGGACTTGAAAGAGATTGATTTTAAATATGAGGCCTTCGTGCCAGACCTTATCGAAAGCTTTGGCTATGTCGAAAAATACGCCAAGCGTGCGCCTAGGACGGCGTGGCTCCGTGAAATTGGAGAGAATATGCTCCGTGAAGCGAAGCACTTGGTGGGTACACGAGTGCTTCGGTCGAAAGCCGAATTGCTCGTGTGGTAAGAGACATTTCTCTGAGACAATGGATTGAAGTCGGTTCAGAAGGAGCCGCTCGTATATTTTACCTAACGTATTGAGGAGGCTAATTGGGCGGTAGCTTTCTGGGAGAGATGCCTTTTTCCCGGATTTGCGGATACCTATTACCGTTGCCTTTTTCCAAGTGGCTGGAATATGGCAGTGAATTATGGCCACATTGAAGATACAGACCCGAAGAGCTATAAGTTTATCAGGGAGAAGTTTTAGGGCTTCGTTCCTGATTTCATCGGGACCAGGGGTTTTCCTTGGCTTAAGGCGTTTTATGATCGCGACAACTTCGTCATTTGTGACCGGGTCTAAATTTTCAACTGGTGGGGTTTCTCTTATTAATTGAATTGTTCGATTGACCCTCCCGGTGTTTCCGGGATCTAGGGTATGATATTCATAGGAATTGGGAGAACACTGTTGTTCGAGAGTGGTAGCGAGATACTCTGCCTTGTCTATACTTTCGAAGGCGGGCAGATTGCCGGGGCCTCTATCCAGCGGTGGCATTGAGGACGAGTAGCTGCTCTTTTGTTTACGGACAAGATCCCAGAAACCAAGATGAGATGGTTTGATTTCCTCTAAAAGACTGTCCCATCTTTGACCGCGGAGTTCGGAGATACGAGTTTTAACTAATCGTTGTAAGTACGCGAATTTCCTCCGTCGGATAAGGATCATGGGCGCGAATCACGGTGTTTTTTTCCGTGATCAGTCTTCGAATGTCATCAGGGAATATGAAGCGGCGATCGTTTGCCGCCTTTACCTCTTTCGAGGTTTCGCTGATGGCATTCTGGAGGTGACCGACCAGGGAGTCAATTGCCACATCGGCATCGGTCACAGACTTTATCTCGTCGGGGATCCTATCTAAGAAAGGGGAGGAGAGATTATTTGAAAGATAGTGTTTGAGCTTTGGATAGTCAGCCACTTTGACTGAAGCAGGTGTGTGGTCACCCGGGTGACCTAGTTGTAAAACTACTGGGCGGTGATCGGAACCTAGTTCATGTACGACATCGATTTGTCGTACTTGAAGCGCGATCCCTTTTAAAATAGCTAAGTCTAAAACTGAAGGGCGGTAGTTAGCTTGATAATGAGTTGGGTCAGAAGGAGCTATTACGTCGAACGTAAGCGTATTTTCTAGCCAGTATAGAGTCCTACCATTAGTGGTACTACGCGGGTTGTTGTATTGAATGTGCCCGCTGTTTAGATCGCCAGCCACTATAACAGAGTCACCGAGCGCGAAAAGCGTCTCCAGATCCGACTGGAGGAGAGTTTTATTAGGCGAAAGGTATGCGGAAACGATAAAGATAGTGGGATGACCGGTCATACCCACTCTACATACCGAGACTTCTAAATTTGTAAGTTCGGGAGGATCTATTGGCATGCAATATAGTGACTTTCTGTAGTATATGAGCGTGCCGCCGCCTCTTACATCGGTACGGTAATTTCTTACTATCTTGTAGTTCGCAATCGCGGGATTACGAACGCTCGGTTTTAGTAGTGTTTCTTGTACAAGAAACACGTCTATCTGTCGCTCCTTAAGGAAGCTAGCTACTAAGTCTCGTTGGGGTTTCAGGTTACGTGCGTTAAAAAAGGATATAGAAAGGCCACGGGGTCTGATCTTATCCTCCATTGCGAATTTATTTAGGGGAAGCGCGGATGAGGCGTTGCACGGTCTTTGCAATGCCTGGGAAGCACCTAATAGCTTTAAGACGGCCTAGATCCTGACTAGCACTGAGCATTTCGTCGAATGCGATGATGTCCTCTACTGAATGTTGGTCAAGAAGTTCAGCGAGCCAGTCGATCCCTATTAGACCAATGGACGGGCTGGACGTAGTGGAATGTGAGGGTTTGGCCTTTGGAGGCTGCGGTTGGGGCGCCCATGAGGTGGTTGGAGCTAATGTGGGATTCTGAGACGGAGATGTATTCAACTGTTGAGGATGATAGCACCCTCTTGTTCTTGGCCTTGGTGACTATTATAAAGTCGGCTTCAGGATTGCTTTGAGCATCCAAATCGAGGTCCCTCATTTCAGCCTCGTTTTCGGGAATCGGGTCGGGGGATAATAGAGAGAATTAGTTCGCCGTAGGTATTGGCCGTGGTGCGTACGATATTTGCTCCTCGAAAGGACGTGGACGTGGAAGGAACGAAGGAACCGTGGGGGTGGGGGTCGCTGAAGGCGACTGTGTACGTGTTATGTTGACAGTAGGTGCCTGCGAGTGAATTAACACAGGCGAGCGGGATCGGGAGCGCAAGTGTGGAGATGCTGGGCGACGCACCGGTACTGTCGCTGCGGTAGATTGGGTGCGGAGGGGTAGTAATGTGGATGGGGGGGACGCCGGTCGAGCACGAGTTGGTGCATTCGCCGCGGTCGGTGGGGTGCGAACGCGTTGGACCGGTTGGGAGGCGAGGAACGCCTTGAGCAAGTCTGGTTGCTCTCTACCTATGAAGGCACGTAGCCTTAAATATAAATCTTCTGGACGATTGGTCATGGTCTGGATGTAGGGCTTGAGGCGAGAAAATCTGCTCGTAAGCCTAGGTGAAACCTCCCTGCCGGAAGGGCAGGGGGGCGCGGTTAGCAAAAAACTAACGAACTATCCCAAGTTCGGAGAAATAAAATTTAAATACAATCTACTGCACGTGCAAAATCAGAAAGAGAAAGAAAAAAGAAAAAAAAACAATAATAATATCTATGGCCGGCCTGTAATAAAAGGCTTAACGGAAAGTAAGTTTTACCTTTGTTGGTAGCCGGTGACCGGCGTACTTACAGTGTTGACACTTTAATCACTGCACTAAATTCACAATGACGAAAAGCAATACTTGGAATTCGCAATAATAAAGTAAGATATCTCTCACAATATAAACTTGACACGATAACCAAACAATAGGTTGAGATTAACAAAGGACTAATTATCGGTAACACGAACTGGAATGTATGACGTTACAAGTCTAGTCTAGTTACAACTAGTTAGGGCATGGGTTCCCAAACTTTTTTAGTCCCCAGCGCACTTACAGGTTTAGTATTTTGTTTCGGCACCCTAACTAGTTGAAATAGGGAACAATGATACTAATGAAGTTGAGTGTGTATATTTATATATATGAAAACATTTGTTTTTTAAGAAAAATAAGAAATGTTTTACAATAGCGACCTAGTTTATACGACGTGTGAGATTGGTGATCTCAACACACTTTTTCAAAACGTGGCATAAGGCATGTCACCGCTACTCTCATTTCTTGCTCTACATTGATCGTTGAGCGATATTTGTTCTTTACTACAACTACAGATAAAAATCCAGCTTCACATAAATAAATGTTACAAAGGAAATGAGAATTCTTAGAGCTTCTGAATATAAAGTTGAATATTCATTTTGGACAGATATTCAAAATATTATCAAATCGGAACATATGAATCACATTTTACGATTTGCCTGCGGCAAAGTATTTCGAAACCATTCAGAAAGCTTTGAAAGGTGTTCAGTGAAAAGGGATATCAAGTGTTACGAGACAACAAGCTCGTTAGTCGCCGCATATTTATGCAGTTGCGGGAAACTATTGATCTCCGTCTTCATTTCATTTTTGTATCCACAACTGTAAGTTTTTCTTAAACGTCGCAATTTCCTTCAATATATGCAAGTTATTGCCTTGCAGAGACAGATTCAAATTATTTAGTCTGTCAAATGGATCGCACAAATATGCTAGTTCTTAGGAAAATTACTGTTTCAGCGAAGTATCTGGAGTTTACATGGCCTTCGTCTAGTAAAATGTGTGAATTTCTTCATGTAATTCGAATGCACGAAATAAGACATTTCTTCGTGAACAGTAGTAATATAGCAAAGCCGTGTGTTCATAGTTTTTTGAAAGTTAGCAGCTTAGTTTTTATGTAGTTTACTACGTCAATAACGGGTAATAAAATAAACGTGAAAACAATAATGAGCAGGGATGGGCAATAATTGTTTCTTAGTACTATGTAGTTTGCATTGCTAGAAAGCTGGACCTTTTTAGAGTGTTGTGTTTGGTCTCTCACATAAATTGTTGTAGGGCACACTAATTTATTACGGGTCTCTGGTGCGCACAGTAACGTTGTGTGTCAGCTGTGTGTCGCTACAGAGCCAATCAATACGATGAAAACAAAGAAATAGACCTCCACTAGTTTCTATGCCTAAATTTAGTTTTTGGAGAATGATAAACAGGAGCTCCTCACGATGTCCCTCTTCTTGCTCTCTACGCCGCACCAGGGCGCCATGGCGCACAGGTTGGGAAAACCTGTATTAGGGTTGTGGGTATACATATCGTGCCCGCAACAGTGGATATATGCTTATTCTGGGATCTCACGGTATATATACAGTAATCAACCAGAGTTGTAGAAATCTATACATGGTCTGTACCGTCATGGTTAATCTAAGTTTTTCGCGTTTCTTTTTTTATATTGCGCAGCATAGTGGCTGCTCTGCACCTGATGTTAAATACAATACAGTCCCAATCAGCGGCGACTGCCAATGAACCCCAATTCTCTTACAGTCACTGCAGTCATGCTAGCCTGCTTAGGTAACTTTTCACGCTTCTTTTGCAGGACCCAAGGCCATAGTAAGGAGAGAACACGCTAACGGGAAGCCGACTCCACAGTTCTACGGTACGACAGAACTTGGGTCTTATAGAGAAGGTACAACTGGTCGGGGCTTAAAAACCGTCGCACCCTGTTCAGGATTTCGAGCCTCCGAGATGTTGTGGAGATAACATTCTCGATGTGGTTCCCTAGGTCCAGGTCGCTACGAATATCCATCCTAGGATATTTAGGTCGTCTTGCATTGCAAGTTGGGTGCTCTGAAGAGTAGGGTTAGGTGAGAAGGGGATTGTTTTAGAAGTAAAGACGCATATTTGAATTTTCTTGGCATCCAACTCAACCAAGTTACTTGCTCCCCATGTGGATATGCGGGTCAAGACTTGGTTAACTTCAATGACAAGTTCCTTCCGTGTCTTTTCTGTGTCACCACGCCCACAGCCGGGCATACTGAAGTAGCACCCATGAACCGTGCTGTCATCGCTATAGCAATGTATGCGCCCCAGGGGTAGCATATCATTATACGTAGAAGAAACAACGTAGGTGACAAAACAGAGCTTTGAGGAACTCCGGCGTTTACGCACATGAACTGCAAATGACAAGGGGGCGATCTTCTAGGTGACGCACAAGTTGGATATTTATGATATGTTCCACAATTTCTCACAACTCCGAGGTTACAGCGATTTGGCGGTAATTGTAAGGGTCTGACCGATCCCCTTTCTTGGGAATTCGGTTTACATGTTTGACTCTCTTCAAACGCGAGGCACGATATCAGACAGGTAAGATTGACGGTATAAGTACGTCAATACTGGGCACAACTCGGCAGCACACTTTTTGAGAACGGTTGCTGGGATACCATCCGGGCCACTGGCTTTCCGAACATCGAGTAACAGCAACTTCTGGCTCACGTCTCTCTGCCTATTGCGGATATCAGGCATTGAAACACCGCTGTTAGGTGCTATGGGCGGTTACGCATTGCTGTCGTCGAGTCGGAAATTGTCCGTTTTGCCAGCAAGACGGCTTTCTCCTGCGGCTCGTGAGCCAGTGATCTGTACGGATATCGCAGTGGTGGCAGAGAGGATTGGCAGAATTTTGCCAGCCCTCACTAGGCGCGGCTATTGGCTCTAGCCAATCCTTGTAACGCGCTGAGCGTCCGCTCTTATATAAGCCTTCTTGCTGGACCTCGTAGCCTTATTGTAGGCTGCTTTAAGGGAGTTGAAATTGGGATCTTTGTTGACGTGATCCTAGATCCAAGCATGGTACACATACTGCTTCCAACTGAAAGCATCTGCGCATTCATGATTAAACTCGGAGCGTCCGCGGTAATTACTGACGATTTTGGACGAAGGAATGTAATATTCCATTCCAAGTTCTATCTCGGCAGCAATTGCCTCGGTAGTTGCAGAAAGATCTCTTTCATTAAAGCACCGTTGCCTCCAGGGTATGAATGCAAAATAATCTCGCATACCATCCGAATCTGCTGACGAGCAGTGCCAAATCTTACGCCAGGTCTCCGAGGGTCGTCGGGGCAGGGAAACGCGGCACTAATGCCTCAATAAGACAGTGGTCTGAATTGCCTAATGGAGGATTATTAATCCTTTCAATCGGCAATTTAAACAAATTGTTACACAAGTTTGGACATTTAAATTAGGTAGGTACCTATAATGTGTACACAATTTATTGATTTACATATGTGAACCATAAATAACAAAAAAATACATAATTATACATACCTTATTATCAACATTAGTGATACTGTGCACGAAAAGTTATCAAATAAAAACGACTATTACAATGTCAAATAAAAAATAATTAAGATATTATACGTTGACTACTAGTAGCTCGTTCGACGACACTGCATATTTTTACGATCTATGTAGTCGTATCTAAAATGTAAAAAACAATACATAAAACACTTCCATTATTATGTATAACAACATTGTGTACTTATAATACCTAATAAGTACCTACTATAAAGTGGGTATTTGTTTATATAATCGTACTTGGTTTCTAGGAAACCAATATAACGGTGATTTGGATGAACTTTTGAGTTTGCCAAATTGTTTCTTTTCTAGTTCTTTTAAATGTTTTTTTTTTGTAAGAGACGAAGGAGATATTATATGTAATCCTTACGATTTTCAGGTAAGAAAAAAATAACAACTAAGTAAACGACGTAGTCGATTTTATTTCATACTTGCTTCATATTTTTACATTAAATAACACTCAAATCCTGGGTTAAAGCCATAGCCGTTGTGAATGTAGATCATTTAACATAACTAAATTTTTGTGAAAGGGATGCTTTATGCTGTATTAGAAACAGGAGCATTACTGACAGTGTTGCTTGTAGCTGTCGAGCTTGTATCATCGGGTTCGTCAATTTGTAGCCACGGCATGCGTCGTTGTAATTCTTGTCTAAAGTAAGCAAAATATACAGTCGTTAAAAATTAATTGTAATTGCTTAGTCCACAATTAGTCTCAAGTTACCCTAAGTTTTTTAAACGCCCTTAAATTGGGATTTAAAATGTAGAGGGTAAAAAGTAAGACCATGGAATTACTATATATATACTAGCAAAATATACTCTGACACTAATTACAAAAAACAAATGTCCAGATTATAGTTATTAGTTTAGCGATTATTGGGTAGTTCTTCTTGTTCTGACTATCGCTGTTGGTCTTCGTGACCTTTATAGTATTGCTGGACTTTGTTGCTACAATGAGCTTTCGGTGAAGGAAAACATCGTGAGGAAACCATAGCACGGTGGCAGGGCTTTTTCTGATGCCCGCCTGGCTAGCTACCACCGTCAAGTTGAAAACCTGCCGCCAAATACCAATAGGTGTGTTCCGGCAGCTGCTCTTGAGAGCCAGTTCCTTCACAGGTTTAGCGTGTCTACCAACTTGGGCCGTATCGTCATTTAAGATCAGGTAAAATCATGGCCATAACGCTAAGCCTTAACTATAAAAAAGGATAAGTTTACCAACTCGGTTTAACTAATTTTACTTACTTGCGTTAGTATGTTTACTATGAAGAAATTTGAATTAAATTTCGGTGTATGTTATTGATGTTTTTTTATGGTTGTGTTAATTTACCTGTATTTGGGATGACTTATAGCATATACCCAAGGATCTATGCATGCTACAGCTTTGCAGGCTACAGCAGGGATCATTGTCACCTGTGATAAACAATTTAAAAACTTGTATAGTGTATTTTATATAGTAAAAAGTCATTGTAAATATGTTTTAGAACAAATTTATATATAAAGATCCGTAATCTAAATCAACATTTTCTAGCTCGAAGTATATAAAATGTTGGAGCCATTGTTGTAATGTAGTCATAGTTTAAGAAAGTAATATTTTGAAGCATATTTTTATTACTGCTGTAAAGCTTATTAAAAAGAAAATTCAGTTATAGTTAAGCAATGTTTGTATGTCAAATAATAATATCTTTCAATTGAAATTTATTTGATACGAAGTAAAAATTAATACTTTTAGAAACATATTTTGGGATTTTTAACACAGGGAAGATGGTATATCACTTTAAAATACAAATACGTTTAATATTAAAATTCAAATCCACAGAGTAAGAAGAAATGTATTAAAATGTACATGTTAATAATAAATATTATTTTTTAGTTAAGATTAATTCCTTATACTATTTCAGATATAGGAACATATTTCAGAGTCAATCCGAACGGCAGTCTGTTGATTTAACATCGGACAGTACTACCACTAAAGTAATATATGTTTATAGGAATGCCCTTTATAGAAGTTAAACTTTCGGTCCTCAGTTTTATTTGCGAAAAATAGATACAGCGTACCTTTTCTTGATCGATGAATGAATAACAGATATAACAAAATATAAATTCAACTTTAATCAAATACGTAACTGTGCAGATATTAAAGTCTCCGCCATTGAAGTTATAGGAGGAAAGCTAGCTATAAAATAAAGTTGGAAATAATTTACCATATACAAAAATTTAACTATGAAACGTTAGCATAAGTTTTAACTTACTCCGGGTGTAAGAAGTTTTTGGTCACCAAAAGCACCGATGAGAGCCATTACACCATATGGAGTCCAAGAGGCAACAAAAAGGAAGCAAACTGTCAGCGCTGCTTTGGCTATTCTAATTTCAGCTGACTCAGAATTTACGCTTTGATTTGCTCTTAGGGATTCAACGTTCATCTTCTTGGCTTGTTCTCTATAGACAAGTATTTTTATTTTAATATAATTAATGTAATGAAAATTTAGAAATCATATCCTTTAACACACAAATATTTTTACGGTAGTATTTGTAACTTGCATCGTAATCCTCACATATTTCGTTGCAATGGTAGTAAGAAGTACAGAAGTGAAGACTAAGTACAACTCCCTATAATGAGCTTTACAGTGGAGTAGAGCCCTAAGCGAGGTTAGTTACGGCTACTTATAATATTAGGTCAGTACTACTAATAATGAAAAGTTGGAACACCTCATGTATCAATATGTATTGTCCAGTACGCCGCCCAAATTGAAATAAAGCGTATCGAGTTTAGTTACTTTGAAAGGAGTGAATCTATAAATAACTTCCAGTTTTCACCATTCAGCATATTAATTCTAAGCTCTATTAATATTTTGTAAGCAATCGTCCTAGTCCAAGTAAAACGTCTCTCTAGTGCATTAGGTAGTACTAACCTATTGGGTTTAAGTAACAGATTTTCTACTTGAGCATGATAGCTTAAACATTAGAAGATTTTAATTATTAAATTGAAATCTACATCGACTGGCGGTGATCGAACAGCGTGTGAGCAGGATGTGAAAATAATGTAGTTGAACCTTGCATTGCTATTATTAATTACAGTTTTCTTAATATAAATATAATAATGACATATAGAGCATTTAAAAAGTATTAGTTTCATTTATAGTCTCATCTCACGTAAACATTATAGTAATTGTTTAAAATTTATAATAACACTTCACGTAAGGAGCGGTGATATCTTCTGAACTAGGAATATACATATTATCTGGTTTACGAATTTGTTTTTAAGTATCATTTCTACTTCCATATTTTGTAATCGAACATATTTTGTTTTTTTTTTTATATCCTTATTTTATTTTTAATAATTACGTATACTTTACCGATATACTTATAATAGTAACATAATTTTTGTAATTACATCCCTATATGTTTTATATGCAGTAATATTTTTTAAACTTTTTATAGCTTAATCCACCTATGCATACAAGAGGTTTATCGCCCACTTTCAGAATAGTGTCTCAAAATGGAGCAATTTTTTGAAGTGGATTTTATATACAAGATAGTTCATTTGTTAAAAGTAATCTTAAATATTTACCTTAAGGCCGCTTCATGGGCAAATACTTGCTTGACAATGCCACTGTAGAAATATATAATCATTGACATTGGAAAGACATAGCTGCAGGTAAAAATACACGCCACAAAGAGTTTTGTATCGAACGTGTTCGTCAAATAATCGAAAGTGCAGGAAGTTAAGTAGCCTTCTGGAATATAAGACATAATAGATTAGATACAGAGGCGGTATAAATCGTTTAGTCTAATGATCGTTATACAAACGTACAAAAGTATTAAACAAGACAATTTATTAAATGCATGCAATTTTAAAAATAGCAATTACCGAAGTATAGTAAATTAATGTAAATTTACTATAGATGTTTTCTTACAACATTTTATTTTTATCAATATTTATTAGTATTTAAATACAAACCTGGAACAAATCTACCCCATATTTTCAAAAGAGGTAGCAGCGCCCAAGGCGTTGCATAAATCCAGACCAGTGCTATCATTAGCAGGACTTTGCCCCTTGATAACCGTCCATCGAGAGGACGGGTAATAGTCGAATGCCTAGAACAAAATCTCTTTTTTATATACAACTAAGGCGACAAACAAATATTTCCACCTAAAAGTAAGGAGTAGATTATGGAACCTATTTATACATGGCATATGGAGCGCATAATACTGGAGGTATTACTAGCACATTATCAAATTTCACGTCTTTTCTCCCTATGGATTCTAGAAACCTTGATCATTGCAGGACCGCAGTACAAGGTTATTTGGCTGCGATTTTTTAAGGCTGAGGTATTTCATCAGTCAGCGTAAGCGTAATACAAATTCCCAAAAGCCTTAAAATTCATTGTGTCTTACTTATTTCACAAGATAAAAGATTCACCTTACCTTTCTTTCTTAAGAGGAAAAGCTAAAACACTGGCAACATTAAATAAAGAAGCAACTGTAATTGCACTGATTATATGTATATTCACATATAAAATAGACAATACTATAATTACGTATCCCCTGATTCCAACTCCAAAACTATACAGATTCTAATATTTGTTTCTAGAATAATTAACGAAAGACTCAAGCTGTATTTAAAGCACATTTTTTATAGTTGATTTTTAAAGAGCGGTGTTCATAGGTTTAGCGTTATGGCTATAATCTCACCTGATCTTAAGTGACGATAGGACCCAAGTTGGTAGACACGCTAAACCTGTGGGCGGACTGGCTCTTAAGTGCAACTGCCGGAACAGGCCTATTGGCATCTGGCGGCAGATTTTTAACTTAAGGGTGGTAGCTAGCCAGGTGGTGATTAGAAAAAGCCCTACCACCATGCTATGGTTTCCTCACAATATTTTCCTTCACTGAAAGCTCAAGCTCATTATAGGTGGATTCAAACTGACGTCCCTTGACGCGGTGTTCGACCATACTACCACTGAGCTATCAACGCTTCCCATTGGTATTATAATCGGACCACTTTATTGAATCTAGAAGATTTCTATTTCTTATAATAATTAATGTATGGAAAAATTCGAGACATTTAAACGATATGGTACATTATGCGGTACACAACAGTGCTAGATATAAAAATATTTACTCTTCTCTGATTATTATTGATCTTTGGAAAACAAATCCACAGTTTTTTTTTGTTTAAAAATGTATTTTAAAGTTACATTAAAGAATGTGTCAGTATCCACTTACCTATCATAAGCGATGCAAGCATTGGTCATGCCAGCGCCTATACCACTATATGCACCCATTAAAGCAAAAATCTGACAGCCGATTGTTCCAGAGGCAAAACCTCGCAATGCACTGTTGTAGATAAAAATTGGTGCTTTTGCCATCATAATAAAGTCTAATATTGCTAATTGTAGAATGAGAAGATTACTTGATGTTCGAAGGCTTTTTGTCCTGTATAAAAATGTAAGTAGGTATTATTACTAAATATTTATAGCAAAACTTAGTTTAAAAGATAAGGCATACAAATTATTTTATACTAACGTGGAAAATATAAAAATAACGAGTCCATTTCCGAGTAAAGCAGCCGCCGTGAAAAAGATATAGAGCAAAGCTAATGCGGTGTGTGCACTGACAGGAGGAGCAGGGTATGCCAACCAATGCTCTGGTATTGCTGCTAGATCATCGCCGGTTAAACCAGCCCCTAGCATTTCAACCTCATCTTGTCTAGCCGACCTGATAAGAAAGAAGTTATATTTTTATCTGCACGCACAAGTGTAGGGAAGTGTTGTTTTAGTCATATAAGTTATACTTTTATGCAAGGTACTTTATTCAGCAATGATACTATGACAGTAAATTAGCTTTAGAAAATCCTTTTCTACTTAAAATATTTCGTAAAATGTATACGTAGTAGATGATAAGCTTGCTGCCAGTTGGAATAGTGGCTAAAATACTGGCCGCATTGCTTCGTTGTACAGTAATAATTATTTATCTTTGGGTTTATTGTTAAATATAAAATATTTAGCTTTAAATACTAAAGACACGTCTCGCGTTTGTAGTAATTTTACTATTTAGTGGCGGACCATTATATCAAGTGTACAACACAAAACCAGTAAAAGTTACAATACTCACTTAAAAGCTGCGAAATGGGCTCCATTGTAATAACTTTCTGTTTCATTGGTCATAGTACTGAAAAACTATGTTGCGGATATGAGCAGTCCTCGGTAGTGCGCTTTGGTCCTCACTCCACTGACTGACTGCTGGTTAAACAATATTAATCTAGACATTTATATAAAAAGGGCGGAATCTGTAACAGGATTATCAGATTATCTTGCCTGACACCTTTTTATAGGATTACTGAGGTTCGGTTCACACATTGACACAGATTTATGCTTACCGAGGTAAGGGTGTTTAAGACTCTACTGATAATTAAATAACTATAGTATGATTAATTAAATACATTAGGAAACCTTGTAAGTAATCAAACGTAATTTTCGTTAAAGTCATTGTCATAACTATAACAGAACTACTCATACTTTGGTAAAAAGTGTTTCTGTTTAGAATATAGTGGGTACAACTGGAAGCATATTACTTTATGTAAGTTATTTTTTTTTCTCATTGCATGCTCATTAAATTATTACACAAAACATAGTAGTCAACAATCGATCCATAGTGTATTGGGGGTGCCGTACAACTAAAGCGCCAGTAAAATTTTAGAGAGACAACATTCCATCGCTAGAGTAGTTAGGGTAGGCATTTAATTTTATTTAATTTTTGGAGTTAAATAAGCATAGTAATTGGTTGTTATTTGCGGTAAATAGGTGAAATAGTTACATATGTTAAAACAAACGTCCTTTTCTGTAACGTTGCCAATTGTTATGTCTATCTAACTCAAAGATGAAGTTACCGCCTTTACTTCTGTATGGCTCATATCATCACGCTTCGTCTAATAAATGTGATATCGTAAAAATTAGAACGCTGTCTGGAAACTTAACGAAGATATTGCAATAATAACACGTAGTTTGTTTTATTATTCCCGTAGATTTTTTAAAATTAAAGCTTTATTGTATGTCCAGAACATATCGCAAGGAAACTATGGAACAAACATTATTATGATCAAATTAGTAAATTGTAATAGTAAATTTAACGCAGATATTATAAGCACCTTTATTATTTTTTTAGTAGCAGTGATGTCCTATACCCGGTGATAAGCATGGCACAATCCAAAGCAATGAAGGTTACCGTGAGATAAATCATGCATCAAGAGCCACTAAAAGAATCAAATAAAAGTCACTGTAACGAGTTTGTTACCGTGTGAATTGCAGTTACGACTCAGTTGGATATAGATCGCTACCAATTCACTTAATCGGTAGAATATGTTTGCTGTTATAGCTGGGTAATATTCGATAAACTTTATGTGTTTGAAAGTTGAGATTCACCCGGATACAATTATTTTTCTGGGATGTGTAACAGTAAAACAGTTTATAAGATACTCTTCAACAAATTTAATAGACATCGCAACAACCATTTGAATTAAAAATTATATCCTATATATTTTTATTTATAATCAGAGAGCGGGTGACGAATTTTGAGATACTGTTCCAAGTAATAATTTTCAATTCTGGATACTATAGAATTTATGATCGAATGTATGGAAGTAAAAAAATAATCGTTTCTTGGATAATTAAACTTTCCGTGTCCGTATTAATTTTAACTTGATATGCTAATCTAAAGTTATAGTTTAAATACTTTCTCAGATGTCGTCAAGAGCTCTTGATATAATTACAAATTAGCTACTATTAGTTAAAAGAGTCCCATAATATTTAATATTTATTATTTTACTGACAATATAAAGTCTAGAAAACTATATTATTTTGTGGATCAGTCACATACTAACGGCAAGATTATTGTGATACCTAATGGTTTTATACTAATTACTGGTTATGATAGGAAAATAATATTTTGTTAAATTAAATAAAGATCTATGTCAAGAAGGCAAAAGGTAATAACATTTCCATCTATAGACTTTTGTTAATGTTATTGAAATTGTCAATAAAATCACATTTAATGAGTAGTCACAACTTCTATCGTATAAAAATAATCTGTAAGCATCAATTTAAGCCATATACGAGTAGTATTAGCTTCTATAAACTCTTTATGATACAGACATGTGATTTAATTTCCGTGACGAATAAAAGTGAAAATAATAATATTTTAGGTGTATCAAGTCTTAATCAATTTATATATATGTACATAGAATGTAGTTATTTATTGCAAATATATAAAAAATAGTTCATTCATAGCAAATACCTTTAATAATTATTAATTTAGCGAGAGATTATGTAATAAATGATTCTTAAAGTTATGTAATCAAGGAGCAATGTCAAAGGATAAGACATTTTGGACGAATATAGTGAATTTCATAAGAATTCATTTGATGAGATAAAAAATTGCAATCATTTAGTACGATATTTTTTGCAATAATGTAAAAACTTAGGCGGTAAAATGAACAAATTGTATTATCATGTAATCAATTTTAAAATCAATACTATCTTGCTTAACATATTTTTTACATTTAACGAATAAAAATTATAAATTGTACGCTTTAGATGTTCATTAATTTATTAATTTTAATGAATTAATTTATAATCATTATTGTTAGTATATGTAGTTTTTCTTTATAAAATTCGCTTTTATCAGTCTTTTAAATTTAGCATCATGTAAGTAATAAAAATCAAAACGTATTTAAGTTTTCTTACGCGACTTATTTTATGAATAGGTCTGTACCTTATTCCTATGTTTAACTTTACTGGGACGATAGATTCTCAAAATACACGCATGTGACATAATGTTATAAGTATTGCAATAATTTCCTACATTCTGGACATTTTAGTGTTTATTACTAATGCGGACATTTGTCGTAAGTGAACTGTACAAACTAGTGATGTAATGAATGTTGATTTCTGACATTTGCACATATAATAATTTATCGCTAATAGCAAATACAAATTCGGTTGTATACTTTCTAACAAAATGCGCGCAAAATCTTAGACGGGTATGATATTTTAAGTAAGCTGTCGCCGGCGGTCTTTCCGAACCGTTACGACTTGGGAACCTTCAAGAAGAGAGCGTATTCTTTCCTTAAAGGCCGGCAACGCACTTGCAAGCCCTCAGTTGTTGCAGGTGTTCATGGGCAGCGTTGATCACTTTCCATCAGGTGAGCCTCCTGCCCCTTTGCCCCCTATTCCATAAAAAAGCTGTTTAAACCGAACATAACTTAGTCGATACAAATTGAATAAATTTAGTTAGTTACATAAACTTTATTTGAAAATATTTTTATTTTATATGAGCTTGCTTAGTTATCTCAGTTAACTGGTGTTCAAAAGTGACAAAGTAAATAAAAAATATGAGTAAAACACATGTTAGCAAAGTTCGTACTAATTTTTCAATTTATGACGCTGAAGATGTGAAGCACAAGCTCTTAGGCCGAAAATACTAGCTAAAAGAAATGAACACATACTATTCGAAATCACTTAGGATGTAAGAATAAGAATGAATGATATAATTAAAATAACGAATTAAAAATATGAAGAAACAAACAGTGAGAACCAGATAATATAAATTCATTACCGTCCTCTTCGCGTCAATGTACCAAAACAGACTTAAAACAAATATCCCAAAGAGACCGCTCCGAAAAAAATTAAAAAATAGATAACGTCATATCTTGGGAGTTGGATAATTCAATCTTCTGAATGTATATTCCCTTATCTATAATCCATAGAACAGGTAAATATTTGTTAAAATGTATAATTGAAACCAAAGATTAAATGATAGTATGAATATTAAAATCTTACTTATGTTTAAAAGAAAATTAAATGTTGTTTTGTTTTCTATAAAAAACAATTGCATTAACAAATAATTAAGAATTGATTATATTGTTTTTTCAGTTTATATTTTAATATATTTAAATCTTAGAAAAAAAAATGTAGAATGGAAATATACGTATTTAAAGCCAGATATTTATAAAGCCTAACATTTTGGAACTTTAATTTCGTTTCAAATGTTTGTTTTGTTTCCTCGTAAAAATATTGTAAACTATATTAAAAATAGTAGTAATACTAATAAAATAATAATAGTCATAAAATAATCTGCAATTATAAGTAATTCATATTATAAGTAATTCAAATATAAGACATACACTTTATCAGTTGTATAACCAATCTCATACATCTATACCAAAATTCACATTCTTACGAATACGATTGCAAAGGCGAATATTGAAATATATGCCAATGTTCGGGAATGCGAATGAGAATATTCGTTACATCACTAGGACAAATATTAAAAACTAGCAATAGTTATTGGAATGCATAAAATATTTTAAGATATTCCACTACATTTTATGAAACATGTAAACTTGTGGATGTTATAATTATAATCAAAGTTATTGTAACTGTAAAGATGTAAAACCATTTTTAAAACATTATCGCAATTTACTCATGTAGGTACTCTACATAGGTTACGTAACCTAGGTAGATACCGGTAATAATTTTTTTTTCGAAGCACGGAAAAATGGTGGCACTATATCTAAGTTCAAGCACAGTAAAATCCAGTAACAACGACGGGTATCGATGATGTTTCAACAATCCATCTATGATCGCCATTGTTATGACAGTATATCAAACGTCTTAGCGCTTGTGTATATATCGACAGATTCCGTAACGGTACAAACAAAAAGATAATTACATTTAAGAGTTTATGACCATGTATATAGTGGTTGTGATATACACCGGCTGATTCCGGAGTACGCAACGCATATGTTAATATATCTTTAATTAGAGAAAATTTTATGACCAAGTATAAAGTGGTTGCGATATAATATACACCGGCTGATTCCGGAACGCGAAACGCATATATTAGAGAAGAGTTTATGATCAAGTATATAGTTGTTGCGATTTACACCGGCTGATTCAGGAGCGCGAAACATGTTGGAGAAGAGTTTATGACCAAGTATATGGTGGTTGCGATATACGCCGACTGATTCCAGAGCGCGAAACGCACATGTTAGAGAAGAGCTTATGACCAAGTATATAGTAGTTGCGATGTACACCGGTTGATTCCGGAGCGCGACACGCACATATTAGAGAAGAGTTTATGATCAAATATATAGTGGTTGCAATATACACTAGCTGATTCCAGAGAGCGAAACGCGCGTGTTAGATAAAAGTTTATGACCAAGTATATAGTTGTTGCCATATACACCGACTGATTCCGGAGCGCGAAACGCATATGTTACAGCTATTTTATGGTGATCGCGATCCATTCGGACAAACATTCTGAGTCCTACCACACCTGAAACAAAGTACTTTTGAATCGTGGATTTTTTAAACATGATAAATAACAAATCAAGTGTTCGTAGTTGTACAAGAATTAGCAACGCATTTATAAAAGAAAAGTAAAAAATAATATTAGTATTCCTTATTAGTTTTGGACCAATCGTATTACAATACATTATATAGGTAATTTATATTTATTACGTATCTAACTTCACAAATATTCTCATTAAAAATGGCTTTACTGTTTTAATTTATATACATACATGATTATAAGCGGTTTACCACTGACTCACTTATTACGTTATTTTTAAACTACTAGACCTATTCAATGGAAATTTGGCATTTCCTATTACATTGTCAATATATATTAAAAACGGGAATTGTGATAATTGATAATTGAGGTTAGATCAAATAATGAAGGTGAGGGCGTCAGCTAGAATATAACATTAGGATTATTCAATATTTTCATATTCATTATACATAACTTGTTGTTAAGAGCTTGTTTTGAAATAACTCGTCCAATGTGACATACAGGTTACATAACTTTCTATTACTTTTTAACACTAACACACTTGTTTAATAGCCAGCAACTAGCATACAAATATTTTGGGTTTGCTTATATTACTTAGTTAAATAATAAAACGTAAGTGAAATTTAAAATCTAATACAGTTCCCATGTTGCGCCTACAATCAGCATAAAACTATAATGAATGAATGTTACATATTATTACATAATAATTAATTACATTCACAATAATTTCGCTTTCATAATGTATGTTTGTAATTTTGCAGAACTGTATACAGCACAACACTTATAGATTATCACATTAGTAAAAAAAAAAAAACAATGTACACGGTAAGTTCTACGAATTCCATGGCAAGAATGGCCTTAGATTTGTCAAAGTATACAATGTAGGAATCATGCCAAAAAAGCTTTGTGTTGAAACGTTGCTAGCTCTTGCATTGTAACAACGCGTATAGTGAACATGAAAGTTACTGAACATCCACCTCACTTATTTAATTAAATTATAATAAATACTTATGAAATATAAATGTTGGGTCGAAATATTAACTTGACTATTGCATCTCTACATGTTGTTGACCAAGTTCTAATTTAATTGATACAAAACAATTCCATTAGTATATACGTATTATAATTCCAATGTATATAGGATGTATAGTACCTATTTAAATATATTATAAAGAGGATCTATTCATAATCACGTGCTTATTTACGAAGTCTTTATATTAAATATGAACATTTCCTAACAACACACAAATAAATTACAATTTAACAGATTACAACACACATGGTTACAATTTAACAGTTCATCTAAAAAATACATAATACAATTGGTGGTTGTCATCACTGACGAAGACACATCGAAAAGTCTGCAAGTCAATGTATAATTACGTTTCTCATCGTTTATTTGGTAAAAAATAATCATTTTGTATAGTAATATATGTTATACAAATTACATCAACAAGGGTCATTAAGCTCGAGTGTAGATAACTTAGATGTCTCGTCGCAGCGAGACGTGAGTGGGCTTCATTTTTCAAGTGACTCGTTTTGGTCTTCTGGGATTATATTATCACTGCTTTCAATTGTGATAAAAGTGTGTGCCGGCGGAGGTGATGAAGAAGACAGTGTGCACGGCGTGACCACAAGGCGCGGAGTGGCCGGTGGCGACGAGTACGTTTCCAGTGGTGCACTGCGAGCACGTATGTCGCTGTCCACTGACAAACGTACCATTTCCTTAACGCTTTTGTTTTCTTCTTCGTCATTAATTCTAAAAATTGAATACAATCCACTTTCACTTAAATACAATTTTTCATTCCTATATACATATAAATCTGGATATTAGCTGCTGGATTTTTAGAAGATTGTTGAATAAATCTTCCTAATTTAGGTCTGATAATAAAATGGTTATATTTTTATTTTATAATCTGCTATACAGACTAATTCTATGAATTTATGATACATTTAGTATAGTATGTAACTCTAATCTGACCTAAAATTTAAAATAATGAGATATTTTAATTAGGAACTCAAACGTCGGCTCATTGTTATCATTTTCTGATACTGCGCCGATCGACGTGGGTTCGAATCTTAAAATTAATCTGAACTTTCGGTGAAAGAAAACAACTTCATGAAACCAGAGTGTACATTGTGGTAGAGTATTTTGTAATGTTCGCCTTGCTAGGTACTTCATTCATGCGGAAATTTGTCATCAAGTCTGTTCCGACAGCTGCGTACACCATCCCTTAACATTAAAGAAGATGTAAAAACACTATTTATTATTATGAGCATTTTTTTCCTGAGAAATGAAACATGAAAATTGCATAGTTAAGTTGGAAGTTGATAATATATGTCACCTATGCATATTACTTTCGTATATGCATATTACACAGTGTGCTTCAAAAAATCACAATAATAATATTACGTTATTACAACATTATTCTATTGCAATATTTATTATTGTAAATTTCTGTTTGGCAAGTAAGAAATTATTTTACCTTGTAGGCTCTTCGTCAATATGTAAGTTGGTAATACTGTCAACTGGAGTTGCTGAAATAAAATTTACAAATGTCAGTAATTTAAATTGCTAAACGTGATACATTTTTAAGAACGGTTTTTTTAGACCGGATAATCCACAGTGTAACATAAAACGTTATATTTTTAGTCTTATTTGAAAATAATATTTTGGGAATTTATAATCTAGTTCCGTTTATATTCATTTTTAATGTTTAATGTTTATAGATGTTACATTCAAAATATGTCTCAATTTAAGAGCTAAATTGTACTTGACTGAGTACTAAATGTAAATTGTCTGCAAAATATATCCTTACTAATATTATAAATGCGAAAGTGAGTTTGTTTGTTTGTTTGTTACGCTTTCACGTTTAAACCGCTGAATCGATTATGAAGAATTTTGATACAGAAATAGATGGGACCTTTGAAACAGTGATAGGCAACTTTTTTTCGCGAAACCCTTATTGGAAGTGAGGTAATGAGATCCTTCTCAAGTTTGTACGAAAATTTTTATTGCGTCATCCGATTTGTTTGACAAAATCAATATTAACGCCAGCGAAGCTGCATGTAAAATCTAGTAGATAGGAAATTTATTCAATTCCAAACAGATTATGAAATAATTACAATTAAATATTATTTTATCAATCATTTTTATGTATGTAAAGGAGAAATCGTATGGAAAGAATTAGCTCACGTTGTATAGTTTCATCATGAAGACGTTGCTGCCTAGCAAGTGGCCGCCTGCGTGTGTTGTCCCTGACGCGTAGGGTTACTCCAGCGCAGGCCCCGCTTCCGTGCAAGTCTAGTGCCAGAGACGACTGCGAACCACATTCCGATTCCGCTGCACTAGCACTGTGTATTTATATTCTATACTAAGTTAAGGTGAGTAATATACTAAGTTAAGGTTTCTTAAATTCGTGACACAGTCCTACAAAAAAACTTTTTTATTGTTTCCCTGCATACTTCCACATATTTCTAGGTTTTCAAGAGTACAGTGTCCGAACACATTTATAATACCTTTTTTGCGTACTTTATATTTAAAATAATTAACAGTTTCAGTCGGCTCAATAGAACATGGTCTTTTGGTTTTTTATAATTAGAATTCTGCTTCTGCGCCGTTATTAAAAAAAAAAACAAGATAGCGTGAAATAGTTCACCAAAGCGTTGGCCAAGTAAGGAGAATGATTATAATACATTTGTCAAAATTTTGTTAAGGTTAATATGGAAAAGTAGAATGGCGGAAAATTCAAGGGCCCTTAAATTCGAACATTATAAATTATTCGAGCATTATAAAAAATCGTAGTATTATAAATAATGCAATATTATAATAAAGAGGAAATATTTGTACTTTTGTTTGTAACGAATACACTCAAGAACTACTGGACCGATTTCAAAAATTCTTTTACCATTAGATTGTTACATTAGCTTTGAGGAACATAGGCTATATAATATTTTTTTATGAAAATGGTTACGTAAAATTTTAGTTTCACGCAATCGGAGTCGCGGACACAGCTACTAAGTTATAAATAAAGTTAAATAATATATATCGGTTTCGAAGCTCAGATGAGTAGAAACAGATTAACCAATGATGGTTAAACATTAGCTTCTTCATAGCAAGACGAATGGTTGAGCGTTACACTGCTCGTCGAATATTATTCTAATATGTTTTTCTTACTATTTAACAATATACAGGCCTCTGAGGTTCAATGTAATGAATGGTGACAAATATATATTACACACAACTGAAAGCTGTATATTAAACTATGAAGCCAAAAAATTGGCTGTGTTTTTAGTTTACCTTACTGCAGATTGCGGCGGTTCGTCTACGGAAAGGGCGTAGCGTCGTAACGGGCGACGTAGTGCGCTTACTGGGAGCGCGTTACGAGCGGCTCCACTACGCAAATCTGGTGCCGAACCGAAGCGAGCCTTGCTTTTTCCTCCCTCACCACCACTTCTGTGTCACACACACATAACCCGTTCTTCAAGAATCTTCTAATTTATGTTAAAGCTTCTGCGTTCAATTATGAATCGTGATTTATTTGAAACGATGGCATACAATACATCGACCAAACTAAATAATGATACTTATGATATGTATATATTTGAAGCTCGTTGTGAAAAAACATAGTAATTACAAACTACATAACAATTTGCTGAAATATTGAGACAAGCTACTACGCACATATACATATAACAAGGTCTGAAAATATTTTTCTGATTAAGGATGTCGCCGTACCTTAAATGAAGTGGCCGATGTCGATATATGGGAGCAAGCGGTAGTGCGTGTGGCAGGGGTAGCACGTGGGGCAAGCGGTAAACGCCCAGCTGGTCAAGGCGGGCGGGAGCAGCACAAGCGCGAGCAGGACCGTGTCGTGGCAGCGGTCTCGGTAGTGCTTGGGGTCGCGCTGGAGTTACCTTTGCGGCGCTGTCACGGGCTTCAAAAGTCATCACACATGCTGCTACCACTATAAAACCTAAAAGTATTTAAAACATCACTTATTTACGAAAAACATTTTAGACGAGCCGGAAAGTACTATTGGTTATAGTTCAGTGATTTTCTTGATGCGATTTAAAGCTGTAAATATTCGTTAAATTTAATGTAATACTACTAAGTGAGCAATTTTTGTGTGTATGTGTATATATATATATACATTTCCCAAATCTCGAAAGGGTCCAACGACTTGGATGAAATTTTGCTGTATTTACACAGATTGTTGCTTTCTGAATTCACTTTGATAATGTTGTATTTTTTGGAAAAACAGTATCAGTTTTTTTTATATTTAAGGTTTAGCGTTATGGCCATAATCTCACCTGATCTTAAATGACGATACGGCCGAAGTTGGTAGACACGCTAAACCTGTAGAGGAACTGGCTCTCAAGTGCAGCTGCCGGAACACACCTATTGGTATTTGGCGGCAGGTTTACAACTTGAGGGTGGTAGCTAGCCAGACGGGCATTAGAAAAAGCCCTACCACCATGTCATGGTTTCCTCACGATGTTTTCCTTCACCGAAAGCTCAAGCTCATTGTAGGTGCTTGGATTCGAACTCACGTCCCTTGACGCAAAGTCGTACACACCACCACTGAGCTATCATCGCTATTCTAATTAAAACTACCTAATTACCAGTCGGATTTCAAAAAATGCTTTTATATTTGATAGAGCAGTAATGGAGGAAGGCTTCACACTATTTAATTTTACAAGGACATATATATATTGTTTACTATATCGATAAATTCATCTTATGAGATTATAGTAAATACCAATAAAGAAATCCAGAAACTAATAGATCATGTTATAAAGAAATATCCGAAACACTAAACTGGTCAGAATTAAGGATTTGTTGCTAATATTTTTTAGTTATCAGAATAAATAATTGTTTTTTTTTATATAAACAATATAAATTATATTCGACTGTGGGTCATCAATACCTTTTATTTGGCAGGTTTGTGTGTTGAATAATTGCTGCGCAAAGAGGTAATGTTGTTACTGTATATCATTATTTAAAATTGCACAAACCACCAAATCCCATTACAATCGGTCCGGCGTAGGAAAGATTGTTAAGGTGAAACCCTCGAGCTTCATCTTTAACTGCAACAGTTGCGTTGCCTCGTACCTCCTGATCCACAGATAAAGTGTCGGCGTAGTATCCTGGAATGTCAAATAATATAATATGTACGTACTTAAATATGTTATCATCATCTCGCTATCATAAAAATCCTGATGGTTACCACTTAAATTATTTCTCTGTAGGCTTATAGATAAATTCTTACACCCTACCAATACATAAATAATACCGTATTTCAGTGAATAAAATTCATAATAATTGATTAAATCGCTTTTTATTTTAAACCCTGACATACGGACAGAGAGACGCAAATCTGTAAAGCTTATATTTCTGATGATTTTGCTATAACATTTACCTCGTATAAAGGCCGGCCGGCAGTGTCGTTTCATGTATTGATGGAAAATAGTGAGAACCTTGTTGTAAATTTACATTATTTGTTTTTTTTTCGCGAGTACGTTACAACAACTACACAACTCGTTGTTTATAACATGTTATGAAACAAACCTATTTTTAATTTAGTGGCCAACCAAAACAGGATTTTTATCCGAACCCGAAACTGTTGCTGAAACCAATGTTTTTTGGCTGAAACCTGAGGAAACAAAAACTGAACCTTCGGTCGGACGCTAGTTTTTATTTTTCCTCTTAATTAATGGCAACATATACAGACACGATTATGTTATACGTAGAATGGAAGAATAACAATAAAACGCTTAAAAAAAGATGGTGACACTCTTGCTAAACTATCCAGGGAGTTTTTCTTGCAACAAACAAATTATGGACGTATCAATACTTATTATTCACTTTACTTATGCACAATATCTAGATTGTATCATGCAAAATCCTACCAGGATTACATAACATAGGACCAAATAATGAATATGTATGAATTAAAATAAAAAACCAGATCATAAATAATTAAAACCCGCCATATGCTCCAAAATGAAATAATTATTCTCAAAGTGGGTGCTGAGACTATCTGAGGGGGATAGTAAAACTTCAACTGATATTGGACGAAGCAATAAAAATAATTGGTGGAAAGTCGATTTCCATACAAAGTTCGGAAAAAGATATATATGAAGTATTCCTAGAGTGGCATTGGACATCCAAATTTCGCTTAAGTGGGCAGTACATTAAAAAGTTTGCGAAATACTGTTATACATATTTATAAAATTCTACATCTACCACCAGGCACTATTTGTTATTTTTACTATTAAAGAGTCAGTACCAACGGTTTAATCAGGATATTAAACCACCATATGTTTGTTTTCATTTGAACTCTGAAACTTATAGGTTGTTCGGAATGTTTGTGCCAACTTTCAGTAATCTGCCTTGAGGCAGGTCTAATAAATGTATGAAAACTGCTTGAAATAAGTTACAAGCGTACATAATCTCGAAAGCATTACTTTAGACATATTTGATTGTTTATTATGCAAGAATGATTCCAATTTAATATAATTACGTTATTGCTGAAAATTATAGTAGATAGAAACATTTGAAACTGCTACAAAACTTTTATACAATTATTTTAATATAATATTGCTTTTCAATCTCACATGATGTTAAGTGACGATGTGGCCCAAACTGATGAACACGCTAAACCCGAGGAGGAACTGGCTCTCAAGTGTAACAACCGGAACACAGTTATAGGTACTTGGCGTCAGATTTTCAACGTGAGGGTAGTGGCTAGCCAGGTGGGCATTAGAAAAATCCCTACCACCATGCTATGATTTCTTCACAATGTTTTTTCTTCACCGAAAGGCCAAGCTAATTTTAAAGATTAGAATTCACGTTCATTGAAGCGGCATTCATACATGTTACCACTGAGTTATCATTACTTCAAGACATGATGCCATTAAATAGGCTGTAGAAGAGTTAGTTAAATGAAAGCCTCATTTAGGTTTAAATAAACTTTTAAAATCATTGGACTTCAAAATTGGTGAAAATTGTATAGATTATAAAACAAGCGCTTCGATACATAATATACAATTATTGAGAGCTAGGAGAGTCTATCTTGACACAATTTTTTTATATAACTCTTCTCTTCTATATAACTACTCCTCTCCACTGCTGAAACAAACTTATTTTAAAGTTCCACGATTAAACACACGATTAAAGTGTTTATTTCACACTCCTTTATGTCGGAGAAATTATTTCAGGAACTCCTTTTTTCAACGCTCTTGTTATCACTATAACAAACTTCTTAACGACGTAGACATATTCTTTAATAGCCTATCATCTTATAAAAAGAAAATTGGTGATGTGATGTTTGAAGATTCATCTTAAGAAATGATGTATTTTTCTGAATTTTACTTTTGATTTCTGTTTAATTTTATTGCCTTTTTTCAATTATAAACCTAGATTGTATTGTTACGATTTTTCTTATTAAGTTGTAGAATTTTAATATAGGGTACTATAGGCCTATTAGTTTATAGTGTTGTGATACATAATTATGTAATGGCTGTTTGTTTCCTAAATAAATATTAAGTTAAGTAAGAACTATGCATAAATTTTAATTTACTTAAATTTATCAATTTACGTATTCGCCCTAAAAGTTTCCATCACGTGTTATTAGTTAATAGTAATAAATACTAGAATTTCTAGTGTGTACAAATGTACTTTGTGACGACATGTAATACATTCTGCAATCGTTTCACATGAAGATTTATCAATAAGCGAAACCGGACCGGAGGTTTGAAGTCGGATGTGTCGAGCGGCAATGTGCGCACCACGATATACAAACAGGATATATCACACTCTCCCTCAATCCGTTTATGCTCAGTTACATCAGTTTCAGCAAACGACACATTCATAATAGAGTAATTCAAAAAGATTCTGATATCATCACACTAAATCTATAAGATCAATATATTAATTTAATTGAGATTTTATAATTATGATTGAATTTAGATTCGTTTCTCATATAAATCAATAGAAACAAATAGTCAGGGAATAAAATTATTGTTCCGCATGTTAAATGTAATAGTAATAATTTGTATTTGTTCACTTTTATATTTGACAGAATAAAAAATATTATATGCAAGTTTTACCAAAAGTAAAATATATCTCTTAAGTTTTTCCAATAACAACTTATATACATTTAGCTTTCTTAGGGTTGTGTGGTATAAGCAAACACTGAGGTTACGTTATTATTATAAAGCTTTAATTATAATTATTGACAACTGACACTTATAATGTACTGACAATATCTTAGTGTGACTATAATAATACATTAAAATAACACATTACACTCTTAATTATAAATAATGTTATTTTTTAGTTTCTATTACGTCTCTTAAAATAATCAGAGATCTTTTTATTTTCTACTTCTTTATTCCGCCATGTATTTGGTCTTCTTTGTTAAGAAAATTTAGTACAACCTGTCATCAATTACATTTCCTTCTTGTATTTACGCACATTCTAAAATGAATATATTTATATTATATTTGTTATAATTACAAGATATCTTTGCATTTGTGACATTATTTCTAATACAATATCATTACTTTGTTATAATGAACTTCATTTATTACATCCTTCCTCTTGTTCCTGTTAGCTATTTAGTACTTTGTTGCAATCATTGTTATAAGTTCCTGTTTTTATTGTAACTACGTGTTTCTTGTTATCACTTACTTATTTACTTTTATCGCATCACTTATTAACTCATCATATAATCTAGAATAATATTTCTAATTTACGTCTAATAGTAGTGTTAAATTTTCGTAAGTCGATAATAGATCTTTACCCATGAAATTCTAGCCGTCATCCACCGTACTCACCAGACCTTGTGCCTACTGACTTATACTTCTTCCAGAATTATGATAACTTCATGACGCGGAAAAAATTCATTACGCACGAACCAATACAAATAGCCTTTTTGACAAATTTATTGCCTCCCGTTCAGATTCAAAGATGGATCGATTGCAGGGATAATTTTTTTATTAATAGAAATAAAAAATATCGAATAAATATCGATTTAATTTTTTTCATATAAAATGGCAATTTCATAGGTAAATACCTTATATTGTTCCAATAAATAGGATTAATAGTGTGTGCAATATCTTTATTATTTATACTCTTAATACGTTTTTCTCGACGAAACTACCGGATAGAATTCGCTCGAAAACATTAAAAAACCTGGGAATCCGTAGGTTGTCGTTGCTGTTATGGTGACCTGAGTTGTCTTTCTCTACGATCTATTTTTCTAAGGGCTTGTAAGCCTTTCGGTAGGTAGACATATGTATAATGACTAATTCCGATATCAGGAAAGTGGCGCTGTGATGAGTTTATGACCATACGATAGACCTTACGAGTACAGGTCTCTAAAATAGAGCTTGTCTAGGTACTAGATATACATCTTTTAATATTAATGCGCTGTTTAAAATCCCAGTTCTTACAGACTTCCTCATCGCAACGCGCAAACGCACCGGGCTCAGGTCAAAGGTGTGAGTGGCATGTAGTTGCTCATCAGGTGCTAATCACTCAACATTACTCATTAAAACACACCACGGATCCATTTCAAACTCCCGTGTTTCCAGCGACCAGGGACTACATATATACTTACTGATCCTGTATTATACCACGCCTAATCTAGCGACAATGTCGGATGTTGCACCTGTTTTATGCTGATCAATTGTGGCGTCCTATTTCGTATATTTATAAAATTAAATAAACGTTTATTAAATACTGATCATATATATATTGTAACTGTTATCTGTGAATAGAATCACGGATTAAATATAAATAACACTTTCGAGTAAGCTACATTTAACGCCATCTTTTTAAATAAATAATGAAAGTTGTCCCAAAGAAACCTTGATGCTGTGGACCGATTAAACTGAATGTTATGTTTTTATAGCTCCGTTGATGGTTGGCCGCGTTAGCTAAATACGCGACTCTTATTTACGTATCTGCGCTGTCTTTCAAAAATGTTACATATGAAATGACTTATTACATTATGCATTACATTGTAGTTCTGTATTCACTTGCATAGTCTTTTGCATCATCAATTACTCTTCTAGTCAGTTATTACTAAAATCTCTAATTCATTGTAATAGCTTATGAAACGTAGTGAAAATTTATGCACAATCATTATGCGTCCCTGTTATGGTATATGTTATAATCCCATAAAGCTTCTATATCATGACATTTGTACTATATTATAACAAAAATCATTTGATAGTAATAAAATAGTATTTACAATATTTGAAGAATAAGAAGTGTCAATTTAATTTTTGTTATTGATGGTGTTCCGATCTACGGAGAAAGAGCTGACAGTGTCTTGAGGTCTGGCAATTGGTCTTTTGGGTTCCGATTTAATTAAATGTATGATCGGATCCTAGGCTTGTGCTAGCTTCCAACCATCTTCTCTATTGAAATTTGGAGGTTTCCTAGGTAGTAATCGGTGTTTTTTGGCAAGGATTTGTGGCTTGTCGAATCTAAGATAATGTTTGGAGCCTTCTTCTGAATGTTCAGCAACTGCAGACTTCGTAGAGCGTCGGTGTTTAACGTCAGCTATATGTTCTTTTACGCGGTTCCCTATATTTCTTTTAGTTTGGCCGATATAGGAGAGGCCACAGTCACATTCGATTTTGTATACGCCCTGTTCTTGTAGAGGTATATGACACTTGACAGGTGGAAAAAATTGACTAATCTTCTTGGGCGGCTTGAAGTAAGTTTTAATTGAAGCACGCTTCAGTACATAGCCAATCTTGTCTGTGACCCCTCTTACAAAAGGTAAGTAGAACGTGTACCTGTTGACCTCAATACATTGTGAGCTCTTTCTGCGTAGATTGGAACACCATCAATAATAAAAATTAAATTGAAGGTAGACACAGTAACATAAACTTTTCTGGACAAGCTACACCTCAGTCCGCCCCGTGACCACGAAGACTGAAAAGCTATCGAAACGTCGGGATCAAAATTAATAAATAACCGTGATAAAATCCGTTTAAATTACTTTTATTTCAAAATATGACAATGCTATGAATAAAAAATGAATAAAATGGTAATAATTACGTTCGACAAAACAAATCCTGACAAATATTGGGCAGCTAATTAATTCGAAACATCATTTTCAATTTGTGTGACGGACCTTAAATGATTACATATATAAATAAATAATAATTAATCATCCACTTCTGTGTAAACATTTTTAATGGTAAACGTGATATTTAGTATCAATGTTGAAAAAATGTTGACTTCCTAGCAACCCAAGCTTTATTTAGTCGATGTCATTAACAGTATATCGGTTGTTTAAGTAATAAAATACTTATTTAAGTGAACCAAATGAAATTCTAAATATTTACCTATGACAGCCATGGCAGCCCCGAGCATCATTAGCAGTAGACCCGCAGAAAGAGCTCTACACGCGTGCCATAAACATTGAGAGCTCATTTTACCCCGCACCACCTGTAAGTATTGATATTTAACAGTTACATTATTAAATTACATTCATAACGATTTTTTTAAAGCTGTCAGTGTATTTAGCAAAAATCTGAAAATGCAGGTAATAGGGCCATAAACTGTCATAATGCCTTCGTCGTGTTTCCACTAGGTGAACCGTACAGTCTGTCCGATATAATCTTAGAATTACCCTAATATTATAAATTCGAATCTAAGTTTGCTTTGCTTTCTCGTTTTAACTACTCAACCGATAATCATAATATTTTCATACACGTTGTCAGGGGTACAGATAAGAATATGGAGCATATTTTATACAGAAAAAGTATTGTTCCCGAAGGATAAATAGGTTTTAGAATTAAGTAGTAAGGTTTCATCATTAACACGAAGTAGTATCTACTGGTATGAGTAAAAATGTAGATATTTAAAACAATTAAAAGAATCGAATGAAAAAATATCAAAAAATAATAGAGTAAATGTTGTATTATAACATACTTTTATCAGTAGGAGAGCCTTTCTTAAAATGAAAATATATCTAAAGCTAAAAATAGTTGAGTCTAAGTTGATAAAAGGAAGGATAAGTGGTGCTTGTGGTTAACCCCTCAGCGTACCGCTGCTGGAGACATGGTTCGCTAAAACATGCAAATTATTTATTATCTAAGGTACATTTTCTATTTAATAACTCCTTATTATGAGGAATTTGTGAAAGTATACGGTAATAGTGTACAATTAACTGTACGTACACACGTTGATAACTCATAGGCCAGTTCTCAAAAATGGACATATATATTTAAATTAATATAAATGTATTTTTTTTTGTAGCTACAAAACGTAATATATAATGAACTAGCTTTTACCCATGGCTCCGATCGCGTTAATGTTGATTTTGCCAACAATTTGGGTTGTAGTTCGATACAGAAATTACTTTTCTATCAAATGCCATTAAATTATTTATTTCAGGATGTTGGTTAATATGTAGGTGGATAGATATGAACCTTCAAAATAATTTTTAACTAATGTCCACTATCTATTAAATTCCTACCTGCTAAATTATAGCTTTAGGAATACGATTTTTCTATATATGCTTTACAATCACATTCCAGCCCTTTTTAGAGTACTTTGAAAAACAAACATGCATACTTCTATTTTTAATTATTAATAATTGTTCTTCAAAGTTTGAAGCAAGTCATAAGCTGCAATTAAAGTTTCATACAAAAATTATCCCTCTCTTTACCCCACTCCCTATAAGTTTTTCGCGAGAAATGTAACTTATAGCCGTCTCCAGGGTATCTTTCGCTTTACCGAAATTCATCATAGCCGATTCTATGCGGCTTAGGCGTTAAAGTGTAACAAACGAACGAACAAACTCAATTTCACATTTGTAATATTGCTAAGTAAGAATTATACTATATTAGCAAACATCCCCGAGGTTCGCTAGTAGAACAAACACATATTCCAACTAGTTTATTTTATAATTTAAAGTAATTTTTTAAAGTATTTGCTACAGTTTATTAAGTTTAAGAAAAATAATTCCGTGAATCTGTGAAATTTCATATAATTCTATGGGTTTACACCGCACACGCCAGTAAAGTTCCCAGTTAGCACGATTTTTTTAACATTAACGTTATCATCACTTTTCCACCAATTTACTTAAACTTTTCTCTTGAATCACTCCCTCTATTTGTAAAAACTGTATGAAAATACGTTCGGTAATATTCGAATTTGTCCCTTTCAGACAGACCAATGTGACGGGGGACTTTGTCTCTATAAATAATTGGTTTTGTGGTAATAAAATTCGAGTTTTCATTTATAGAAATCGGGTGTCAAAAAGTTTAGTACTTACATTATTTTATTCTTAACTATCCTTGCCTTGGTGTAATTAGTTCTTTTATGTCACTTATTTTTTGAAGTGATAACTTTAGGCATATTGGATGACTCTTATATGGAATTATGGATACATCGCAGAGATCATGTCACCTACATGCTAATGTAAATTATACATATGCGGTATTGTGCTTAGATGACAGTGAATGTATAAGTAGATTATATTTATACACAATATATAGTGATAATACTGTTGCTGTAGATTTTAATAATACAAATTATTGTATTTACAAATATTGTTGTATATTAATTATTATGTTAGTTGACTTCTACTTATGCATTATTGTACGCCTCATACTGCAAAGCGGGTGAGGTAGTGCTCTACTCTGGACACGTCAAGATCAAGCAATTTTTGCTCTTAAACTGTTTCTACCACAACCAATTTGCGTTTATACGACAATATGAATACATGTATTTCAAACAATTTATTTCATATTTTGTAAAAAAAAAGCAATTGTGTATTGCTACCTTAAAAAAACTGTATAAAACATTTTTATGCGGACGTTCGGATTTTTTGATACGAGGTGGTCACGATATCTCCTGAAAAAATTGACGTATCACATAATATAGACCAGGATTTGTTTATTATCTTTAGAAAACATCAACTAGTTACCTATTTCATATCAATAGCCCAGTACCCGTAGTTTAATAATAAAATGTTTTTTGCATGCCTCATTTTTAAATTTATTGCATTTTACATTTATATTTTTTTGGTAATGTCAATTTTTTTTCAAAAATACTGAAACCATACATCCGACTCGAATGTTATTTTATTATAAAGAGTTTAGCCCTTCAACATGATAGACACTCTGTAGGTAATACTATTTACGTAGTTATTGTGGCAAGCAATAATCCTGTTTATTGAAAAAATATTGAATAATCAATAAAATAAGTCAATGGTACGCCTTCCTTATTTCTTCTTAAAAATTAACTGAAATGAAACCGAGGTGTTCACAGCACATATGTGTTTTGGTTAATTAATAATACATATAAAATGTATATAAGTATTGTTTGGAGTACCTATCGATAAATGTAAAAATTGGATTAGGATATGTATTTAGTTTACAAATAATGAAACATGCTTTGGAATATAACAACCACTGAGGCTTAAAGAAAAAATATTCTAACTAAACTACGATTCTCATTCATTTTACCGAGCGTTCCCCTAAGGTTTACATCTGGGACCACTCTTTGCTAATGTATACGTGAGTGACATGGATTCCTACTCTCTATTCGTAGGTGTTTTATGTATGTGTACATAGGGCACTAACATATTTATGACGATATGTATCGCATTAGAGAAATTACGGCTCTGGGGTGATGAGTTCAAGTTAAAAATTTGTCGCTAAAAACCTTTGTGTGTGCCAGCAACTTTATTCAGCTTGTTACCATACCTATTATAGGATCACCTGATAGTTCCTTAGGTTTAAGTGCATGCGGCGAGGGTGATATTGTCGATACATATATATTATTCCTTATTTGCTCGTCATATACCAACCTAACCTTTTAAAAATATTGTTAAGTATCGCTGATCTCTACACCGATGGACCGATTACCATGAAAACTGGCACGATGACTCTTTGAATGGAAAATTTCATGGTATCCTCTAATGCAATAGATGGCGTTGTAATAAAATAATTGGCTTATGGAAAGGACAGAACATCATTTGCCAGGTCACTATCAAACAATAAACATTTTCCCTAAAAGGTTCATTCTTTTCGTCTATTTAGAAGTTTTTGTTCTAAATCACCGTATTATTACAATACTTATTTGACCATCAATTATGTTGATAGTATTTTTGGCTTAAATAATTTGTATATCTTTTTTTTAATTTAAAAGAATTAATTTAATTTAAGTTCAAAGTATGAAACAATATATATTTTCGTATCACAGCCGGTATGTGAAATTATTAACATATTAAATTAGATGTACGAACTCTCAGAATTATTTAACTTCGGAGCGGTTGTAACCAAACTAAGCGATCGTTTGTTTTAATTTCTATTCAGTATTGAAAGTGGGTTATGATCTAGATATTTTTTGTTAATGCAAGAATTATTTAAGCAACAAGTCCCCGCGCAACTGTTGAATTCCAGAGCACATAGGCTATGTATATTATTTAGAAAGTACCCATTGTTGTTCAATTCTTATTGAGATTTATTTTTATCTTTTAACAGAAATAAATGCAAATTTATATTGAAGATGCAGTTGTGAAATGACGTAAGGGTTTTTATTAGCGTACCTGGACATTCCAGGTGGCTCCAGACGCGGGATGGGCCCGCCGCAGGGGCCCTGTAACACTACGCGCGCGCCGCATGCCGACTGCCGCGCTCTCTCCAGAATCTCTCTCACAAAACAAGTGCGCGCGCAAGCAGCCTCCTGCTCCAGGTCTCCTGCGTCCTAATTTTGTGTATATCTGTAAATTGTTTCTAAGAGTATAAAGTTACAAGAATTTTACATACTGTTATTGAAACCGTTAAATATGTATTTACATTGATTTGAATAAGTTTATAGCAAAACTTGTTTTGCCAGTTACTAATGTTATTATAATTAACTTTTCTAGTTAATTATAAATATAATTGTTGTACCTATTGCTATAGTTAATTTTATTAACAACAACGTAACAGAAATTCGTTAAGATAGTATTGTGATTGTTTGCAATGAAAATGTGTTTTGGTGTTTGTTATTATATAGTTACTTTTTAATTAATGTGAGATAGTGACATTATATAAGGAACTCTAATTTATCTGTTATACATTTGCGCGAAATTTTTTGAAATTTAATTTTATTATTTTAAAATATTATTATTAATTTATATTATATAATTTAAAAATTTATGCGTGAGAAATACCGTCAGGATTTTAAAAAGTTATTTGCTAACTGATTTTAGTATAAGTAACCATAATATGTATATGACGAGCTTTAACACGTCTCCGTAACAGAAACCGCAACATGTTAAATGCTTTAGCTTTACAGTAATATTTAACACTATAGTAAATGATTAATGAAAATGAAGTGTGATTTTCACATAGAATTTTTTCACATAGCCACAGATTTTAGACATAGACTTATATAAGGTGTGTACTTAAAATCATGTCAGTAATTGGATTATAAAACAATTACTCTAAAAATAGAAAAACAAAATATAAAATGGTGGTAGAGCTTTTTCTAATGTCCACCTGCCTAGCTACCATCCTCAAGATAAAAATCTGCCCCGAAATACTTTTACGTGTGTTCCGGCAGTTGCACTTCAGAGCCGATCTTTCAACTAGGTTTACCGTGTCCACCATCTTCGACCACATTGTAACTTAACATCAGGTGCGGTTATACTCATAACGTTAAACGTCAGTAAGTTTCGTTACCTGGGGAGCACAATAACTTCTAAGTGTGACCTTGCTGTAGAAGTGAATAGCAGACTTAATGCTGCAGCTGCAGCTTTTGGCAAACTATACTTCACGGTCTTCTGTTCACATGACTTGAAACTCTCTACAAAAATCTATATATAAATATGACAATCGTGTTGCCGAATCTCTTATACTCCTCGGAATCGTGGACGGTTTACCGTCGTCATATCCGCATCATGGATCAATTTCACATAAAGTGCCTACGGAAAATCTTAAAGATCACGTGGTTTGCTCGTGTACGAAATACCGAGGTACTGCGACGAGCAAATGTATGCGGTATTGAGGCATATTTAATGCGTAGACAGCTTCGCTGGTGCGTACACGTTTCACGAATGCCGGAGGAGCGAGTGGCAAAGCATAGCTTTTACTCTAAGCTCAAGAGTGGCAAGCGTAAACAAGGCGGGCAACTCATTAGATACAAAGATGTGCTGAAGCGTCATATGAAGAACTGTGACATTGACACTTCGAAATGGGACGAGCTGGCAACAAAACGCTCGAATTGGAGAGCATTGATGGCAACGAAGGTCCAAGCCTTTGAAGTACGACGACGTGCTGCACTTGATACCAGACGTGATGAACTGAAAGCCCGACCATTATACCTACAGGAACGGTGTTCTCTCATGTCAGCAATGCGGACCCACTTTCCAGAAAAAGATTAGCTACATTAGCCACATTAAAGCTCACAAACGCCGGAGTTGAAGCAGTCTCTCTGGCCGAAAGCGGTCAGGAATTCATCATCAACGTTAAAACATATAAAGTATAAAAAAAATACATTTTTAAATATTTACGTGACGTGATATAAAGAGTAAATTTACTAAATTAGCAATTCATCTAAGCCGAATGTAACCAGACAAGTATTCCTCATGTGCGTAGCTGTATTTTTTGTATATTTCATTGAAATGCTACGAAAATCGAAAGTTCATTTAATACATAACTACATCAGTAGGTCTGATATCTCCAGAGTCTTTCTTCCTTTAATTTACGAGTTTGTTTTAAGTTACTACTAACAGACAGTTCCCCTACATCACTATTATTTACATATTTTTCTTTATTGCACTCCTCATACTGCGTAGCAGGTGAGGTAGTGCTTCTACTTTCGACACGTCAAGATGAAGCAATTTTTGCTTTCAAACTGTCTGTACCACAGCCACTTTGCATTTATACGATATTATGGGTAGATGTATTCCAAGAAAACACTTCAAATAATTTATCTCATATTTTTGGTACTATTCAGAAATTTATGCTTACAGAAAATACTAATTCTAACTAATTACTACTTCAAAACGGTTGAACAGATTACTTAGAATTTGTTATATTATTTTGTGTTACTTGCACATATTAAATTTCATTTAGTCAAGTTTGCCAGATGTTCGGTTAGTAACGAAAATGTTTGGTATTTTATACCTTCTTTAAGCTTTCGTTATGCCAAAAATACAATAGTGTGAATGCTTTTTAGGCCTATTGACATTAATTGGTTGGTATTGTGTTAATAATACAGTGACATGCTGAAGACCTTTTTAACCTAATTAACTATTTGGAGAGGGACGACCGAATACAATTAATCGTTGCTTCAGAAATTATATATTAATAATTTGATAAAATTATTCCATTTTTCAATTTGCAAAATAAGATTTTTGTTAATTTATAAAGTTTTCATCTATAGTCGATAAGGCAAGAAACTTAATTTTAATTTTTTATAATTTTTCTCTATAGTCGATAAGACAGAAATGATTTTTAAATTCCAATCACTATCTTTAGCCGATTTCTGTAATATTAACAAAATTTCGAATACTAAAAAGAATTTTAATTCTACAAAACAAATAATTGGTTTACACAATAAACACGCTTTTTATAGAAAACCAAACTAAATAATAGTAGATTAGAACAAATAATCGTTTAAAATTAAAAAAAACAAGCTATTATAAATAAAGCAATCTAAAAAGTAGAAAATAAATCATAATGATTTCTTAGGTTTACGCGAATATTATTCATTGAAATAAAACTAATTTAAACGGATTTTATCGCGGTTATTTATTAAATTTTGATCCCGACGTTTCGAAAGCTTTTCAGGAGTCCGCCCCGTGACCACGAAGGCTGAAAAGCTTTCGAAACGTCGGGATCAAAATTTAATAAATAACCGCGATAAAATCCGTTTAAATTAGTTTTATTTCAATAAATAAATCATAGTTAAAAAAATCTAGAAAACACGCTTTTTATAGAAAACTGAACAAAAAAATAGAAAATAAGTTTCAATAAACATAAATTAAGAATAGTGTTAAAAATTTCAATAAATATAAATTAATAAAAGTGTAAATAATAAAAAAAGTATTTTATTTAAAAAAAAGCGTGGGGTGCTTTTAAGATTATCAAATGATAATCACTCTACTCAAATCTGTCGATAAAACATTTAAAACTATTGACACCATGCACCCCACACTTTAAAAAAAATAAAATACATTGTTTTTTTATTATAATTATAAAATACATTATTAATTTATATTTATTGAAATATTTAACACTATTCTTAATTTATGTTTATTGAAATTTTAACCTTATTCTTAATTTAAATTTATTAAAACTTATTATCTATTTTTTTAGTTCAGTTTTCTATAAAAAGCGTGTTTTTTAGTTTAACTATTATTTGTTTACATAATGTGTGCTACTATATCAGTACACGAATAGTACCAGTATACTTATAATTATTTAAGTCTCAATTGTGACAATATGTAGTGTTTGGTACCCATCACATTATATACATCACACTATAAACTGTATTTGCATTACATATTTCAAAGCTAACAAACGCATTAGAACCTGAAGTTATGATATTGTATACCTTTACAACAATTTAAATATTATTATTTTTATATACTTCATACACAAAGAGGTAGGTACGTATAACAAACACATGCAAGCATAAACAAACGCATTTACATACAACTAAATGCACTTGATAGGTACAAAATAATACAATTGATTCTTTTTCATTTTCTTATTTTTATATATCTCTTACTATTAGCGTAAAATATTATTTTCGTTTCCTGATCTATCATAATTTAAGTTATTTTTGACTGTATTTATAAATACAAAATGGTTAAAAAAGTCATCTTTATACGAAATCAGACATTTAACGATTAGTATTTTAGCGTTAACAATAAAATAGGGATACTCTAATTGTTTTTTTTTTCTCTTTTCAAAAGCAAATGCAATATAAATTTATTTTTACTATAGAATTACAGTATAAAGTATTTTATATTTAAAAGGATACCACAAAATTTTTGGCTTATATCTTATTCATTATAGAGAAAAAATTGACAAACCTGATTTCAACGAAAATAGCAAACTATAAAGTTCTGCATTATTTATGTGATTTTAAAATGTTGTTATATATATCATAATGTGCTTATTTAATAATTAAATTAGTGCTTAATGTAGATATAAATTACTTCGTCATTCTTTAAAGAATCATATTTAGTTCAACGTATTGGCATTGGTGTCTATAATTATTGATAGATTGTATAATAGTAATTTACAAGGTGTAGTCTAAAATATCTTAAGATAAAAAAAAATGAACCTTGAGTTGGAAAATGAATTATAATCTACAATCTTATAATTTCAGAGGGATGTAGTTTTTTACATAATTATTTTTCACATCACAATTGTGCATTTGATAGAGGCCTCTAGTGACGCGACGGTAGCAATCCCAACAGCAAGCTGTGGTAGAGGAGGCGGTGGCGCGGTAGGGGTGAGACGGGTTCATCAGGTGGAGCTCGGGGCGCCGGCGCGGCCGGGTCGCCCGGGCGCTCACTGTTCAGCCAGGCTCCGACGGCACGGCGCGGCGCGGCACGGCATTCTCTTGCCGGCAGCCGGACACGCCACGCTATGCTTGTCGACATGAGACAAGTCGCGCGCGCCGCGGTTCGCCGCTCACAAGCCGATAGTGCCCTGGGCTCCTTGCGAGCGGCATAACGTAGTCGCTAAGCCACGACTCTCAGTTTTTAAGGTGGCGTATACCAGTCGAGACCCAGGGAGACAGGTGATTTCGCGCAGGTGCGGCCCGCGTCCTTCCCGGGGCCGAATACGGAGCGTGCGAAGGCGCGGGCTCGCAGCGGCGCGCTCATGGAGCCTCCTTGGGAACTCGAACTCGAACTGCGACGGCACATTGAGACCTGCGCCTGTACTTGCGACCATATGGGCTACGGAAATTACATGGATTACCAAGTTGCGCCGGCGGCACACGCCTGCTTGTGCCGCGCGATCACCTCGCCGCACGCCCACGTATGTGTTGTATGCCGTCTCCCTTTTGCTCGCTGCATCAACTTTTATTCCCGCATGTTATTTGTATCATCATTTTGTTTAAGTCATGTTACATACCTACTAATGTTATGTGCTTACCGTTTTATTAGATATTCTTTTCTCACTTACAATACAAAATATTGTTACGCATTATTATTATTCATTAAAATGATTAATTGCCTATCCATCAGTAGTCTTATAATTGTATTTTTTTCTTTAGTACAAAATCTTTTGTGATTTATTTGCTAAATATTTTTTTAGTTAATAATTAGTATTTTATTGTACAAAATTAATAATCTTATTAAAAACTCATTATAATTTAAGAAAAGGAGTATTATTATTGCTTAAATTTATTTCAATGAGATTTCTAAAAGAATGTTACGATTTTGTTTTTTATGTTAAAACTCAAAAGTAATTTTAAGGTAATTTTAATAAAATTTAATAGAAATGATAATGATTGATATTTACAATTAGGTTTTTTTCTGTTATATCAAGTAAGAAAAATGCAAATGCACGATTATATTAAAAATGAAATCGCGTCAAATACGCTACAACATCTATTCATTACAACATTTAATTAATTTGGCACTTTATATTTTTTTATTTCATTTTTTATTATATTTCGTGAAAAGATTAAAGTGTAAATAACGACATAAGATTTATATAGATGATTTGCAAATAAATTTAACACCTAAAATACTGCTTATAGAAAAACAATATCTAACAGATAAATAATAAAATCAACTTGAATATGGCTATTAAGACTAATAATATAGATATACAAAAAATAAATACCAAACGCCATCTCCATAAAGTCACTTGAAAATTAAGAAAGTAAATATAGAGTAATGATATGTACGATCAACTTTATTTACGTAAGATGCTTAAAACCAATTTTATTCGAACATACAAATTATAAAAAACGTCATAGTTTATGGAGTTTAATATTAAAACCGCCGGAATTTCAAGGTAATTGATAATAGAAACAGTTGACATTGTCTAGTGACTTCGAGAAGCATATGTACATAGATGTTTTGTAAACCTTATGTGTAGTTTTTAAAGACGACAAATACATTTTCTATAGCATGTATATAGTCCGTATTTCAGACGTATCAATGATACATTATCTAGCTCCTTTCTAAAATATAGAATATTTAAAGATTCAGCTTCAACAAAAAAATGATTGTTTTATTTCGATTGTACCTGTATCAATATCAAACGTCAAAATCTTTAATAAAATTACATCTAATAGTGTGATTGAGAAGAGTATTGCTTTTTTGGAATACAGTCAGTTCATTTATTACTACCTGTTCCTGCCACGTCCTTGGCCTGAAACTAATCATTAAATTGCAATTTTTACTAGTTTTTAATCTGGGTTTGCTCCTAAAGGCAGTAGTGTGATGTTAAATAGCCTAAAAGCATCCTCAATGATTGCTCTATGAAATAAAAAAATATTTTTTGAAATCCGAATGTTAGACCCTAATATTAGCACGTTCAAACAAACAAACAAACTTTTCAGCTCTATAATAATAATAACATAAGTTCCACAACATTCCTCGAGACGATTTAGATCTGCATGTAGATCTGTCATCCTATATACTTTTAGAAAATCTTAAATACCAAATTTTTGAAATGTAATGTTTATAAATTATTAATAATACGTATTGTTTGCACGTATGTAGTTTACAGAAGAAAAACATTTTCTTATCATAATATATGAAGTTAGATAATAGTTACAAAAAAACCCGTCCAGAATAAACTAATATGAAAATTCTTAATTAGCTGGTACTACATGCTATTTCTTTTAGATCTGTTATGTATAACTGCAGTTTAAAAGAAAATAAAACGTAATCTACACTCAATAAAAAATATAAGCAATAAATCTAGTAGTATTTAGAGACATAATATGGTGCGGGAAAACTACAAACACATTTATTTTTTATTTGTAAACATTAGGTCAAGAGGTTATAAAATTTTATGCGTGCGTGCCCATTCGGGCCCCTACAGCGAACCTTCCACTTCTTTACAGCTCACTTCAGCCAGCGCTCAATTTTATTGTTCTACGAGATTTACCTGAACATTCTTTTAACATTTGTGTTTGTTACAACATATAATATATTAAATGTCAAAATATTTTATAGTTCATAATTTGTAGTCATTAACCAACTTGCTAACACTTGTAATTAAATATTTATTCTCTGCACAAACATGCGCCAAGTTTTATACTGATTATGAGTTTAAAGTTAAATTATATTTCAAGTTTAAGCTATTATTGACCAGAAACTTATAGGTCCTTTTAAATATAAAAGACGATGTAATAATTTTTTTTGTAACAAAATACTTTGAGCTCTAATTCTATAGGAAAAACAAATTTATATTGTATATGCTTTTGAAAATAGAAAAAAAAAAACAATTATAGTATCCCTATTTTATCGTTGACGCCAAAATACTAATTGTGAAATGACTGATTTCGTATAAGTATGTTTTTTTTTTAATTTAATTATTTTGTACCTATTAAGTGTACTTAGTTGTATGTAAGTGCGTTTGTTAATTTTGAAATATGTAATGCAAATACAGTTTATAGTGTATTATGTGATGAGTACCAAATACTACATAGTGCCAAAATTGAGACTTAAATCATTATAAGTTTACTGGTACTATTCGTGTACTGGTATAAAAATAAATTACACTAAGAGAGGATTAGACTTGACATAGCAACAATATTTCATATAGTTACATAATGAAACATAATAAAACTATTCTATATGACATAACAAGTTTTTAGATAAATTCAAAAACAGATGGATACCAAGTAAAATACAAGGGCAAATACCGGGTAATATAGTTTACTTATCTAACTAGAAACGTATACTCAGATTCGTCGTTAATGCCGAAGGTATTATGAACAGACTATCGCTACTTTTGTTTACTTTAGCTTCAAACAAATTTGCTTGAGTCAGAAATGGTCTCGCTGATGTCATATTATTACGGATATCACAGAATTAATAATGTCATTTTAAGCCACACCGAATAAGGTATTTTAATTATGATATAGTGTATTACATATATAATGTACCGTGAACTTTATTCATGGTATACTGTTAAGAATTTCTTGTAAACACGTAATAAATAATGTAAAATACATATACATAATTCTTTGTAAAAAACAACTGGTCGCGAATTTCTTATAGTACATTACCGTATAATGATCTACATTCATGTTAGACCTCGTAGCGCAGCGATAGTTAAACGTTGTAAAGCGGACTTATGTTTGATAATGTTTAAACCAGTTTGAATGTTCATTTAATTATACATTTCTGAAGCTGTATTTACCTATACAATTACATATTTCAAATATTGCGGGCAACGTCTAATTATTGAATACATAATTATCATGAATTTATTTTTAGCTTACCGATTCATATAATACATTTTACTATATACAAATATAACTGTAGGGTTCCCTTTAAGTTCCTTAAGCGGTTCGCAAATATCTAATTTGAATCAGCTGACCGTTGAATAACTTGTCGTATACATATGTAATATGTATACTTTTATTCCACTGATTTGTTTTTAATTTTAAAGTTTTTTATTTATTTAAATTTATTTACAAAATCAGTTTTACCTTACACTGTTTGATATGCTTGTGCATATAACGATAAAAGTAAATATGAGTTATTTTGGTTTATTAAATTATAATAGATGAATAAAAATTAGTAACAGCTACATTCTATATCTTTAAGAGAAAACACTTAATCATTAGAGAATAACAACGAAATGCTATATATAGGTTAGGTATGTTTAAGAGACAAACGTTACGGATTTTTAGAGCTTCACGAAAAAGAAAGGCAAATAAAAGGGTTTTTTCTTATTATGTAACATGAAAGATTGCGCGTGAGTAAAAACAGTTGGTGAGCTGTTAAGACGGATTTAAGTAAGGTAAGTAGATAAGATATGTTTGAAGTGATGATAGCTCAGTTGGTAGTGCGTACGGACCCTGCGTCATTGGACGCGAGTTCGATCCCTGCAGTGAGCCTGAGCTTTCGGTCAAGAAAAACATCGTGATGAAACCATACCATGGTGCTAGGACTTTTTATTATAATAGCCGCCTTGCTAGCTACCACCCTCAAGTTAAAAATCTGCCGTTAAATACCTATAGGTGTGTTCCGTCAGTTGCACTTAAGAACCAGTCCCTCCACTAGGCTTAGCTTTTACACCATCTTGGGCCACATCGTCACTTAACATCACATGAGATTATGGCCGTAATGCTAAACGTATTAACTATAAAAATATAGTGATATATAACGAATGAACTACCAACTTCTTATATCTGGAATACGAAGAAATTTGTGACTTCAACTTGTAGGAGTTAAAAACTTTATACATGTGTAATGATATTATTCTTATACAAATTTATCATTTGTTATGTGCTTAGCAAATCATTCACACTGATTATGATCGAAATAAAACTAATTGAAACGGATTTTATCGCGGTGATTTATTAATTTTGATCCCGACGTTTCGAAAGTTTTTTAGTCTTCGTTGTCACGGGGCGGACTGAGGTGTAGGTTGTCCAGAAGAGTTCATGTTACAAAGTCATTAGTAACGTATTTCTCACTCTGGAGATAAAATGTTGATGTCTGGGATTCCGCAGAGTGCACACTAAATGCCTCGCTAAATAGTTTTACTTTCACAAATCAGGTCGCATGTAGAACTTGAAAATTAGCTACATTTTTATAACTGTGAATCTAGAACGGGTTAAGTCGAATTTTCTCAGATCGTACAAAGGGTTATTACATTCAGTCGGCAAATGATGACTGTTTCTGAAACAAGTTTTCTATTGCAATTTAAGCTATCTGAATAAAAAATAAATTCAATTAACACCAATTTGATTTTTTAACACGCTTATATTATCTCGACCTGTATCTATCTATCTATGTAAGGGAATCTTGGAAAAAACGATTTTCAACCACTTCAAGACATCGGATTATCTTTAAATTTTGTTGCATACATATGTATGTATAATTTTAATATCCTAAAAGGGAAAAACAATTTACGGGAGAGGGAATCCGCCAAAAGTCTACCATATAAGCTTGTTGCAATATCATGATCAGGGTTAAAAACACGCTTTAATAAAAAGTCAAAATAAAAAGTTTAAAATTATGTTGAATAACTTTAGAATAGAAATAGAGTGATGAACAATATAATTCTAGTAGTAGTGATTTTTATGGTATTTTTATAATGAGTACTTTTACCAATATCGGTCAATAAATTATTTATAATAATTGAACGTAGGCACTCCACGCTTTTTACAATAAAATGAATTATTTCGTTCATCATGCTATTTCTCATCTAAACTTGATTATATTTACTTTTCAGTTTGATTTTCTATTAAATTGTCTTTTTTTAGTTTTTTATAAAAAAAATTATATATATTTTATTTTGTATTCTTGACATATGTATATTGTTATTGATTATAATCGTGAAGTAACATAATAACCTCATTATTTAGGCTTTAATATTTTATAGAATAGCTGTGCCTGCGACTTCGTTCGCGTGGAACTGAAAATTATCTCAAAATTTTTGCCCGTTTTTGTAACCTTTTTCAATACAGCTTCGCTGTTATTAGTGGAAGCGTGACGTTAAATAGCTTAACACCTTCCTCAAAGATTGCTCTATCAAATACAAAAATATTTTTTTAATCCGACCGGTACTTCTTAAGATTATGGCATTCAAACAGACAAACCTATTTTCCTATTTATAAAATTAAATATATATAGAATTAGACATTAAATTTAACATTATATAAACAAGGCGTGCTTCGAAAAAATGCATTTTCACTACATTAAAATAAAATAAATATTAATTGGAAACATAAACTTTACCACTTTTGAACAGTAATATGGAATCCGACAAACCTTATTTTAATGAAGTTTTGCACTACCTATATAATACATTATTTATTCAAATCGTTTATATTTTGCTTTAGACTAATATACCCGACATTTGCTATCGACCAGCTGGTAATTAATTATGCAATTCTACCCTCGCTACATCTAATCTTTATTACATAACTTGAATACATTGCACACATATGAACCATTTTTAACTCCTTCATGTATAATAAATCGTACAATAAAGATGAGTCTATGACGGGACATCATGTAGGAATGTGATACGGATTGCCGCAAAAGGGAATAGCTTTTGTTATGCCACACAATGTGTAATACTATCTTGGAGCAAAACAACATCTCTGTAAGGGTTCTGCGGATTTCATTTCTGTAGGTGTATTATTTATTCTGTATGGGAAAATATCTTATTTTTTAAAACTATGTACGTTGTCCTATAAAATTAAATAAAGCCATAATATATACAAAATACGACATCCTGACAGACTTATAACTATGTACGTTGTCCTATAAAATTAAATAAAGCCATAATATATACAAAATACGACATCCTGACAGACTTATCATTCCCCAGCCAAAGATACTAATGATAATAATTTAAAGATGATTTTGCTTTTATATTGTAGACATTGTTTCTGAAGGTATATCTCAAAATTCAACTTTCAAGAGGGAACGGGGAGCTGGTTTGGTCAAGTATATAATATTTTAGTAGGTCAAAGGGTAAAAATACATTTCTCCGTTTTGATTAGGTTGAATCTTGATTTCGATACATTTAACTATCATTTTATATATACATTCTACTTCTAATGGGATATTAATTTTTTTTTACAATATTTAACGAAAAATAGTGATACTGTTAGTATCATTAAAAAATTTTGTGTGGGCTTACCTACGCTGTTAGCTTTACCGGACTTGTGGTTCGAGTGCGAAAGGCACTCAGCCCGGGGGCAACCTGAATCGTCTAGAGTAAGCTTGATGATTTTATGACCAAAGAGTTAATCTTTATATCTTGTTAGGAATCTTTATCATTTCTTAGGAAATATTGGAAAAAATTCGACATTCGACTCGGGCTACATTTTAGGGTAGGTTGTCAAGTGTTAAAAATCCTTATATCTTAACCGTCTTGTTTAATAGGCTGCACGTACTATTCGGTTCTTCATATCACTAATACTTTACTTCAGTCCACTGATTCGTTCTGGAGCTCCACTGTGACTGCCTCAGTATTATAAGACGTATTTATATTGCCACAACCGGAAACTAAAAGCGCTAAAAGCGAACTAGTGTGAATATGATTATTAAAACTATTTTTATAAAATCTCATCATTACAATTTGATTTATAAAGTTATTTTGATCTAACGTGTAAATATTTAAACCCTTGTAATATGCTATTTAAAGTAAAGAAACGATCAATGATTAAGCTAAAATAAAGAGGCGACCAATGAAAAAGCCTAATACTTGAAATAGATTATTAAAACAATTTATATAAAACATCTTCATTACAATTTAAATTTATAAAGCTAAATATAACCAAATGTAAATATTAATTTAAATCCATGAAGTTATTTTGAACTAACGTGTGAATATTGAAACCCCTGCAATATGACATTTAATGTATAGAGAAGATCAACGATAAGGCTAAAAATAAAGAGGCGACCAATGATAAAGCTAACACAAGTAAATTGATGAAGAATGGAAAAAATCGCTACTGAACCATAGTAAGTCTATGCATATGAAGTTGTAGGCACTACGACTACTACTACTAGGCACGCACCACCAGTAGGCACCAACTGTTCTACTGATCATCATGAAATTTACTTACACGTAGTCAAGGATACAGAAGGGGATACAGCACAATTTTCTCTTTCAGAAAATAAATACTTAAATAATGTTAGGTTCAACACGAATTAATTCGCGGGCACAACTATTATATATAAGTCAAAATAAGGTATTTTGTGATAAAAAATACTGATAATTGAAAAGCGATATATGGGTATTATTATTAGGCATAGTATATTAATCCTTAAGAATAATAATTACTTCATCATCAAGATAACTTTATGAAGATAAACATCGCCTCTAACAGCATGATTCGGATTATTTTTTTTTTCAAGTAAATTGATGATGTAAAATCTGATGAAAAAGTAAAATTGCTTTAAAATGGAAGAAGTACGCGCCTCAAAGTAACAATTCTATGTCGATGAAGACGTGGGCACAAGATAATATATTTATTAACTGACCAAGTGATCATTATAAAATTTTGCATAAACATTGCCAGTGATACAGGAAAGGACACTGGTGATTTTTATGCAATTGCACTACTACACAAAGTAAGGCACTTAAATCATTTTAAGTTCCACGCGAACGAAGTCCCGGCCACAGTTAGTTATAGAATAATAATAATTCTCGCGGAGTATTGGTATAGTCTTAAAAAACGTATGTAAAAAAAAAATCGTTTTTTCAAGTGGTTTGTCGATTATTTAGAACATGTTCATTGGGTATGAATCGTTTCCTCGATGACCAGCTTTGAGATATCGATCTGTGCTATCTTTGTAAACCATTAGGTTAGCCGTGTTCATGAGGGAGGGTTAACGTGGACCACCTAATATTAAGGGATGACCTACTTGAAAAATGCGGGCATCTAAAAAGGAACATGGATGTGAGGGTAAATATAAATTTAGACTAGCAACAGACTGACGAACTTATTTACAATTTTTCACGTTAGATGAAATGATTTTTATAATAATTAACCAAGTTTTTCCGCATACATTTGGTGAACTTATTTTTGGTTAAATTGTTTGTGTTTGTGTAGGAATCCTTAGAAGTATAAATTTTACGTAACATTATGGCGGTATCGTGGCAGGGTTCATTGTGACACCGGGAGACATGGCCCGTGAGTGCTAGGTCGTAGTTAGAGTTGCCAACAGTCTCAAAATAGCAGGGACTTTCTAAGATTTTATTATACGCGTTCCGTATAAATTGATTAAGAGACAATAGTGGGTTGTTAATTATTAGTGTAAGTTGTCAATATGATATGATAAAATGACGCTATTTCTAGTCAAAATCAAAATATCTGTTATTAACTGTAATTATCTGTTATTAATTCAACTTCAAAAAAGTAGGAGGTAGTGCGGCTGTGTTTTGTTCATGTATGTTAGTCGATATATTCGTCAACTAAAACTGATATTTTCTTCAATTTTAACCCGATTTTCATGGTTCTTAATAGTTGTTCTAACAAAAGTTAATGACGTTAACAATTAAACTACTGTTCGAAGATCATAAACCGATGTAGTTTAAAAGAATAGTCAGGTTGATAATAATAACACGATGATATCCAAATATGTACGTTTCCACTATTTCCACATCTCTGATGACGGAATAGAATTACAACCAAGACAGTCAATCTTACGTCCCTTCGGTGATGTTCCAACTACGTACGATGAACGCCTCGTCTCGAGTAGTTCGCTTCGGCTGAACTCAAAGCCGCACTCACCTCACACTTATCAAGTAATCGTTGTTATAAACTACCCACGATTAACTATGTTTCTAACACTACTACTTTGCTAGCGTATTAATTTCACAATGCGCAGTCTTGTTTTTAAATTGTCTGTATTGTGTAAATCTGATTTAAGACATGGTAACCCTTGTCGTGGTCCGTCTGCCGAGAGCCGGTGAGCCCGGTATGTCTAGTCTGCACAGAATCGATGCAGCTCCGCCCCCACAGCGGCCTTTCTTCGTTGCTTCTAGTTTTTACCACTTTTATCCGAACATATATTCGCTTACTGATCAATTAGTGAACGTTATATGTATTAGAAACAAATTCGAATGTACTTGTTTGGAAAGGCTATATTTTTTCAGTTACATATATTGTAGCTCTGATAATGTAAATAATTACTTTTACATATAATATTACTTACATATAATTCTGTACTTTTTTGTTAAAAAACCTACGATGTTATAGACGTTAAAAAAAGAGTGTAATAATGAATATGTCATATAAACCGTTTTCGTTGTCTTTCTAACCGTTTGAGGTAGGATGTCACTCAAAATATATTAAAAAAAACAGTTTGACCAATTCTTATGACATTTTGTACAATGAAGTATAACGTATTATCGATTGTTTTAAGAGCATATAAAAATTGTCAATTATGAACTTTTAATGTAATACAGTTGTCTCACTGTAACCGCTCCGCCGAAATGCTGTGGGTTCGAATCCCATACAGGACAATTATTTGTGTTCAGCAAACAATTGTTTTGAGTTAGGTTGTTACTTTGTATCCGTTAGATGTGTTTATAATAGTCCATGATAGCCTATATCGGAAGATGCCAGAATAAAGAAAAAGTTTTATAACTCAAAAAGTATGAGTAAAAAAAAATCAAAACTAAATGAAGAAATTATTGCATAATAAGCACGTGCGCAGCCGTAGACATGACTATTATACTATATTGTTATAACTTAACCTAAGTTTACGAGTAAGTTTCTATTATGTCATATCTGAAACTACTGATCTTTTGTTTGTTACTATTATAATTTTAAATAAATGATAATAAGCTTGAGCTTTCGGTGAAGGAAGAAATCGTGACGAAAACAAAGCATGGTGGTAGGATTTTTCTAATATCCGGCTAATATGCGTACCAGTTTTATTTTTCTCAGAGAAAAATGTTGTAAATCGTTTTTAGTCTCACTACGAAGTACCTACTTACTGTAATACAAACATTAATTATATTATTTAAATTTTAATATATTTATATTTAAAATTAGTTTTTATATTTTTATACGTAAGATTATGTATGTGATCATTACAGATACGAAATATGGGCTGTATGACCTGTACTTGTAAAACCTAACTATTGATCCAACAAATTTGGGGTAAATACTAAATATTGTGACGGGGGACGTGAGTTCCAATCCAACCACCTACAATGAGCTTGAGCTTTCGGTGAACGAAAACATGGTGAGGAAACCATAGTATGGTGGTAGGGCTTTTTCTAATGCCCGCCTGGCTAGCAACCACCCTCAAGTTGAAAAACTGCCGCTAAATACCAACAGGTGTGTTCCTGCAGCTGCACTTGAGACCCAGTTCCTCCACAGGTTTAGCGTGTCTACCAACTTGGGCAGTATCATCACTTAAGATCAGGTGAGATTACGGCCATAACGATAAACATTAACTATAAATAATAAAAATAATAATAATGCAAAAAAAAAAGTATCAATACTGCATTGATGCCTTTATTGTGTTATTATTCCATAAGGGCAGCAAATGATAGAGGACTTAACACCTAGTGTTAAATGATACTCACTGCCAAAGGATATTTGGACTTTTAGGGACATTACATATATGTTACCAACCTTGGAAACAGTATTAGAATCGCTTTTTTAACAGTCTCAGGCCATAAATCTTAGGAAAAATCGTACTGGATAGGACAAAGTTAACATAGACGACAAGGAGCTTCTAACGCAAGATTAAAAAAAAAGTGTTATCGAGAGCATAATAAAAAGTTTTTCAGAGCACTTTCCATTGTATATGTGGTAAAACACAAATAGAAACACGATATCTCGGTCGTACCGAAAAGTCTAAATCATTAAGTAATCGTGTCAATTATATTCATGATTGTCGATTGCTGAATTACGTACGGAGTCAGACGGAAGACGGAGGACAGGCTTATGTGTGTGAGCAGTGCCTATTCCATATCAGATTGTAATTGGCCATAATTTTATGTAGCGATATAATTTTTAAGATAACTATGATCTGATCCGATAGAATCAATATGTCAATTGTCATTTTATGGAGTGGGCTAGTGTTCGTGTTCTTGTACTTTCCGTATATCGTCCATTTCACTTTGTTGTTAATATAAGGTGTAATTTTGTCCATTGTATTATTACGATATGCTCTTCGCCTGTCACAATTAAGATCGACATTGTGTTTTTAATATTATGCTTATGAACATTGCTCTTTGTTTAGTAAACGCTACAGCAAATAATAAATAAACTGCTTAATAGTTTGAAATAAAAAAACAGTTAACACCCCTCTGACTCAGAACGTGTTTTGATTTAGGTCTGGTTTAATGGTATCTACACGTTGTTTTGTCATAAAATTTATTTCTTGAAATAAAATATATCATCAGTATATTTGTAATACCTTAAAAATTAAATTTAAATTATTGAGAGAAATTGGGCGGTCGAAAATTAAGGACGGTATATGATTCTTATATAAACAAAAAATGGGTAGAAATATTGAAAGAAAAATTTTGCACTACCAACGGATCCAATTATTACCTAGGTCCTTCGAGATTTACCCAAAAATATAAAAAAAAACACAATCGGCCAAGATATTTAAGCATTTTTAATAATAACCATGGGGCTGTCAATAAATGGCCAGCCACCATCGCTATTCCCCATATAAAGTATATTTTATACTTTAGACGTTTAGTGTTATGACCACAATTTCATCTGATGTTAAGTGAGGGCTCAAAATCGTGGACACGCTAACCCTAGTGGAGGGGCTGGCTCTCAGAAAGCCTTTCTGATAAGTGGAGAAATTCAACGAAGGTTTTAAAACTAATAATATTAAACAAACAGGAATACTACAGAAGGTGTCAAGAATTTCAGAATAGGGCGTTGGACAGATCTCCGGTTTCTCGAGTTCCGGGATCAGCTAGAACATATCCAGCTGTGGACAGAATTGTAGATTCGTATAACAGCAACCAATCCATGTCATACTTAGCGCTTGTATTTTGTTGTATTTTTTTTTTCATTAGAATTTGGTTAACATTTTGCACACTATTGTATGCATTTTACATATCTATATACGTTATATTCTGTAAACTCATGTAGATACCCAGCGATGTATGTAAAAGGTAATATCGTAATTTGTGATTATTACCAGTTAGAGTGAAATCCCGACGCCTGCAACCACAGCTTCCACTGTAAATGGGTCAGAGGCTATTTAGGCTCACCGCTCACCCTGTACGCCCCTTTCCCAAGTGTCGACCCATAACCGTATGTGCTTATTGCATAATTGAACAAGCGGCAAATTATTGTCATTGCTCCAATCTATAAAGCATTAGTACCTAATCAATTCAATGTTCAGCGTTGTTAGTTAAATTGAGGTACCAATAAAGTCTGCCATATATAGAATTATTTCTTGAAATGTAAAAGTAAAAGTGTAAAAGCCTTTATACAATTAATTACTAATATAATAAAAAGTTCGGAAAATCCAAACGTGCACGCTTCATAACCATTCATTATTTTTAAGAAAAAAAACAAGCATTACTATTAACTTATTTTATTAAATATTAATTATTCTATATTTTTAAGCAACCATGATTTATTGCTTGCTACAAAAACTCCGTAGATAGTTTTGCCTAGAGCGTTTCTATCATGTTGAAGCGCTAATCTGTTTACTATGAAATAACGTTCGACTCGACTGCATGATTTCGGTATCTTTGCCTTTTCCTTAAAAAGAAAAAAAAATGACTATACCAAGAACTTGTAAATGTAAAATGTGATAAATTCAATAATGAGGCGTACAAAAAATCATTTATTCTTAAACTACGGCTACTAGGCTATTGATATGAAATAGGTAACTGGTTGATGTTAAAGATAATAAACGAAATCCGGTCTCGATACCTCAGTTTTTTCGGGAGTTATCGTGACCTCCTCGTATAAAAAATCAGGACGTCAACGTAAATTTTTTGTTTCAAGGTAACAAAATAAAATTGTATTTTTTTTACAAATATACATACGATCATCATCATCATCATATCATACGATAATATGAAATACATATATTCATATTATCGTATAAATGCAAATTGCTTGTGGTAGAAGCAGTTTAAGTGCAAAAAATTACTTGATCTTGACGTGTCGAGAGTAGAGCACTACCTCACCCTTTTTCGGGTATGAGGCGTGCAATATTCTGCAAAAAGAAAAAATAATGGTATTTTAAATCATAGAATGAAGTACTATACAATCTACCACAAGTTTATTCATTTTAAACAGTCAATGTATTCTAAAATATTTTTTAAAACAAACAAGTTTTTGAGTCACCGCTAACTATGAATAAAGTGTGTCTTAAATCTTAAAATAACACGGTGAATTAACTGAGCGAATCAAATATACTTAATTAAATTTTAGGAAAAGATAAAAGAACACGTTTGCTACCTTACATGTAAAAAATATGTAACTAATTATTTAAAATATAATTATAATCTACTATATTATATAACCATTATATATTTTGTCTTAATGTTATGGATCTGCTGCTTCTCAGAAATCTATAACATTACTACAATTAATTTTATATTTCTTTTGAAAAACTGTAAATCTTGAATTTGCTGGTTAAGTAAATTCATAGCTAGGTCTTAATCTCGATCATATTCTTCGGTGATTTAAATACATTATAATATACTTAACTAAACATCTCAATGTAATTAAAATGTAACGATTGCCATAGGTACCATCATTTTAAATCAGGTATCTGCGTTATTATTACGCTTAACCTATTCTGTTCTACGGTTATTAAAAATATTTCCCTTATGAACAGTAAAAAATATTTTATAGGTACTGACGAGTTGTAAACAATCAAAGTTCTCTCTCTCTCAAAAGAAATCTCTTTTGAGAAACCTACCAATGAATTTTAGACAACAATTATTTATATCCATATTTCCATTCCTGTACAGTAACAGCCTATTATACTTCTGATCGTATCTTTCCTGTATTTTCCTTAACCACAAGGCAAGGATAAAGTTTCAAAATTTAACGGTATGAGGAAGATTTAGCGCTACGCCATTTGCATTGTAATGCGGCGTGCAAACGTTCCGATCTTTGAGATACAAAGAAACTGTTTTGTCATTGGCTATTTAAAGACTGTTTCAGATTTTATTTTAGGCTAAGAGATTATAATTTATTTTATTTACATAATTTTTAAACAGCTTTTAAAAACAAATAAATACACGAATTGAACAAAAATGCCTACGTGAGGTATACCAAAGAAATCTCCTACAATCTTTTAAAAGATTTTAGATCTACTGTAAGTTCTATGCAAGAAAGTTAGTTCTGGAGAGACTTCTACCATATTTTGCTGGGTAGGGCGAGAAACAGGAGAAATAAAATTATTCTTAGCGTACCTGAGCAAGGAGCGCCGTAAACCTACAGAGAAATTTTGGGATTTGCTCGGAGTTCCCTATCTGCTACACAATTAACCCAGCACCCATAAAATGAATTCATGGAAATATAAGAAGTTCATTTCAGCATGTAAGGGCATGAATAAGAATCGAATATATCGTAAAATTATCACAGTTTATTTAAAATTTTATTAATACCTTAAACAATAACATTAATAATCTTACATATCATTGAACACATAGCTCATGATCATTCCTATAATTCTAACAGAATAACTTCGTCTCAGTAAAATTAATGTTCTTACTGGATTTTTTTATAGTTAAGGCTTTAGCGTTATGGCCATATTGTCATCTGATCTTAAGTGACGATACGGCCGAAGTTGGTAGACACGCTAAACCTGTAAAGGAACTGGCTCTGAAGTGCAACTGCCGGAACACACCTATTGGTATTTGGCGGTAGATTTTTAACTTGAGGGTGAGTGTTAGCCAGCCGGGCATTAGAAAAATCCCTACCATCATGCAAAAGTTAAATATGCACTTTGTAAAAGTTCTCATGCGGAATGTTTAACAGAATATGATTATGCTGATTCCTTGTTTACCTTTTATGTAACTTGTGGGGTGGCACGACATTGACAGGATTGTGTCCGCAGTACATTAGGTACATCAGCTGTTATGGTTACACACAATAAGGAATGTAACATCCCGAGATTCCGGTATAAATATAGTTGTTTCAACAGTATAAAAGTTTTCTGTCATTTTGGTTAATTTAAAAAAAGTATGTATAACGATAAATATGAGACACGAAATAACTGTAGTGTTATGTAATCACAGGTTTTTTTTTTCATAAATACTGAAACTCTATTCAAAGCCATTACTCTATACTTATGCCACATTTCATGTTCCCACCTTAAATAAGTAAAGAAATCTCTAAGATATTTTTGTTCTTATCTCATCTTTTATTTATTAAAAAAATATTTGTAAGAAGATTTAAACCCATAATTTTACATGTTTAACTGTAGACCTTATGTTAATGCTTCAATTTGTTACTTATATTACTTCTATATAGTTAATAATAATTAAAGTACTCCTAATTTTATTTTATTTAAAATTAGTCATTTATATTCAGAATTGTAAAAACACGCCAAACAGCATTTGTTTTGCAATGAGTGAAATTTGCTAAAGAATTTTTTTTTGTTCTAGGCTGCCGTTCCAGAAGGCATGACTTTTCCTGGTTCCCTTCCAGATGTGGCAGAACGGTGTGGCCGCTGGGCCCCTGATTCCTTGTCAGCTTCGGTTTCCGGCAGTTCAGACGAAAAACCGACACCGCGAAGACCTCGTTGGCGTATTGCGCTTGCGGCGCTTGTTGTGCTGGCTGCACTGGGAGCCGCACTAGCTTTACCGCTTGCACTTGGCGGAGGAGGGCGCGCGACTCCTGAACAGAGATTAACTACTATTCGTCGCATACTACGTGACTCCCCACTCATTGATGGCCATAATGACTTAGCGTGGAATGTTCGAAAATTTTTACATAATAAAATTGGTGATTTCAATTTGAGTGCTGGGCTTGAAGGCCTCGAACCGTGGGCAAAATCGCGCTGGTCGCATACTGATATTCCTCGGTTAAGAGTGGGTCAGGTTGGTGCACAGTTTTGGTCAGCCTACGTGCCGTGTGGTGCACGTGACAAAGATGCCGTGCAGCTTGCCCTTGAACAGATGGACGTAATTAAACGCATTGTAGATATGAACACCGCACACCTAGCTCTTGTCACAGACGCTGCAGAACTATTAGAGGCACATCGCGAAGGCCGTATCGCTTCTTTAATCGGAGTTGAAGGTGGTCATGCTCTAGGAGATTCACTTGCAGTTTTACGTGCGTTTTATCAGCTAGGCGCTCGTTATCTTACGGTCACTCATACATGCGATACTCGGTGGGCACGGGCTGCAGGCAGCACCGGAGGTCTCACTGAGTTTGGCAGAGCTGTAGTGCGTGAGATGAATCGACTCGGTATGGTAGTAGATCTTTCTCATGCCGGTGAAGAAACGGCACGTGAAGCTTTAGAAATGTCGCAAGCACCAGTTGTTTTCTCACATTCGGGTGCAGCAGCACTATGTAATTCATCCCGAAACGTACCGGACGAGTTACTTCGCATGATTGCCGCAAACGGTGGTGTCGTTATGATTAATTTCTACGCTAAACTTGTAACGTGTGGCGAGCGTGCAACTTTGGACGATGTGGTGACGCATATAAATCATGTGAGACGTGTAGCAGGTGTAGAACATGTTGGCTTAGGAGCGGGCTATGACGGTATAGATGCGCCGCCAGAGGGACTTGAAGATGTTTCGAGATATCCACATCTTTTAGCGGAATTATTGCGTGACCCAGACTGGAGCGAAGACGACGTACGAAAGCTGGCAGGAATGAATGTGGTACGAGTCCTGCAGCATGTCGAGCAAGTACGGGATCAGTGGCGCCGTGCGGCCGTGTTACCCGGAGAAGAGTCAGCAGGAGTACGTCGAGGCGAGTGCGTATACGGGGTCGCGTGACGCAGGCTGCGCGCCGCGCGCTCCCGCGGCAACCCTCGTACTGCTCAATATTGACATTTGTTGATCGTAGTTATACAAACATGTATATTAGAAAAGAAATGTGATTTAGGAATATAATAAATATTGGTTCATTGCACAAATTACCTAGCTAAGGGATGCGCGACTGGGCGGTTCGTCTCTGCGTGTCGCTCCGTTGTCTACCCACTGAAACTCCTCCATCCATGCACACGACTTCGTTGACGAAAGCCCAATGCGATCCATGTTATTAAATGGAATATTGAAGAAATTATAAAGAGAAATGATGTGTTTATAGAAAAATAAATATTCTTTATTTATAATAAAAATTACGTATTTTCATTTATAATTCATATAAATTAAGAATTCAAATGATCGTTGAAATATACAGTCAGTGAAGTATTAGCAGATAAAACTACCTTATTTTGAAAAGGCATTTTGAAAATGAATACCAGCCTTGATGTGTGTAGTTTATCATATAAACGATAAACTACATACTGGATTGACTTTTAAAGTAATCACTTTTTACGTAATCCTACAGTGACTTATAACCTTTTTTTGTTCTCACAAAATCTTTAGTGAGAACTAAAAAAAAAAAATTCCTTGGCCATCTGGCCAAATGAATTTCAATTGCTTTATTAGGTGACCATTATTTTTCAACATTATAAAATATTATTTGTCTCGTTGTATGTCATGATTAAAGCAACACGTATCTAAAAGAAAATTTACTGGTTGTAATTACAATAAAACAAAGTTTTTGCTTCAAGCCCTTGGTTTATAATACAACTTCTTCTTCTTCTTCTTCTTCTTCTTCTTTTTAACCCTTATCCCATCTAGGTAGAGTCGGCACAACATGTTTTCTTCTTCCGCTCTACTCTATCAGCCGTCATTTCAGTATTCACTCTTTTTATACACGTATCATTTCTCACACAGTCCATCCATATCTTCTTCGGCCTTCCTCTTCTCGTACATCCATACACCTCTGTACTTAAAAATTCGTCTATTTATATGGCATTCATCTTTTCTCATAACATTTCATTATCACGCAAACCTATTACTCCTCAATATCTCTGTCACTGGTGCTATTTTCATGCTTCCTGGTTTACAGTATAACCCGGAGTTAATTTTTTAATTCAATTAAAATGCAACATTGCATTAAAATGCACAATGCAATGCAACATTCACTAAGTACCGACGTGTGTATAATGAACTCTATGTAATTGTAACGTGGTTCTATGTCATAAAACATAGTCATTAGAGTAACATTAAAATCATCAATATAATGTAATAGCAAGAAAAAGTCATTTCTAATATCTGAACAATCCCCAAGGTATAATTTAATATTATCAGAAGTGCGAAAGCTGGTCTCTGGCAATCATCAATTAAATATAGGTTAAATTGAGGGCAGATTTTTGTTCGAATTGTATTTAGGATATAAACCAATAATGATACTCTATTGAAAAATAGTAACAATAAATAATATAGCATTTCAACAAATAACAAATTGAAATTTTAAACGTATTTCCTGGTAATTTTTTATAGCTTTCTATTTAGATTTAATTTTATTAATTAATACCTAAATTGTGAAGCATAACTTCAACAACTTTTATTGGTAATACATAAATTTACGTAGTTTTTTTTTCGATAGGACTTATGCTGTTAGCCTTAAATGCCTTCACAGTTTCATCGAGCTTTGGCGGCGAGTACTAAAACACTCGACGACTGTACGACCACAAGGAAGCCATGAATTCGTCGATATTTGGCTTAGGCTGTTGCTGGAGGACGCGAAGAGAAACCGCGACCCTGAATAATCATAAGAAGGATTCTAACTAAGCAGAAAACCTACCCTACTATAACGCGAGTTAAAAGTGCGACCTAAACTTCTAAACTAAAGGATTGTACTGACTGCCTCAGGGCGGATCGAACAAATGTACGTAGGTGTTACGTATACTTTTTTTCGTAGCAAATCTGACATTGATTGCCGTCTGGACACTAGAAGGTTAAAGCTGTCCTTGGTCTTTGGTAGTATGGGGGATTAAGAGCACCGTGGTGTGTTCTTAAACCCCTAAACTATAACACTGATCACCATGACAATTGTCAAGTAAATGTGTTTTTCTATGGGGAAGGTGTATATGATATTCCTGAAGACGGTAAATTGTGCTGTGGTCCAGTAAACGATTATTGTAAAGGCCAGGACGTCTGTCAAACCAGCAAGTACGCTATATGGTAAGTACAATGCTTAGAAAATCTGAAAAGCAAAAGCTTATTAAAGTATATTAGTTGTAATTGACGGGGCGGTCTAAATGTAAGAAAGACGATCTGAAAAAACAAAAGAAGATCGGCCTACGAGAGAGCAAACTTGCCACCATCCCGATCAGAACCTAACAAAAAGGAAAGTGCTGCGTACAGAAATGGCCATGGCGAACTGCTGCGCCGAATCTCTATTAGCTTGAGATGTAGTCGTGTGTGTAGTAAAGATTTGTTAGAACGTGTATGAGTATCTGGATACACTCCTAAAAGACACGTGTTTGTAACCTGGCTACACTCTCAAATACTACATGAAGCGTGTCATTTTTTGTTGATTTCAAAACTGAACAGACAATGTCCTTATGACCTATGTATATGAAACAAAACTATATTCTGATCAAATTTTTACCTCTCGTAACAGTGTATTCTGATTGCTCCATGTAGCTCATATAAGCCTTTTTTATATTTAATATTTAGCGTTATGGCCATAATCTCACCTGATCTTAAATCAAATCAGAAATCTTTATTATTTTTAGGCCCTAAGAAGGCGCTTATGAACGTCAAAACTACTACCAGTTCGAAAAGTAACGCAGTCACCGAGAATTTTGGCGGCAAATTTTCAATTTGAATGTCATTGCTAGCCAGGCGGGCTTTAGTAAAAGCCCTACAACTGGGCTTTGGTTTCCTTGCGATGTTTTCCTTCACCGAAAGCTCAAGCTCATTGTAGGTGGATTCGAACTGGTGTTCCTTGACGCGGAGCCCATATACACTACCACGGAGCTATCATCGCTTCAAAGCATAAAATAAATTCAATTATGTAAATACGATTCGTTTGCCTATCTGCAATTTCATAATCTCATACAACTAACAAAATCTCTGGTAATTTTTTTTTTTTTTATAAGGTTTAGCGTTATGGCCATAATCTCACCTGATCTTAAGTGACGATACGGCCCAAGTTGGTAGGCACGCTAAACCTGTGGTGGAACTGGCTCTCAAGTGCTGCTGCCGGAACACACCTATTGGTATTTGGCGGCAGGTTTACAACTTGAGGGTGGTAGCTATCCAGGCGGGCATTAGATAAAGCCCTACCACCATGCTATGGTTTCCTCACGATGTTTTCCTTCACCGAAAGCTCAAGCTCATTGTAGGTGCTTGGATTTGAACCCACGTCCCTTGACGCGAAGTCGTGCACACTACCACTGAGCTATCATCGCTTCTTCAGTAAAATAAGTAAAGGATGGATCTCAACAAATTTCGCAGATTAAATGGTCAGTCGTTCAGGTTACTGGTATATATAGTGGTTAAAAAATAATAAAATGCAATATTTTGCACAGACAACAATATAAATTAAAACAAGTTTTATTTATTTGCTTTTAATATCATATTGCAATACCTACTGGTGATCACGTCACTATACGACGTTACCAATTGGTTAACTGTAGTTCGCAAACAACACGAGTTTACGGCACAATTTTCAATACACAATACTGTAAGCGACATTAGTTTACATCGGAATTACGATATATCGATATTTTAAAATATATCGAAAAAAAAAATATATATATATCAGCTTTATAAAAAAAAAACTCAATGCAGCTCAAAAAGATTTACACAGTTTATAATCCCGTATATTTATTAAGCAAATTATATTATAGATGTATAAAAAGTTAGGATAAAGTTCATAGTAATTATTGTTTAATAAATAAGAAGATTATGTACCTATACTAATATTTTTTTAGTAAGAGTTTTTAGAAATATTCGTGTTTGGCAAGCCCAGACATAGCTAAGCAAAGTAGCCAAGACATATTTTGGCACTACACTGATTCTATCTAACTAAATCATACTATCATACTAATATTAGTATGATATATATAATATTATTAATATTATAAATGCGAAAGTGAGTTTGATTGTTTGTTACGCTTTCACGCCTAAACCTCTGAATCGATTATGATGAATTGTGGTATGGAGATAGATGGGAACTTAGAGACGGTGATAGGGTACTATTTCTCCCCAAAACCTTATTGAAAGTGGGGTAAAGAAAGTGATAAACTTTTTATGAAAATTTTTATTGCATCATCCGATTTGTTTGACAAAATAAAATGACACGTAAAATCTCGTATGAAATAAATTAGAATGAATAACACGTGCTTTTCCGCTACATTACAATAAAACAGTAATGTTTCGTAACCTCACTTTTTAATTTCGCTCGCTGTTAACTACAGTGTAAAACTACGAAACAAGGAAAAACATAAGATATTGTAAATAAAGTACATTAGACTAAGTTTACGATGATTTTGTAGATTAAATAATTAAAAATAAAGTTTGTTTAGAAAAAAATATCAACCATCGATATCTCCATTTCAATATCGAACTATCTATATATCAACCAAAAAATATTAGTAATGAATATCGCTTTGTCAAAAAACTAATATCAATATTTCGATATATCGATATTTAAACAATTTTAATAAAAGCGCTTAAACACACTACAAATTGGATGCGTAAAATTTAAGTAAAGAATCTCACCAGATATAGCACGTAAGTTGTTGGTCAAAAAATACCTCAATTAAATTTAGAATTTAGGACACTTTCATCCCAGATTTAAAAAAATGAACTTTCAAATGTGTTCCACGGCTATATCGTGTTCATTACAGCATGAGACAAAATATAAACAAATCATTAAAAAAAATCTATTTGGGTCACGTTTGTTACTAATAAATGTGAAATAAAAATAGCTGCTAGAATTTCTGTAAAAAAAATGAGTGCTATCTAGAGTAAAAAAATTAAAACCAATATACACATACATTTAAAAATATTAAAATGCTTATAACTATTTTTAAACATATTTCAGATTATTATTATAATTGTTTACACATAAAAGACCTAAAAATGTACTATTTGTCAAGCATCTATTAATTTTTGATGCTACCATATTATAACGTCATGTCGACATATATTTTATACATTCAATTATCACTTTATTTGTTTAGCCGGATTATATCCGCCATTTTCATTCGGCTTTGTTGTTGATACGAATGTACATTGTTTTCAGTAAATTTTGTTAAATATCGTTGTTATTATAGGGTTTTGTTGTGTTTTGATACATTAAGTTTTGTTATTGTTTACGTTGTCGTGGTTAAGCATGGATTTACCTGGATGGATGCATTGCATGTCCTTTTTCTTCGCCGAAAAAAAAAACGTTCGAAGAAAACACCGTTACTTTCGACAGAAAAGGATATTATTATTAATGTCTTTATTATGTGGAAGAGAGTTGACCCAAAGATTTATTCCCGTTTAAAAGTGAAATAATAAATAAGACTGGAAATAACAGGAACATCGCGGTTATCTATATACAGATATATAAACTAAAAAAGAGAAGTAGGCTGCAGATTTTTCTGATTAAATAAATTCATAAAGTAATTTTTTGGCGTTATTTTATTGTGTTTGATATAAATCGTTGTATCTAAACTGATTTACCGTCATTTAACACCACATTGATTTAAGTGAGTTTTAATCTTAAAATTGTTCAGAGTTTTTCGTGAATAAAAAATATATCAAAATTAGCATTTATGTCGGAGTGACATTGTAAATTATATTGTTATAAGGTTTCTGTACTAATATTATAAGGAGAAAGATTTGTATTATTGTTCATAACGAATAAACTCAAGAACTACTGGACCGATTTCAAAATTTTTTTCACCATTAGAATGCTACCTTAGCCCTTAGTAACATCGACTATATTATTATTTTTTATGAAAATGATTAAATAAAATTTTAGTTCGATTTTAATTTTGTTCACAACTAAATCAAAGTGTCAGGTATACAAGAAGACATTTATTTCTCAAATTTATTGGTTACTTAAAACAGTTTGAGAAAATGTAGTTAAGTTAATTACCCAATGCTTAATGTGGGTAAAAACAATCTTTTTTGCGGGGAAATGCATTAAGGCATCCCCTCCCTGCTGAGCTGGAAGGGATATATGGGACTCAATCGGCGCAAAACGCCAAGAATACCCACTAAAACCCCGCGTCTCCAGTATTGCCTATAGGACCGGGGAGCAGGATCTGTGATCACAATTCAGATTGTCCTTGCGCTCCCGCAGGCGCAGGCCGCTCAAAAGAAGCCTCTCCTGAGTAATTTTTTTAGGGGTTCTTTCTACTTGCGGGCCGGGTCCACCAAGGGCTTGAGTAATGCCAAGCCACTCGGTCCTACCGCAGGCGCAACACGCGCCCTTCGTGCTCAGCAGTGCTCCGACGGCATTACGAGATCAAAGGTGTAGGCAAGGCAGGATGCCTCGTCCGCCTGCCCAACGGTAGTGTGAGTGTACGTAGGGTCTGCCAATATAAGTCGGTGGCACTTTCCGTTAGGAGATGCCGTATGACTCCTCCGTACCAGGGTATCAGCCGCTCGGCCGGATGTTGCCCAAAGTGCAGCAATTGAAGGTTCCCTGACTAAGCACCCTATTCCTTGCGTTCTTGCTTAAATTTTTTTTTAATCGAACCGTCAATGTTATGTAAGACCACCCAGCCAAGTCAGACGTTATTTCATAATTAAGAAATTAGTTCTTTAGCAAGATGATGACTTGTAGAAATTGTCTACGAAGTTTTTGTGGCAACTAATATATTATGCTCTGCTTCATTATTTACAATTTATTTAACTTATCCACTATAGCCAAGCAACGTTACGTAAAATGTCACGAATATTACACAACACTGGTCCAAATAACTAATTAACTATATGAATAAAAATATAATCACAACATAATTAATCAAGATCAAACCAAAAACTCCCCGAAGCATAGATAACAAACTTTTCTATTTATTTAACTACTGAGGAAAGGCGAAGATAACTGAGTACATAGCCATATAGTGAATTTTTGATTTATTAGTAAAAAAATTATCATCTTTATATATGAGTTTGTGTGAAACATTCAAATAATTGTAAATTATATCTTGTGAGAATAAACCTCGATTTTTAAGGGTAAAATATCTATTCATTAGATTAACTCAGAACTGTGAATCGATTTAAAATACAATTCTAATAGCTTAAATAATTCATTGTGATTAAATGATTTCAGATCGTCATCTCTATTCAGTATATACGTCTAATCCCTACTGCTGCTTGCTGTCAAGTTATTATCTTCGTCAAAATTCTAACCCATTTGACATTAAAACCAATTATTAATTATTTAGATTGGTAAGTATATAAGGATATTAAAAAAAGAGCAAAGTTAATAAACGTATTCTGTGGAATAAAACTAATGGTTAAAGATATTTTAAGTTTATTTTAGTCAAGACACTTTTGTAGAATTCTTCATATTAAATCATAAATCGTAACTTATGCGGTTTATAAAAAAAAATATTTAGTAGGTAGTAAATGTAAGGCACTTGTGACCAAATGATCGTTACAGAATTATGTGATATTGTTGTCTAGAGTATTAAAAATATTATCAAGGTGAGATTTGTTACGTTATTTTATTTACATATTACATTTACATTACATATTATAATTTTATGTCATCGTTATAAAATATAATGCACGATTATTTTATAAATTATCCCCTTGTATTGCATGCAGCGTTACCTTGCAAAGAAGATGGATTCCAAACAAGGTTGGTCCTACTGCCTTCGCAATACATTATCCTGAAAATAACTACATTGTTGTTATTAAAATTATTTCTTTAAATATTGATACAACGTCGTATTTATAAATTTGAGAGCTAGATTCTGTAAATAATTATGTAACACCAAAAATATAAAAATATAACATATATTTCAGTAATAAAATATTTATTATGGTAATGGAATCATGCATTATAATCAGTTTATTATTACTCTTTTTATTAATAAATACATGGAAATAAATTGTGTCCTTCCAAATCAATTGTATGTGTATTATATATTTAATATTTTACAATATAATTTTTAACTTAGATAAATGAGATATTCAAAAACAGACAAACAAATTTGTCATTAGAACAAAATTTATTAAAATATAACAAAGAACTTAATACCAACTTCATTGATTAAATTCTTATCTAAGCATTCTGTTTCGATTTGATTGAAATCTGTTCTAAAACTGAATGTCGTTTCTAAATTTAGCATTGATAACAATATCAATATCCACTAAGTACCACTACTAACTAGAAACACAAGTTTTTAGAAGTGTAATTTTATATGAAAATATTTAAAATAATACTACAAACCATTTTTTTTACTTTTTCTTATATTTACTTTTATCATCTTATGCACCATTCTCTTATTGCAAAGCTAATTTAGTCAGGTTTGTGTATTTCACTTGTATTAATTTTGATGTGTAGATACTGCTGACCCCTTTTCCCAATGAAAATCTCTTTAAAACACAGTTTTACCCTTAGTTCCCATGCTTCATGTTTCATGCGACTCTTGCTGTATTGAACACTATAATATGAAATTATTTTGTTTTTTGAGGATATATTTTTGTTTATAAAATTCCATGTGTTATATTCTATATATCTTAAATTATATAATTTTCAGATATTTTTTAAAAATAAATCTGAATGATAACACTACTACATAGTAATCCACTGTAGTAATTTGTAATAGACAAATTGGTAGCTATATAAAGAAATATTTATTAGGGTCATACTTTTAGTTTTATGAAATCATATCTTCTAAAACTTGTATTTTTTTTAACCTTGTTGGTTTTAATTGGTTTTGGATCTGGATGTCATAACCAGAAGCAACACTGTATATCTGCAGATGTATATAGAGTGTGTTGAAATACTAATTTTCTATTAAATAAGATAATACAAAATATTGCTGCAAGAAGTATTCATTGTATTCCACAGATACTTTTAATGAGTCAGTGTCATCAATATTAGAGAGGAAGGTACGGGGTTGGCTCAGTGGTGTACTTGACGACATGAGGCGAAGTAGCCCTGTACAACAGTGGTTAGACTCTATTCCTACTGATGCAAATTCTCAAATTGATAACACAGAGGATCAAACTATAAAAGATGCAGAAGAATCTACCTCCAAACCAGTTGATACAGAAACAGAAAATACAGTTGTTGAAGTTGACATTGACAAATCACATGAAATAAACCTGGAGGTACCTAATGCTAAAGAGATATGGAAGAGAAAATCATTAGAAAGTGGAATGCTGACAGGTACTCCCATTAAAAGGTTACAGAGAGACCATTCAGTCCAGTCAGATGGATATGCACCTAAATTTAAAAATCCTTTATTCAGAGATCATTCACTTCAGGTACACTACAATAATAAATTTAAAAATCCTCTTTAGATATTATTATGTTTTTAACAGATAACAAATATCGTTTGAATAGTATGTGGTAATCTACACATATAATAAAACTAATGGAACCAAATGTGTCTTATAACTACAATTGGGGTATACTTTTATATCAATATTGGACTAAAAATATATTTTCAAAGGTTTTATTTTTGTGGTTTTTGTATGGTCACCCCTTTAAAATTTCTAGACAGCTAGTGACAAATATTAATACTATGATAACAAATATTATGAATCAACATATAGATTTTTCTTTCTCATAAAACGGTATGTTTTGTTCAGGATAGAAGATAAAATACTAAATTTCAATACTGTTTTATTAACCAATACTAAAAATATATATGTATACAAATACATGTATATGTAATTTTAAATGGCCACAGCTTTTATGGCATTCCTGATTTTGATAGGGTATGCTTTGGTTGTTCTATTAATTAGTGAAAGAGGCAGCATTATGTCTGCTGGGTTAACTAGTGAGTAGAGCATATTTAGAAATCTCCAAAATAAATAAGCATTGAATATCACATAGTAGTAACATATTCTGTAAACTCTTAGGATGTTAATAATTACATTTTATATTCAAGATTTTATTCTCTTGTATTTGCAAATTAATCTGAGGAAAAATGTATATAATAAAATTCTTTAAAATATATATAATATATAGACGAGTGTAATAAATATTCAGTAATTTATTTATGTCAGGATGAAAACATTTTTATTCTACGATTGTAGAGTGATATAGTACCTACCCTATATTAATTATTGCCTCAAAGATTATCTATGTTACACACAATTTTTATCTAGATTTTAGAAGAATTTGTTTAACTTTCAGTTTGAGGTATTTTTCCTTTGTAGTCAGATGCCAGTGGTTCCAGTGGCAGTTCCGTGTTAAATGTATTAGGGGCTAGAAAAGTTGATGCAGAATCAGTTCTTTTAGCATTGGGATTTGGACCTAGTGAAAAACAGCAAAAATTACAGAGAATACCAGATAGATTCCTGGTACCTTCAAAAGTTAGTAACAATTAATATCTTTGGCTTGTTCATACATAAAATAAAACCTCTTTTTTTAATTATTGTTCATTCTAACTAGTAAATTATAATATTTCAGCTTAAGGGAATAAGCACAGAACAATTTATAAAAAATGAACAGCATTCAATGAGAATGCATGATTGTGGAGTTTTTGGTTATAGAGGTTTGACAGGTAAACAATATGTTTATGTACATGCTGTAATGTAGTATAATTGTCACCTGTACTAATGAAAACTAGTTTTATATGAATATTTACCTTATTTGTTGTTTTCATGATTTCTTGTCCAAGTTTTACTAATCCATCCATACATCCATTCAACCGAAAGACGTCCACTGCTGGTCATAGGTCTCCCCAAAGATCTCCACGACGACCGGTGTTGCGCCACCCGCATCCAACGGATTCCCGCAACCTTCACCAGGTCGTCGGTCCACCTTGTGGGAGGCCTACCCACGCTACGACTTCCGGTACGTGGTAGCCATTCGAGAACCCGTTGGCCTCATCGGGCAATGGTTCTGCCAGCAATGTGCCCAGCCCACTGCCATTTAAGTTTAGCAATTCTTCGGGCAATGTCGGTTACTTTGGTTCTTCTGCGGATCTCCTCATTCCTGATTCGATCACGCAGTGAAACTCCAAGCATAGCCCTCTCCATTGCCCTTTGAGCAACTTTGAGCTTTTTTATTAGGCCCATTATGAGTGACTTCATATGTTATTCCGTCATCACCCGGCGCCTTGTTGTTCTTGAGCTATTTGAGAGCCATTCGAATTTCGAACAGGCTGACGTCCGGGATATCTTCAGTAAAGCATCGGGTTAATCTAGCTTTCGAGTCTCGGACTAGATTTCGAGTGGGTTTGCGTGTTGATATATAAAGCTGTCCGTAGAACTTCTCGACTTCCCCAAGAGCTCAGGCCTGGAGGATATGTTTCTCCCGCCGTCAGCCTTCAGCTTGGTCAATCGGCTATTAATTAATGCCTATTACAAAAGGTGGGATTCTAAAAGTTTTGACCGTTTGGGTTTCAATTTGTTGTCACAAAAGTTCGACAAATGAATAATAATAGAAACATTGTGTATTTTTGCATGTTTCATGATAATTAAAAAATATAAGCATATATGCCCCTATTTACGATGAGATAGAATGGTAGTGTGGCTGCTTCTAACTTGGTCGTAATCGGTTATAACTAACTTTTGGTATCAGTTTGACACCCATTTGCGACAAAAGTTACATTCTATTTTTTGCTCCAATGTGGGTAATATCTGCTGTGGGGTTTCGTTTAGTTAGTATTATTTTATAATAAAGTAAGTTTAACCCATTTTAAATTGTATATTTTAAGGTTAATGTTTTAATCTCAAGTAACATCAATTTGTCTTATACTTATTATTACTAAAACAATATTTGCTTTTGTCAGTTTAATCTAAATTCATGCACTAATAATATTATACGATATATGTGTACTATAAACGGTATCAGGGTAAATATGAAGGTTGTATTAACATTACAGTTTAGAACTTTAATTAAGAAAGAACTTTAACATATAACATACTAATATTGCTTACTAACAGAACACTGTACTCCTGTATGCCGATTTATGAAACCGGTTGGTCCAAGTTGTCTTAGGTTATATCAAGTTCCTGAGATCGCTGTACAGTAAGTATTCGTGTAGTTATGCTTTACAAACTAGTCCGATAGGTAATAGTGAATCGATTACTAATACGGTTTTTTATAGAAATAGATTTCCCAACTTCATATATAAAAAATAAACTAGTTATATGTGATGTAACACCAGTGTAAGCATTTTTACTTAAAAGTCATAATTATGTTTTACCTGTTCCTACTAATAAACTCTTATTATCTTAACTTTTGGTAATGGGATCAGAAAAAGTCGAGAGGTTTCTCGGAAAACATAGACAAAAAAAATCGAATTTGGGAAATCTTAATTGTCTAGTTTTTTTATTTAAATACAATATAACAATGTTACCTAACGCGTTGTTCGACCCCCCTTCCGCCCTTGTAACGCACGGTAACGTTTTACCAGAAGCCCTCTCTCCCCCAAACAGCTATTCATAATACTTGAAGGGTCCATTATTTAATAAATTTAATTATTCTGATAAAAGTATTAATGTTTTGACACAAATTATAACTTGACATCACATTAGATTTAAACCACAATCCATAGATTCTCAATAGAGAATTAATAAAATATGGGCTATATAAATGTGATCCTTTCTAATTTCTTACTCTATTTATATCAAGATTATTGTACTTTCAACATTACTGTACCTGTGAACATTATTGTTAGACTGTATTCGCGGATGCCATAGATTTAAATAAAATTATATTTTATATGTAGCTGAAATGATATTTTGAAATATTTTAGGGAATCCTCATGTTCCACCATCGACAATTGTAGCTAAAATAATGAACTGTATTCTCCAAGACGAAGTTTGCAGAGAAGAAGCATTGATGAAGGCTCGCCACTCTATCGCGGACATGCGAAGTCAGCCCAATATGTATGCAATTTTGGCATCACGCCTACGTAATAATTGAATTGTCGCCGTCGTAACATCATTATTTCTCAACTTTGGGGTTGCGTTTTCGAACAATGGTGTCGCAACGTATTATATAAATTGAATAGTTGAACTTTTTCTCGCACAAAGTTTCATTCATAGCTAAAAATAAAAATGACTCTGTAAATATGATAGATACTGAAAAAGAACAGAAATGTGTGTAAAAAACTACGCAAATAGCATGTTATGATACAAGTTATATAGAATCAAAACCGGGAATCTCATGCTCTCATAGACATTTTTGTGCTAAATGTTTTTTTAAAGACGTTGATTTCAACAGCATTTTTTTATTTGGATGTGTCAAGAAAGTACTTCTTTGATTCTATTTATTGTCATGCTTTTTATTTGATGTTACTCGTGATACTACAAAGGTTGAGAAATAATGAGTGCCGTATTTTTTTGCTATGTTACATAATTATATCATAAATATGAAATCAGTTATATTTCCTTATTCGTAATAATACATAGATGTGCTCAAATTGAAATTCCTACTATAGTATTTATTTATATTTAACGCATTGTACAAAAGATGATTATTATAACCATAAAGACTGCCGTGACGGTTCATCTAAATGAATTACCTAATATTTAGCCTGGACCAAATCTTGACGATTGTTTGTTTAATTGGTATTTTCGGCAAAATGCTTGTCATCAAAACAAACACGGTTCTAAAATTATAATTATAATTCTAAAATATATATTCTTAAATGTGTTCGATGTTAATACTGAATTGACTTGTGATTCAACCTCCCCCTCCCCTACTAGACTACGCCATGTCATCACTTAACATCAAGTCTTGGTCAAACGTTTAAAATTAAAACTAACCGTCAGGTTGAAAAGACCTAATAACTCCTCATACTTATCTTACATGTAACCAATCAGGCGACTATGATGGTTTTTTAATATCTATAATAATTTTTATGACATATTTTTCTTAACTTGACCGTCCTGATTTCTGTAAGTACTTAACATAAACGGCAATTACCAATATCGTTGCTTAAATTAAATTCGTTCTGATAATATATCAATAACTATATCAACAATATCATTAACTGTTTATTAGATCACCTAGATATACTTTGATAGATAATAAAATATATCAATATCGTATATACAATATGTTCAACTCGTGAGCTCTATAGAATTAAAAGGCGGTAATCTAATTTTAAATATATTAGGGATAAATAGGTAACACGTTTGAATATGTTGTATTCAATCTGTTGGCCTGACACTTTGGAATTCACATGGTTAAAAAAAAACGTGTGTACATGTAATTTGCCTATTTATACAAATGTGTCAAAAAGTGAGATTGCTGGCTTTTCGCATATGTAACAATTTAAACTCAAAACATTTATTCATTAGCGATATATGAATATTCTGGAAATTATGTAAAATTTTGTATAAAATAATCTTAAAATACTTAACTTTGAAGAACAATATCTCTTGTTTATAATATCTCTGCTTTTCTCGAATATGAAAAAAAACAGCATAGCACATATTCGTTCCGAACTTTTTTCTACTGTATTATATTTATTTATTTCTAAAATTGTTAATTTGAGCAACACCAGTTCGATAATGTTGAATTATTATAAAATGTGATAATATTTTTTTTTGTTTATGATATAAAGTACGTAAGATCATATTATATTAACTATATTTTTTCGTTATTAAAAATTAAATAATATTTAGAAAAGATTAAAGATAGGATCTTTAAATATATTTTCAGAGGAAATAGCACTTAGTGATATTTATATTTATTGGTAACAGACGATTTATAAAATACTTCTTAGTGTGAATGTTTGTTTTTGTGGAAAGTTATATTTTGTCTCTAACCACATTGTTTACGAATTTTGTCACCGAATGGTTATCAAAAATCGTGAGCGTTTTATGTACCTGACGAAAGACAATTATTTATTCAAGAAATGATTGATTTCCTTTATCTCCTATCATAAAGAAAACATCGGTACGCCAGTATAAGAATCTTACGTAATATATTTAAATAGGAACTTACGTGTTTTATAAAGTGTACATACGATTATTTAAAATAAGTCACATTGAGTGTTACGTAAACTAAGCGAAAACTAAAACACTATTATACATTTTGTAAATGGAATATTTACAAATGATCTAGATATTTAGGTGTGTCAAGTGCTTATAGACTTCTTTGAAATATACTTTTACACTTGAAAAATTTGTATATGCTACTTTTTTCTTTGTCTACTGTTACTATTAATTTACTATATTATATTTAAGAAAAAAGTCTTCTTTTCGACTAAGTCGTAGAACTTGAATTCTTTCGTTTCTCTACTAATTAAAATGTGTAATTACTTTTTGATGTAACATCCTGTTACACAACATACATTCCCGTTGTGCATTTGAATAGATATTAAAGTATTTTTATATGTAAACATTTACTTGATGTACCTAAATAGTTGACGATCTGAAAGTTCAAAGTGAATCTAGTAAATATTTCTCTACGTTCCTTGTTATTATCATTCAATAGTACTATTATAATATGGAAAAATATTTTTTGATAACAGACTTGCCTTAAAGAGTACGTTATTAGACGCTGTATAAGTGTGATTTCTTTAATTATTTTTTAGTGACCTAAGTGATTATCACAAAGAACTGTTTATCGTTAAACTATATATAACGACGTTTCATAACCACGTTCATTAATCATTTCGTGTATTTTACTGCACAAATTTCTTGTATTATATATGTATATTTAGGTTTAATAAGTGTTAAAATACTAATACATTGTAACGTTTGTTTTATAAATATATATCTCACTGTATAGTTGGTATATAGTTACCTGTATAGCGAGTGGTTAGAATAGAAACGATCTTGAAACGTTCACCTTGTATCGACATCGGTGTAATTTTCTTTATAAAAGGTTTTAGACTGTTGACTGCAGTCTGTCCTTACCAAAAAAAACCAACCTGCCTCAAAACACGAAACAATATAATATAAATGCAATTCCACAACATTTAAAATACTCGTTCTTCTAACAAGTATAACTTTATTAAAATAATTTACTTTCTTACCATAATTACTGATGGTATGGTTAAAGACTAGTTCTATAAAATAAGCAGACTTTTAGTGCGAATATTGCTATTTCTTAAGATTAAAATTGAATAATATTTCAAGTTATTTGCCTGATGATGAAATATTGTACCCTTGAAAAATTAGTTCAGGAAAAAAGACTGAATTTGGCTGTAAGTCTGAAAAACCTTCGTAGATATTAATATTCGGCTAGTGGCTACAGGTAAACTATAATAAACCAATGTAGAAGGAATTGTGAGGTTGAATACTCGTATATCAAAAGGAAATATTTCTAATTATACTTTTACATTACCACACCCATCTATTTAATATTACGACTTTTAAAAATACTATTCTCATAAATTGGTAATCCGGATTTATATTTAAGTTATATAAAATAATATTGTGTCCTTTAAGCCTGGTCCTACGACTATAGTATATTCCGTCTCCACGGTTTTAAACCTCATCGGGCTATAGACAATATTAACAGTATGCTTAAAGTAATTCTTGGGCTTATGTTTAAAGGATTAAAGATTTTCTGATCGAATATATGATTGGTTTAGAAATGAAAAGTGGCAAAGTTCACTTTCCTTGGCCAAAAAAGCAAACACCTTTTTTGACGTCGGTTAAAAAAGTGTACATATTACGCGCAACAGCTATTATAATAGATAATTAAACAAGTCAAACGACGATAAGCGATGTCAAAACAGAATCCCCTAATAAATTTCTGATATTTATAATCATAGGTAAAATCTAAATATTTTTTAAATATCTAAAAAATATATAATTAAAAATGGGCATTGCTGCTTTTGATTCTAAGTCATATAAATATAAAATATGAATTGTTGTTATACCTAATAGTGTTAGAATAACTTCCTGTTAGCTTATGGACTAACTTAACAATCATCATTCTTCGTTATAGAGTGTAAGTTTTTTTTTTTTTATATTATTGTCAAAATAGCTTCATTAATGACATTTTTTTGCTCAGTACATTTTAGGGTACGTTTTTTGATGTGTTATTGATAGAAATTTTATGTATATATGTGATTAAAATATGTTAAAAAGTATATCATACCAGTAATTATAAATAAAAATTTTATGGAAATTATCTATTTGCGTTTTATTTAATCGTTATATTTATATTAGTCATAGAATAGAAGGCGGAAATCTAACTTTTTGACATGTGATATGTTGAATAGGTAAACAATCGGATATTTTGAAATAAATGTTTTCCTTCTTCCTTTATACTTAAAAATCGTCTATGTCAAATTTTCCTGAAATTCTGAAAAAAATATGTTGCCAATCTTTGTTGTGTAGCAGTCATATTCGAAGTTAGGCGTGGATAAGAATTAAAGATACAAGGTAACGTCATTGTTGGCTGTGTGGTAGAATACAACTAGGTCGCCATATACTAGTTTTTAATATCCGCCATAGTAGTATACTCGGAAGTGACGGATTTCTGGATGAGTCGGTTCCATTTCCATTAGCGTTAACAACGTTCACGTTTAAATTTTTTGTTTGTTAAAAACACTAAAACTCCTCATTTGATACTAAACAAAAAAAGAAAATCGGTTAACAAACTGAGAAGCGAAATATATTAAACTGTTTAGTTTAGCTGTCCATATAAATTAAACACTAATTTGTAAAAGTAATTACAAGTGACAGCTTATTTTCACTCTAAGTTATAATTTTGTTAATATAGATCTTGACCAAAGCTGTTTTCAAGGAGTGCGGTGCACCCGGGCGCAGAGTCCTATAGGGCGCAAGCAAGGCGAGCGCTAGAAATTTCGATATTTCATTTAAGCCTAACTCATTCAATATTTATTCATTGCACCATTTTGTACACTTTGTTAGGTCAAAAGCATACACAAAATAAAAATCTAGGCACCAATATTAAATTATTTCATTAAACACACCTTATATCGCTTTCGGCACGTGTTATACCGCTTACAATGTGCAAGTTAAAATAGCTCTTATTACTACTTAACAATTTAAATTTAATCAACAGACGCGCAGCAATATTTCCAGTTCAAAGAGTAGTTGCGCCCTTTGACACCGGAGTTCGATTTCAACCGCGGTCGTGAACGGACGTGTACGTGAGCGCTCGTTGATTGTTCTCGAAACCGATCGCTGCGCTTTACCGCGCCGCCTATTGTTTCTTTGTGTTATTCTTACGTCTTATCGGCAATAATCCGTCTATTATTGCCGACAGTAAAGTTTGTTTTACCGATAATTAGTTTATTCTTAAACTCAATCATTCAATTCATTCTCGCCACTTAGCCCGGACCCGACACCAACCAACGAGGCAGACATGAAGGAGCCCGAATCTATTAATACCGACAGCGACTTCACGCTAGTCAGTAGGGTCAAACCTAAAAATAAAAGGGTACTTTCACTAGAAACTACCGAACCGAAAGTAGCTAAGGCTTGGCGGACCGAAATCACCCGCGTCCCTGCGATCCCTTCAATATCAGCGACACCTGTTCCCGGCCACGTGGCCTCGACTGAAAATGCAGTCCGCCAACCACCACCCGTCACTATCGCTGACAAAGCAGTCTGAATAATATTTCCACGCAGCTTAATATTAAAAAAATCCGTTATACTAGCGCCTGTAGCACCCCTGCCGGGATTCAAATTAAAGTCCCTACGCCTTTAGATTATAAAAATCTCCCCGCCTTCCTTAGAGAAGGAAAAGACCAATTTTTCACGTTCACTCTGGAAGAAGACCGTTTACTACGTGTGGTTATTAGGCGCGTCCCCAAAGAACTCCCCGAGGAGGAAGTCCTTGCGTCCCTTAAGGAACAAAACTTTCCGGTCCACCAGGTACACCGCATGTACCACTACATAACTAAAAAATTGCTCGACCTTGTTCTTGTCATCCTAGACCGCTCCAAGGAAGGCAAGGAAATCTTCTCGCTTAAGTCCGTATGCAGCCTCTCCGGCATCACTGTTGAGTTACCGCACAAAAAACACAGCCCTACTCAATGCCACAATTGCCAATCATATGGTCATTCTTCCCGCAACTGCTTCATTAAACCGCGTTGCGTCAAGTGTCTACAAGATCACTCTACTAAGGAGTGCCCACGTACCCCTGAGTCCTCCGAACCACCAAGCTGCGTCTTATGCGGCAAAACCGGGCACCCCGCGAACTATCGTGGGTGTGAACGTGCCCCACGCACGAGACGCACGCGTTTTCCCACACAAGCGCCTTCAGCGCACACAGCGGCTGCACGTACCGCACCGCCGCCACTCATGTCTAATCAGGATTTCCCGAGCCTGGGTAAGCCAGCACGGGTCACTTCCGCGAACCCATCTCCTCCCCAAAGACCCACACTAGCTTCGACCAACGCGTGGACCACCAATCAGCAGCCTCCGAAGACTAAACCCGCAAAACTCACCGCGGCCGGCCCTTCTACTGGTTTCAAAGGCATCGACTGGCTCGCTCAACTACTAGAAGAACACTCCGTAGATGATATCATTGCGTTCGACGACATAATTAGCGCTAGTCAAGATTTTGGCCGTCTAAAAGCCATTACGTGCTTCCCAGGCATTGCAAGGACCATGCAACGCCTTATCCGCGCTTCTCCTAAATAAACTCGCAATGGAGGATAAGATTAGACCCCGAGGCCTATCTTTGTCCTTTTTTAACGCGCGCAACTTGAAACCCCAACGCGGCTTGGTAGCAGGCTTTCTTAAGGAGCGGCAAATAGACGTGTTTCTAGCACAAGAAACTCTTTTAAAACCGAGCGTTCGCAATCCCGCGATTGCGAACTACACGATAGTAAGAAATGATCGTATCGGCGCAAGAGGCGGCGGCACGCTCATATACTATAGAAAGTCACTGTATTGCATGCCAGTAGATTCTCCAGAACTTACAAATTTAGAAGTCTCGGTATGTAGAGTGGGTATGACCGGTTATCCCACTATCTTTATCGTTTCCGCGTACCATTCGCCTAATAAAACTCTCCTCCAGTCGGATCTGGAGACGCTTTTCGCGATCTAAATAGCGGGCACACTCAATACAACAACCCGCGTACTACCACTAATGGGAGGACACTATACTGGCTGGAAAATACGGTTACCTTCGATGTAATTGCTCCCTCAGAACCAACTCATTATCAAGCTAAATGCCGCCCTTTAGTTTTAGATATAGCTATTTTAAAAGGGATCGCGCTTCAAGTACGGCAAATCGAAATTGTACGGAACTAGATTCCGATCACCGCTCAGTAATTCTGCAACTAGGCCACCCGGGTGACCACACACCCGCTTCAGTCAAAGTGGCTGACTATCCAAAAACTCGGACACTATCTCTCAAATAATCTCTCTTCTCCTCATTTAGACAATATCCCCGACGAGATAAAGTCTGTGAGTGATGCCGATGTGGCGATTGACTCCCTGGTAGGTCACCTCCAGAATGCCATCAGGGAAACCTCAAAAGAGGTAAGGGCGGCAAATGATCGCCGCTTCATACTCCCTGATGACATTCGAAGACTGACCACGGAGAAAAACGTCGCGACACGCGCTCACGATTCTTATCCGACGGAGGAAAATCGCGTACGGCTACGTAGCCTACAAAGATTAGTTAAATCTCGTATCTCTGGAATTCTCTTAGAGGAAATCAAACCGTCTCATCTCGCCTTCTGGGATCTCGTCCGTAAACAGAAGAGCAGCTATTCGTCCGCGATGCCCCCGTTAGATAGAGGCCCCGGCAATTTACCCGCCTTCGAAAGTATAGACAAGGCAGAGTATCTCGCTGCTACTCTCGAACAACAGTGTTCTCCCAATCCCTATGAATATCATACCAGAGATCCCGAACACGTCGGGAGGGTCGATCAAACAATGCAAGCAATAAGAGAGACCCCCCCGATCGAATACTTAGACCCGGTTAAGCCAAGAAAAGCCCCCGGTCCTGACTGGATTAGGAACGAAGTCCTCAAACTTCTCCCTGATAAACTCATAGCCCTTCTAGTCTGCATCTTCAATGCGGCCATAACTCACTGCCATTTTCCAACTGCTTGGAAAAAGGCAACGGTAGTAGGTATCCGTAAACCCGTAAAAAAGGCATCTCTTCCAGAAAGCTACCGCCTGATAAGCCTCCTCAATACGATAGGTAAAATTTACGAGCGGATTCTGTTAAACCGACTACAAGCCTTTGCCACAGATAAATGTCTTTTACCACACGAGCAATTCGGCTTTCGACCGAAGCACTCGTGCACCCACCAAGTGCTCCGCCTCACGGAGCATGTTCTCTCCAATTTCACGGAGCTACGCCGTCCCAGGCGCACGCTTGCTGTATTTTTCGACATAGCCAAAGCCTTCGATAAGGTCTGGCACGAAGGCCTCATATATAAACTCAGCCACTTTCAAGTTCCGGACATACTAGTCCGCATAATCCTTGCTTACTTATCGGACCGCTCCTTCTGCTACAAAGCGGACGGAGCCCTATACTCGCCTCATCCAATACGCTCAGGAGTCCCACAAGGCTCCATACTAGCGCCTTGCCTGTTCAATTTGTTCGTTAGCGATATACACGAATTCCCCGACGTCGCAGTAGGGTCCTACGCAGACGACAGAGTTATCTTGAGCTCGGGCAGGAATAGGATTCACGTATACTACCGCGTCCAAAGAGCCGTCTCTAATTTCGGGTCCTGGTGCCTTAAGTGGCGCATAGAAATTAACCCAGACAAAAGCGCGGCTATCATGTTCGATCCTCACGCAAGAAAGAACATAAAAAGAACATTAAACCTTTTCGGCATCAATATCCCTTGGACTAACCAAACTAAATACCTTGGTGTAGTATTAGACAGGCACCTTACCTTTAACAAACATATAGATTACGTACAGAAAAAAGCCTCCCGGGCTATGGTTCTACTACGCAATCTAACTTCCTCCAAGAGCAAAATGTCACTCAGGCATAAGCTCATAATATACAAAGTATGTATCCGTCCCATACTTACATATAGCTGTCCCGTATTCGCTCACGCTTCGCGAACCACCCTTCGCAAACTACAAGTATTGCAAAACAGATTCATGCACATAGCTGTCCAAGCCCCGTTGTATGTCCGTAATGTAGATCTCCATAAAGATATGGAACTTCCGTCCACGTATGCATATATCAAAGACCTTACAAAGATTTTTTTTGAAAAGCCGAAGTTCATCCCAACCCCAAAATAGTACACGTACTTAGCTACACTCCTAATCCGTATGCTAAACGCTTCGCACGCCGGCCACGTATCTGCTTCACCGATCCCGTAAGATTGATCGCGCTGCTCCCTGCCGTCTCCACCAATTGCACGTGTGCGCGCACACGCCCGCGTAACAGCCGTTTTCGCCGCCGAGGCAGAGCGGTAAATTTCGCTCCCGCACACCCGCCGCGGCCTCCCTCTGCAGATGCTTGAGCCTAAGATCGATCCTCCGGATAGGAGCCCTCAAGAGACTCTGCTCGCGCGATACAGTGACATTCTACATCACTGAGAGTACATCATCACACCGCATATCATTCGTGCACACCCACACATTAAGTACACGGTTCTGTAAGGGACTACCCTTGCGGCCCTCGCGTGGCTTGCCCTATGTTATTGTTAGGACCTGTTGGTTAGTTAGGATCGCGAATCTTTGTTCGTGTTCCCGCAGTAGTCCAAGCCGAGGTTCGGCCATTGTGGCACCCTTGCGCCCGCTGCCATGGGGCTGAGTGCCCTTAGCATTCGCCCCAAAAAGTTCGGTGAAGTTGTCAAAGCCCTTACGGCTAACAGCGTATGTCAGGTCGAAAAAAAAAACCCTTTGACACCCGCGCACACTTAAAGCGAAATTTCTGAGTTCTATTTAAGTTCACACATAAAAAGGTACCGGCGCGGAGCGACATTGCGCCTTGTGTCGGTCACTGATTGATTTTTTTTTTGACAGGACATACGCTGTTAGCCGGAGGGGCTTTTACAGCTTGGCAGGACTTTTTGGGGCGAATGCTGAGGACACTCAGCCCCGAGGCAGCGGGCACAAGGGTGCCGTTGTGGCTGGCCTGTGGCATGGACTGCTGCCGGAGGAGAAAATATTATATAAAATAGTAAGGACCGGCCTACTGGAGTAGGCCTTTAGATAAACTACTGATTGTTTATAGAGGCAAGGAAATCGGTGGAGTGGATTGTACTGTACTTTTTAAGTTTAAATTATTGGAGTTGGGTTTTGTTTGTAGAAGGACGGAGTCTTCGCATCAAAACGACCATGAACTGTCTGAGTCTGAACTGTAATAAAAAAAAAGTATTAAAATGGCAAACAACTGTCAGGGCCACAAGTTTTTTGGTCTTTTACAGGACCGTGTACTTATGTGGGTGAGCACGAGTGGTATGCAGTGTGATGTTGTACTCTCAGTGTTGTAGAGTGTCACTGTATCGCGCGAGCAGAGTCGCTCGAGGGCTCCTTTCCGGAGGATCGGACCTAGGCTCGAGCGTCTGCAGAGAGAGACTGCGGCGGGTGTGCGGGAGTGAAATGAACCGTTAGGCCTCGACGGCGAGACCTACGGTTGCGCGGGCGTGTACGCGGACACGAGCGGTTTAAAGAGACGGCGGACACTGATTACGGAGAAGCTCGGACGAGCTTTTGCACGGCGCGAGCTAGGTCTGGGTAGGCGGCTACGGCCTTTAGACGGTCAATTCCATTGGCAGAACTGATCATAAGATCGAAGGCGATGATATCATCGACATCGAAGCTTTTTAAAAGGCCTGCTATCCAGTTTAGGCCTTGGAATTCGTTGGGGCTCGAAGGCGTAGCCTTCGGAGCTTGTGGCTTGGGTTTGGGGGCCCATGCCGTAGGTGGGGCTTCTGCGGTCGGCTGCGCAGGAGCGATTCTCGTGGAGCCTGGCAGGCTCGGGAAGGCCTGGTCCGACATAAGTGGCGGTGGGGCGGGGCGTGGTGCCACGACACGCGCTGAAGGCGCGTGGCGCGGGACATGTGTCTGGGTGCGCCTTGTGCGTGGGGCGCGTTCACACCCGCGATAGTTTGCGGAGTACCCAGCCTTATCGGATCAGACGCAGCTGGGTGGTTCTATAGTTTCTGGCATACGAGGGCACTCCTTAGTGGAGTGATCTTCCAGGTACTTGACGCATCATGTGGCAGTTCCTAGCCGAGTGTCCGTAAGATTGGCAGTTATGACACTGCGTAGGGGCATGGTTTTTGTTTTTTATGGGCATGTTCCTTGGAGCGGTCCAGGGTGACAAGGACGAGGTCATATCTTTAGTTATGGCATTGTACATGCGGTGTACCTCGTGTACAGGGAGATTTTGCTCCTTAAGGGAGGCTAAAATGTTGTCTGTGGGAAGCTCTTTAGGGACGTGCCTAATTACTACGCGCAGAAGGCGCTCTTCTTCCGGTGTATACGTGAAGAATTGATATTTTGCTTTACGGAGGTAGGAGGTCAGGTTTTTATAGTCCGCGATTGTGGGGACCATCATTTGTATGCCGGAGGGAGTGCTCCGAGCGTGTGTATATTTTTTGTTTAGCAAGTTGAGTCGCGTGGAAATGTTAAGCTACGCTGACTTATCTGCTATTGTGACTAGGGGCGGTGGGCGCACCGCCCTTTCGGTGGGGGCTGCTGCTTTTGCAGCTTGTGTCGCGCATGTCGACGGGACGCGGTTGTAATTCGCACGCCTGGTTTTTGCGGCGGCTGGGGGTGAGGCTTCGGGCTGTTATACGGGGTCTGGTAAATAGTTTTTTAATAAAAGAAAAGATTTATTTATCACTGTGAAACTTTAATTGTATTACAATATAATAAACAATAATACGACCGGCGCGGATGGGAAACAGAGACCGACTAACTGGATGTGTGTAGTCAAGGAACATGAAGGCTAGCTTGAGATAGGAAGGAGCGGAGCCAGGCTTGGTCAGCAGAAGTAGAGGAGGGAATCAGGGGTATAACACCTCCCCCCTTAAGAGTAAACTTACCAGGAAAGGAAAGTTTACTAGGTGATGAAAATTGAACTGGAGGATGATGAAGGTGTTGGTGAGGTTAAGTGTCAGAATAACGGAATGAATGCGCCACCTTAACATAACTTAACATTATTATAGAATATACATAACTTAATCTATTCTTAATCTAGGTAACGGAACTTGTTCTACATGTGAACAGTCTTCTTCATTTGAGATTGGCTTTTTACATAAACATAGTAATGATTTACGGAAAAAGTAAATTATGTATATAGCAAAGGATAGACATAGTATAATAGTAAGAATAGGGAAACTGATGTGATTAGAGAATAATATTTCATCATTTTTACTGTTAATAAATTCATCGAGATCTTTAGAAACTAAATCGGCTTGAGCTTTTATGTTTTCAAGATTATCAAAATGTATATGAGATATAGAGTTACATTTGAAGTAGCTAGGTTGAGTTTTTTAAAAGTTCCTAGGTTACAACATTTATCATCAATAAGGTTAAAGTCAGAATTTATATATGGGATATTGACTTCTAAATTTAACATCGCCAGTAATTTTGTATTTCCACAGAATGCAGCACATTGTGGTTCTAATGTTAGAATACCAGTTCCGCTTACAATAACTTCTTTAACATAACTGTTACATTCTATTGTTGCTTTAGTAGGTCGGGTTTGGATAAACATCCAATTATTATGGCCAAGGTTTTGCCAAATGTCTACATTGCCATGTATGAATTTAGTTTTACATTGTAAAGGTAGAACCTTTATGATTTCTGTCATGATTTCGATTTCACAAATAGGATTAGTGTTAACTGATAGGATTTTTGGAACATCACAAGCAAGTTTTCCATTATGTAAAGATATACAACCATTTAAATCACTTAAGGTGCAATATGAGGATTTGTCTTTGCTAAGAGCCACGTAATTTGGTGTAGGTACAATCATAGCGTAAGAGTCTGATACATTTGCGACATGAGGTACTGGGACTGGTATGACCTTGTAGAGATCATATTCAACATGGTAAACTAACGGAATCCTTAATACAAATACAACACTATTAATACTATTATAAGCGGCAAGTTCTGAAACTTTCAATAATGCATTAATATTTCTTAAGTCTATACTTACAGGAAATTCCATAATATATTTAGGAATATATCTTATATTACTTTCTATGTCAGCACACAATTGTGTTGGTGTGACAATTGAAGGATGCAAAGTATTACTGTTCGCAAACATAATAGAATTCACAATTTCTTCTAACTTAAAAGATAGGTTTAGTAAATTAGCTTGTATAACATTTAAAACTTCACTTATCTTATTTCTAAATAAATGTTCGTTAGTAACTATAGTTATGTTTTTTAACAATGTATTAGTAATATCATTCAAACGAGCTTCATTTTTCAAAATAGTAGTAAGGGTTTTGTTAAAGTTTGAAATTGCAGATTTAGATATAAAAGTATTTTGTTTTACTAAAGAAGCTATTTTTTTATCATTCGATTGCTATGTCTGAATAGCGTTATAATACTTTTCAGAATCGTCTTCATCCATTGTTCCGACTAATTTTTTCATAAGTGTGCCTACTCCAGCGATCCAGGCTGATCTTTTAGGTCTAGAAAACAACAGGTGAGAAATAGCATCGTAATCGCGAAGAATATCATCGTGTAGTGCGGTAAGTGGATGAAGCATATTTAGACATCGGAAATCATCAATCGCCTTATTTTGTTCACACAGAATTTTAAATGTATCTAAGATGTTATTAGTATTGGTGAGATGAGATTTTACGAACTTTAAATCTACCGGAATAATAAAATTAACATGATCGTTTATGAGTTTCAGAGTGTTGGCCGGGTCGAAGTATATGCCAGGACCTTTATCCAGAGATTGAACTAATTCGTGAGCCAAAGACGTTGCAACTAGAAATAGTAGTATGATTCTGAAACGAGAAGTTCAGGATAAGTATAGGTTTTATTTATAAGAAGTAGTAGTCATAATATTTATTTCAGTTTTCTTTTACAGACGCCAGTTTAACTTCATCAAAATGGTGTTTTACGTGACGACGGTTGATTAGTAGTGACAGTGTTGTTACCATGGATTTTGACGACTTTGTAAGGTCCTTTCCAAACGGGAGATAGAGCTTTTCGTAACCTCAGATGGTTTTTAAGGTAAACTAGGTCACCTACTTTATACTTTACAGGTCGAGTCCTTCGGTCATAGTATTCTTTAGATTTTTCTTTGGAAGCTTGTATATTTCGAAGTGCTATGTCTCTTGATAGTTTGAGTCTGTGATGTAACATCTTAAGGTATTCAGGGTAAGTCACATCGGAACGGAGTTCATATATAGAATCGGGTATAAATGGTTTTTGACCAAAGAGAAGTTCATAAGGAGTGAATTGGGTCGTAGTATGAGTATTGGTATTGTATGCCAGCATGGCTGTATAAACATATTTATGCCAATTTGTTTGATTTTCGTTTATAAATGATTTTAGGTATTCTTTTAGAGTTGAGTGACTGCGTTCAAGAGCGCCTTGTGTTTGAGGATGGTAGGGTGAAGCCCATATTTGTTTAATCCTAAGGAACTCACAGGTTCTTTTGAAAAGTTCAGCTGTAAAATTTGTGCCTTGATCCGTAACAATTGTTTTGGGGATACCAAATACTGATATAAAATGAACTAAACATTCGCAAGACTCTTCGGCAGTAGCATTAGAGATAGGATAAGATGCAGAGTATTTTGTGAGATCGTCCTGAATTGTTAGAGTAAATTTTAGTTTCATGACACCTGCTTCCGGCAGTGGACCCACTAGATCTATACTGATGCGATCAAATGGTTTCGTTGAAGATGTCGTAATCTGCATCGGAGCTCGATTAGTTTGGCGTAATGCTTTATTTGATTGGCACAAAGAACAATGTTTTACGTAGTCTTCTATTTCCGATCTCATGTTTTTCCAATAGTACCTTTCTTTAATTCGGTTGTACATCCTAGATGATCCTAGATGTCCACCAATGGGGACATCGTGGTTTTCCTTTAAAATTTTGGGCACTTCGCTAGGTGTAGGATATATTATAGAGTTGTGGTGAATATTAATAGTTATGTTGGTGTTATTAAATAGGTACATTAGGATATTGTAGATTTTGGTAAATGACAGTTTCTCAAATGGATTTTTAAAATCAGAAATAGCGATCTCGGTAGTTTGTTTTGTTACATTAATTTGATTTCTAACTTTCATAAGAGTTTCAAATATATCTTTATAGGACGATTCGTCAAAATAATGAACCTTGGTGAATAAGAAATAGTAGATTTTTCCTTTTGTTTCCACGCGTTTATGTGAGTAAAGTTCCTTATATCACAATATATGAGGTCACTTGAATTTTCAATAGAGGTAACAAGCTCTTCTACGTATGGATTCGATTCATCGAAGTCAATAGATAATGGAATGACTATAATTTGACAGTGGCTTTTCATTAGGCTCTGATTGTGTTTGACTATATGAGTGTTGTAATTTTTGTTTGTGTTTTTGTTTGTCATAGCTTTGGAAAAGTCGGAGTAGGAATCGTCGGGAATATCAGAAGTCGGTGAAAAGGGTAGTAAGTTATCGTCGTTTGTTTTAGTAGGACTAGTAATATTAGGATTAATGTCATTGTTTTCTGTATCAGGGTTGAATGACGTATTGGGAAGAAGATTAGTATCTTGAAGTGGATCTAACGAAAGAAAGTCATGAATGTCTTCGAAGTTGGGAGGACTAAACGGGAATTCTGGTATCAATGGATTTCGGTTTGCAGTGAGAGGAGACGGATTGACGGACGGAAGCATAAGCAATAGGCTTGTCTTTTCCAATAGGACCTTGTGAGAGGATGGCTGAAATAGCAAAGTTGGATGCGTCACAGGTGAGCACAAAAGGCTTAGAAAAGTCAGGGTATATAGGCAAAGGTGCGGAAATTAACTTTTCTTTCAGAGTATCGAATGCTAACTGTTGTGAATTTTGCCATTCAAACGGAGTATCCTTTTTTAAGAGTTGTGTTAAAGGTTTGGCAATTTTTGATAAGTTTTGAATGAAACAGCGGTAATACGATACAAGTCCCAAAAAGGATTTGATATCTTTGGCACATTTTGGAATAGGAAAATCTCTTACGGCTTTGACTTTATCTGGATTGGGGCTTACGCCTTCGTCAGTGATTAGATGTCCGAGGTAAGAGACTTCTCTTCTGAGAAATTCACATTTGTCTGGCTGAAGTTTCAGATTAAATTCGCGGAGCCTATGAAAGATTTCTTCGAGGTTAGAGACATGGAAAGAGAGATCATAAGAATGGATTACAATATCATCTAAATAGACAAAACAGTTGATACCTTGAAGTCCAGATAGGGCAGTATTCATAAGACGTTGGAAAGTAGAGGGTGCGTTCTTTAATCCGAAAGGCATTCGTGTAAATTCATAATGGCCTTGAGGCACAGAGAATGCGGTTTTAGCAGAATCTTCGGGAGATATCTTAATTTGATGGAAACCTGATGCTAAATCTAACGTGCTAAAATATTTACTAGCTCCGAGTTGATCAAGTATTTCAGAAATATTAGGAATGGTGTAAGAGTCTCCCTCCTATCGTAATATCATTGAGCTTGCGGTAGTCAATGACAACGTGCCATTTCCTTTGCCCAGAAGTGTCAATCTTCTTAGGGACTATCCAAATCGGAGAGGACCAAGGAGAGGAAGATGGTTTGATAATATTTTGTTCGAGCATTTTATTAATTTGAGTTTGGACCTCTTGTTTATGGCATTCGGGAAAACGGTAGGTTTTGGTATGGATTGGAGTTGAGGATGTCGTATTAATCTCATGCTTAAGGGCATTAGTAAAGGATAATTTATCTCCAGGTAGGTGAAATATATCGGAGAATTTGGAGCATACTTCATGCAACGCTAGAGTTTCCTCTTGATTTAGATGCGAAACACGAAGTTGATTGATTACTTGATTTGTTCTTGAATACGCATTTTGAATTTCGTTACAGTGTGATACAGTGTTTATTTTGTGTGGTATCAAGTCACTTGTGTTAAAAGGCACAAGATCAAGTTTTAATGTGGAATTGATAGTAATAGGATATTCAGAAATGTTTACTACTGAGATGTTGATACGACAATTTGATTTAACAGTTACCATACAATTGGCTATCAATAACGATTCAATAGGTTTCTGATCAAGGATGAGCGCTTCTCTAAGTTCAGGATTAGTGACGGAGCATTCAATCACGGTTTCAGTACGTGGAGAAATGGTAAAAATCGAATCAGTGAATTTTAAGTTAAGTTTTTTATCGTCGGTCACTAGTACATTTTCAGTATAATCGATTTTACAATTCGATGTAGAAAGAAAGTCGTTGCCGATTATGCCGTCGTAAGGAAAATCAAAATTCAGAATGATATGGAAATCATTGGTCAGAGAATCAAAATTTATGCGTATATGACCAAGTGAGTGCATTGGATTGTCAGTGTTTCCTAAACCACTGAAACTTATGATGTGATTTGTAATTTCAGGCATTTTCTCAATAGCATCTATTTTTACAAGGCTGATGCATGTGCCACTATCAACGAGAAATTTAAGAGGTTTCGAGGAGACAGAGGTTTGGACTTCTACAAAAGGTAAGTACTTGTTTTTAGGATTTGTAGTAATATTATATGTTTTTAATTTGTTTTTATTTCTTTCAGATATTGACTGTGAGCACAAAGAATTGGAATTTGTATTAAATGCGTTAAGAACTTGCGATTGAACAAAGGCAGGCTTATTAGTTTTAGAATCGTCGAAACTAACTGATCGGTTATTTAATTTAGAAACAGCGATTTTCGCTGACGGTCGTGAAGTATTAGAGTGACTCAGTGCATTAGAAGGATTCAGTGGATTAGTAGGAAGATTCAGTGAATTAGTAGGAGGATTCAGTGAATTCAGCGGATTAGTAGAATTCAGTGTATTCAGTGAATTAGTAAGATTCGGTGGAATAGTAGGATTCAGTGAATTTGTATGAGGATTCAGTGGATTCAGTGAATTAGTAGAATTCAGTGGATTAGTAAGATTCAGTGGAATAGTAGGATTCAGTGAATTTGTATGAGGATTCAGTGGATTCAGTGAATTAGTAGAATTCAGTGGATTAGTAAGATTCAGTGGAATAGTAGGATTCAGTGTATTATTAGTATACAGTGGATTCAGTGAATTAGTATGACGATACAGCGGTTTCAGTCGATTAGTAAGATTCAGCTAATTATTAGGATACAGTGGATTCAGTGAATTAGTAGGACGATACAGTGGTTTCACTCGATTAGTAAGATTCAGCGAATTATTAGGATACAGTGGATTCAGCGAATGAGTAGGACGAGACAGTGGTTTCTCTCGATTAATAGGATTCAGCGAATTATTAGGATACAGTGGATTCAGTGAATTAGTAGGACGAGACAGTGGATTCAGTGAATTAGTAGGACGATACGGTGGTTTCACTCGATTAGTGAGATTCAGCGAATTATTAGGATACAGTGGATTCAGTGAATTAGTAGGACGATACAGTGGTTTCACTCGATTAGTAAGATTCAGCGAATTATTAGGATACAGTGGATTCAGTGAATTAGTAGGACGAGACAGTGGATTCAGTCGATTAGTAAGATTCAGCGGATTATTAGGATACAGTGGATTAGTACAAATAGCGTCGATTTTACCCACTACTGTTCCCGCACGGCGCTGGACGGGTAGGCCTCTTCGTTTAAATTCTGGGTATCGACTTCATCAAAGCTCTGTGTTTCGGGCAAATTGATAAGGTGTATAGGTTGATTTCTTCCTTGAAATTGACGATTTGTGACTGGAGACTGTCGATTTGGAGGGTTTCCGAATTTTTGGTTATTGTATTCCCGCTTGCGACAATTTCCGATGGTATGACCAATATTTTTACAATACCTACATACAGGAGCTTGTGAATTAGAAGGGCCGGATTGACCTTGAGGTCTTGTATAATATGACTGTCCCTGTGGTCTTGTAGAAGAAGGTTGGTATTGAGGCCTGGAGTAAGACGAGTTTAAGTTCTGTCTATAAGAATTTGGTGAATTTGTATTAAATGAAGACGAGAACGAGTTTTTCCTATATGCAATACCTAAGATTTTTTCTTTAGCTGAGGCGAAGTTTATGGCTTCATTTAACGTGCTTGGATCACGACATCTGACAATAGTTGCTAACCTGGGGTCCAGTCCCATCATAAATCTATTTAATGCTAGGTCCTGCATAGTAGCTCCTCGGCCTGACAACTCATCTTTCTTTTTCGTCGGGATTGATATATTAATTTCTGTTAAAAGTTTGGATAGGTAAGATTCTATTCTTAAGGAATACTGTCCTACAATTTCGATAGGGCTTTGTTTACAGCTTTGAAGGTCGGCAAGTAAATGTGCGTAGTGTTTCCTATCTCCGAACTGAGTTTTTAGAAATTCTTCGAGCTGAGACCTTTTTGTGAATTCTTTAATGGCACACACAGATTCCGCTCTACCGGTTAAATGACTTAGTATGTATTTAAATAATATTTCTTGTTGAGAATTTGTTGCTAAGTGAATTGCATTTCGGCAGTTATTTAAAAATGGAATTAGTGTATCTCTAGAGCCATCGAAGGTTTCAATAAATTTAATTAAGATATGTAAATCAACTTCCGACATTTTAACAAATAATTCTTCGTCTTTAACCTCTCTTGATTTTGACATGAAACTTATTAATTATTATGATGAAATTCAGCATCAATCAATGTTTTAAAACTTTTGAATTAAATAATCTTAGAGATACGCAATGATTCGGATGTAAGACGGCGTTATCAGTTCACGGAATTCTGTCTGGGCGATAAGCGCTCGGCTATGGTATAAAATAAGGGCTATTACACACTTACTAAAGCTACTTAATTAAAACATAGAAATTGTACAAAATAATAACACACAAAATAGTCTATAAATCACTAGAATTAACTCACTGCATGAAGCTTGACTTCAACTGGAAACTGGATACCATATTTTCTTACAGTTTTGATGTAGCGGCTGCGAACACGATGATGGAGACACGACGTGGAAGGTAAGTCGACACAGTGATGAGGTGTGTAGATACGGCGATGGAGACGGTGATGAGCTGCACGGTGATTCAGTGATGACGTATACGATGACTCGGTGATGTTGGAGATGGTGATAAAGTACACAGTGACTCGGTGTTAATGGAAACGGTGATAAGATACACGGCGACTCAGTGATGTTGAGGTATACGGCGACTCGGTGATGATAAAGACACAGTGTTTCGATGTTAAGTCTGTAGTACACTTTATTTCACGGCACTGATAGTTATGATATTGTTGTTCACTATTCGTAAACAAGTTCGATTCCGGGGACATGTTGAGATCCCTTTACGCTGCCACCAATGTTATACGGGGTCTGGTAAATAGCTTTTTAAAAAAAGAAAAGATTTATTTATCACTGTGAAACTTAAATTGTATTACAATATAATAAACAATAATACGACCGGCGCGGGTGGGAAACAGAGACCGACTAACTGGATGTGTGTAGTCAAGGAACATGAAGGCTAGCTTGAGATAGGAAGGAGCGGAGTCAGGCTTGGTCAGCAGAAGTAGAGGAGGGAATCAGGGATATAACAGGGCGATAAGACCCGTTTGTTTTTGGGTTTGGCCCTATTTACGGTAATAAAGCCCGTTTCGGAGTTGGTTTACTCTGAATCGAGGTTAGTCTCGTTGTCGAGATCTGGAGTCGGGTCAGGCGATAGTGGCGAGAATGAGTTCGCCGTGGGTATTGGTCGAGGTGCGTACGAAATCATTTCTTCGAACGGACGAGGCGTAGCTGTGGTCACTGAGGGCGACGGGGTCCGCGACGAGGTAGTGGTGGGGAAAGCGGGCGCTACCGCGTGCCGGATGACCGGCGAGCGGCAGTGAGAGCGCGAGTGCGGCGGTAGGGGTGGGGAAGTCGGGCGATACGGCGGTAGTGGGGGCGAATGCACTGGTACAATCGTACGCCTTGGTGGCGGGGGGTACGGATGGGTAGGGAGGTGGCAGAGGGTGGGGACAGCGGACGGCGCGCCGGCGCGTTTGCGCCGGTGGGTGGGGCGCGAACCCTCTGCGTTGACGCAGGAAGGGTCGCGAGGAACTGTTCAACTATCTCCGGGTCCTCTTTTTCTAGGAATGTCCGTAGTGACCTACTTTCCATCAATTGTCGTCTGGCCATAATGGCGGGCTTGGAGCGAGGAATAATCGATAAATCAATATGAAATTCTTAAGTAAGAAAAACCCCCCTGCCTGAGGTGCAGGGGGGCGCGGCTAGCAGGAAGTTAACAAACTATCTTGAATTTTATAATATACCATGAGTTTACTTTAATCTATTCATGCAAGGTCAAAAAAGCAATGAAAAGAGAACAATAAGTAACAAAAGCTGACTTGGCCCGCAAAAAGGTTTAAATAGCTTTCACCTTGGGTGGCAGCCGTTGACCGGCGTACTTACAGGCGGTGACACTTAATTCATTGCACTGATTCACGATAACTAACGCAATATTTGGAAATCACACAACGAAAAAACACTGAAAGAAATCTCTCAATCTAAATTCACCACAATAACCAAATAATATGGTTAGAAATTAACAGATTTGAACACTGTATCGCGAACTAGCAACAATAGCCGCTTTGTTGCAGGTGAGACGTTAAAAACAAAAGAATAATGAACAATAGCGACGCGGTAAGGCGCAGCGATCGAATTGTCAGGACAATCGGCAAGAGCTCACGGACACGTCCGTTCGCTGTGGCGGATCGAACCGAACAGCCACTGATTGATGTTAATGGACAACCTATGGAAATTGAATCTTATTGTTAGTATTTTTAAAAATCAGTTTGATTTTGTTTAATGATATAAAACATATAGAAAAATAATATAAAAATTTTAATTGTTACTAATTAAATTAATTACTTTATCTAGTTCATTACAATTGCGACCACCGCCGAAGTAATATTGAAAATATTTGTGATTTACTGAATTCAGTTACGAACCATCTACTTTATTGTTTGCGATTTTGTGCATGTGCATGGAATTTCTTCAGTTTTACGTATTTATGTCCTAAATAAATTTTACAGAAATTAATATTGCCAAGCTAAGTCAAGCTTATTTTCGAAGAGTTCTTTTAATACACATCAAGTGTATGCGATTCAATCAATCGTTGTGTATAATTAATTTAATTGAAAATTATGATTACATTGATGTGAGTGAAATATTTATACGCTTCGTTTAAAAAGCGATAGTAAAAAGGAACCAACGGGTGTACAAAACAGAAAAAGAAAACTAGAGAAAGAAGAAAAAATTGAAAAGCTGACTTCTCTGATTGACGTTATCTTTCGACCTGGTATGTTCAATTGGTATAACTCGGGCGACCATCTTGGTAATTTTAACTCGCCCATCCATCGTGTTGGTGATGATTGCTAATGATATGCAACTTCTATCTATCTCTACACTAATAGAGGTAAAGTTTGTGAGTGTGTTTGTAGGAAATAATATCTGGAACTACCGAACCAATTTTGGAAATTCTTTCACCTGTAGAAAACTACATTATTCTTAGGTGACTTAGGCTATATTTGTGATTACTTTAAGACATCTTTTAGTGTAAAATAACAATATATAATAAACTGACTGACTGATAAGTAAGCCAAACAACTGGCGCTAGAAAAATGAAATTTAATGTGGATTACATTTACGCACGTCCCACGCTGTCCCGCGGGCGCGACACGTTCATACTGACCACGCTCGTCTGTACTCGGACTATACCTACCTGTTGAAGCAACTCAACTTTGTCGCACTGTTTTTATTTTATAACTTTGTCTAAACATACTGTTGTGTGGTTCTATATTTACGGATTTTGTCTTAACCCACTTATGAATTTTTTAGGTAAATCTTCGTCAACATCATCCGGATGATTAGAAGAGACACCTACATTAAAAGAAAGAACTTCTATTTCAGAAGTTTCCACTCACACTAGTACCTCGTCTACTCCAAATGAACCAATTGTAAACCAACCGAAACGAGAACCACATGTACGATTTTATAAAAATGTCGCGAATGATCCTGCTCCCTGGCCACAAGTAATACCCAATAATGTAAGATTATTCTTAACAAAAATGGACCAACTCAAATAAAAAAATCTTTTTATCTTTCATATAGTAACAAGAGGGCGTTTTTAGATAAACATTACGGTAAAAAGTTACAAAACAATCAAAATTATCCGTTTTGATTGGCTTGTGTATTCCACATCTACTAATTCAGTATTTTATTATATGTAATCTTTTTTATATTAATGTCACTACTTTTAATAATCAGACTATTTACAAAGACTGGGGGCATTTGTCAAGAAATATAGAACGACATGAAAAGAGTTCCGGGCACTTATGTTCTTTTAAAAATATTTGGATAAAAAAATATTTATTGCAAGGGAAAACTATTAATCAAGCTCAAATAGACCGAGAGAAGAAGAAGGTAGACAGCAGTTTTGGAGAGGATAATCAACATTATAAAATTTCTGGCACTTCAAAATATAGCTTTTAGAGGAATAATTGAAAAGTTTTAGACTCAAATAAAGGTATTTTTTCAAATTGGTAGACAGTATATCTAATTTTGATAATATACTATCAGAGCACATTGCTCAAATACAAAGAGCTCAGCATCGCATGCCCCATTATCTTGGTCATAATTGATTATTTTAAATGAAAAATTAAAACGACTATAATTAATCTTTTGAAACAATCTAAATATTATTCTATAATTCTAGATTGTACACTTGATATTTCACACCAAGAACAACTTACTGTTATTGTAAGATTTGTTTATACCCATACCATGTACCCATTGACAAAACGTGCCGAAGATACGAGAACATTTCTTAGGGTTTTACATGTTATTGATACTACCGGACAAGGATTAGCAACTAATTTGTTAGATTTCTTAAAATCATGCAATATTCAAGTAAATGGTTTAGTATTTTATTTAAAGTAAATAAAAGAATTATGAGAATTAAATAAACTAAACATTAAAAATTATATTGCGTATTTTTGGTTGACTAAAGCGGGGGTGCAGGCTGACCACCCTGCGCCCTGGTGCGGAATATGCTTAAGACAGCCCTAATCTTGACCTCTAGAACTGCAGTAAATTCTATACTTGATTATGCTTGTAAAGCTGTGCTTGCTAGCTTCTACTAAATTTGGTTCAGCAGGATGAAAAGTACAAGCAGCGAAGATGAGTGTTGACGTACGTCGAAAAAGAGTCCCTGAAAAATTTTTTTGGCGCAGAGAAATACACCAGGCTCTTCTAGGCAGCCTGACGAGCTGCCATGATCTTGACCTCTAGAACTGCAGTGAATTCTATACTTGGTTATGCTTGTAAAGCTGTGCTTGCTGGCTTCTACTAAATTTGGTTGAGCAGGAAGAAAAGTACAAGCAGAGAGGATAAGTGTTGACGTACACCGAAAAAGAGTCCCTGAAAAATGTTTTTGGCGCAGGGAAATGCATCAGGCTCTTCTAGGCAGCCTGATGAGCTGCCCTAACAGACAGACGGACTTATACAATGAGAGGTGGGTCCCCAGACTTGCTCCCCTGAGTCCAGTTTAAGGCAGCGGAAAAGCACGGACTCCTGCGGCATTAGGCCCTTACGTATCCCGGGTACGTAGGTCCCGGGACCTGTTTGGAATTTGCCTCTCTGCCACACTCAATCACACTGTGATAATAAGTTCGGCACTGTCTTACCTATAAAATCTATTACTGACAATGCAACAAGTCGAAAATGATTGAAATTCAATTTAGAATTAATCATTATTAATAACGTAACGTAATGGTGAAAACAATTTATATAGAGCTGAAAATATTATTAGTGTTTTTATTGACCTGAGTTAACGTTGATTTTTCATATTTTTAGAAAATAAAATACCCAACATTATAAACCCATTTTAATAATATGTTAGGGAATTAAACCAACCTCGATATGATACATTTCTTATACAATATTTTCTAAATTCATCGATTACAAATAAAAGCACAGCAAAAGGTAACGCTAAGAACCACCTGTAACAAAAAGTATCCTATATTAATCAAATCATTAAAATAATTTAAGTATAAGGAATTCTATAATAAAATTTGTAATGAATATACCATCGTAATTTAAGAGGGTAAGTTCCGAAGAAATCGTTAATCCCCGGAGTGTAGCATATTATACAAGACAGGATCAATTCAAATACCAAGCCCATGTTCAAAACTACGTTCTTCATACCTGTAATTTATATTTCCTATTTATTCATGTTTTTAATAAAAAGTAGTCAGTACTGAACATATACTTATTAAAAAAAACATCCATGTAGTTTTTGTTTTCTTTTCTTGGATTATGAAACCTGGCGGCTTTTTCTAAGATTTTATGTTAATATATTTTAATATAATAATAGATCTGATTGGCTGACTTTGAAAGCGATGATGGCTCAGTTGTTAGTGTGTACGGACGCAGATGTCAGTTCGAATCCCTACAATGAGCTTGAGATTTCGGTGAAGAAAAATATCGTGACAAAGTCATAGAATGGTGTTAGGGCTTTTTCTAATGCCCGCCTTGCTAACTAGCCGGTGGTAGGTGCAAGCAACCACCCTTTTTTCCTCACCTCATCGCAACGCGCAAACTCATTACCCAGGCTCAGGCCAAAGGCGAGAGGGGCATGTGGCAAGACGAGTCGGGTAATAAGCACCGGACACTATCCACTAAAACGCAACATGGTGACACTGCAAACTCCCATGTTGCCAGAGACCAGAGACAGCTTTTGAAGTCTGGTGAAAGCTCGCAACCACCCTCAAGTTGAAAATCTGCCGCCAAATACCTATAGGTGTGTTTCGACCGTTGCACTTGACAACCAATCCTTCCACTAGGCTTAGCATTTCCACCATCTTGTGCCACATCGTCACTTAACATCAGGAGAGATTGTGTCGATAACGCTAAACCTATAAATCAATATAAAAAATCCTTTTTATATTTATACAAGCAATAGTTTATTTGTAAGTGGCATGGCGTTACTCTTGGTATGAAGGGGTCTCTTACCGACTTGAAAAACCGAGTTGTATCTAGTCCTGCAAACAATGGAATTGACAATTTGTGTTACAACGACAGCTATGAAGTACGTAGCTTGGCTAGCTCGTTCCAGTTCTTTGCGTTCGGCATAGGTCCATTCTTGACCAAAAGAATCTTTGACATCACTAATGGCTTCGTTATCCCAACTCTTTCTTATACCTTGTACAACAAATGCAGATGAAGGGCCTATAACTAAATTTCTTAGTAATCTTTCACTAAAGTGTTTTGTTCCTCTTATTTAGTGGTGGTATTCAACTAGCAAACCCGGCAAACTTCGTACCGTCTAACAGACAATGAATATCGTGTTAACTTTTAGCTAAACTTAATTTAGAATTTTATTTGTGTTATAAAATGAATACTAAAGATTTATTCCACTTTTCTGGACGACAACGAATCCAACAAATCTGAGATCATTAAAATTGTTTTAGTCGTTCTGGAATTATAAATAGTGTAAATAACCCGAGTTTGTTTTATGTATATACTAGATAATAATTTTCTTTAAATATTTTTTTTTCAGTTATTCTGCCTTTTTAGACATAGACGAATCCAACTTATCGAAGATTATTAAAATCGCTTCAGCTGTTCTTGAGTTACAAATGGTGTACTAAAAATAACCCGACTTTTCTATGTATATAGATTATACCCATGTTCGCTTAAATCTTTATACATGAAAATTCTTGAGCTCCATGTTCGTACGTACATTCGGAACGTGAGAAATACGGTAGCTGTTATCCCGATAAGTGACCCAATACCTGAATCTGAACCTGAACAGATGAAGCTGTTGTCAAGTTATTGACAGCAGAACAAGGCCTGCTAGGTCAGTCTGTTTATACATATATATAATAATTTCTTTGCAGGCGGTGTATATATAAACCAGCTGTGCACGCGTCTGTTTTTGTAACTTTCGTCAATACAGCTTTGCTCCTGTTGTACTAGGATGATGTTATATAGCCTTAAGCCTGAATCGATATTGATGAATGATGGGAACCTGGAGACGGTCATGGACTACTTTTTCTCGCGGTAAACTGATTGGGAGTGGGGTAAAGAGAGGGATAAATTTTTTATGAAACTTTTGTTGCGTCATCCGATTTGTTTGACAAAATTAATATTAACGTGAGCGAAGCCGCAAATAAAAGCTAGTTTGAACTATAGATTAGTTCATATCTTGGAGATATAGTTCTTCTCGGGGTCTTATATAAAACAAAACGCATATCTGAGGATAAATTAAGAACGTATAAATATATTATTTTCTAAATTCGTTCCAATGTTTCAAGTTGGTCAAGGTTACAAGGATTGACCATTTAATAGTACCCACCATTCAAACTTAAATTAAATGACTGAAACGATAATATATAAAACAGTTGTTGATAAACAATAGGCACTGTTAACAATTTATTTGCTTATCTAATAAATGACATATTAATGAGATTTTCATTAGATTTTTCATTTACCAAATAATTCGGCAGGATAAAATCCATGTTCTGCCATCACTATGAAGTATGCATACATGCCTGCAGCAAATTCAATTGGCCCTAAGTGGCCGTATGCCAGTCTTATCATACGGGGAGACACTAAGTGATCTTTAGTTCGCGGACCGCGAGCCATTACATCTGACTCTGCATCTTCATAAGCCATTGATACAGCTGGCCACATGTCTGTGCCTAGATCGACGCATAATATTGTCATTACTCCTAAAAAACGAATAATAATGAAACTAATGAAAGTTTTGGGGAAAAATATTATTTCAAATCAGATCCAATCACAATCAACTGCGCTAATCACATCATGGACACAATAGATCAGCATCAGTTAAATAAACTCTCTCATTATGTTTTGTAAGTAGTGATATAATTATTCATTGGTATTTATGTATAAAATGAAATAGTGTAACATTGTATTTAGCGACAGAAATTCAACTTCAGGATGTTAACTAACCATGTAGACATTAACAAAAAACCTACCACCTACGATGTATTTTTTCACCGAAAGTTCAAGCTCTTTGCAGGGATTTGAACTCACGTCCATTGACGCAGCGTCTGTACACATTATGAACTTAGCTATCATCACTTCAAAGTATTATACTGTATTGTAGAGTATTTACACATGAACTAATTGAAAAACAAAAGTTAGAGAACTTTCATATTAACCTAATGGCAGAGGTATTGAAAACAGAATGAACATCAAAACAGGAAATATTTCTGGAACATTTGATGCTAATATGTAGCAAATAGATTTCTTCAAATTGTCAAATATCTTTCTGCCCTCTTCTATACCAGTAACAATAGTAGCAAAATTATCGTCTAACAATATTATATCTGCTGTTTGTTTTGAAACCTGTAAAGAACATGCAAATATATAAAAATACACGTAACAAATATAAAAAATACGTTACTAAAATTAAAAGCCTGATCCAAAATATGCATTTTGTGACTATTATATATCATCGAAGCGAAGCTCAGTGGTAGCGTGTACGGACGCCGCGTTAAAGGAAGTGAGTTCGATGCCTTGAGAGCCAGTTCCTCCACAGGTTAATCGTATCCACCATCTTGAGCCTCATCGTCACTTAACATCAGCTGAGATTATGGCCGTAATGTTACACCGTTAACGTTATAAAAATTCGCAGGTAAATTAAATTGATCAAACGTTTTATTACTTTATATTTACTTTCTAATTTACAGGGATAGATATATAAAGGTAAGCAAAGGAGAGTTCTATAGAAACTGCATGATCTTGCGCCTTTTCAAGCTACTACGACTATTTTGTACAGATGGCGTTTGGTTTTTTTTTTGTATATGTATATAATTATATATATCGTTAATCAGTCGTAACAGACATACTTCTTATAAACCTTAACTAAAAAGAAAATATTAGCTACTTGTTCGAACTTACTTGGGAACCAGTGATTCCCATAGAAATACCAATGTCAGCACGGCGAAGTGCTGGTGCGTCATTAACACCATCTCCGGTGACTGCCACTACTCCAACACAGCGTTGACAGGCTTCCACTATTTGTAATTTTTGCGTCGGTGAAGTTCTTGCGAATACTAGAAATATATTCTTCATAGTTATTAAGTCATATATTCCTATTATTTGTTTTGAAATAAATTATTTAGATATTTAAAGGGAAATTTTGCTGCAGTAATGGCCATTTACCTATTTCTTCGTATTTACCCAAAGTCCAGTCAAGTAAATCCGGCGTCATATTTATAAGTTCTGTTCCAGTAATAACATGACATTTTGAGGAAGTTGCAATCCCCACCTCTTGGGCTATGGCATGTGCAGTCATTGGGTGATCACCTGTTACCATCATAACACGGATCCTTGCTTCACGCACTCGTTGTATAGCCGTCCGGACCTGAATCCCAAAGATTAAATTATATAGCCAATATGAAAATATTTGTACCAAACGTTTAATTAACCTTGCACAGCACGTTTTGCTTACCGCATCTCTAACCAATTTGTCTTTTTCAATTATCGTTACCGTAAAAAAAAGCCATGGAATGATATTCTAGACAGCAATTTGACGAGATATCTCAACACTAAGTCCAGTTATAAGAGCGTTTTATAAGCATTAAAATCAACATACATTTGAAAGACAACATTGATATTTATTTCAAAGCTGATTGTAAAAACACCATCTTTTTAACCCGTTCTGATCACCGGATTTAGTGTTGAGATATGTCGTGGATTTAGTGTTTATAATGTCATCCCATACCTTTTATTGTTTTCTTTTTACTCTAACGATTGTTAAAAAAAAACAAATTGGCTAGATAGGCAAAGTAACATACAATCTACCGTTAAGCAAATTAAGTTTTTTTTCAGTAATTCAATGGGGATAAATACTCTTCAAACATATCAGATTTTCCAGGTTATGTCACCATATAGTTATATTACGTAAAATTTCGGTCAATCGATAAACTTTATTAAGGTAACCTCTTGTCTTGGTGGGTCCATAATTCCCATAACACCAAGCAATCGCATATTATTCAAGGGAAAATTAATATTTTCTAGGTCAAATGTGTAATTTAAAGGGAAATCCTTCAAATCTAAAATTGAATCAGCAAAGGCCATGATTCTTTCACCTGCAATATAATTAAAAAATTAAAGAGAAATTTGTAAGTTGATTTGTTATTATATAAAGTAACATACAGGCACGTGCAATCCATATTTAGAGGTATATACAGTCTGTATTTAAATATACAACCAATATACGTAAAATAAATAGAGTACATACTTATTTAAAATTAAATTTCTTTACCAGTTTTGGCCAGTTTTTCGCTAGCTTTTTCGGCTGCAAGTATGTTTTCCTTTGTGAAATTAATATTTCTGTTATTTAAAGAAATTGCTGTCTTACACCTGTTGAATATACATTCGGGTGCACCTTTCATCATCACCACATAACTGGACAATGTTTGATCCAAATGTATACTTACCTGAATATGATAAAATATTTAAGCCATAAATACTCTACTTTAAGATAAATGCCATAATTTTGCTAATATCTTACAGAATAAACACCTATCTATACGATCAGGAAAAATAAAACATATACATTAAAAAGTCCTCCAAATTATTACACCAATTTGTAGCAAAGTCCAGAAGTATATAAACAACGATTACTGACTTTTAAAGTAAATAACTACTTAAAACAATGAATTAGCGGACGAAAACGTTTATGGAATCGCATTAATTTCTAAATGAAAAATAAAAATTGACTGCAATGGTGACAGTTCAAATAATGTACTTCTTCTTCTGTTTTTTAATTTAACACATGGGTGCTTCAAGTAATGTAAAAATTGACTTTAAAAAATCAGGCAAGTAACCGTCTACTGTTTGTATGTAGCCAATGTCTGTTTATGTCTTAATACGTCTGTTTCTACAATGTTAGTGTAAAGAAAAAATAAAAATAATGTATGAATTTATATTTTCAAACACTTAATCGTCGATATATCTCAACACTAAATTAGTCACACGCATGCGCCTCATGTTTTTCGTTTCCAACCTTTTGTTTTCTACTTTGTAGACCGATATAAAAACATGGTACTTACATTAAAAAAATATCTTTATATTATTTTTGTATTCTCTTTACACTACCGAATGCAGAAAAATACAACTTGGCAAAGAGAACAGTTTTAAATTAGAATTATTATGATATTCGTACTTGGTATTTATTAACAGAATTAAATGGTATTTCGGTAACTTTTGGGAAATTGTTTCTTATAGTAAGAAGATCGTTGATCTTGAAGAGAAAATTTAGTATAGCTATCTCTGATGCGTCACCCTGAATTTCACCGTTAACGATGCTCGCAGTACTGCACAAAGCACCGCATATTTTTATTGCTCTGAATGCTGTAAAATATTTTTTCTTTTAAAAGTTTATAAATATATGTTAATTTATGTTTGGTATAAAAATAACTTACCTTGACTACTTCGTATGATACCTGTAAAAAATAAACAATTAACTAAAAAAAATCACCTATACCACTTGAACTGAGAACATATATTATACTTTATATACCACTTATAACGGAAGAGTAAAGATTTATTTTTACCAATAATTTTTCTTTAGGATATTAAGTTCAAAATGACCATTAAGATTTTTATATAGCCTTTGGAATTACACTAATATAGTATGGGAGAAAAAATCTGACTTGCGAAATCGGGATCTTGTACGGATAATGTTTTATTCCACATCCATATATGCTGCACACACATTTTGTTTTCTGTCAGAGTACCAGTCTTATCCGAACATATTATGTTACATGCACCCAAAGCTTCTATTGCTTCTAAATTCTTAACAAGACAGTTCTTTTTTACCATTTGTTGAGCTGTTAATGTTAGCGATGCCGTTACTGTAGGCTGTAATCCTAAAAATGAAGTAGCTAATTAATATCAATATCATATCTCCAAACCAATTCTTATAAAAGGGGAGTTTAAATGATTATTAGAATAAAGACAATATCTGGATGAAATCCTAAACTCAAATGCGTTCAGCTGTATGGGACCATACTACAAATATTTCAAAATAGTTGTGTACGACTGTATTGTGACCACTATATATCGTGTATATCTTCCGCCATCGTGAAACGCTGTAACGAGTTCTAGTCGGGATCAGCCTGTGTACGTCCAATAATCAAAGGCAGTTGTTGGTTTTATTACCTGACACGACCACTTCGCACATGGTGTTACACCCCAAAAGCATCCCTAATCCAGTCTTTCAACGATTGCTGATGTAACGTAATGGCCTTCTTCTGCGAGACAGTTATTTCGCAGAAGGAGACTGCGGTAAGGGCTCGCGAGGATGATCCCCGCGGTGATTATGCAAGCTCGTGTCGCCCCAGCAAGGCGACAGATGATCGTTGGGTTTTACTACGACCGGGCAAGTCCCACTTAATCCCCCCCCCCCCCCCCGGGCTCGGATGATAAGCGTAAATGCATTTTAACACGGTAAAAAAGTGACTCTGGGTTTGTCGCAATTCGAAATTAGCTAGTCCATATATAGTATACTAGAAATATATCCAGCTCCTGAAAGACTCACAGACTGGCATTAAAGCGACGAGTACCGGTGGATTTCCGATGTATTTTTATATAGTTTATCAGTTTAGCGTTATGACTAAAATCTCATTTGATATAAAATGTTGGTGTGGCCCAATATTGTGGGCACGCTAAGCCTAGTGGACGGACTGGCTCTCGAGTGTACATAAACACACCTATAGACATTTCCCGGCAGACTTACAAATTGACGATGGTAGGTAGTCAGGCGGGCCTTAGAAAAGGCTCTACTACCATGTTTTGATTTCATCACGTTGTTTTCCTTCACCAAAATTCAGACTCTTAACAGGTAATCGTACTTCCTTTAACGCAACAGCATCCTAACTAACTCCTAATATGCTAACAGCATGTTACCACTGAACCATCATTGCTTGGAGTATCCGTGGTCGCTGCTGTTTTAGGAATGTACTTTCCTCGCCAGCTGGTATAGTGCCATAACTTTACTGTGCTACTATAAAAAAATCTCAAAATTAGAATTCATTAAAATAGACTCTAAATAAGAACAAACATACCTTCTGGGATATTTGCAACAATCATTCCAATCACAAATATAATCGTCTGCATAAACGGATATCCGAGCACTAAAGATGCGAATGCTATGACGAGACCAAGCCCTAAAGCCCATATTGACATGTAACACGTAAAACGTTTGAGTTCTCGAGCTAAAGGCGATGGTGCTGGCTTTACTCTCGCTGCTAAGCCAGCCACCCTGCCTAAAGCGGTCAAGTCACCGCAACATAATACCACGCCTGCAATACAATGGAATTGTAAACGTTTAAATTGATCTATTATTTATATTAGATGGTAATGAAAGTAAACAACCTGAAGATAAAGGAAATTACAGTTTAATTAAGTTTACATTAGGTTGGTGCGATAATTTTTTTTCAGTTGATATACGCTATTAGCCGTAAGGGCTTTGACAGCTTCACCGAACTTTTTGGGGCGAGTGCTGAGGGCACTCAGCTCCGAGGCAGCGAGCGCAAGGGTGCCAGAATGGCCGAACCTTGGCTTGCGCTGCTGCCGGAAAAAGGTTGTTGCGATGTATAGTCATAATATAAGTCATAATTATAGAAACAAAAAGAGGAATCTCGCTTGATATTTTTGAGTTAAATAGCCAGAACAATTAATTATATCGAAATGACTATCTTTTTTAAAGTAAAAAACGCCTTTAATTTATATAACTAGTTACAAGTCACTAGTGTATAGAAATATATGTTGTTATACACAGTAGCTAGTATAGTAGGCCTTGAAGCGCTCTAAGTATACGCACGGTCAGTCTTTAGAGGTGTTGTGAGTGGCTTGAAGTAATAGAGATTCAACAGAGTTGACGTACATAGACATTGCATTGACTGACGTGAGTTCAAACCCCAAAAATTAACTTAACCTTTCGTGAAAATAAGCATTGTGATGAAGTCATGTCACGATGGAAGCCGTATATTCTAATGCCTACCTAGCTAGCTATAACCCTCAATTTTAAAAAACGCAGTCCTGTAATAGCACTTAAGAGGCAATCCTCCATTAAATTTATCGTGTTTCAATATTGAGGCACATAGTCAAGTAGCATCTAGTACTAGGTTTCATTTTAAAGAATAAAAAACGGTAAACTCCAACACCATTTGACTGATAATCGTGAAAGTTAGTAGATGTAACTAAATGTTATAATTTATCGAGCTCGTTTACGTCGAGTCGAGATTATTTACTTTTTTTTTTATGAGCAGAACTACGATGATGTCTGCGGAGCCAATTATAAGTGGTAAAAAATTTAGTAAATTGAATAATATATTATTAATAGGAAGTTTCCCGAACATTCATACTCACTATAGCTTATATAGCAACTACTTGCAAAAAAAAAACCAAATGAAAATACAGGTAAAATTCAAGTATTGTGAAATGACAATTAATTTTAAATAACACATGAACTGTTGAATTGTGAATAATTTCTATGACTCTCTAATCTCTAGATCCTCGCCTTCAATAATAATTTATATAATGAGACACGATAAAATGACAATTTACCCAAAGCGTTGCCTTCAACACACACAGTGGAGAAGAAAGCTACGTTCGGTGATTCCAGAATATTCGGAGTACCATCAGTATTTCCTCGAGATACAGCTGTAGACTCGCCAGTTAATGAAGAGTTATCCACCTGTCCATTACGTACCTATATTATTACATTTACTCAAAAGAAATGAATGAAGTATAAAATTATAGAATGAATGCGATAAGTGTCTTTCGGACTTATCAGATAGCTTAAGTTTCCCAAGTTTTAATAACAGTTGCTAGTTAATATAGTGAACATAAAATCTAAAATGTACTAAAAATAATCGTGAGACACCTAACAGACAGTGTTATTAATAAAGAACCAATTGGCATAAAGAGTTGTATATGTAAAGTACGTGAACTATAAGTTTTGTTCCTATGTACTTATTTCATTTATTTTAAGTACATTATTTTAGAATTCATGTTTAATTGTTATTTTATTTTTATTTACTTTTGTAAATTATTATATTTGAACTAGCTATAAACTTTTTTTTATATTACCGATAGTTAGCTGGAAGAAAATGTCCTGTGTCATTAAACTCGTTGTTGTATAGACATGATGTGATTTTTTCATTTCAAAACTATGCAGTCTTATATAATTATTTGGGGTTTAAGGGGTATTGAATATCATCTGAGTTACCCAAGCCAACCTCACCTGCATGCACTGCACCCTACCGAGTAAATGACTAGGCTTTGGTGATTGTTGGTCCCAAATTGGGTTTTGATTATGACAGTTACCCATATAATCCTGGATCCATCACAGCTTCGTGGTAGGGTTATTGCCCGACTGGTTAGTGGCCACCCTCGGGTTTTGACTGCCGCAAAATAAAGATTCAGTATATGAGCCGTTGCGTTCCGGAATAGTGCACGAGAAGCAGCCCTTTCCTTCAAATTCAGCAACATGGCTAAAATACTCCTGGTATTGGTGCCGTCCATAGACGAACGGTAACTATTAACCAACAGATGGGCCTGTCTGCCTGTTTGCTGTCCATTACATAAAAAACAAGCTTATAGAATATAAAGATTAACGTACTTTGAAGCCAGTGCTCTCTATAATTCGTAAATCAGCTGGTACAACATCCCCAGCTTTTACTCTTACAATATCACCCTTTACTAAATCAGACACGGGCGTTTTACTGTTCAAATTACCATCTCGAATACAACTTGCGTAAGTTGGTATCATACTGTTGAACGTTTTCATTATCTACAATAATATGTATATTAATATTATAAAGTGGAAAAGTTTGTTTATTTGTTTAAACAAATTGAAAGCGCTAAGCTTAGGAACTACCAGTCAGATTTCATTTTTTTTTAATTTGACATAACAGATTTGTATTTTATAGAGCAATAATTGAGGAAGGCTTTAGGCTATTAAACATCACGCTACCACCAATACGAGCAAAACTGTATGGAAAAAGTTACATAAACGAGTAACAAAGTCGCGGACACAGTATTAAATACACCGGACATGAAGGGGAATATGTACAAAATGACATAGAATCTTTAATAGTACTGGGACTAAGTAAACGGAAAAGAAATGTTTTGTCAGTAGATTTAAGTTCCAACTAGTAATATGTAAATGACAGTAATACACAGAACAGTGAATATCTACGTCAGTCATCTAACAAAACTAATCTACATTTATAAACTACCAATAGATACACAATTATACCAAAATGAAACGAGTTACGTATTAAGAATTTTGCGAAAGTTAACGGGGTTACTTGAGGCAGTTGGTAGTTTTGAGCTAGTTTCATAATTTTGAAAAAACCCATGCTGTCATTTTGTTTTGCAAGATGGTAGGTAGAGTCTTTTCTAATGCCCACCTGGCAAGCTACAACCCTCAAGTAAAAAATTAGCGTGTCCACCATCTTGGGCCACATCGTCACTTAACATCAGGTGAGATTGTGGTCACAACGCTAAACCTACAAACTATAAAACATTGTACATAAATGGGACTTAATTATAGGTAGGTATATTATGATTAAAAAAACAATTCCAACACGTACTTTCGAGCTTTTATAGTTTTGATAAAAACTAAAAAGGCCGCACGTAAGGTCAACCATTATTAACACACATCCGAGGTAAAAATTATCTCTTGATGCTCTTGCTTTTATAGATGATTCGATTAGATAAGCAACTATGCACAGTAAAGCTCCTAACCAGATCACTGTAGAAAAACCTGTAAAAATAGGATAGGTTTAATTCATACTTGGAGTTAATTTAAAAAAATGTATATCTAATATTTAGGTCTTGTTCGTTCGTACCTGTACAAAGAGATCGAAAAAGCACAATTGGCCATCCCCATTCGGTAGCTGGTGTAAGAGTATTTGGTCCAAAGTATTCTAATAATTTCTTCGCGTTCGAACTTGTCAAACCATTAACAGGGTTCGTTTTTAACAGCTCGTACAACTCTTCTAATTTTTTATATAAGTGTAGTATTAAAATTAGTTTCCTAAATGGTCTTAATTACTATTACATATAGACAGGTATGTTTTAAGTTCAAGTCAAGATTAATACAAATATTAATTATTATACAAACACGTATAAAACTTTGAGTTTTTAAATCTCGATTCCATTTCGTGTAGCTTTTATATCTATGGGTATTTGTTTTATTTTTATTAATACTTTTTACATTCTATTACATCTACAATTATTATAGCAAATTATTATAACCTTAACATACGTATTCCAACTTCAAACAATATTCAGATGATTTCAGTGTCAATGAACAAAATTTTCAATTATGTATAGGCTTTCGGATATACTTGGTTGTTATCGAAGTAGTCATATGAATTATTGAATTCAATATTAAAATGCTATTTTTTATTATTATTAGTGTATTATTTTATTATTAGTGTGCTTATATAATAGAGCAACATTTATGAGATTTACCTACATTATAATTTAATTTATAGATTTCATTTCTTTAATTTATATTTGTTAGATTTCAGTATTTTATTACGATACATAAAATAAAAAAATATGGTTGTAAAACTAAATTAATTTGTCAGTTTCTTTTATTTCATATCTTATATTAGCACTAATATAGATGTTATTGTATGAAAAACAAAGTAATCAACCTACAGTTAACTTCGACGTTTTAAGAAGATAGTCGATTGATGTTAAATATACTTTTTTATAGTTTATAGGTTCAGGGTGATAGCCACAATCTCACCCGATTTTAACTGACGATGTGGCCCAAGATGGTGGATATGCTAAGCCTAGAGAAGAGACTGGCTCTGAAGTGCAACTGTCGGAACTCATCTATAGGTATTTGGCGGCAGATTTTACACATGAGGGTGGTAGTTAGCCTGACGGGCATTAAAATAAGCTCGACCACCAGGCTATCGTTTCATCACAAAGTTTCCTTCGCCGAAAGTTCAAAGTCATTGCAGGTGAATTCAAACTCACGTCCATTGACGCGGCTTTCGTACACAATACCAACTGAGCTATCATCGCTTCAATGGTAAACTGTATTTAAATTTCATATTGAGCATACAAGCTCGGAGTAACAATATTTCGAACTCCATAGTCGAGGAAAGAACTTTCCTCAGCACGTAAAAAATATGTAATATCTAGTCACGGTGGAATTGTAGTAAAAATTATGTATTTATTTTAAACCACAGCATAATTACCACTAATTAAAATTATATCGCCTGAACCTATAAGCGTGTTTAGGCAACTACACATGAAAGCCAGACCTCCTATATCAAGTTTGTAACGTACCTATTACCATCTCAGATATCATCATTTTAAACCAGGTGATAATAGTATTTGAACGCGAACCTATAATAGTCCAGGATCCACCGTTCAATTTTTTTATTGATTAATATCATGCTAATTTTCCGTAAGTAGCTTCATTTTGATGAGACGTCAAACTTTTCTCTTCAAGCATTTTAGAGTGTGGTAGCTAACAGGTGCAGCAGGGATAAATATGTCGATTTCATGACACTCAAAGATGTATTACTACCAAGACTTTTTTTTTGTTTAAAAATAAAGATTAAATTACCTAAAGTATTCGAAAAAATATTTGTCCTACAAAATGTATGATTTGGTCAAAGAGTCCCTTTCTTCCAACATGTATCGACAACGAGGTCATCAAAAAGGATGACTAACCAGCTGTTTTTTTTTTCTGTTGCTCAGTTCATATTTATATAATTAGATAGCCACGTTGTTCTACAAATTACGTGGTACGTTATCCCGGTCCTACGCTCAAAAGGTGTTAATACCAGAAGACCATTTTCCCATTACTAACTGTAAGACAAAAATATTACATAATAGGTTAGTGTGTTCTCGGTTCAAATATAACAATGTCCTACAAGAAAATAGGTATGTATCACTAGTCCGACAAGAATCGTAATTTTTTCGTTTTCCTATTTGTAACATATAGTGAAAGTATCTTTTTTTAACTTTAAATAACTATATTTTCCAGCAGCTAGGTACAAACATTTGTGTTTATACATATAAAAAAAAACATTAATCTTAATCAAATTCGTCTAATAAATCTTCGGTACTAACATCACTCGCATCTTCAGCTCCTGCATTTTCCTCATTCATAATATCTGACTCTGTAATAACATGAAAAAATTAAATAAATTACTGAATAGTCAGTCAATAAATAATAATAGTAGTAATAGCGTACCTTGTAAGTCAGCAGATAACTGTTCAAAAGATGGTTTTGTTTTTTTTTTAATATTTATGTGAAAATAATTATCTTAATAAAATAATTATCCTGTATTTTCAAAATTAATAAAAAAAAGTTTTGGTTAACTTACCCTTCATAAGACAAATTATTCATATTTCACTCCAAATTCTTTGTAGCAAGAGGAATGATGACCTATCTCTTTGTTATTCCAATTTTCAAGCAGTACAACATATTGATATTTGTGCTCATAATGCTTTGGAGCAGTTAAAAAAGTTTTGCAAGAAAGCCCGATGTCTATAAAATTTCTTTACTTCTGTTTTCTCTCGAAAGTAGAGTTTTCACAAAGCAAATTATACAACACAAAAACAATCTTGTTTCTCGAGAAACAAACACGTAGTCGACTGATTTTTTTTTGCACGGTTATGGTCGATGACAATGTGGGATACCTGATACACAGCAATGCTGTGCGCATGCGTAGCAGTGTGAGACTCGGCTGTAGAAGCAAATTGCAGGAAATAGATCGATTGAAAAAAATTGGCCTAGTGGCATCTTTATAACGATATGGCGTTATTTTCTAGGGCAACTCCACAGTTAAGGAGGTAGTATGTAAGTTGCAAAAACGCTGTGTTAGGGCAATGTTTGGGCTTAAAACTACTGGTGGATGTAAACCACATTTTGAGAAATATAAGATCCCAACACTTTTTGTGCATCAAAACTCTCAATACTTTCCACGGCTTTCAAATTTAGTTACTCGCAACAGACGTGATAATTCTCAGTTACGTATTCGCAGCTCTAGGACTGCTCTTATGTGGAAACGTATTTTTTTATAGCACCTAAAATTTATAAGACGCCTTTAAAGAAAGTTAAGAAACTTATTTAGAATTAATTTAAAAAAATTACGCAATTCTACACAATATTAATGACTTTTTACATAATCCATAATAATATAACATTTCTTATTCAAATGTATGTAATGTACTCGTATAAATGTGTTTCAGTAAAAAATAATACTAATTAGTTTGGACATTTTATTATTTTTATAGATATTAAGCATATTATGCTATAATTTTTTGTAACGACTATGTATTTTAATTTTAATTTAATTGTTTAATCACTTGCACACCACAAATTGCAGAATATGATGTAACTATTTTTATAAATGTACGAACTGTATTGACCATTTTCAGACAAATTAATAAAATAAAGCTATTGTAATGTATTGTATTGTATTTAATTTCGTAAATTTCAAATATGTATTCAATTGGAGTACCGCGATACGTACAATGCAATTTGTAGCTCAATGTGGCTGTTAAGTTAAATAAATATGAACTAAGCAACAGAAAAGAAATCAGCTGGTATGTTATCATTTTTGATGACCACATTATCTATAGATGTTGGAAGGTGAGAACTCTTTGATCAAACCACACATTTTGTAGGACAAATATATTTTCGAATACTTTAAGTAATTTTATCTTGAGATTTAAACGAAAAAAAATCGCTGTTACCCCTGTTAACTACCACAATCGAAAATGTTAGTAAGACAATAGTTGGGCGTCTCATCAAAATGAAGCTACTTACGGGAAATTAACTTGATAGTAATCAATAAAAAATTGTATGGTGGATCCTGGACTATATATAGCCTTCCTGTAAAAAAACTAATACCAAAAAAACGGATCCTATATATTAATAATTATATTTCTAAGAATTTGGTATTCTTTTTATTAAAAAAGACAATAGTATAGGTATATATTACACAAATTCAGTAGGTAGTGGATTTATAAATTTGCCGTCTATGGGCTGAATTCATTTACCGCATATAATGCTGCTTTCATTAAAAAATAAAAATTGATAGTCAGATTGAAAATTAATAATAGTGGTGCGGAATAAAAGCCTGCTTCTGCATTTGCCCGCGCAGGCTAGCGAGCCTTCAGGAAATCCACCATTGCATGAATGTAATGAGATATTAACGGCGATATTGGAAGTGACCGTGGTCAATGAAATATGTAGAGTAGGTACAAATTATTTACCTAGCGGTATAAGATGTAGTTGAGTTTGTATTTCTTGCTTCAATATATGAAGACGAGTGCTGCTTAAATCTCTTGGCCTTAATCCTTTAGGCTTATAAGGGCGAAACAGATCTGATATAGAAGCTGCACTGGAACTTTTAGAATCCATTTTTATAAACCAACGAACTTTCTTTAGGATATCAATATATTGAATCAAGTAGGCTATGGTGAGAATTAGTAAGAGATAAAAAGTTGCCTGAACATTATTTCGATTTATAAACTACATAATAGATTGCGTTTTGATAAAACAGATCATTGAATTGTTAACTTTAAAGTAAATGTAATTGTTAAAACTATATCTTTAAACACATTTAAAAACTATAATGAAGTACAAAATTTACTTGTATATAATTTTATCAAATTCTATTTGAAATTCAGTCCTTAAAACAAAATATTTAAAGTAACTTGCTATAACAGTGAAACAGAGTATTAGTATTTATTTTGTTGTCATAGTAAATTATCGCACAAAGTTTTTGCTATCAAAGATCACATTTTAAACCAAAAAATGTAATAATAAAGTAATATTAAGGCAGGTAATTCTTAATGTTATCGTAGAAATTCGAAATATTTGTATTATATGAAGCTTACGTAAATGGTTGTTTTTTATAACCATTTCAGTCAATTGTTAATTATGTGTGGGTGTTTACAGTGAAAGTCTAAATTTATTAAAACAATTTTATTGATATTATGAACACCTCAGATTAACACCGATAACAATAAAACTCAATTAGATTTCACACAATGTACCTAATTATTACAATGAAGACAAACATGAATAAATAATATCAAAAATGAATAACTTATTATGCTAATGTTTTTTTTAACAATGTTTCACTAAAAGTATTTGCTATTTACCTAGGAAAAAATACCTTGTATTATAAAAAAACCTTTTACCTTTATTATATAATAACAAATTTTTTCCTTCATCACTTGCTTAATAAACACCTTTGATCAACTTATTACACTTTGAAGCTAGTACTACTACTTAATTGTTTTGTTACCTTATTCCTCGACTGTTGAACCAGAACTGACCATATCGTCGACGATATTCAAAAGAGAAGGCAATGTATTTCCGGTGAGAGATAAATTGAGAGACTTAACGAGTACAAAAGTGATAATTCGAATATCATTTAAGTTAATAAGAATACTATAAAGACCATATTAAATCACTAAAATTAAAGTCATATGAATATACTGCCACTTCTATTTTCCAAACCACCTTACAGTCATATGAATATTCTGCCACTTCTATTTTTCAAACACTGTAGTTGAATCATTTCATTAATTAAAAGTATGTAGTATTATTTTCTAGTATCGTTACGTCTCCACGCCAATAAGCAGTAGACGTGGTATTTAACAAAATATTTAAAAAATTCTGACAAAAATACTATGACTATAACAAAGTACTTTGTCTAACACGTGTCAATAATATTCATGTTATTAGTTATTCACCCAGAATATCCGCAACAGACTCCAGCGAACATATCCATCCAAAGGTTGCCTACCGTAATTGAACGATTGCATCTGAAACTAAACATAATTTCAAAACATTTTTTAAATAAATATTTTCCGTGAAGTGTTTGTCATTAAGTGTTGTTTTCATGGGTATATACTTGTCTATTAGAACACAATAAGTAATTTTCTTTTGCTGTTGGTTCTGGGGCAAGTAATGTATGGAAGTAGAACATTGTATTTTAGTAAAATTATACTTAGGAATATTAAACAATTTTATAACTTCCATAAACCCAGTATTGTAACCAACTCACTCAAATCCAGCCAGCAATCATAGCCAACTCAAAAAAATGCAACGACTAACTTATTCAGTATCAGTCGGTAAACATACCCGTCCAAACAAAATCCAGAAAATAGGCTAGTACGCCTGTTAATATAATAATATTACACATATAGTATCCGACGAGTAGCATACCCGCCCAAACAAAATCCAGTAAGTCCAGTAAGCCTTTTAATATAATAATATTATACATATAATCATAGGTGTATAATTATTATGAAAAGTTAAATAATAGAATTGCCTAGTATGTGAATCCGTTCATAACCATAACGATTATAATATTGCATTTACCAAAACTAGTCCTTTATATTATTATATTCTTCAATAAATTCATTCTGAAGCATTCATTAGAAGAAGATAAATAATAAAATTTCCTAGTATGTGAATCCGTTCATTACCATAACGATTATAATATTGCATTTATCGAAAACTAATCATTTTTATTGTTATATTCTTCAATAAATAAATAAATTCAAACCAGTGATATGTAAGTTTCATATCATTTATTTCAGTCATTTATTCATACATTCAACATGGACACGGCAGGCCGTGCCAGATACTATCGAGAGTAGCCCTGATCAAGCACTGACACGACCATCCATGCCCCAACGTATCCGTGCATTACACCATAAAAAAGCAGCCCTGACTTAATATAATGCATAACACTCATTGTTGAAAGCATAAATTAATTATTTCATAAAAAAGTATAAAGCACCACACAATAATTAGTAGGGTCCAAAGCGTACCAAATGCTATAGGAGAGTAGCCCCGATCTAGCAGATACGCCAAGCCCAATTATATATATAGCCCTGACCTGACATGATGTGAAGTTTCTTCGAAAGTATCATGTAAGATGCATAACAACCTTTATGTGAACGTTTTAAACCACAATATGCTCATATAGCTTCGGATAATTTTCATAATATCAGTTAGTTTCATAATCTTTGTTTGGCAAATCAAATATAATAAATATGTGATAGAATTCAATACTAAATTAATATAAACTATTATGTCATAATTAAAGTGATATATTTTACGCTAATTCCTGGCGTTACTAATGTTTTAATATCAAAGCGAATAATAATCGTTAACCAGTTCATTCTATTCTGACAAAACAACTTATAACTTATAACATCGTAAATATCACTATTACGACAAACATTACATAAATATATGTACTGTAGTACCAACCATCTTGGTTTCTTTATCACACTTCTGAATTATTATAAAAAAATCTTTTACCTTTATTTTATTATAAAAAACACCTTATTCTTTTATCACTTGCTTATTAAACTATTTTGATAAACTTATTGCACATTGAAACTAATACCACTACTTATTTAACGATAATATTCCTCGACTGTTAAACAAGAACTGACCATATCGTCGACGATATTAAAAAAAAAAGCAATGTATTTCCGGTGACAAATATATTGAGAGACTTAAAAAATACAAAAGTGACAACAGGAAGTTCACTAAATTCCATTTAGATCATTCGAATATCATTTTAGTTAATAAGAATATTATAACGACCATATTAAATCACTAAAATTAATTACAAAAATAGAAATCATGACAAATGTTTATAAGCCACTAGCTATTCACTATAAAAGTAGCCAGCTAATAGTGTATTTGTTATATGGTGAGTATAAATAGTGTAGGAGTAACCATAGAAAAACATCTTTGCAAAATTTTATCTGACTATAACTTATCCAATAGCACTGGTGTCAGAAATACCTATATCCTATTATATAATGTACAATTTAGTTGGTAAAATTTCATCTAAGGCCAATTTACAGTAGCTCTAAAGAAACCTATTCTAGTCAAACATTGTTCACTTACACTGTATGAAACATAATTTGCAGTGTACACATACAACATTTAAAGTTTATTTGTATGATGAAGTTAAAAAAATAACATCTTTGGACTCCACAGATCACATTGCTGACAAATATAATACAAAAACGAAAATATTCCTTTACTGTCGGGAGCTGACGTAGTAGTAAATTATGAGTTATTTCAATTTAAAGCGTCATATGTATTTTTTTTCTAGAAATAAATATATAAAAGTGTCTATAAAATACCGGATGTAGCCTTAGTTAAGTGTTCTTTATTCATACGCATATTAAAAAAATATCTAATGTTAACTCAGTGATCGAAATTCGAACATACAATTTTATTATTGAAGATTGGAGAAATTTCTTGACAAGTTGGGAAGAACTGTTACCGAAATTTGTGTATTGATAACATTAAAGTTCCTCAATAATTACTAAACAAAAAGAAAGTCGTTTGATGAACAGAGGAGGCAAAAATCTACTGAATTGTTCTGTTTTTGGCTATTTATACGTAGATAATTATTTATTTTATTTTTTATATAAAGCACCAATAATATGCCATTCCTTAAAATTAAAAATACATATAAAATTTCAAGTACAAATGTAACCTTAATTATAGGTGAGTATGGACACATATTTATTGTGTGAGCGACACATACATAGTATAATTTTACAACAAAAAAATAATATTGAACTAACTAGACTAAATTACGTAAAATTAAAATTAATTAAACTTAAATGAAATAAAATGAGATTAAAATTATATAACAAATATAAAACTACTTCATCAGATAGACGGACTTAAAGGTGTTTATGGTATTACTAAATACATCAAGATCTGTTTTTTTTTTTTAATAAAATAAAGTATAAAGGAAAATTTTGTATCAGTTTATATGTAAATTTACTTTTAACAAGGATATAGATAGTTTCAACATTTACTTCATTTAATTCTTTTGGTACACTAGCGCCAATGTAGTAATTTATTTAATTTTAAGCTTATGATTTTAGTGGAATTTTTGTTAATAAAACTGATAGGCATTTCCTCATCCTTATTTCCTTATTCCTGTATACGTAAAAACAATTAGAAGTCGAGTTATCAACTTTCACTATAGATAGCAGTATGTAGATATCGCCAACACGTTATGGAGTTAATAACGGAAGTAGAGGAATGCATGCCACCTGTTGATCTACAGGTGTATATAAATCATTGACGCTCAGTATGAAAGACAGAGTGTGTTGAAGTGTCATTGGCGAGGATCAGTTATTTTGTCGGTTGGCTTGTGTGTTCTGTTCTGTTCTGTGTAGTGTAGGGTTGTTAGGTAGGTTGGTCGGTTCTAGTTGTCGGTCTGTCGTGTGTAGGCAGGCAGGCAGGCAGGCTGGTCGGTCGGTTCTATTCATTTTATTTTCGGAACTAATCTTATTTCGCTGTTTGACAGTTGAACACAATCTCTTAAACATCCTTGTTCTGTATTAGTATTTTAAGTGCGGATACTGTAAATTATTTATAATTCTAATGTGTAAGTTAGGTATAAGTACGATAAGAATAGAATAAGTACGGTTATTTATTACTAATATTTTATTAACATGTATTTGTTCTGTATTAGTATTTTAAGTGCGGATACTGTAAATTATTTATAATTCTAATGTTTAAGTTAGTTATAAGTACGATAAGAATAGAATAAGTACGGTTAATATTTTATTAAGGTGTATGTATTAAGTGTGATGTGCATGTTATGTTATACATAGTTGTGGCATGTTTTGTGTGATGCATGTTATACGTAGTTGCGGTGTTAGTATTTGTTTGTTGTGTAGTGTATATAATAGTGCATGCCGGGGTGTCTTGTTTTATTATTGATTTTTTAATCGTTATTCTTAGTTCACAGGTTCGCGATGTCCACCAAGGGCATCTACTCTACTGGCAACGCTATGCACGTCGTACAGCTGGCGATACTTTGTACCAGGCCGTATTTGACGTATGGGTAAGTACGATGTATATTATTGATATAAAGGTGCGGCTTTGTTACAGATCTCCGGTCTAGGAGTCATTGCAAGCGTCAAGGGCGTCTGCTCTACCGGCAACGCTTTGCACGACTACCTCGTACAGCTGGCGGCACTTCGTATTAGGCCGTATATGACGTATGGGTAAGTAGGATGTATTTTTGTTTTATAGTAGATTGTATATATGTTTATTTGTTTTTTTTCTTTATTGTATTCCTTCGAGGGATGTTTCTAATTCACTTGGTTTTTTTTGTACATCCCTCTTATATGTATTTTAAAGCGGCAGTATCGCCGTGCACCGTGGGTCTCTCATTACATCTGGTAATCATTGTACAAACCTCGCGTCACGTCGTACATGTTGTATGGGTACCTGCGGTGTATCAATGTGCGAATGTTATACATATCTTTAGTGTATTACATCTCTTTGGTTTCTTTTACAGCTCTCGCGTCGGGGACTCATTGCAAGCACCGAGGACATCTACTCATACCGGCGCTTTTGAACACGCTTTGTACAATTACCTCGTACAGCTGGCGGCATTTAGTACCAACTAGGCCGTATGATGCATGGGTGAGTGCAATTTATTATTAGAATGGCCACAATCTCACCTAATGTTAAGTAACGATGTGGCTCAACATGATGGACACGCTAAACCTGTGGAGGGATTGGCTCACAAGTGTAACTGCTGGAGCACACCTATAGGTATTTAGCGGCAGATTTTTAATTTGAGGGTGGTAGCTTGCCAGGCGGGCATTAGAAAAAGCCCTACTACCATGCAAAGTAGTAGTGGTGATTTTCACCAAGCCATACCTAGCGCGTGGTACGGTGTTTTACTATTATCATTATAATGTGGTGATATACCAGGCTTTGCGTGGCGCGTGGTACGGTGTATTTTATTATTATAATACGGCGTTGTTTGTGTAGGCGGAGGACCTTCATCTCCAGCTCCCATTGCGTACACTAAGGACATCAGTCAAATAGGACCGGTATCCCGTATCCGGGGACACAGTGCAGGACTACCTCGTATAGCTGATGGCTATTCGTGTCCGCTATAGTTCAGGCGGAGTTACAATTTATGTTAGATTTGTGTAAGATACGGTGATAGGTTAGATTTAAGATGCGGTGATACGTTCGATTTAAGTTGCGGTCATACGTTAGATTTAAGATGCGGTCATACGTTAGATTTAAGATGCGGTCATACGTTGGATTTAAGATGCGGTTAGATTTAAGATACGGTCATAGGTTAGATTTAAGATACGGTCATAGGTTAGATTTAAGATACGGTCATGCGTTATATTTAAGATGCGGCCATACGTTGGATTTAAGATGCGGTTAGATTTAAGATACGGTCATAGGTTAGATTTAAGATACAGTCATGCGTTATATTTAAGATGCGGTTAGATTTAAGTTACGGTCATACGTTAGATTTAAGATGCGGTGGTGATACATTAGATTTAAGATGCGGTCATACGTTAGATTTAAGATACGGTCATGCGTTATATTTAAGATGCGGTTAGATTTAAGTTACGGTCATACGTTAGATTTAAGATACGGTCATACGTTAGATTTAAGATACGGTCATACGTTAGATTTAAGATACGGTCATACGTTAGATTTAAGATACGGTCATACGTTAGATTTAAGATACGGTCATACGTTAGATTTAAGATACGGTCATACGTTAGATTTAAGATGCGGTCATACATTAGATTTAAGATGCGGTTTAAGATGCGGTGATAGATTTAAGATTCGGATTAAAATATTGTTAATAATTGTTGATATTTTTAAGTTCGAACAATTGTATTCACATGACAAAAAGAGCGATTGCTGGAGAGTTTCTTTCATCGTTTCTTCTCTTCCAGAACGCCATGTTGTTTCCGAAACGGTAGTAGTGTTTTTCCTTCAAATAAAAGATTTGATTTGATTTTTGGTTTAATTTGGTAATTTAAACAACTTAAATACATAAATAGCAAATTATATGATGAAGAGTGTAAATATGCACGGGTATCTAAACCATTATGCAAACTAAAAAAATCTGAACGTTTAATGATTACAAAATCAATGTTATCAATGTTCTTTCACAGTCGACACACTTAAACTTTTAGACAGAAAAAACATGACACGGTGATTATCAATATCATAGTGGTCTTAGCAAATGGCGTGAAAATTATTTCTAGAATAAAATATGGCCAAAACTGGAGGAGCTTTCTGTTGTAAAAATATAAATAAACAAATATACACTTGTATATGTTCAGTGTAATGTTCAAACTGTTCAGTGTAATGTTCAAAAATACCTTATGTTTTAGTTATAAAACAAAAAACTGTTTTATCAATATTCGTGCAGCGATTCGTTTAGTACAAATTTTTAACTGTTATATCCTATCACGCAGGAACCCTATCGTTTTATGGAACAAAAAGTATGCTAAATGATGATCCGTAAAATTACCTAGCACCCTGCCACATTTTATTGAAATCTATTCAGTACTTTCTCAGTTATGCGCGTTCAACGGGACAGACTGACATTCTAAAACATATACTTTTGGCCTCTGTTTCGATAAAAAGGAGGCTCCATTTAAAATAAAAATAAAATATTGAATGTGCAAATTTTTTACCATTACAGTTGTTTTATATGTATAGATGCGGAAATGAGTTTGTTTGTTATTTATGCTTTCGCATCTAAACCGCTGAATCGTTCATGATGAATTTTGGTATAGAGATAGATTGTACCCTGGAGACAGTTATAGACTGCTTTTTCTCGCGAAAAACTTATAGGGAGAGGGATAACCTTTTTATTGCGCCACTTGATTTGCTTCACACTTTTAGAACATTTGTTTATAATTAATAAATAAGTATAAATAATTTCTTTTTTCAAACAACTCTTAAAAGCGGCTGTACGTATAATATAGAAAACTCGTATTCAAGAAACTAAAATTTGGCTGGTAGGCAGTTGATAGGCAGTAAACGTTAGCTCAAAAGGGTTTTTGAAAATTCACACATACCTGCATTGACCAACATTCTTAAATAAATAAAATAATATAATTTGATAGAAATATGATTTCCGTATCTTTTTTGTCAACAAGAAAGCAATATAAACGTGACTGAAGCTTTGGGTATAATCTACTACAAATATACATACAAATTTATTATTTAGAAATTTCCTTATTAATTGAAATGGTACTGACATGAAGTTTGTATTCAATAGTTAAAATTAATTACCATTGCCTTAGGTATAAACAAAACTAATCACAGGTTGCACTTTACTATAACTTACTTTTTTTATTTATTACATTTACAACAGTATTCTTATTATTATTAGATGACCATATATTATTTAGCTCATTCATTTCCTTTTCATTGGTTCTGAGTAGTTGATCCAGTATCTCTCCTCTTATCAACTTTTTAGTAGCTGTTAATGAATTTGTAGGAAGTTTAGATACTTCCATTATCTTATTCCATACTTTACTTTGTAGTTCTTTGGGTTGATAAAGATAGTTTACAAATCCACAATCAAATGCTTCTTTTGCAGACATTTTATGATTAAACAGCAATAATTCTGCAGCCTGAAAAATAAATAGTATAAAATCAGCTATATATAAGATAAAACCATCTACATATCAGATTGCATCAAAAAATTTTGAACTCCATTTAGCATACATAATATTATTTCATTACTCTATTTTTTGAAACAACAAAAACATTTTACTGTTAGGCTGTATCAACGTGATATGACGTGGAAAACATACTTTTCTCTAGAGCAAGAACTTATAAAATATATTTTAATAATTCAAATAAATTAAATTGGACAACCACAGATATTATGAACTTTATTTGTACAATTTTCTCAATTTCTAATATCTAATAAAAAGTATCTACCAATACACATAAATCAATACCCTTCTCATTATAAAATGGTTTTTGTTCTGTAATATAAGAGTCACTTTCACAAGTACAGATGTAAAATTAGTCCACTATAATAGTAAATAACAATTAATACCTTCCTATCACCAATTAGCCTTGGAAAAGTTAATGTTGAACATCCTTCAGCTACAATGCCCAGCTTTGTAAATGGTGTATAGAAATATGACTGAAACAAAAAATTTTTTCAGGCCTAGCTCAATATATCTTATTGTTGGAAATACTTAAAAAAATCCTAAAATATTTAAGCCCTTATTATTAATACTAAGTGTTTCACCAAGGCGTACAATAGTTTCCTGTTTAAAATACATATAAACTTTAATTTTTTTCTTCAATGTTCTACACCTCAGAGGCATTTTATGGTATAATCTTCGTTAATGATAAGAATTTTTTAGAATTGAATACTCAATAAAAGTCTCCTATGTGGCATAATAAGAACTCAAACTGGCAGGGTAGTACAGGTAACTAAGCCAATTTTTTCAAGATATTCTCATATTTTGCCTGTGTCTCGCAAATGATAAGAGCTACAGAAAAATATGAATTGCTAACATCAATATTTCCCTGGCATATTGGGATTTTAAGTTAAGGTACTATGGAGTTTACTGTTATTAGTGATACTAAAGTTGTTTGAACAAATTTTATGACATTTATCTTCAGCATAGTATTAAAAATTTGGAAAAATTCAAAATATCAACAACAATTTGTTTTTGGTTGTCCTTATACATTTAATAGGTGGACACCTTATGGCTCATCATATGATCTTCCTTGTGGTGCATTAAGTGACCAAACCAGGCCAGGTAGATTTATCACATTTTTTTAATGTTTCAATTACTTTACATGACCCTCATATATACTTTGAATTTTTAATATTGGAGTTTGATAAGCATTTTGTTTATTTTATTTATTCATGATGATAACACAGTACATCTGTTTATATTCATATTATAAAGTAGAAAAGTTTGTTTGTTCAAAAGCATGCTAATCTTAGGAAACACCAGGCAGATTTCAAAATATCATTTTGTATTTGACAAAGTAATCATTGATAAAGGCTATTTAACATCACACCACTACCAATAAAAGCAAAGCTATATTGAAAAATTTACAAATAATATTTTTCTCTTATACTTTTTTAAAATAAATTATATATTTCATTTTTTCATTGAACTAGATAAATGAACAAATGATAATAAAAGATTTAAATAAAAATTGTTGATATACTCACATTTTCAGAAGCAAAAACTAAATCACACAATGCTAAAGTTGTAGCAGCAATACCAATAGCTGGTCCGTTTACAATTGCCACAAGAATTTTTGGAAACATTATGAAAGCTTTAATAAACTCTTTAAGTACATCAGCTTTTTTTTCAGTCTCATCTACAGAACTAAAGTCATTTCCACTACTAAAAAAGTCTCCTGTACCTGTTATTACCAGTATCGAGACATCATTATCCACTGCAGCAGTATTCATGACATTCTTGACTTTAATATACATATCTGTATCTATAGCATTTTTTCTACTGGGTCTATTGTACCTCAATACCTTAATACCTCCTTTGCTATACTCAATTATAGTCTCTGTGTCCATCATTATTTAGAGTAATAGACTTTTACTGGATTTTTAATCTGAACGTTTAATAAGAACTAGCTTGATGATTGATCTGCAATTGAATTTACAACATCTACATTAAAATTCATCTTCTTGATCGAGCGTTTCTTGGAGTCTTATATACAAAAACTTGAACATAGAAACATCGATAAAAATTCTACCCAAATCGTTAAGAGTGGTTTCAGTAAAATAAACATTATATCCATCTGTACTCACTTATAGTATAAGTTATAGCGTTTCTATTAAAAAAAACGCTTTATATTACTCGACCTTAGCACTTAAGGAAATTATCTTTCACAGATAAAGATCGCTAACGAAAAGAAATAACAAAGTCTTCTACTTCTTTTTTATTTAATGACCACCTGTGTGCACACACAATTTTGCCAATGTCACGTAGGAATAACAAAGTCACCAAATATATGGGATGACACGTGTCAAAGTGATGTGAAGTGTATCACCCTTAATATCAATAAGACTCAGAGACAAATAAAAATTAATGAAGCCAAATCAAGGATGAGCATAATGATTTGAATGTAAACAATCGTTTACTAGCTGATATAACCGTTTTCAAACTTAATAAGTCTCACAAATCGATTTCAATAGATTTTTTTTATTTTTGTGGACAACCCGTTTTTTTTTTATTATTCGAAAAACTGCTAATTTTTTATATAATAATAAAACAAAGATATCAATGTTAACAATTTTTCAAAATAAAAATAGTTTAAGTATAGTAAATTAACCAAAACGACAATTTTCTGGTTTTAAAACATAAGCATTTAATACATATGATTATTCCGACCGTTTTCGGCCATAGCGACCACTTTGACCTCTAGTACGAAAGCGGTCAAGGTGCACAAGTGTAAGTGCAAGACACTGGTCCAATTATTCATACTTGTCCTTCTGGACTCAGTGGGACGGAGACCGTTACAACTGGAGAAGGACTCAGACAGATGGTACAGCATCACGGTGAGAAAGTTACAAGGGGTCAGTACTATCTCACACTCCCTTAATCGGCTTTTACGATACTCATGGGAAGATATGGGATAGTGCAATTCTACTCTGCCGACACCACACAGCTAGCATAATAGCATAAGCAGTAACACAAGTTTCTTTAAACGATTATAATTAGCAGCATTGGGATTCTGTCTCGAAATGCCTATAATATTTCCTTTATATTATATTTTAGTGAATGTGTAAATGATATAATTCGACAATAAAAAAAAAAAAAAAAAAAACAAATTATCGATAAGAAAATCTACATTAAAATGATAAATATTGATTCTGTAAAAAAAAATCACATCCCTGGGCCGAATTGAACTGGAATAGAAGGTCACCTTGATCTTCGATATCTTCTTTTCAGTTTCATTATTTAAACTCATAAAACGCATTCGTATTATACAGAAGGGTGTTCGTAGCAAATTTAATTGTAATACTAATAATTGTAATACCTTAATTATTTTATATTTAACTTTACAGTATACTTATGCATTTTAAGCACAAAATAGTAATACTCCGATCATGTGCTTATGTTGATACAAATAACATGTATAAATTGTAATCGTTGCGAGTTTACTGAAAACTAAGAATACATAATATGAATACCATACTATTTCCTAGTTTGTGAACCGTAACCGATACTTTACTTTTTTCAATAAGGAGCTTCCTTGGTTTTAAACAACCATTTCTTCACAAAAGTACGAATTGGAATAGGAATGTTGAAATTGTTTCATAGATTCTATAATAAAAGTAACGGTCTTTTTTATATTTTAAAGTGTTATCAGTCAAGAGATTTTAGAAATTTCAGTATCTCCAGTAATATGTTCAAGTCATTAGTGCTTAATCTCCAGGAGGCTACTCCAAGTCAAGTTCAAGATTTCTTGAATTCTTTTGACACTGTTTTAACAGACTGTGATGGTAAGTACCATTTTATAATTCATTGACACTATTTTATACAGCAAAGAGTGGTGTACCCCATGTACTATGCACCATTTAAACATAAAACTATTATTGAAATAAAATTAATGAAAAGGCTCGTTAGCATGCTTTATAAATTAATTAATATTTTCTGATATTCATATTGTTAGGTTTATTTATTACATAACAGTAATATTGTATTATTAAATATTTGTAATAATAAATTAGGGTACTTAAGTCAAACTGTCAACTGATTAATCGAAGTACTGCACTTAAAACATATTGTAAATATTTGAAGTAATAAGTTAGGATATTTTATGGTACTATAAGTCAAATTGTCAACTGATAACCGAAGCACCATACTTAAAACATATTGTAAATATTTGAAGTAATAAATTAAGGTACTTTAGGGTTCTATAAGTCAAATTGTCATCACCTACTAATCTGAAGCACCATACTTAAAACATATTGTAAATATTTGAAGTAATAAATTAAGGTACTTTAGGGTTCTATAAGTCAAATTGTCATCACCTACTAATCAAGGACCCGAACTTAAAACATATTTTAAATATTTGTAGAAATAAATTAGAGTACTTTATGGTACAATAAATAAGTCAAGTTGTCAACTGATTAATGGGAGCGCCACATTTAAATACTAGACGGCTGTTGAAGTCGGCTCGATTCGATCGGAAGTCGTTGTTCTGTGCTGTATAGAGTAAGACGTGCAAAGTAGAAGTTTGTGAAACAATATAGTTTTGTTACCTAGAGGAAGTTCTGTATTTTATACGCCCATATACCCTGACCTAAGCCTTTAATATATACATTAAAATTTACAGCTGTTTTAGGATAAAAAAAAACATTACTATTGAATACTATATTTATTTTATTTATTTCTAGTTTACTTTAATTTTTTATTATATATTCTATTATACTGAAGCATATATTGTGCATGTTTATATTTTCAGGTGTTTTATGGATTGATAATAATGCTATACCTGGTTCAGCAAATGCTATGAATTTTTTTCGTCAAATAGGAAAGAAAATATTTTATGTCACAAATAATTCAACTAAAATTCGTAGAGACTTTGCTTCTAAGGCTCAACAGTTGGGGTTTATTGCAAATGAGGTAAGTAAATCACTTAAATTCTATCTTGCTATCACTGAAACATAATAAAATATATGTAGTATGGAAAATTGAGTGCCTCTTAGTTATAAAGAATCACACAATTTACTTTATGAACATGGAATTCACTAAGCTGTTTAAACAGAAAACAAATATGTTCTAAAAGGTGGATTATATCCATTACATTGTTAAAGAATCACATATTGTACTTTATGAATATGGAATTCACTTAGCTCTTCAAACAGAAAACAAAGATGTTCTAAAAGGTGTGATTATATCTATTAAATTGTTTTTATTACTGTTTAGTTAAAATGAACTGTAAAATTACTATAGTTCTAACTGCACACTTACTGCAATTCTGCATTTCTGACATGACAATATTTTAATAACAATCTGAGTAACATAGACAATAAATTGCAATAAAAAAAATTTTTGTCTTAAGCTCACACAACAGAAGTGAAACATCACTATACCTCTCTCCGAGAGACAACTTTACTTAAATGAGTGTCATGAAGAAATTCTTCAGTGAAATGAGTGCAGATCAGAATTTTAAAGCCCTTCCATAAGAAGTTTATCTTCAAAATTATATCAATGTGTGTAAGACTGATATTTAATTTATTATCAGTCAAGTTTTAACTTGGTACTTTGAGTTTCAAGTGTAGAATAGTAAAATTTAGAATAATTTTTGGCATCTACATAAATTTATTAATATAATTATTATATACTTTGTTTTGTAATTATGGTGCCCTATAATCATCTTATCAAAACAATTATTTTTAAATCATAATCAAGTCATGAAAATCATAAATGCAATCAATTTCTCAGGATTATAGACACTGTATAATCTGTATTAATGTTTTATAAACATAATGTATATGTTGGTGTAATACCAGTATAGTCTTCTCTATTTTACAGGATGAAATCCTCTCCACAGCATATTTAGTAGCACATTACCTTAAAGGTATAGGGTTTACGAAGAAAGTTTATCTGTTAGGAACTAATGGAATTGGTGAAGAATTGAAAGCTGTTGGAATTAGACACATAGGTGTTGGTGTAAGTACAAAATAATAGTATAATATGATTTATTACTGTGTAGGCAACTTTGCCAATGTCAAAGTATGTAATATATCTATTTTCAAACTTAACTGTAATAAGATGGTAACTCCTTTGTTCAAGGCTGTCTTTAATAAATCAGAAGTCCTGTGCACATTAGGATAATGGGAAGCCTATAACCTTGTCAAAGCACCATTTTGTTAGAAAAGACAAACTAAATGGATAAGTGAGCTTCTACATTTAATTTAAATTTCCATCCACATTAACTTATAAACTCATTTAGCATTCACAGGTTAGTTCTTAATTTTGAAATAGGCAGAATTGTTAACTATTGAACGAATAAATAATAAATATTTAAAATTGATAATTTAATTTAATAATTACATGCCTGCCAATATTCAAAATTATCCAGGGAATATTTGTGACAACTTAAAATGCATATTTTTCTTCTCAATTCACTTATACACTATAGTCAAACTCTGTGATGTAAAAAGCTGACAAATTGATATATTATAGAGTCAAATAATATCAGTTTAATAGTCAGTAATCTTCAAATACTGTTTTTTTTCCAGAAGTTTTTCGCTGATAATTGGTTAAACACCCATGTTATGTACGTTACACTGAACCCCCTGAATATAAACTAAAATTGTGAAAGATTTGATATTTTAATTTAGGTAAATAGCAGCATTACTTGATGCAAGATTTTATAATAGCAGACTTCTTTTTCACATTTGTTCAAATAGGTATAATGGAAAATATAAACAACAATAACCATGTCATGTCAAACCACTAATGGTTAAATAATTTGAAAGTGATGTATTTATTATTAACCTCTAGTCCATTGAAGTTGAAGTTTATCTTGCAGGGATGTTAACTCAGTTCGTAGTGTGCAATGTGGCTCCATCAAGGAATGTGAGTTCGAATCTAATGCAATGAGCTTCAGCTTTTGGTGAAGAGAAACATTGTAATGAAACTATAGTGGTGGTGGGGTTTTTCTAATGCCCGTCTGCCTAGGTACCCTGCACAAATTGAAAATCTGCTGCCAAATACCTATAGGTGTTTTCAGGCAGTTGTACTTGAGAACTGGTCCTCCACTAGGCTTAGTATGTCCACCATCTTAGCCTACATCGTCACTTAACATGAGGTGAAATTGAGACCATAATTCTATGACCTTAACTATAAAAAAGTATCCTGAATGTGGCAATTATACCAATGCCTTTCTCAATGAGAGGCTTTGTCAATTATTAATATATTTATAACAATATAAAATACAAAAACATTACTTATTATCTCAGACTAATTTATCTTACAGCCAGAACATGTAAAGCCAGATTTTAAAAATCTAAAACCATCAGAACTTGATCCTGAAGTGGGAGCTGTTGTTGTGGGCTTTGATGAGCATATAAGCTATCCAAAGTTAATGAAGGCAGCATGTTACTTATCATCACCGGAATGTTTATTTATTGCAACTAACACTGATGAAAGGTTTCCTAAAGCTGGGTCCATCGTAGTACCAGGTACTGGAACATTAGTTAGGGCTGTTGAAACATGTTCAGAAAGAAAAGCATTGGTGCTTGGAAAACCGCATGCATATGTGAGGAAGTTTCTAGAATCTTGTGGACTCAACCCGGAAAGGACTTTAATGATTGGAGATAGGTAATAATTGCTAATCATCATTAATTAAATTTAAATGCTGTGTTCATTAATCACGTTCATCAAATAATGGAATAGTTATTTACTATTGTCTCGATAAAAGTGTATTGTCTCGTGTACGGACGCAACGAACGTGAGTTCAAATCCACCTACAATGAGCTTGAGCTTTCGGTGAAGGAAAACATCGTGTGGAAGCTACCCAGCAATCGTTTCTTGTTCGCGCTCCGGCAACAGCTCAACCCCATGTTCGGTCACTTAGTGACACCCTTGCGCAAGTTGGCCTTTCGTGCTGAGCGCCCGTCGCGCCCGACCACAGAGATCGGTGAACCTGTGAAAGTGCCGTAGCTAACAGTGGTAATACCTTAAAAAAATATGTAATAGTAATATTGATTCTTCCTCTTTTTTATTCTTGGCAACTCAGTCCTCTTTCGAGACCATTACTGCTATTTTCAAACGATAAAATTTTGGGTATTTTGGGCAGTGAAACTATCTTCAACCAGATGGTGACACTTTGGTTGAAGCTTTCTTGGAAGTTTTTGTGGCAACTATTATATTTTGTTCCGAATAATTATAAATAATTAACTTCACTTATGCTCATCAGGTACACTACATCACGTAATATGTCATATATATTATACAATACTGGGCTAAATAAGTACAGTAGAACCTCTATAAGTCGAACACCAAAGGAGACGCCAAAATATTCGAGTTGTAGAGCTTTCAACTTATAGAAAATGGAGGGTTTGAAGGGAAAGGAACAACATTTTTCTCGAGATTTGGAAGTTTTCTACTTATCGAGTTTCGACTTAACGAGATTGTACTGTATATGAATAAAAATAAAAATCATAACATGAGAAATCAAGATCCTGCCAAAAACTCTAATAATATTGACTGAGTTTGTATATTCAATTTGACAATTATTTACAGGTGCAATACAGATATCGAATTGGGGGTCCGTTGCGGTTTTCAAACGTTACTAGTTCTATCAGGTGTTACGTCAACAAAAGATTTAGAGAAGATTCGTAATGAAAACAAACCACCATTACCCGATGTTGTATTACCTAAATTAGGAGATTTACTTTCACTTATACCTTTATAATGCTGCAATATGTGACAATAATATAATGCTATAATTAGTGGCTGAATAAAGTTTAGATCAATTGTCAACAATTATTTATTTGTAAATGTTAATTAAACACTGTAGTATAATAATTACATGAGGGAGCTCTACTCTCTTAATATATAATCATTTAGCATTCTGCTAGTTACGATGCCTATCAGTTTATAATGCTTGTGATATAATTAGTCAATGTAGTCATTTGTAACTGTAAAGTGGAAATAAAATTTTACACATTAATTATTAATTAAATAAAATAATATAAAAATGTATCTTTGCTACTTTGCGTCTTAAGCTAATAGTCAATTATTACGTATATCTGCAATTACAATCAGTCTGAATAGATCAGAATTCAATGAAATATTTTCGATTGATTTTCTTTAAATAAAACACGTTCTTTAAAGTGTTGTTTTTATAATTTATTAAATACTTAATTTTCATTGTAATGCTTCAACTATTATTGAATATATAAGTATTAGATAGTAATTATTATGTTATTCGATTTTCTTTTTTGTTATAGATTGAATTATTTTCAATTGTAATACATTGTGGCATGGCATCCAATGTGTATATAGATTTATTTATATAAACTTAGGTACATAGTACAATTTATATAATAATTTTACTGTTTCCTTTTTTTATATAAAGGTTATTTTAAAATAAAATGAATATTTACTTACATATTGGTAAAATTTTAAGTAACTATATTCGATAGTATGTTTTAGTGTGCTTAATAATATGTTGTAAATGAAATATTATTTACACAAAATATTTATAACAATAAATAATCATATTAAATAATACAATATCATTTGTAAAGTAGTAAAAGAAAAAATGTTTTTTTTTGTTCACTAGAAACTCTAGAAGAAAATGATTTGAGTATTTAAATTATTCGGGCTTCCTTTGAGATTGTTAATTACGTAGCTAACTATTGTTACATATCTAATAAATATTTTGTTAAAATGATTGTATTAAACTAATTATTCAATGGGTTGTGTATTGACCAAAGCTTGTAGTTGTAGAAAAGAACTATTTTTTATAAATGTATGATATTGCGAAAAGAAATTGTAACAGCTATGGTATTTTGTAATTCACCGCCCGTCAGAGTTTTAATAAAAATATCAATTTCAATTTTCTTTGTTCTTTATGGTATTATTACTTACAATCTGTTTGCTGTCTCGATTTTAGCCGAAATCGGAGTAATTGTTCCTTATGATAGAAAAAATATAGTATATCTTAATAATTAATCTAATCTAGGACTATTAAGTGAGCGATTCTTGTATAAATATATATAAATTTCAAGTATCTCACGAACGGCTCGTAACGATTTTATTGAAATTTTGCATTTAGAAAGAGTTTTACTTTATAAATTCTCATATGTAGTTTCTTTTTTCGTGAAGACGTTTTTTCTTTCAACAAATTGTTCTAAAAATATTCTTTGTAATTAAAATAATCAGTTTTTACGTATATAAAATGTGGATGTGTAATCAATATGAGGTGCGAGGGGATAAAGTCTCCTGGAATGAAGTCGCGGGCACAACTAGTTGCTTCATTAGAGTACATTTACTATTGAACCTTGACCTTTTGAGATCCTCGAGAACTGCAGCCCCTTATAGAGCGTATTGATTACTAGAATTAAGATCGTCTAATTGTATTTATTACATAGCTCGAATAGGGAGGCATTTCAGCTTATTTGTACCACTTATAACCGTTATGCCACACTATACACCTATTAGTTTGATCCATCATACTCATAGTGGGCAGTAACGTATCCTTCTGGGCCCCGGAAGTTTTAAAGTAGCGATAGTTCAAAAAAAAAAAAACATGCGTGCGTACAAAGTACACATGTCAGAAGTGAAACTTCTTTGGCGAACTAATATATAAATCTTGTTTATATTTATACAAATCTAAAACTTTAAATTTCCAAGATTAAGAGGAAGGGAAAAAGGAAGATAGGTTAGGAATTTAATTGTCATTAAAATAAAAAAAGTGTTGAAAACGTGATACGACGTTCGCTCTGTCTCACTTTTTCTCTCAATCTTTCTCACTCGCTTGCTCCCTACTCTCACTCCACGGCTAGTTGCTCATGCTACGTTCGCCCTGTCTTACTCTCTCTCAATCGGTCTCGATCACTCTCTCTCTCTTTTCCGACACTTCCGTTGCATACCGGCGTGACGTTTCATCTGTAAAAATTTTACCCTCATGCGCCTAAAGAAGTTTCACTTCAAAAAAGTAGGGAGTGTTAGAGTTACTACCAGTGCACTGGCAAATCGTAAAATGAATATATTTTTTACGGAATTTGAATTAACTGTACTTTAACTTTTAAGTAGTTAAATTACTATAATATTATCACGAATTAATCATATTTACATATATTTAACAAATGACTAATTATAGGTGATATCAATTACTTTTATGCATAGTTATGTGTGCATGTGTTTTTGAATTCAAAGGTTGGTAGGGATTTGTACGCATGATGATGACCCATCACAGTTACCTGATTTTGGTTTGTCATGTCCAGTTTTAGTCAATGTATATCCACTTGTAGCAAGGATTGCTGCATCGACTATCGCCGACTGCCTATTGCACTCACTGCTCGTCGCTATTTTTAAATTCTCCTGTCCTTCTATTTATTTTATACTTTAACATAACGTTATGGTTGAAATCTTATCTGATGTTAAGTGACGATGTGGCTCAAGATGGTGAATACGCTAAGGCTAGTGGAGAGACTGGCTCACTCGTGTAACTGCCGGAACACATCTATAGGTATTTGGCGGCAGATTTTCAACTTGAGGGTGGTAGCTAAACGGTTGGGCATTAGAAAAAGCTCTACCACCATGCTGTAGTTTCCTTGCGATATTTTCCTTCACCGAAAGATCAAGTTCTTTGCGGGTGAATTCGAATTCACGTCCATTGAGGCGGCGTCCATTCACGCTACGAACTGAGCTATAATCGTTTAATAAAAAACCCTACCTCCTCGCAAGATACGTCTACGAAAATGTTCATAGTTCTAGACTTAGAAAATATTAAGAAATGTATTATATTTATATTACAGGGTAGTAATGGTATTTATAGTAAGTATATTTATAGTCCCTTACTTTAATACTTATACAGGAATATGCTCTACAACACATCCGCTAGCGAAGACTAATAAATGTTAGTATAGATCTAGATAGCTAGTCATATTACAATAGTAGTAGTAGTGGTAGAGCATTTCACAGTGCTCTTCAGGATAACTATCATGTTTGAATTGAAAATATGTCGTTAAGTTCAATAAGCCTATTTTGACAGTTCTAAGAGACAGTCTGTTAAATAGTATAGTGTACTATCACACCATATTTGCTACATCAGATGAAACTGTGGTCAAATGCTTAACCTAGAAAGTGTAAAATAACCTCCAGCTTAAGCTCTTTACAGGAATCGAACCCAATTTGAACGACAAGAAAACTCATACCATTTGTTTCACTCATATGTCAAGCTTTTCCATGATATCTTGGAACATAAACGAATTCAATGTAACTTGTTTCAGAGTATAAAGATTCAATACATAATATAGGCTATTATTATCTGGAATGTACATGGAAAATAGGTCTTTATGTCAGCGTATGTTGTGCATGCTAAAAATAAATATTAGGTAACGGTGACTTATCATTGATTCAACCGTACGATTCAATCATCTGCATTATTTACGGAGCTGAAATAATGCGTACCATTACTACTACCCACTATACTAAATTCCCATACCCGTTTTAGAAAATATTTTTGGTTTGCAATTAATGAAGTTATATGTACAATTAAAAGATATATACTAACCACAGGTGTCTATAATAGGTTCCTGTACATTTTTTTGTATCGTACGACTACGCTCGTAGCTCTTAGTGTTTACATATGTATATTTCTGTGTTAATTCATGGTAAGGACATCGTGATGGACATGACGCATGCGCTGTAATGTTATCATTTGCCCGGCGAATTGCGCATCTCGCGGGTGTTGTCAAACATTCGTTTGTTAGCTAGTCGCGCCCGGCACGTATTCTGTGTCGGTACTAGTTATAGTGCAACCACGAAGAGAGTGTACCGCTGAAATAGTGACTATTTCATGTACATTGAATTTGGTCTTGAATTTGAATCGCGTATCCTAAAATACGTAAGTGTACCTATTGTTATTTTATCCTTCTCATCTTAGGTATGTATTTACACTTATTTTAAATCGTCATACTTTAATAGAAGTTTCACTCGAACAGAATATCATTATTTTATATAAAAACATATATTTTGAAATAAATACTTATGTATATTTACATGGAAACGAATTTTCTTGAACGCTTTCGGTTGCAGGGATACGCGTTTCATTTTGAATAGCTAAAACAAAGAAAACTGTGAAGGGTGTAATAGGAACATCGTTTCCCTGTACAGTATATTATAGACCCTCCGATTTTTAAGATGACGGGGAATAAGTAAATTGTTGTACATTACGAATTTATCCTGTCGACTGACTATTCGTACAGAATATATTTTGTCATTAAAGTTATTTATGAAATTGATACATTTACACCAGAAACTTTCCACCTTAATTTAATCCGACAACCTTCAAATTATTTTTAGTACCTACACCACAAGTGATAAACGGTATAAATGATAACCAAATAATAGGAATATGTTTACTTTATCAATATTATTATCTTTCCAATTTTCATCGTGCAATTTGATGATAAGAGTTCACTAATATGGTAGCTGCCTTCTGAAAATAATCTTGTAGCTGTTAAGTCATATGAAATTGCTATTTTATTTCAATATTTACTAATATTATATTAAAATTTAATAAGCTTGTTTATTATCTTGTGGTTGATAATTCGGATGGACGAATAAAGTAGTAACTATATAGGTTAATATAAAAATTTACTACTTTTATTAAAATACTATTTATAGGTTGTTTGTTTTGGTAAATAAAAAAAGTAAAGTAAATATTTAAAGAGCGATAATCATGCGTTATATAATCGTGGTATATGTTTTTTTTTTAATTGACGCAAGCTAAAAAAATTGTAATGCGTTACTGTGATAATCAATAACTTGTTATTGTTTGTGTTTTACGATTAAACATACAAAATCCAAGATTAATATTAAAACAAACTCGGAAAGTAGTACCGCTTCGGATGGATAATTCGATATCAACTTAACAAATGAGGTCATGTCCTATAATTAAATTAGGGTTGTTATTTATATCCTACCGTTGTTGGTACATTTTGTCTGTACACAATAATTTATCACAAGTAAACTCTTCATGATATATTGTTTGTAGAGAAAAAGTATTTACTAATGAAATAACTTATGAAAAAGGTAAAATTGTTATTGAATATTTTTCTCAGTTAATTCATCCATGAATAAGTATAAAATAACAAGTATTTTAGTAATATCGTTGTGTTAATTACTGGATCAAATCATGCAGGATATAGTAGGACGTTTATATGCGATATTTCAAAATCTGAAATTTCTAGTTAGATATGATACCGTTGTCATGAATATATCTTTTTACTCAGACTGACTGTTTGAATAGGTAGGGACTTATTTGTCATCAGCATTATAAATATTAGTTGGTTATTACGTAACAGCCACAAAAGCTGGTTGTTATGGAAACGCTAATCTTTATTTACCACTGACGTATTTAAAAATCTGCTTAATGTATATATCGAATACAAAATCTACATACAGGAATAATAAAACAGTAATTGAACTATACCGAGTAACAATTTTTTGAAAATGAAGACGGGATATAATAACCCGAATTACTTTTTTTCCAATGTTTGCCTGTCTGTCTACGCATATATTCGCGCATCGCTCTAAAACTACTGGATATATTTTAATGAAATTTGACACTATAATATCTAATTTAATTAGATCAACTTATATTATCGATTTTTAGTCCATAAAATGAAAGAGTTATTCCGAGACTGGGGATATGAGTTAAAATATTAGTAATTAGATTTCGATGCAACTTTCTCTTTGATAGCTGACAACTATTCAGACTATATGAAAATGGATGTTTCAAAGACATCACTACGTATGTGTTTGATAAAACAGGATAAGGTTTGCTGTGGCAGATAATGTACCTAAATATATGTAGACGCACAATCATCTACGTTATCCTCCGATAGAGTTAACTGAGTGTTATGCCGTAGAACAAAAGCAGTGTAATAGCAGTCCCTGCTTTTCGGCCGAATAGGCGAAGATGGACGTCGTGGGGTTTTAATGGGTTAAGTCGGACGTGTCCCATATAGCCCTCTCAACGGCCCGAGCTTGAAAGGGAATGCATAAATGCATTTCTCCACATAAAAAAAAAAACGTTACTCCGTTGTTTGTATTAAATAAAACGAAGTAGTCTAAATATATTGTTTACTTTCTTAATTTGGAAAAATTGACAAGTCCATGGCACTTATCTTTTTCAGTTAATAATATAGATTAAACTAACCTAAACTTATTAGTGAGTGCATTTGTTGGTAATGAATCAATTTATTATGAGAGTGTTACTCATGGTTCCGACATATATTCCTTTAAACTCTGATCACGTGCGTCCCGATGATTCTCACAGGTACCATTGTCACTATCTTATAGATACCATTTCAGTGTCTGTAAAGACAACAATTGTTGATATGGGATACCAATATAATATACTAGCTTAACCCAGTAATTTTACACGTATTTATTTTACATAATATCATTATGATTCTCTGTTAATAGTGCAATAATGTAACGTAATATAAATGGTTTAACTTTCTACATCTACAAAATAGAAATAAAAAAATGGAATCTAAAACCGATGTGCGGTTATATATGAATTTTAGCACTTTAAATTTTATAATTAATTAAGTGAGTGGTAATTTTTAAATGGCAAATTGGTTAACCTACCGTGCTACTGTCCTCCTACACTATTCTGCGAATTTAAAAGTAGGTGTTTATTTAGATCAAATGTAGTTGCACATAATAGGATGTAACAAGATTGTATTGTTAAGGTTTTAAGACAGCCGTTTTCAATGTTATCCTTGACTAAAACACGTAGGTATCGTAGTCTTATATCGAGACATCGGAAAATATGTGACAATGCTTGATAATATTTCTGGCGACAAGGCAGTTAAGTATTCAATAGATATTATGTGAATATTGACGTTGTGGATTGCGTCATCCCTTCCGGAGTAGGTCAGTTATTAATAATAAGTTTCATGTTACATAGTTGTAGGTAAGCAGCGATAGTTGAATTTAGATTGCCTTTTTATAGTTCAGGTTTTAGCGTTATGGCCACAATCTCACCTGATGTTAAGTGACAAGTCGCTTAAGACGGTGGACACGCTATGCCTAAGGGATTGGCTCTCAAGTGCAGCTGCCAGAACACACCTATATGTATTTGGCGGCAAATTGTGAACGTAAGGGTGGTAAAATAAAACTAAACTGGCTGATAAATATCTGACGTTTCAGAAGAATTAGTTTGTAATGTTTTTGTCACTACATAGATGAAAAATGCAGAAATTATAGCCGTAAAGCTATGTTTAGTTTGGATTCAACTGGCTGTATAATTCACTCGGCTACTGCTGATAGTGGACCATAGGCGCCAATCACCAAATTAAAAAGTATTACCATAATAAATACATTGAAACAAGAACTTCGAGATACATAGGATGTAATGGCAGAAATTTCGACTTGAAAGACGCGATTTCTATGTATTTTTTTCGAGTTGTACCGAGAATTGTATTATATCAAGACGTCATTATATTTGACTAACTACGACTTACGGAGTCTATTTCATGAAATTCGAGTTATAGAGTGTAAATATGTACGATCAATATTTCGCAGAGCAATAACATTTTGTTATAGTTACAAAGTTTAAATATTTCGAGACACCGCGTATTTAGATGTTCAGCGGAATGGAATAGCATTTTTTTAGACTTACTAAAGATTCCAAGGTATTGTGTTTAACATACTATTATGACAGATCACTTATTACATAATACTTAATATTGATTTATTAATTTCTGGTAACCTAAAAAAAAGTTTGAAGGAGTTTTAGGAACACTTATTACTATAATAAGTATTTAGGATTATGTTATATACGGCTAATTCAATGATACGTGGTGTTATGATATCGCAAGGCCCTACGATCATTCGATTATTGACATCATCAACATTATGTTTTGGAGTTAGCGCAGTCGTGCTGTCCTTCTGTTTAGCGACCAGTGTTGATAGATGTACAATAATTATTCTACATTGAGTAGGTATTTATGTTTTAGATGCATTTAGTTTATCTATTCTGTACACTATTAAAGGCTTAGGTCAGGGGATATAGGCGTATAAAATAAAGAACTTCCTCTCGGTAACAAAACTATATTGTTTCACACCCTTCCACTTTACACGTCTTACTCTATACAGCGCAGAATAACGATTGCCGATCGAACCATGCCGACTTCAACAGCCTTCTCCTTTGAAGTGCGGTGCTTCGATAAATCGGTTGACAATTTGACTTATAGTACCCTAATAATATATTTATTACTACATTATTACAATTAATGTTATGTAATTATAAATAAGCCTAACACTATTTATGTATTTTGGTGTACACAGTAATTCAAATACTTTAAAACAAGTTAACAATACGGCAGGTTACCTAAACGAAAATGACGTATGGCATTAAGCTCGCCAAAGTACAATGAAAATGTGCATTAAAGTTTCATTCATTCATTCATGTACCATAATTTCATGATCTCTTCTATCCTAAGCGTACAAGCTTTTTGTGGACAACTTCAGCCAATAACAACTATATTTTTAGACATACATACATTAATATAATTGGTTACTTCAATGTTTACTCATATGGTATTTTAACAAACTACATTAAAGTACACAAAGCCGGCGTTGCCTATAATGCAGGGTGTGCAGCGCACACAGGCGGTACAAGGCCTAGAGCCGCCACTGAAACTGTAATTTTAGTACCTAAGTAATGTTTTGAAGATAGAGATTAAATAAAATTTTATAAAGAACAATAATTTTATTGAAAGTAGAATAATTTTACTGCCCCGGTACAATAATATTTCTTCAGGCATCTGTCTACCAGTGTTGGCAGTGTTAGTCTCTCATTTCAATTTGATTCTTTTTCTCAAACGATGTCACGAGATAATAGTTCAAGCCGAGGTTAAAACAGTTGTTGGTCTGTGAAGGTGATATTTGAACTGATTGTTCAGGAATGTTGCGCTGGGGTTAGTATAGTCACTCACGATGGTTTTTATTGACGTACCTAAATTCTTTAATTTACACTGATTTAGGTATCATTTTCATGAATTTACTACCATTTGCTTAGACTTCATGCAGATCAAGAACACCATAACAATCTGAACCTATATACCTGAATAGTTGTATTACGAAATTTACTATCAACCGTGCTAATTACCATTTATATTTTTGTAAAGTCTTTATACTATTATCTATTACAATAAAATTGATGGAATTAATATTCCGCGAACTAGCGTAGACAAATCTCGTCCTTGAAAACATGAAAAATTAAGTTGCGCAGTGCGACGCGACGTTTTGTTCATTGCAAAATATACGGACAAAGGCTTTTGTGTTTTTCATATAAAGAAATATACCAGCTAAATAAATACAAAAACAGTATGATGCCCTAAAATCAACACTAATTGAAATTTACAGCAAATGATAAAATATTTCTTTTTATTTTGTTGATCTCGGCTAACGTGTTTTTATAATCCTTTTAAAAACTTGTAAACTCAAGTTTATTATATAATAATGAAGAATACAATCGTGTCCTGGTGACATCATACGAGTATAATTCCTCTACTTTCCTCTACACTGTCATCACTTAGAAACAGAATAAACAAAAATACATAGAGATAAGTAGGTAAGAGCTGCCCTAAAATTAATCAGTTTTCAATTGAGGTAGATTTTATTACTTCTGTTTTCTGTTTCACTTAATGTAAACGAACATAGCTTTAAGCGAAAAGTAAATTGATATTTAATGAGTAAATATATCTCATTTGTCGGCCTCATCTTCTCATTCCATTACCTAAGTGTTATTGAGGTTAAACGTTAATATGTTACCTATCTTTAAAAACTTGACTGATATTAATACTTATTTTAGATTTTTTTTAAATCGTATTAAAATATTTTATAATATTTCGTATATGCTCTGGTGGCAAGGCTTTTTACAAAACAACAGCGACAGTGTTACCCATGTTAAAGAAAATATTCATTAAATAAAATTTTAAGTGTCATGTATACTGAATTCCTTCGGGAGTATCTAACCTTTGTTATTAACGATGGGATTCATGTTACATATCTGTTATGATCTTGTAACATAGGCAAAGCAATTAAATAACCTGACAAAATATTACGCGGTACAGCGCGGCGGCGGTCATAAATATTTGCTATATTTATACTGGACACCTTGATATGGTCATGTCGTTTAATATAAATTTACTGCCATGGCCGCAGCACCCACAACTAGAAATTAGCAAAGGTGTAATAGCGCATTGTTCGTAAAAAAACCCACACAGTCAATCAAGTCGAGACAATTGATATATTAATTTTCTTATATCTAACTTATATATATAGTTTGTCTTAAGGATTAGATTAGTCAAGGTTAGATAAAGCAACTAAATATTGTTTCCTTGTTTTATATTGGGACATATTTCATAGACACACATCCTACGTATTTCATAGATAAAGCAAGTAGTTAAAATAAATTAGAAAATGAAATTAAGTTTACGGGATTTTAGAAAGAGGCACATACTATCTTGACCCAAATATTTGGTTGGCCTTCGTTAAAGGTAACTGTGAGAATTGTTGACGATGCCGAATTCACAAACCATATCTAACGTTCAAGTCTAATGAGATACATTGCATCATTGTGTGTACCACTGTTTGTATACTAAGATGTGTCCTGACCAATTGTTCGATATATTACCTGGGGACACTTTCCATCATCAAAGCACTTTCCATCGGTAAGGATTTTATCCTTATAACTTTAAAACTCTGCGAGGTATCTCATATATTTTGGATGTAGCATGAGTTTCCTACTGTTCTTTTCCCAGAGCATTACAGTTATGCATCAAGAGAATAGTCTACAGGTTTTTAAAGGGTCAGTAACTTGCATATGATATTTCCGGTGTTGCAGTAATCCAATATTTTGCATTAATCGCTTACTATCAGGCGGACCGAACTCTTGTTAAAAAAGTAGTAATTATTTCTTACCTGGAAATATGCTTATAAGTTATTCTTTGATGTACACAAAGTTTATAATTTCTATAAAATAAATGTGCCTTATCAAAATTCTTTAAAAATAACATTACTATATCTCCATATACAACGCGAATAAATATACCTATTCGTCAAGTTCGAAGATTAGGTAAGTGGTTAGTGTTTAAAGTTTTCTGGACTCTATAAGGTACGTTTCTAAATTTTTTACTTTTATTATATTAATATATGAACCATAAAAAGCAAAAGCAACAATTTCAGCTTTTAATACTTTTCGAGTTAATTAAGATCAGATAAAGACGTACGCTGGTTTCTACATATTTAGGTAATTATTATGACTATTTAACTGAAAAATGTCATGAAGTGAATTTGCGGCCCTTGTGTCTATTTGACTTACGTAACGGAGTTACATTGATAAAAATAAAATAAATAATTGGATATGTAATAATTTATTGCTTACAACAACTTGTCGCTTATTATTGCATATTTGAACGTTTACAGCCGGAATACAAAACTAAAAGAAAAATCATCATAATATCGACCCTTTTCTTTTTGTCTGATATTATTATAACAATGCGAATGCTGTATTCAGCTTATTATGGTGGCTCGGTTAGAAAGATTGCAAAGACCCGGTTAATAAAAAAATAAATTATAAATAAAGATTTCGTAATTTATATCAAACATCATAAGATTATTTGATTACTTTTTTATATAGCTAAGGCGTAGCCTTATGGCCACTGTCTCACTTGATGTTAGATGGCGATATGTATGAAATCTAGTAGAGAGACTGGCTCTCAAGAGCAACTACCGGAATACAGTTGAAAATCTGCCACCAAATACCTATAGGTGTGTTTCGGCAGTTCCTCCGCAAGGCTTAGCGTTTTCACCTTCTTGGACCACATCGTCACTTAACAAGGTGAGTTTGTGGCCATAACGCTATACCTTAACTATAACAAAACCGAGTGTAAGTAAATTGTAAAACCCATTAAGTAATGTCTAGTTAATTTCGAATGATTTAGCTATTTGGCTATTCATACCTACTTCACAAAAATACGTCGTGCTTGTTACACGTTGGTAATCTCAGCTGATGTTTATAGCCTGTTCGCCGCAAACGTTGTCTTCTGCAAGGTCAGTGATGTAATTGCCACATTTATCGTTTAGAGGTGAGCCGTTAAGTCTACGCTTCTAGTTTGTGATACTTCATATTGTATATGTAATATCTATATAAGTTTTATAGATATACATTTGTATATTTTTGTATGACATCATCTCGACTCTTGTCCCTGACTATCATTGTTTGAAGCAACTGTGTTAAATGTCAGCTATAATTTGAACGTTTTCCTAGTTTGCGTTGTCGTTATTAAAGTTACGTAAACAATTTAAATGTATCTTATTTTTTAGTTAAGGCTTAGCGTTATGGCCATAATCTCACCTGATCTTAAGTGACTATACGGCCCAAGTTGGTAGACACACCAAACCTTTGGAGGAACTGGCTCTCAAGTGCAACTGCCGGAACACACCTATTGGTATTTGGCGGCAGATTTTCAACTTGAGAGTGGTAGCTTGCCAGGCTTACTCTATGTCTACGTAATGGTTTTTAACTGTAAATTAATTCTTTTTAAAATTATAAAAATTAAGGCGTTGTCGATGGAGAGACCAAAATTATTTTTTTGTCTGTGTCTGTCCTTTTGTACATGTATCACTATGAAACTTGAGGATAGGTTTTTATGAAGTTTGACTCGGGGATACTAGTGTTATGTACCAACATGTAGAATAATTTTATCTTATAAACGGAAGGGTTTCTGGGCAATAAGAGATAAAAGTACATTTGTAGTTATTGATTTATTTGACGAATTTTGATGAAATTTTCTTTGTTGGTCAGCTAACACACTTAAAAGTATGGGCTGGTACTGAATTTCAAACTGTGCACAAAGATAAAAATGGATTTATATCACCAAGTACATTAGAACATAATTATACGTTTTTCCATGGAATATGTTTTTATACTACTCCTGAATGCAATAGGTGCTGTTGTTGTAGAGTTAATAAAAGGCAGGATAACGTGTGTCGAGAGTATTAAATCGTCTATTTAATATTATTGAGTGGACAATATACATACATGTTAGTGATTCACAAAAACTACTGTTCAATATTTAGAGGTAATGTTATATTTAAATAAGGTTTCATTTTCTGAACTTACCTCGATACATGTCTATTATTCGTAAGACTACGTGCAAAAAGCAGTTTCCCATATATTTCATTATAGCATCATGGTAGTTACATTTATGTTTTTTTTTACATATATTTGACTTATATTGATCTAAGTATATCTGTTTAGTTTTTTGCTTTAATTATTTTACGTAAAGTTTTTCTTGGGAAAAATACTGTATCAAAAATGGAAAATTTATGGACCAGAGATCAATGTAGTATTTGCATTAATACTTGTATAAGAGGCAGAATATTAATATGTACAGATACATTCATAATAGTTATATAGACGGTGCAAAGGCTCTCTGATTATTGTTCTATATAATATCTTTGATATTAACACTGATAAAATACCTTAATGCCTAACTAAGTTCATTTATTAAATACGGTCAATAATTATAATAAATATTAAAATTTCTTAAAGCTATCATAAGTGTAATATAAGATTACGTAATAAAATTTAGGAAAACTTGGGCTCTAACTAGTAATCCATTAACTGACGCAGTGCTTCATGAGATGATATCATAATTAAAATCGTGTATAAAATGATTATAAGTCTACTCCGAACTTCGTACGTGAACTATGAATATAAATGAAAGAAAACTTGTATTTTAGACTACTAATTGTATGGAGAAACACTTATTTGCTAATATGTACCATAATCCATTACCTGTTAAATAAGTATAATGATGTATTCATTCAATTACATACGGTTTATATGATTAACTAGGTTATATACGCGCGATGTAAGTAACTAACAAACCATGATTACTTATTTGTCAAGTCGATTCATATCAACTTCTTAAATATAAAATAAACATTAGTGAATGTAATTTCACAGTGTAAGTGAACATGTCCGGTGACGCTGAAGAAGTTAACTCCGCGATGCAACAGGTGACACAGGAGGTAAAGGCTATCAAGATTGAGAACGGAGCAGCGTCGGAAGCAACCAACGGAACGCCGAACAAAAGCGATGACAACGGCATACCATTCAAGGTATCAGAGTTTTCCGCCAATATACGACTCGCACTACACGGAGCTACACTACAACTACATAGGCAGAGTATATTTGCCCAGACTTAAAATAATAGTTTATTCACTTTTCTTTTGCTACTTCTGTATTTGTTTTCATAGCAATACCACTGGATAGCTCGAAGAAAATGCCTTGTGCATTAATCGCCCGCCAATGTACAAATCAAACAGTGCAATAAAGGTTCATCCATTCATTCATTTAAAATTAGAATAATTACAACTAACTCTCTCTAAAATTCTGTTAGGCTCTTCTGTTAGGCTTAACTTTAAGGGCAAAAGATTTTTTTTCAATAATTTAATTTAATCTAGTTGTACTGATGTGTTGTTTTATTAAGAAACAGGTAGCATAATTCAAAGGTGCAGAATTTAATAGATTCTAGTAATACATATTATGTGTTTCCATCAAACAGCTCGATATAACATGATAAGATATTATAATCTAATTGATTTTATATTTTTCTATTCCAGGATGCCTTCAAAGTTTTCTCCAAATTTGGTGATCCAAAGTCAGATGGAAAACTCATAACACTCTCACAAAGTGACAAATGGATGAAACAGGCGAAAGTTATTGACGGGAAGAAAATTACAACGACGGATACTGCAATTCACTTTAAAAAGTTAAAATCAGTTAAGATCGGCATCGAGGACTACCAGAAGTTCCTTGACGACTTGGCAAAAAGTAAAAAAGTGGAGCTTGATGAAATTAAAAAGAAACTTACTACATGCGGTCAGCCTGGTATTACAACACACGTAAGTTCTATAGTCAAGTTGAATTTGTATACCTATTTGAACTATTCAATTTCACAAATAATTTATAAAAAAAATTGTCGGACAAGAAATAAAGTAAACCATCTACAAATTTAAGGGATTTTTGGTTATATTGAATTCTTACCTACGGGGATAGTACAGCTACACTAGAAGCATTGCGAAAGCAGTCCCTGGTCTTTGGTAATAAGCGGGCAATACGGTTTTTTTTTGGTTATTTACTGGGTATCTAGTGTGATTCAGGTAAATCCCGCATTCACTCCTCGTAACCTGCCCAGCTTGCAAAAGTCAAGATGTAAATATATTTTTCCTCGGGTTAAAAGAAAAAGGCAAGTAGAGCTATCAATATCCTTGAATAAATAAAAGTTTATAAAGAAAATTTCATTTTTTTTTAGGTAACAAAATCACCAGCGGCTGCTGCAGCCGTGGATCGATTAACTGACTCTAGCAAGTACACCGGTTCACACAAGCAACGTTTCGACGAGACAGGCAAAGGAAAGGGTATCGCTGGCAGGAAAGACCTTGTCGATGGATCTGGCTATGTTACTGGGTACCAACATAAGGATACCTACGACAAAGCACACTAAATACGTATCTGAACTAAGTTCGAATTTACACAACTATGTATCTATCAATATTCATTATTTTACATATTACTGTATATTTTTAAAATAATGGGTACTACAATGTCTGCAATAATAATGCATGCATTAAACTTTGAACATTGCGCAACAGACATTCCTTCCTTAAAGCGTAAGCATAATATTTATACAATAAGTATGTAAAATTTAATTCTTTATAATAAAATATGTATTTTTTTATGTCATAAGAATCCGCAAGTACTAGGCATCTCGGTAGCTGTAGCCAGGCTGGTGCAGCCGAATTATTGAGCAGCCAGTCATCGACTACTCTTTTTTATATCATAAGAAATGCAATCCAATGAGAGGATATTAGAATTATCATTTCTTCCTAAAATGCCATTATAAAAACTTACTTAATCATTACTTTAAGGATACAACATGTCAAGCTGTTACGATAAGTACGTGGATACTGAATGCAGGCATTTATTGTAATCTCATGTGTATCTCACGGCTACCACAATTTTAAGTAGCCTAGCGCGCTAGTTAGGAGCCACAGTATGTCGAATGGAATACTGCAGCCAGACTGCCTAGTGCGTAGATCTAATATAATTGCAGTGGAATTTGTAACTAGTGTGGTTTATATATTTAATTACATACATAAAATTATTTTGTTAACTTACATGGTTCATTTATATTTCTAATTGTGAACCTTTTCTAAATTAACGTACGTTTCACATTTACTTACCTTTTAATAAAATTTGTCTACGTATTTATTATTGTTTTTTATAGCGGTTATACTTTATATTATACCAGGTGTAAATTTTGATATCAATGTATGCAAATAACACACGGAAATTACAATAGCATTTAACACGGGATCCAAATCATCAACGAAGTAAACCAACAATCTACTGCACTCGCACAAAGATAGGTGTATACTTATTGTCTTTAACGTATTTTTATAATTATATTTAAATGTATACCAATATAAAATTAATATGATACAATATTATAAATAAAATATTCCGTCTCAAGAGATAATAAAAATAATTACAGTAATATAATGTCTTTAAATTCGAGCGATTTAACCTAACGTAGGATATGCTCATGCAGTTTATATAGGCATTTTCTAAAATTTTATCAATCATTAAGTAATGTTTGCACGCAATAATCACCAATGACTACCGTGTTCTATATGCCGTCATAGACCTAATATTTCTTGTGATGAGCTCTTTCTGTTTCTTCGGAGCAAATATTTCCCCGATGTAACTTATACTTCACGCTCTACTAAACATGTTGCTATTTTATAAAAGTATTATTATTCGAGTCGCAATTAAATGATAACTATACCGAAATCTACTGTTGTAACAAAATGAAGAATTAAGTAGGAATGTGTATTTATGTCATGTACCATACAAAAATCTTAATATGTAGGTATGTATACATAAAAATAAATCGTAATTAAATTACTCTTTCACTGGTAGTTCATATTTTTAAATGTTAAGTATATATTTGAAATATTTATGCTAGAATCATAATTTAATTAATACATAATACCCATGAAATATATTCAAATATAAAAATTTTTTTTTGGTGTTTCTTATTTATCTTCAGTTTTGACTAAAATTTTAAAACTGCAATGGCCACTTTGGTTATTATAAAGAAAGGGCTTATATCATAGATTACACACTAATATTAGCGAGTTATATCAGAACGTACGCTTATAACGTTATCTTCAATGACTTATTACATTTACAAGGCAACCGATTGTGATAAAAATACTTTTTTTTATATTCAATAAACTATAACATATGTAAGTATAGATAAAAGTTTAAAAATACTTTTTTTTTTACTTTTTGCGGTAAAATAATTTTTACTGATATATGAATTTGTCATGGTGCAGTCCGGATATGAACCGTTTAAATATTTTATGTAATATGAAAATGTTTATGAAAAATTAATTCGAGATTATCGAAAGGTCCAAGTCCTTAAAAACTAAATTAAAAATAGCTTGTAAGTACCCCGGAATTTGTAATTGGTTGTAGTAGGTAGTTACAACTTACCCTATGGGTGTGTAAATATTTGAATTTATGCATTACTCTGCAACCAGGGAAGTATTTGAATGGTGGTCGGGCTTTTTCTAATGTCCGCCTCGCTAGCTACCACCCTCAAATTTAAAATCAGCCGCCAAATAACTATAGCTGTGTTCCAGCAGTTGCACTTGAAAGTCACTACCTCTAACTAGGCTTAGCGTGTGTATCATCTTGGGCCACATCGTCACTTAACATCAGATGAGATTGTGGTCATAACGTTAAACCTATAAACTATTAAAAAATATAAAGTAGGTATTATAATCGATTTGTAAACTATCTGTACATCACGCGACTCACGTACTAAGAACACAGTGTCTCAAGAAATATGGTTTGTTTTGGTTTTGTTTTAACGGTTCGCCTTCAGACAACACTGTAATTCATACTTTCATTACTAACTCATGCATTATTATCATTTATTTAGATTGTTATATCTTCATATTATCTTTAAATGTCTGTACAGTCAACGGTGCAATATTTTTTTCTTTTCTATCTGTATATTATTATTTTTATACACTTAGGCTAAATAAAAGCTCGCTTAATTTTTTGTGTTTATACACTATTGTGCGTACTGAGTAACGGTCGTCGGTCAAGTGAAGTGTATGAATTCAAATAGCAGAATGCAATGCGTAAGGCATTGCGCTGGAACATATTCCCGGCCGTTGAAAGCCTGCTTTCAAATCTTCAATTCTTCAGCGGTGGGCAACAGGCAGACGTGTGAATGGTACCGCCACACACTACCTCGAGCAGTTTTGATTTCTGCTAGTCGTACCACTCCATCGGGTCCCGGAAATAGCTGCAGAACTCGCCCAAGACGCCAGTTTAGTAGGGGCGTGTTGTAATCTGCTAGGAGCACCATATTTTGTTTTTGTTGACGAGTCTGTTTTATTTTAAGGTAAGTCTTCTAACTTGGATTCTTCTAACACTGGCCAATCAGATTCGTCTTTAAGTAAACAGCTAGCGTCTGTCCACCATATCTTTGTACACAGTAAATGCTTTGCGTCCAATCCCCTCGAAATTAAATCTGCCGGGTTCATGGCAGTGGGAACGTAAATATTTCACAGATCCGATTGGCTGTAAACATTTTTAATTTGGCTGGATGAGTTTTTATCCAGCTCAGAACCAGACTAGAATCACACCAATCTACTATCCTCCCCGGCCTATATCGAAGAGAATCTGTGACAGCTTTACAAAGCTTAGCGGATAATAACGCAGCACATAATTCAAGACGTGGCATGATTGTTGGCTTTATAGGTGACACCTTTGATTTTGCGCATAATAACGTGACAGTAATGTCACCATAACAGTTAATTCATTTTAGATAAATACATGCACCATATGCGCATTGAGACGCATCGCTGAATGAGTGCAATTTTATGGATTCAGGATCACACAGTACCAACCTAGAGATTTGACTTCTGTGAATCAAGCTCTCAAAAGTATCTTGGAAATCTAAACACCGGAAATAAGTACCATCAAATTTGGTTATTTGAATTTGAGGTAATTTTAAACCTGCCGATTGATGATCCGAACAACAAGAACTATCATGATCAGAATTAACAATAATATCAGTCTCGATCGTATCGCGTTCATCAATTTCAGCAGATAAATTACGTTGATTTAATACCTCAATCTCATTCTGCAAGTTGTCAACCCTAACCGACAATGGCTCGAAGTTTGCAAGTTAAAAAATCGCTTAATATTTTATGTGTTTATATACTATTGTGCGTACTGAGTAAGGGACGTCGGTTAGGTTAATTCTGAACTCGTGGTCTCTTGGGCCCGGCCTCGTCGACCTGGAGCCACTGTCATTTTGCCACCCTGTAGTTACGGCACTGGATGCTAGCATAACATATAAATTTAATATATGTTTAGTTTATCGAATATTTTAATATAATAATTTACCTAGTTAGGTGTTTTATTGAATGACACCAAGAGAGGTTTAGCTGCCCCGACATTATCGACATTCTTATAGCAGGGTCTCCCGTAACTAATAATTAGAACGTATCCATGAAATATTAAGATCGCGTATACACAATTTCTAATTCTCGAATATTTTTTACCACCAGCATAGACTTAGTACCTACTTACAAGTTACAAACATCTTTCTAATTTGTAATAATTTCAATAAACATAATTATAATGGATTATAAAAGCTTCAAGTCAAAGGTTCATTCACCATGATAAACGATTCGCAAAAATGCAGGTTGTTTCATTGCAGCCATGTTGGACACCGGAGAAACAAGTCCTATTAAACTGTTGGGATCATGAGTTTAGCAATGGGATATGGCAGGGTTTTGATTCAAACTTGATTTACAAACCACTAAGGACTGATAGCATACATACAATAATGACGAAGTGAACCGAGTGGCTCTAAATAACAACCAAGTCGGTACTTGTGTACCTAATGATATTATACTTTAATTTACTGTTTTCATTACTTTGCCAACTAAACCAAGTACATATTAAATTCGTATTGCCAAATACCATATTCCCGATTCGATTAGTATTGAATAAATTACGACGATAAGTTTATGTTAGTCTCAACGTGTTTCTCTTGACATACAATGAAGGACGCATGGCATCCAACACGTTAAAAGTAGCACATAAAACATATTTTTGCGCCTTTAATAAAAAAGAAATTATATGTCCTTAGGTACAATTTATTTGACTTAAAATAAAAATACATGTGTAAAAGCATTAACATTTAAGAATTAATAATAATAATGAATGTATCAATCAGTACAGCATATCTACTAACACATTTTAATGAATAAAATTAAATAAAATGTATATATATAAGTCTTCGTCAGTATGTTGTTTACATAAACAATGATAATCTATCAAAGGCTTGGTTATTAACATAATATTTTATTTTTTATGTTTTTAAACCATTAAGTTGACACCGATAATTACTATGGCTATCATAAAAAAAACAACGAAATATTACCGGTTATATTCAATATTATTATCAAATATTTAATGACTTGTACCCTCAGATCCATAGCTTTATATTTACAAGTCTAATCATTCTATAATCACACTGGTTTTATAAAATAAAATACATTTTTTTAACTGAATTATTTATGAAAATTGTTTTATTTATATTTAAAAAAGTCAACTAAAATCTTGTTTATATTTATATTTCAATGTTTTGATCGTTTTATGATTATTATACTATTTTTCGAATTGTATTGACGCGTTTCCGGCGTTTTGCCTATTTCGAATGTTGTATCAAATTGTGACATATCTATTATCAATCTCTTTACACGTCAATAAAGAAATCATGTAATATATTATTATATTTACATATTACATCTTTACAACAAATATATTACGAAAAAACGTATCTATTCACCTCATACGTTCTACTGGTTTTATTGCTTCTTTTCAAATGTAAAACAAAATATAGACTTCGATTACAAAATTAGTGTTAGATAAATAATTACAATATTGCACCCTGATTTACGTCGTCTATATTTATATTGATTTTCTAAAAGCTGCATAAAACTACATATCAACTTAATAAATTACATAAGAATAATCTCATCACATAATTATTCAATTTATTAACCATAATAATTAAAAATATATAATTCAACAAATCTACGATATACATATTGACTATTTGCTGAAGTTATTTAAATAATACGAATACTTTACTATCTTGAGGCCTAATATTTGAATATAAAGTATGGAGTAATTTGATTGTCCTCGTTTAAAATTCAAATTTATGAAAACTAAGTCATGGGTATAGGTAGGTTTTGTGACCAATTGAAATACTAGCTTGGATCAATTCAGGGTAACTAACACTGGTAAATTCAAGATATATTTTTTTTAAATGGATTCCATTCAGCAAAAATGTGTCTAATAAATTTATGATAAAAAGAGGTCATTCAAGTATTACGTAAGGCGATTGTAGTAATTTTGGACTCTCCCCTCTCCCTAGCCAGCAAAAGTAAGCAAAGCTCTTACTCTTTTCTATGCTTACGTAACATTGGTATATATTTATAAATTTACCATAAAACACTGCAAAAGAAAGAGTAAGCAATAATAATTATTGTAAGTGATCTCTGAATATGCTTTTCTCTTTCGGGTATAGTAAAGTAGGCTTATCAAAATCTATCAAATTTTACCAAATAAGTAAATAAATCAAAATATTGTTGACGTAATTACAATTTAGACCCACCCCAAATGCCAACGTCTTCATAAATATGCTAAGCAAATAACCAAGCCCCCCCCGCCCCTCCTTATGACGCTTAAGTATTACTTGAATAGCCCCTAATGGAAAACATTTTAATTCTTAATATAGCTCCTAACAGCATGTTATGAGGCTTCATAAAAATGAGACAAATAGCAAATTTTGTTTGTATATATTCGTCATATATGTTTTAATTTTTATGGTTCCACCTATTTTAAATATTTTATTCGATTATCATACAATTTTAACTCCACTAAATTAATTATAGCATTAGATTTATCAAACTTGGTTCTAAGCGGCAATAGTTAGATTATTATAATTTATATAGATTAAAACCAAGTATATACCATGATAAAAATATTACAGCATCATTATATAATAATGGAATTGAGAATTTTCTATCATATTTTCTAGTCATATAAATGTTATGTTTATCACAAAATTATCAAGTAAATATCTTTCTTACATGGGACCTTCGATAGTACTTACTTTCATAACGAAGTAGTATATAGCTCGGTAACCCAAGAAAAAAGCGAGCAGGAAAGCTCCAACATATGCGACATAGATTCCGCCTCCATGGCTCTTGGCTGCCGACAGTGTACCGAATGTCACGCCTAGAGCTATAGCTAAGAATATTAGTGCTAAAACAGCGAAAATGGCTCCCTTAACACGTGCCATACGAGGCCCCACTGAAGAAACTTTGCGGCAATGTGGGCATCGAACTGGCGCATTTTTCAACAATTGATACTGTAAATTAAACAAACAAGTTATTTATTAATTGAAACACTAATATAGTATAAGTTTTGATGCGATGATAGCTCAGTAGGTAGTGTGTACAGACACCGCGTCAAGGGACGTGATATCGAATCTACTTTAAATGAACTTGAGCTTTGGGTGAAGAAAAACATCGTTATGTAAAAAAAAGCATGGTGGTAGAGCTTTTATTATCGAAGTTAATAAAAGAGTACAAACATCTAAGATTAAAATGTTGCCTTCAAATATCTAGATATGTAGTTTTTTATATTACATAAATAGATGATGATGTATATTATAATGATAAACTCTATATTAAATGTTTGATTTAATAATCACTTTTGTAATAATCATTTTTAACAGATTATGAGGAATTTTATACATAAAATAAAAGATAAGTGACAAAAAATCTAAACGTACAATGAAATTTGACCGGCGCCGATTCTGTATGTTACATTTTGTTAACCATTCTGGGGTATTTTCTTATATAGAGGCCAATTTTTATTTTATTTTTGCCTATCTGTACTCTTTTGCGCCCAACACTACTGGATATATATTTATGAAAATTAATACAATGACGACATTATGGATGAATATATAGGATAATCTTTTTTAATCCCATATACTGAGAGGGTTTCTCCGAAATAAGAGATAAAAGTTTGAATCTTGTAGTGATTTCATTTCCGTTAATTTCATTGGCTATTTTGTGATAAATATAACATTTACATTATTGTATGTATAGATTATATCCATCAGACAACAGTCTTACACTCGTTTATTATTATGTTTGTTATTGTTATGAAAAATGATTGATTACTAATTTAAAAAAAAATGTGTGACATTAACAGTTATACTAATAATAATACAAAGTTGAAAAATATATCTTAAAAGCAAACGAAAACTTAATTTAAGTCGCCTGGCGATAATGGCGACGGCACATCTTACTCAGTTATTAATTTGGATACGCATGCATATCTTGAAACTACCTTACTGATTTAAATGTCATTTTTAGGTTTTATAAAGGGCTTAAACTCGATCAAAATTTAAAGTACAAATAATTAACCTTATTAGCATGAGTCAGTATTTTATAATATTAAATAACTTACCAAGAAGGTATCTTGGCAATGGGCACAAATGACCCTGCACATTCCAGGCATAGTGGGTACAGGTGGAGTAACTGGTGAAGGGGCCAAATTGATAATTCTCTTACAATCAGCACGAGGGCAAGCAATACGCTGTGATGATGACTTGCATATCAACAAGCAATTACATGGACAACGAACATACTTCTTGCCTGGAGGAGCATTTCTTATGGGCTGCAATTAAAATAATAAAAACATCAAGGAATATTCATGTAAATAACATTGTTACTCACTGCGGTTTATCCTTATAACTATTGCAATAAACAAAATAGAGATAACATAAATCAAAATACAAGTAGTAGTTTAAAGCTGAACAATGGCATATCAAATTGTCTGTAATAGTTACTTCAATAAAGGTATAACATATTATACTACTACAGCTTTTTCTTAAGTATGACTAAGTTACACTAAAAATACATAAAATACACTATACTAAATTCAATGACCATCAGGTCAAAAAGATATAAAACTTAATTCTTTATAAAAAAAAAATTGTAGCAAATACAAATATTACTGTTCTATGAAGTTAAATTTTCATATGTCAGAATGCAGATATGTATTGTATTATGATTACTGTTTTCTGCTAAAATAAAGATTTATGTACAGTACAGAACAAAATAAAATGTATGCCACCTTGTGATTTCAGTAAGATATGCAATCAACTCAAAACTGTGGAAATGTTAGGAATAAATGAATTGCGAACTACACACCTTGATATAAGTATAAACATATAGATATTGTTAATTGTATCTCAATTGAGACAATTAAAATCTCATACCAGTGTCATCTACTTGTTCAATTGTACTTTGCATTTAAATATTAAAGGTGAGGTGGTGGTGATTCATGAATGTTATAACATATTTAACAATTAATTTATTGCAACATGCCTTTATTTAAGATCTGTCAAATAATATGTCTAAAATAATTTATTTAAATTTTATATGCAAGTCATACAAGTTATGTACAAGTGATATTGTTCTGTGAAAACCTTCAAAGTATTTAAAACTAAATTTGAAACAAACATAAGTTATAATTATAGAATATATTTACTATATTTAAATATGGATTTTTGTAAAAATAAATATAGGGTAATAAAGTAGTAATAATAAATAATACTATCTTTTTACACAATGGGAATTAGTAACTTGTTGAATTCAATATTAACACGCTTTTAAATAATCATAAAACATTCAAAATTAAAGATAATTTAAATATATCATACCTTCACATAATCTTAAATTGTGAGGGATATCTTTTTTCCATATAGAATTCATAGAATGCATAACACTAATAAAAATACACTACATAAACTATGCTACTACACTAAATGGCACAAATTGTATGTGGTGATGGTATTAAAGTTAATATGATAAATAGCTTATAGTAATGCAAAACCATATAATGGTGATAGAGTAAAGAATGGAGTATGGAGTAGAATTTTTACTGGGATCTTAATTTATATATAAAGCTTCAGATATGTTGTGGCAATTACAGTTACATACATACTTATTTTGGAAGAGAAATGTAAGCAAAATAGAAGATGGTGGTTGCGGAACTTCTTACTACAACGAGAAAGAAATAATACTTGAAGTAATCTCTGATTGTCTGATGTTTTATTTGCGAATTTCGGTTGAATTTCAACATCTGATTTTGAAACTTTATTACAAATGATCAGACCTTCCATAGCCAAACAGGATACAATAGTACAAAATGCTTTTGGCCCTCATATCATAACACACAGAGTAAAGCTCAAGAAGTAAAAGTACAGTTTCATTTTCCCACACTATAGACATGTTGAGGGGCACGTCACACACATATCTAGACTGAGTTACACATGGACCGACACTGACCCGCGACATGTGTGCTTGCTCTCAAGGTGGTAGCAAACATCACACGTCACATGAATGTCTCACAAAATGTTGAGGGACATATGTTGGTGCACTCAGTAACATTGCAGCGTCACATCGATTCAATGTTGCAGGATATGTTGAGAAACATTTTGTCCTTTAGTGTAGCATGGGCTTAACTTAAGAATTACACTGGTTTTATTTCCCTTGATAAAGCTATGAAATTTTACAAAATTCATAATAATGCCCATATTGTGTGTTTATATATATTTTTTATTATGCATAAGTAAGTAATAACTATAAAGTTGCATTTTGAGTTGCCTCAACAATTCCCCAGATTATTTAAACTTTGTAGAAAAATATAGGATCAACATGACAGCAGAATAAACAAAAGTGATCATTAAACAATGTGTAAAAAATTGAAATATTTATTGACACATTTCTTGGTGTATGCCTCTGTAACACCAAGCAATCTTTAAAAACATTGGTTGATATTGGAAAAAAGCTTTTGTTAAAACCTGATCACTTAAGTACTAAGAGTGCTTTAACACAATGTGTAAGGGAAAATAAAAGCTCTATTTGATTACAGGCCTTTTAAAATTCATATTGTAGGCTGTCTACCTTCCCTTTCCTTCTGAAGGACATTTACAGCCTGATATTATTCTGCACTTGAAAAAGTGAAGTCATATAGAAAAGAAAATTATATTTTATTAAAAAGACTGTGGTAAAAATGAGATAAGTAGAATTAATTATCAACATACTAGTATGATTCATTTCAGAGAGTAGGATTTTGAAGTTTACTTACAGTAGCTTCATTACATTCTAAACACTTTACAACATGCTGCTCCCTTTTGCCGGATATATCGATCATTGCCTGGCACACGCGGCATGTTACCATGGGCATACCAGCTTGCTGGTACGGTGGCGGTAATTCGTCGGGTCCAATTGGAGGCACCGTGCTTACATTTACCTCCTCTGCCATCAGAAAATAACATTTTATTGTCACACATTCTATATGTGGCTTATCATATAACAACAATTATTAATAACAAAGTTTATCTGGGCGGTCGTGTGGTCGACCTGAATATTTTTTTTGCATTGTTTAGCAACAAAACGAACAGAATGTATTCGTTGAATCATCAGCTGTCAAAACAAAAAAAACCTTACATATTCTTACCGTCTCGCAATAAAGGTTGATTTTCATTCTGATTATCACCCATCACGGAGTACTACAGATTTTTATTACAATATACAAAGTATGTTACTCAAAACCACGAATACTTTCAATGAAAAATTCTCGTTAGGTAAGTACGTACATAGATACGAGTTTCCAGATGATGTACGCATATATGTTGCCAGTAAATTCAATTAGAGCTGTAACACAGTCTAGTCCGGAGTAACGAGACGTTACTCACGAACGCATTCCATTACTCACATTTTTCGTATTTTCGTACCGAATGTCCAAAGTATGAACGAGGCGCTGTCATCGTCATACCTTATGCAACACGACTCGAGATGATGCTCTTGTTAGGTATCAAAATTAACCAGTAACATAACGATACGATAGTAGCAAGTACTGATTGTTATAGTAACGAACACATACATGTACGCTATTTATCATTACTTTTATACCTCTAAATTTAATCTCACATTTTGTACTAAATTGTAAAATATGTCATTATTTTCTATAATATATAGTTTCATTAGTACGAGCATTCAGTTTCAAATTTCAAAGCGTTTACATACTTTATTAATTGTATTTAATATCGTATTTAATAATTGAGTAAAGAAGTAAAATTAGCACAATTTATATTAATAATTAAACGACACGATTACATCAATTATTAATATTTTTTATATAGTATATAATTAATTCTAATTTTCTATTTATTTTTACAATAACAAAACCAGGAAACCGTGTGGTAAAGTCCAGTAAGGTCTATTATAATATGTGGTATTTTTTCATTGAGATACTCTCTTCTACTTTTAAATAAATGGGTTGAAGTAATATTAATATTTTGTATCCACCTTGGTGTGACAACGAATGTATACAGGCGATTCATAGACGAAATATGTCTGAAAAAAATTTCAACTTGCTGTTGGATTTAAATTCTATTCTACAATACAAAAATAGCAGCAACTAAAATACTTCTAAAAAGAAAAAACGTGATGGTTGGCGTCGTTTTTGTTTGTCACTGTCACCGGAAACTTCTCCATCTGTAGTATGGAGAAATATTTGTCGTTTTAGGTCGTCCTCAAAAAGTAATAATTGTACTTTCTTCTCCCTAGAGTGGCCTGAATCCTTTTTGAATAAACTGGCTCCAAGTTACGTTCCAAAGTTTGATCAAATGCTTTACAATTACATTTCTGATAGTAATAACGATTTTGAGTCCTTAGACGCCCCTTTTTCAATACAGGAATTAAAATTAGTCTTGAACCGTGTTTCTGATTCTTCACCTAGAATTGATGAAATTCCGTATTCATTTATTGTTAATGCAAAACCTGCAACTTTGTCATTTGTTTTAAATATAATTAATATTATTGTAGAATCCGGTCGCATCCCAGTTTCTTGGAAACAACAAATTGTAATTCCTATTTTAAAACCTAATAAATACTCTTTAGATCCTAATTCCTTTAGGACTGTGGCGTTGTCATCCGTTCTCTCTAAATTGGCAGAACATCTAATCAAAAATAGGTTAAAATGGTTTTTAGAGCATCATAATCTTTTAAGTCCGTCTCAGTTTAGATTTAGGAAGGGACGCAATGTTTCTGACAGTCATTCAATTTTGTTACTTTTTACTTGTTTTTTCGTAATAATCAAATCCTAATATTGATGTGTCTTTGAATCAGTCGCTGTTACCTTTATGTAACGAAATTACTTTTCTAGGTAGGATAAAAAAGCAATATTCAAATGATAGCAAATGTTCCCCTTGTTAATTACATAGTTGGTAAATGTGAAAGAAACATTAATATCATGAGAGCACTTTCTGGGTTTTTATGAGGTGCTCATCCTTTTTGGTTAAAGTTAGTTTATAATGCATTGATAAGAAGTCTTTTAGACTATGGCTCTTTCACACTTTGCCCCGTTAATAAATCCGTAATTTATAAATTCAACCTTATTCAATCTAAGAGCCTACGTATTGTCATTGGAGCTATGAAAAGCACTCCCATTAACGCACTACAAATAGAATGCGCGGATGCACCCCTTCACATTAATAAACAGTTTTTATCAGATCAGTATATTAATAAATATTTACAAGTTCTGGACCATTCTCTTCATCAAAAGTTAAATTATCTGGACAGCTTTATCATAAAGAGTAATAATTTCTGGCATCGAGGGCCCCTCCCGTATTTAATTTACAGTTTCAGGAATTTTAATGAGTATGATTGCGTCATTAAACACTTTCCGTGTAATACTCTTTTCTTTTATAATACAACGTTTTTATATTCCACCCTGATGTACTTTTATCAATAGGTATAAAAAAAGATGTGGCAATTTTATAAAAAAATACCTTCCTAATGCGGAAGTCTTTTTTACTGATGCGTCTAAATCATTTGTTCCTATTATGGAAAGTGTTTTAGATTTTTTTGGGAACGTTGCTCTTTTTTCTGGATATTTTAAACTTTTTTATTTTGGAATATATCAACTATGTTATAGGGAAAAGAATAGCAAGAGCTGTAATATTCACGGATTCTTTAAGCTGCCTACAATCTCTTCTGTACAATCCTTTTAAAAAACAAATGGGTCACCGATCGCTCTTGAAATTAAAAATAAACTGAAAGGTTGTTCCCAACTAGGTTTACAACTTCTGCATATGGATTCCTGGGCATTGAGGTATCCAGGGCAATGAAAATGTTGATAAATTGGAAAAAACTGGCTGCTTTCCAAGGCGCTGCTGATATGTCTTTATATAGTCAGGATTTAGTTTCTTTTCTACCTCGTCAAGACTTGGTTGAAAAATGGAATTTGTAATAAAATCATCCAAATAAAAGTCAATTTTATAAAAGACATCAGCCTAAAATTGCTCTAAAACCGTGGTTCTCCAAATGGGGGTTAACTAAGAATTTTTCAACTATTATTTCGAGGCTAAGGCTTGGTCACTGCTTTTCACCAGTTCACCTGAACAAATTAAGAATTAGAGATACATCTATCTGTGAGTATGGTCTGGAAGAGGGTAACATTATACATATTCTTTTTAAATGTTCTCTTAATCATCCTTTACCACTTTATGATATTTTACATAATTATAAGGCCATTCTTCCTTGTGACCTGTCCTCTAGCCTATCTCTTAATAATAATGTGAATGTTAAGTCATTAAATTTCTTAATTATCTTAAATTATCATTGTAGATTTCTCATTTTATTTATATTTATATATTGCCACTTACCATTTACCCGCCTATTTTCGTCATCTGCCTCAAATTACCAAACCCTATCACTTGAAAATGGCAGTAATAGACTTTAATGGTTTGACTTGCCAACCCAAAAAGTGATTTCCATAAAGTATAGAATTCAAAAGTTTATCATATAAGTTGTTGAATAATATTGTCTTATAAATAAAACACGATTCTAAGGGTAAAAGCCAAAAAACGAAACAAACATGTTAACCTACAAAAAATTATGGATCGCAAAAGAAATTTTCTGACCTCTTGTTAGAAGTTTGATTCATAATACAAGAAAAAAAACAATAAATAAGAAGAAGCGCTAACCTCTATTATAAATATGATATAAATATATAAGTACGCAGCTATCTAACGTGTTTTTGATTTATCAATTGAAAAATTATTTAGTTATATGTGTTCGAGTAAAACATTCAAACAGTTGTAGATAATGTCTTATGAAAATTGATAAGAAATGAACCTCGATGTTTAAGAGTGAAATATCAATTCTTAGGAACAATTCAGTATTGTAAATCGATTTTAAAAATTAATGTTTGTACCCTAAAAAACTGATTATATAAGCAAATGATCTCAGATCGCCATCCCTAGTTGTTTGTAGTTTTTGTAAAAAAAATAACCTATGAGACTAACGCGTTTATTATCTAGTTAATAAATATATATGTATATATAAATATTTTTTATTTAAAAATGACTACAAAAGTGCACAGAGTTAGATACTACAATCCAAAACCACAGCCAATAAATTGTGTTTCGTATAACAATACGAATAAAAACCTGGCTCTTGCAAGGTTAAAATGTTTCATATTTTATGTACCTTTTTTGTTTTTTTGTTTTAAATTATTAATCTATTATATTATTTTTCAATATAGGGGTGATGCTTCTATTGAAATATGGGATTTGAACTATGCTCCGTACTTATTAAAGTTTATTCCTGGTTTCGAAAATGGATCCGTAGAAGCATTAGATTGGGTAAACGATAGGCTTCTCTCGACGGGTCTTGGTGGTGCTTTAGTAGAATGGGATCTAGAGAAACTGCGTGTAAAAAATTCCGTTTTATTGACGGGTTATGCGGCATGGTGCCTTGACGTCTGCCCAGACAATACCATGGTTGCTGTTGGAACAGAACAAGGATATGTCAATTTGTACAATGTAGAAAATAATGAAATTGTGTATAAAAAACTGTTTGATAAACAAGAAGGAAGGATACTTTGTTGTAAATTTAATAAAACAGGAAGCATTCTTGTGACAGGTAATATTTATTATTGATATGCTGAAAGTAATCTAGTTTGTAGTAGGAAAACATAAAGAAATTGGTATTCTTATTTTTCAACTATGTACTAAATTTTTCCTTTCTCACACACCAAAACTTTCCCTGTTTATTTCCAATTAATTTCCTTTTATTTTTTAATATTGTGTAGTAATGTGACTGCATTGCACCTAATGTTTAGAATAATCCTATGTACTAAAATTCACTGCCAGTCATCATTGTCATACTGACCAAATCTCACTATGTTAAATTGTTAACCTTAGCTGTTTTCAGTTATTAATATAATAGTGAAAACATGCTTTGAAAAAAAAAAATGATATAATAAAAATTTAATTCTCATGTTTCTATTTCTTAGGTTCAGTCAATACTATTAGAGTATGGAATGTGGAGACAGGCCAAGCAACAACAAGAATGTTGGTTAGCAGGAGAGGTAAAGAAGTTATTGTGTGGTGTATCTCTGTATTGTCAGATGACACTGTTGTTTCGGGTGATAGTCATGGTCGTCTTACCTTTTGGGACAGTAATATTGGTAACGAGGTATATCTTTTTTTGTAAACTATTTATTATAACTGAAACACCCTACTGCAATTAACATTTTATGTTTAATACAATGTATATATATGGTGAACTGTAGTGTTTCATTTATCTTAGGCATATTACAGTAAGTTCCAGCATTGTAGTAGAGAAGTGGTGTAATTGATTTAGAATATTAATACCTAACAATAAATAACAAATTTTAGCTTCAGTCATACATAACTCACAAGGCTGATATTCTCAGTATAGCTGTATCAGAAGATGAGCAGAATTTGTTTTGTAGTGGTGTGGACCCTGTAATTTCGAATTTTGTCAAAATTAAAAATAAACAAAATACAGATGCACAGTGGGTTAAACATGTCCAAAGAAATATACATGAGCATGATGTCAGGTAAGAAAAAATATTGTTCAGAATAATAAACAATGAATGCATATGTGTAGGGACCAATCTTTAAATAATATAATAAATAATTAAATATATTAATAATATTTTTAAATAATAATCAACCTACAATAGATAAACTTTGTATGTACAACATTATCTAAATTCAAAATTTCACCCAAATTGGTAGAGCTCTTCACTTAATTGTATTAGGTAATCTTTATATGTACTTATATCATTTTATTAACTTAATGCATATGTGTGCAATACAAGGCATAAGTTTATAAACCTGCCCCTGTGACTGCTTTGGTGTATCATGTTTTGAAATAAGCCAGCATGTATATATAGTTGCCAAAAGATGTGAGTATGGCAATGACAACCATCAATCTCATATATTACTGAACATTTTAAATGACCTTATTTATATTGTAATATGTTGGCATTAAATTATAACATAGATAATGTCCTAGTACTATAAATGTATCCCATGTGAGTCTAGAAGAAGATGAAAGTTGTCCCTGGTTTTTATTTGGTTTTACAGTTTCTTTTTGTTAGTTATCTGACACGTATGACACGTATGACACTTGATGAATCTTGCCACATATTTCTGCACTGTGACCTGCCCGGTCATTGCATTTACTCCACACAAGATGAAGTTTATAAACATATTTTTCTCAACAATATAAGAAAAGAATAATAAATATATAATTATTAAAATGATTAGTGTTTTATAAAAGTCATGGTTCCAGTAACAATTAATGTTTTCTATTAAAAATACACATACATTTTCACATATTTGATTGTAATATTTTCCTTTTATTATATTTACAGAGGTTTGATTTTAAATGGCAAAGAGTTGATATCAGTAGGTATTGATGGTTACCTCACATTCTCAAGTTATCCTCCTAAGTGGGTGATGAGGATACCACATATGTTACCATCACCTAGGTCTTCAGTATGTGCTAACAGGAAATTACTGTTATTGAGGTGTGTATAACAATTTGTTTTAATATTAAACATCGCACACCAGAATGACAGGGGTGACTGACGATGGATTGTCTATTCATTGATGGACACCACTGTTTTTGGATTGTACTGTGCTTAACGTCAGGTACAATGTCTCTTTGCAGAGCCAATATTAAAAAAAAACATTTAGTTTTTTTATGAAATATGGAAAAAAAATCCTCAGTGATACGATTAAATTTACAATGTTTGCATCTCATTATTGGTATATCTTACTTATGAATCGACATGCTAATGTCCCATCCCTGAATCCACCCTCCGCCTGCTCTGATTATCGTTCTTCCACCTTTCCATCCTTTTCAGTCTGCACGAGTGCTGGATTGTGTTAGTTAAGCCAGCACGCTTGTATCACTTAGAGCAAGTTCCACGCGCCGTGAAGATAAACCACGCGCATACGCATGCGTCAACCTAGGGATTTGAAAAGGCATAATCACTCATGACTGGACCACTCATGACTACCTATCTTGCTTATACTACACCTATTGTTCCTCATAATTACGTTATTAGCCAGTACTTTTTTTTCCATATTAATACAGTCCACTAATCATCGTTACACCCATACAACATATATTTTGTTAAACCTCCATTTTCCACAACCTCACCTAATTTTGAATAATTATGTGACCTATTATGGTAACACGCTAACCATAGTGGAGTGAATGGTTCTTAAGTGACTAGCCAGAAAATACTTATTAGAATGACAAATTGACAACTGAAGGGTGGTTGCTAGATAATATGGCATTACAATACTCTACCACAATGCCATAGTTTTAGCACAACTTGTCACTGTATGGTTAGGCCAAATCTAGAATCAAGACATGATGTCTAGACATGCTAACAATAGCTTTTACTGCTTATTATAACGTGTTTATGTCTGAAAGAAAAACAAATGGTGCATGTATGATTTAATACAATACATTATTATAGTATAATATTTAGAAATAAAATAATTTAGTGTATTTGTGCATTTCTATTAACTATTACATAAACTGTGTAATTTGTTATGTAATGATATATGACTATTGTATGTTTATTTTTATTACATTGTAATTAGTAGGACGTCATGGGCTGTTGCTAGTGCATTGCAGACATGTTAGTGTTAGTTAGTTGCTGTGAGATAAGATGTACAATACTTTATAATAAATATGAATTAAATTTAAAATGCACCTTGTAAAGTTGTTTAATAACAAATATACTTTGTTCACTGATCATACTAGGTGGTTTGGAAATAAGTTTAAAAATATGAAAATGGCATCAAAGTTTTAGTCTAAATGTGACACAATGTTTTTACTTTTACTATTTTTAACTATTAGTATCTATGTATAATAAACCATTGGAAAGTATTTTAACATTTCTTGGTAATAGTTACATCTGCCGACTTGAAAATGTAGTTAGTGACCCCTTTAATATTGTATAAATGTGCATAAGAGAAAACGCTACATTAACTCTGTTCAGTAAATATAGTAATTTATAAAATATCGAAGAGTTCATTTTACCAGCTTTACAAGTATAATTAAATGTAGCAATTAATTACATATTAACAGTACATTCTTGTAATTAATATTTGTGTTTACAGATATAGTCATCACATAGAAGTGTGGAAATTAGGATCTTATACAGTTAATGACACTAATAATGTTGTAATAAATAATAACTTGCACAAAAAAGGAATCAAACAAGTCAATAATATAGAAGAAGATTCTGCTGTGGATAAATTGGAAATCACAAACAATAATATACAGACGCAAACTTTAAAAATTACCGAAAACCCTATGAAATTGGTTTCAGTACAAACAAAGGGGAAGAAGCAGATCAAATCTTGCGGACTATCACCTTCTGGGGAATTTATAGTTTACTCAACTGATAGTCACATTAGAATGCTTAAATTGGAAACTGTAAGTTATATATGCCCATTATATTACATAATATTAAATGCAATGTTTACTAGCAGCACTTTACCAGGGAAAACACATGTAATAGAGGCATATGTCAGAGAAAGAAAATAACCTGCTGTTGAAAGGCGTGTAGACTGGTGTGAAAGCGGCAACTTCCAATAGACTGCTGATATTTCAGTAGACTTCCTTTTTTACATAATTATGCTGTACTTATAAGTTGCACCCTGCAGAACACTTTTTTACTAGTTTATAGGTTTGGCGTTAAGTCCACAATTTCACCTGATGTTAAGTGACGATGTGGCCTAAGATGGTGGACACGCTAAGTTTAGTAAAGGGACTGGCTTTCAAGTGTACCTGCAGGAGCACACCTATAGGTATTTGGCGGCAAATTTTGAAGAACTTACGTTGGTAGCTAGTCAGGTGGGCATTAGAAAAAGCCCTCATGTTGTCCTTCACCAATACTCAAGTTCATTGCGGGTAGATTGAAACCCACATTCATTGACGTGGCGTCCGTACACACTACCAACTCAGCTATCATCGCTTAAATTAATACACAAGATTAGAAAATATGGTACTATATTGTATATTAAGTACACACATCAAATATTCATTTAATTATAAGTGAGGTTATAGTTAAATGCTAACCTATAAATTATAAAAAAAAAGCTTAAAGGGATGCTGTTTTTAATTACAATATATTTTTAGGATGAAGACCAAAGTGACGTATCGTTGTCAAAGGTTATGGTGAACGGGCTAAATTCTGGCTGCGAACGTTTTGCGTTTAGCGATGATTCTCGTTGGTTGATAGTGTACTGTACAGGAAACGTGAATATCTTACAAGTGGACCCTGAAGCCGGTGCAACTCTTGTACAATCTCTACTTATAGAAAAACGTATGTATACATATCTGTTGCCAAGATGACAAATCTAAAGGAGCAAACTAAATTAATTTATTATATTAAATTAACTTAGAATAATATAAAATAACACAAAAATCGTGTTTAAAAAGTAATTTTATACCCGATCATTTAATTTGAAAGTAAACAAATCTTGTAATACAGTGACTGAATGGCTCATGTAGGTGGTAAGACTGAGGGTTTAAAGCGAAACTTTAATCGTCAAATAAACAAGTTGTTTTATGTTTGTTATATTAATGCTCAAAGCTTGCTCAGTCACTATAACCATTTTCTAAAAGCGTTTACAAATACTGATGATCATGCCATACTGGTTTCTAAAAGCTGGTTTAAAGCGTATTTACTTTCTACCATGTATAACCTTTCCCTGGTTTCGTTCTCATTCGTAATGACCGTGATGACAGAAGGGGTGGTGGTGTTGCCATATATCTCCGTAGCGAATTTTCTTACATAAAAGTTGGCTCATCTCCTTCTCATTATACAGCATCAGCTGAGTTTCTTTTTCTTGATGTCTGTGTCAAAGGAGTCAAAACTATAATTGGTATTGTTTATTGTCCCCCTTCCATAGATTACTTTACTGAACTTAAATCTGCTTTAAAACCTTTCGGGTCTTATTATGCATTTGGCATAGTTATGGGGGACGTTAATACCGATCTTCTTGGTCACCGTTCTTTGCATACTTTCAAATTTCTCTACATCATTGAGCCTGTTAATTTTCATGTTCTACCCCTTCAAGCTACTCACCGCAATGTTTCTGGGGATGACATCTGGCTTGATATCATTCTCACTTCTAGGCCTTCACTTTTTTTTCATTATGGTCAATACTCAGCACTGGGCTTCTATCATGACTTCATTTTCATTTTCTATATTCTAAAGCCTCCTAAACTTCGCCCAAAAGTACTGCACATACGTTGTTTTGCACGAATGTATGTCAATAAGCTCCAAGCGGATGCTTTAACAATCAATTAGGAATCACTGTTGAGTGCTAACGATATTAATGATAAAGTTCGTATTTTCAATAATCTTAAACTAATTTATATGACACTCATGCACACGTTAAAAAAGTTAAAGTAAAGCTACCGCCGGCGTCTTGGATGACATCTGGGATCCGGCTGGTGATGAGACGTAGAGACCGAGCCTGCTAAAAATTTAGAAAAAATCGGTCTGATACAAATTGGGCTCTTTATAAGACCGCTAGAAACCGGTGTAATCAGATCATACGCAATGTCAACCACCGATATATCTCTTCTTCCTCGTCACCCGCCGATATGTGGAAGTTTCTCGATACCCTCGGTATTGGAAAATCCCGGCATGTAGATCTACCTATCACGATGGGATTTGATGAAATCAATCGTTTTACATTTTATAACTACAGATAAATTATTTGATCTAACCAAACGTAAAACCATAGGTTTTATCGCCGGTTTACCATTTTACGACATTATCCCTTCAATTTTCGTTCATATCGTTCGTAATTTAAACAAATCATAAAAGCTATCTTTTCAATAAAATCTAAAGCCGTGGGTTCTGACAATATCAGTCGCCAAATGATCACCACTATATTCGACCAGATTCTCCCCACTATATCTCACCTTATAAACTTTTCTCTTTACTTTTGAACTTACCCCTTTACATGGAGTAAAGCCTATGTCCGACCTGTACCCAAAATTTACAACCTTTCCCTTCCGAATCACTTCCGACCGAAATCTACTGTTCCTTTTCTTTCTAAAATGCTCAAAACATGTGTGCACAAGCAACTATTTTATTTTGTACATACTAATAATATGCGAAGTCCGTTACAGTGAGGCTTTATGCCCGGGCATAGCACTGTTTCAGCTTTACTTAAAGTAACTGGTGATGTTAGAACAGAGTTAGAAAATAAAATGCTTACCATGTTGGTCTTGGTAGATTTTTCTAACGTCTTTACTGTTGTCAGTCGTGATATTCTTACCCTTGCCCTACCACCATGTTATGATTTCCTTAAGATGTTTTTCTTCACCCTTAGATCAAGCTCATTGTTTTGGATTCGAACTCATGTCCCATGATGCAGTGTTCCTACACACTACCACTGAGCTGTCATCGCTTAACCAGGTTCGCTTCTTCAGGGATGACAACAATTAGTTCGCGTCGATGGGTCTATGTTTGAATGGTGCGGCCTCGGTGCTGGTGTTCCTCAAGGTGGCATAGTATCCCCTTTTTTTTCTCTCTATTCACTAATCTTTTAACTCGTCAACTCCAATGTCAATATCATCTGTATGCCGACGACCTCCGGTTATACATGCAGGCTGGAGTAGAAAATCTATCAACAGCGATCTATATTGTCAATAGAGATTTGGATGCCTTGAGGGATTGGTCTGATAGGTTTGGCTTTTTAGTGAATCCTTCCAAGTGTCAAGCTATTATTATAGGGAGCCCACTTATGACAACTAGAATAGACTTTCATAAACTGCCCCGTATTATGTTCAATGGTTCTGTCATCCCAATCAGCTCGGATGTAAAGGATCTGGGCATACACATTGATTGTACTATGGATTGGAGAACTCAAGATTCCAATGTTAGTTGGAAAGTCACTGAAACCCTAAGATCTGAAGGCTTCTCTTCTGAAGCCTGAAAAACTTTCTCCCATTAAAACCATAGACCTTGCAGACCTTTATCTTCCGAAACATATACTATGGTGATGTGTGTTATTACTACTTGAATACGGACCTGCTCAACAAATTCCACCGATTACTCAATAATTGCATTAGATTTGTCTAAAATCTTCGCAAATATGACAACGTATCGCGCTTACGTTCAGAACTAAATTGGTTGTTCATACGCTAGCGCCGCAACTCTATTCTCTCTTATTCTCCCCCAATGCATCCCCTTATTTGCCACCACATTTTATGTTCTTATGTTCTATTCACTATTTAAATCTACGTTCTTCAAATAATCGCCTCCTACACTGCCCGGCTCATACTTTTGGTCTTGTGCACTCCTCTTTCTACGCCCAATCTATTCTTCTATGGAACGCGCTTCCACTAGATAACATGATGTCACCTAATCGCTTCAACTTTAAAGCCAAAGTACGTCGGTTTTATAAGAATTTTTGGCAGAATTAATTCAAATTCTGTTTAATCCCTCATTATGTTTTACGAGTATTGACATAATTATTTATTTGTATTTATTATATTAATTTTTATGTATAAAATTAAGTAGTGTATTATTTATTGTATTTCCTTTTATATACATAGTATATACGTTTATATATGTACTATAATTGATAATAATAATAATAATAATAATAACTTATTTATTTCAAAATTGTTTTACATGTTTTATATGTATATATAAACAATAGTAATATATGTATTTATCATATGTGTATGTATATTTAGATTATTGTATTATTATTACGTCTGTATTGCATTATTCTTCTTTTATATAATATGTTTTTTTTTGTTTTCTAATATTTATTAATAATTTAATTTAATATTTTTGCCTCAATTATGCTATAACATAATTTCTATTGTCTATTGCACCTACTTTGCAACAGCTCTGCACTACCTCAAGGTTGACTGGTAGAGAAGGCCCCAGGCATTAAGTCCGCCTTGTACACAGATTGTATAAGGAAGTGTAAATAAATAATGAAGATACTTAACACAGACTTATAACTGAAAATTTTGCTCATGGCGTAATTTTTATTCATAGGCGATAATCGAACCCGCGAACTCGGCTTAGCAGTAACACTGCGTCAAGAAGTTTGACTTATTTTCATGTTTATTGTTAATTGTTTTGTAAACACTCCATATGTTGATTTTATATGCGCGGTTTGTATGTGTGATGTCGCTGTAACGAGAATTCCTGTCGTGTCTAGGATTCTAGGTTATAGTTAATAAAAAAAAAACATAGTTGCTATGCCTTTTGGGAGGTGATCATCTAAGAGAAACGTTTTACTTCTTTTTCATACTCTAGCACATTTATTCTGAAATTTTCTCGATTGAGTAAAAAGCATATTAATTATAACTGATCTTAAGTATTTTTTTGTAAGTTGTTACAATATTCTTCTATTTCAATATATCAATAATTTGGAAAACAAAATGCCAATAAGGAAATAACAAACCCCAATAAGAATAGAACGATATTTGTATAACCGATGATTATAAGTTTAATTCATAGTATAATTACAGATCTTTCAAGTCAATCAATATTACATCTATTATTATCTAAAGAAACTCAAACGGGCTCAACATATTTAGTAGCAGCAGATGCTTTAGGCTCGGTTACTGTGTGGATGCGCAGAGGAAAGAAGTTTGAACACTATATTGATTTGCCAAAATATCAGTGTGTTCCATCAGCAATGGCCATGGACAGTGAATGTGAAAAGTTGATCATTACATACGTAGACCAAAAAGTGAGTTAATTTTTGTACCATTTTTTTTAATGTAGAAGAAATTATACATGTACCTATGACATATAAAACCATTCACACTTTATTTTAACATACTAAATTTTCATACACTCTGTTAATACTACATTAATTAATATCTATACATATAATAAAATTGTAACTGAGCTAAATTTATACCTTAGATCAGAGTTTCCCAATCTTTTCAAATTCGCGGCGCACATACATGTTTACTTTTTTGTCGCGGCGCCCTAACCTATCTAGTTAGTCGAAATAGATAGGTACAATGATACAAGCATGATAAAGAGGATCGCTTCACGTCGTCCTACTTCTCTCTCTATGGCGCACCAGGGCGCCACGGCGCACACTTTCGGAAGCCCTGCCTTACATATTTTTTCGAAAATACTTCAGGACATGCTTTCTGGTCGATATAGAAAAAAAAAAAAAAACAGAAAATATTATTATTTTTAATTTTCGTCTCTTTCTGTCTACTATTTCTGTAGATTTTGTTGTTTGTTGTTGGAACCTGATGCAGTAATATCTAATATTATAAATTAACAATAGGATTCATTTTATTTCTTTAAAGAAAAGGGTTCTTCCGTGATACGGAATAAAAACAGAATTTTTTTAGTAGCTAGTAGAAGCATTTTGATGTAAAAACTATAGTTTTAGTAGTAGTAATATAAGAAACATTATACTTAAATACAGCAAACTCACAGCGTTCAAAAGTAGTTCCTAAAAATTATACGAGAAATAATTCAAATATATTGTAGTCGCGGGAACAGTTTCTCAATTAAAAAAATATTAATTTAGAAATTGTAGATTTGGACCTTACTGAAATCTATGCAATTATCTTGACTGTGATGTGTACCTACACTTGTAAACGATTTATCGAAGAACTAATAAAATTGACATCGTCGATGCGATAAAACTCGATATCGAGTCGATAACTTGAAATCGATATTGCAAAATATGCCAAATTTTAAATTTATACGTTAACTCCATTATCAGTTACCTTTAGGATTATTTCAAAATCTCTTATACAAAATAGCCACGAGGTTGATGCCCAAAGCTATAAAAAGTTATCATGTGACCCCACATATTCTATATGCATAATGTGTCTGTTGCAAATTGTAGAAATTGATACTATTTTATACAATTACAATCAATCAAGCTATTATTTTATAGTTTGTACGTACTAGCGTTATGGCCACAATCTCACATGATGTTATGTACGATGTCTCCCAAGATGATGGACACGCTAAGCCCAGTGGAGTGACTGGCTCTCGAGTGCAACTGCCGGAACAAACCTATAGCTATTTGGCGGCAGATTATCAAGTTGAGAGTGATAGCAGGTATTACAAAAAGCCCTGCCACTATACTATGATTTCATTACCATGTTTTCCTTTACCCAAAGCTCAAGGTCACTGCAGGTGGATTTGAACTCACGTGCCTTGACGTCGCGTCCGTACACACTACCAACTAAGCTATCAGCACCTCAGATGTTTTATGATTGTTAAATAGGTGCAATAGAATGTTTATTTTCAGAGGTGGTAGCTAGTGAAGCCCTTCCAAAATAAGTGACAGTGAAACGAATGTAATTCAATTATAATTTGTATTATCTTGCTACTTTTAGAATTATATTTGAATTACATATTTCCGATATCGAGTGTAAAAATCGCTTATCGATATATTTTTATATCATTTCGATGTAACCGATCAATATTTTTCTAATTTGTAATCGAATTATATTCTTCGAACCTATGTGGCTTCGATTTCGACCATTCAAACAATTGGCACACTAATTACGTAATTTGCAATAACAGAGTAATAGCAGAGATCATTACATATCGATATCAATATTATAAATTCAGATTGTTATGATGTTCAATTTAAATTATGTATACCGTACTAGATTTTTCTGTTATTAATATGTATTTGGATGGAATCTGTTAGCTATTTAAATTTAATCACAAATAATTTCGTATTCTGGTATGTGCCCTAAGCTATGTACTTGTAATATGTAAAATATATGACATAAAACATAACACGATTAATATGCTACGAACTGTAGATTTCTGTTTTGACATGTTATATGATATATTATCTTAAAAGTATCATAGAATCTCGTACAACATGAATCATACCAAAGTGTATTTTTTATAAGTATACTGTTTTCAATGACATTTGAAGATATTTTATAATTTGTATATCATTGAAGGGTTTATCAATTTGATCTTAAACAATATTTTGTACAATCAATAATGATCAAGATAGAGTGCTAAAAAGTGAGGAGTACACTGTATAGAAATCTAGAATTCAGTAGCCTATTAAAATTGTTTAATAAAATTAACTAATTGAATATTAATTATATATAGTATTTGTACATACAATACTTGTTTAATTGTATTTTATCAATTTCATTAGGTGTTTGTATTTTATTAAATTTCATTAAAATACCAATTTAGATAATATCACTAAATATCATATCACTTCATTACAGATAGTAGAGTATGATCTAGTGAAAAGGAAGTTTACAGAGTGGCCTGGCTCAGGGTTATCACCGGAGTGGTGGCAGCGTAGTGCCTCAGTTGATTCCATTGTGCCACATCCGAATGGGAAATCTGTTGTCTTTCAAGATGCTACTGCTCTGTGGGTAATGGAGAGGCAATTACAGGTAAGAAACTGGCATGGAACATTTATAATGACAGCTCCATGTTAGCATATTCATATGCAACTTTGAAGAATATAGGTTTTATATTTATTTTTTATATATTTATTAAACTTTGTACACAAAGTATACAGGCGGACTTTAATGCATTTTTCCTAGTCTAAACTTTCGATAGAGGTAAATATTCTTATTAAATATGGTGGTGGCTATATCTCCTGAAGTTGTGAGTTTATCATCAATCACCAAAATGTGTTTTATTACGGTGTGTTCCACCTCTAGTAAGTTAGGGTAATTGTATGGCCCCTGTGGAGGTTTTATGAAGTATTTATAAAGACATATATATACTGCCGTAATTGTTGTAAAATGCTAAATCTATATTCAGTACTATAAAGTGGAAAAGTTTATTAGTTTGGACGCACTAATGTTGCTACCTATAAGTCGGATTTTACATTCTTTTTATATTTGATATCGCGGCTTTATGTTATATAACATCACGTTACCACAAATAAGACAAAAACTGTATTTAAAAAAGTTACTGTACTTATATATTAATGTTATTTATGTTAATGAGCAAAAGTAAGCAAATAATTTTAAGTTCCACACGAACGAAGTCGCGTGCACAGCTATCTATAAATATAATGTTTGAAACTGCTGGATCCTGCTAGGACATATAAAAGTTTATTCACGAATTTACTTTTACTTTTATTTATGATTATTATTACCACCTTATTCAATGATTTATTAATTGCTTAAAAGGAAAAAACGGAGCCTGATTCGAAAAAGAAATTTCAACAAGTCGGGGAATTGAATTATGGTCTCAGGATTATTCCTATTAAAGTAAGTAAGATAGAATATATAAATACTATATTGGTACATTTATTATTGATAATTAATAAATATGAAAGTTTTTGTATATATTTTTTGCTATATCAGCACGGAAAGTGATGGCAATGTTTTATTGTTCAATTTATGTAAGGAGAGGGTAAATGGAAGCCTATTAAAAATAATCAAAGCATATATAAATAATTATTCATATTATTTACATAGTTTCAATGAAATATATAACATAAACTAAGTATACTTTGTAGATACACACATACATAATCTCGAAATTAAATGTCAAAGTACTTTGCACAAAGTAACGGAACACCTCACTTTAAGTTAACGCTCGATTTTACTTTTAATAAATTTTCATACAGCGGGCTATATATGAAAATCGTTTCTTTGAGTGAATAGTTTCTTTAACATGGTGACGATCGAGAGATTAATTATCCATCAGGGATTCTTACTCTCATACCGGCCTGCAAGCCCTTGGTTGAACTCGAAACCAAAATATAGTCACTGTTAGTTAGTTAGTAGTGTGTATGGCCGCGTGAACGGACGTGGATTCGAATCTAACTACAATGAGCTTGATCTTTCGGTGAAGGAAAACATCGTGAGGAAATCATAGCATGGTGGTAGGGCTTATTCTAATGCCTGCCTGGCTAGCTACCACCCTCAAGTTGAAAATCTGCCGCCAAATACCTATAGGTTTGTTCCGGGAGTTGCACTTGGGAGCCAGTCTTTTCACTAGACTTAACGTGTCCACCATCTTGGGCCACATCTTCACTTAACATTAGGTGAGATTGTGGCCATAACGCTAAACCTTAACTATAATTTTTTTTTTCATTACGTCAAAGTAAAAATTATGTGTTGATTCTGGAACCACAATACTTTCGAACGTACAGTTGAAACGGGATATGAAGAAATCGAAGGGACCGTATAACTTAGGTCACTATATCTGATAGTCATTAACGGCAATACACATTTTAAAAATGATTATTGCGGTGATTCGTTCGGGACTTTGCCATCTAGTCGTTATAACCGATTCGACGTTGTAACCGATGTTTTTATATCCGGTTTTCACTGTATATGGTTTCGCGGTCAATTTTAACGCTACTATCTTGTGGAACCACCTTACGTCTGCGGTGTTTCCGGACCCATACGACTTGCAAACCTTCAGGAAAAGAATTTACACATACCATAAAGGCCGGCAACGCACCTGCGATTCTTCTGGTGTCGTGGGTGTCCAAGGGCGGCGGTAATCACTTACCATCAGATGATCCAATGCTCGCTTGCTATTCCATAAAAAAATGTCTATCGATTCAATCAGGTCCAATACTAATTGAAATGAGCACTAACTTATCAATGTCTAGTAAGAGTACACGAACGCGGCTTGAATCCGTAAACTTTTTCATAACACCTTGATAAATCTTGTGTTAATGCGTTATGTTTCTACAGGAGAAGAGTATGAAATTAAAGGAATAATCTGTATTAATATTATAAAGCGAAAAATTTGTTTGTTTGTACGCGCTCATCTTAGGAACTATCAGTAGTATTTTAAACATTGTTTTTGTGTTTGATATAACAATCATTGAAGAAGGCATTAGGCTATTAACGATCACGCTATAACCAATAGGAGCAAAGCTGTATCGAAAAAAGTTACAAACACGGGTAAAATTATTAAAGGATTTTTACTTCCACATGAACGCAGTCGCGGGCAGAGCTAGTTTTGTATAGTTTCAATTAGATGTTTGCTATGGCTTAAATGTTAAAAATATTGATTTCAGTATATTGCCGACTTTCACTGGATCGGAAAAGATGAAGCTGTGCTATTAGAAGTTCTCCCTGAAAGCATTATCTCACAATTGCCGTCAATCGCTGTTACGAATAAAAAACGAGATAGGATATAATACATAATTGTACTAGTAATAAAAATATTACACTGTTACAAATCTTTTATTATATGTATCTCAGCATTTATCAATGTAGAAGTATATAAACACCTCAAGTATAAATTTACGATACGTTATTTCTTATGGTTATTGTAATTTAACCGAAAAAATTATAATAAAACATATTGAATGAAGCGATGATAGCTCAGTTGGTAGTGTGTATGGACGCCGCGTCAAGGGCCGTGTGTTGGAATCCAACTACAGCGAGCTTGAGTTTTCAATGAAAGAAAACATCGTGATGAAACCGTAGCAGATAGCAGGTAACCGAACCGAGGTAGCATGGTAAACGTAGCAGGGCTTTTTTTAATGCGCGCATGGCTAGCTACCACCCTCAAGTTGAAAATCTGCCACCAAATACCTACAGGTGTGTTCCGGCAGTCGCACTTGAGAGCCAATTCCTCCACATGTTTAGCGTTTTCACCAGCTTGGACCACATCGTCACTTAACATCAGGTGAGATTGTGGCCATAACGCTAAACCTTAACTATAAAAAAATACTTTGTTACAACTTACAAGTCTGAACTCTGAAAGCGTAATATACCTAACGATTTAGAAATTAAAATTACCAAGGATTTAAAGCAAACAATGACTGAAACTTCAATTACGGAGTTTAATTACTTACACTATTTTTTCCCAGTTAATGTTACTTCAAGAGGCAAAATTATAAATATTAAAAATGAAATAGATCAATGTTCTATATTGTTACGTTGATGAAGTAAAATTTCTAATATAGATCCGTTCAGCGGTGAAACATTTAGTTGTTGCGGTCTCGCCCACATCTCGTCAGTAACTTCACAACGCGACGGAGGCAGCTTGTATGAAATAGGATCGCCATCGACACTCCTACATAAAAAAATATTAGATTATTTTGTAGTCGACAATAGTGTATGTATATTTATCTGTATGGATCGACACAGTGGCGGGTGCCAACGTCTATCTATAAAAGATCTATAAGTTTTTATTCCTCGTTATAATGGCTTTGGCATTGGATTATAGTTAGACTTCATTCTGTGAAACCTACCCATCCTACAAACGTAAGCTCTGATAACTAGTGATAACAATCTGAAACTTGGATAAAACAAAATGCAATATATGAATACTTTAAGATTTATTTTCAAGGTCCACATAAAATTATCCAAATAAGTGTTTCATAATTAGTAAATGTAAGTGTAATAACTTATCACTTTTGATTGTTTTTAAATAATTTAATATTTTGAAAAGTTATATACAGTGGTGGTGTATGTAAAAATTTGAACACGCCGCACGATGTTTCGTCTGCATAGACATAGAGCACTAAAAATAAGTCGTAATAAAATAATAATTAAATGCTATTCGATTTTTCATTAATTGGTCAGCCATGCTATAGAAGTTCGTTTAAAAATTAACAATACAAATAATAATAATCAATATTCCTTCCAGCATATCTAAAAGCTTAATTCTCAACGGCTGGCGGATAATACTAACTAGTCGTGAATTCATAATCACAGAGTATCAGTTCAGTTGCTTAATATAGCGTTATAAATAAAAAAAAATACATAAAATGATTTCAATTAACAAAATAAATAACAATTTATTCACATGTTGTGTCAAGTCAAAAAGTAATATATCACGCCTTGCATAATGTCCCCTATTTTCTAGGGTTTCATACACCACTGCATTACAGACGGTATAGAAAAAAATCAAGGTCTTCATTACCATAGGAGGCACTACAAAAATGTACTATTTAACCAACTTTTGTAGTGGTAACATATAAATTAGCGCGAAGGCAGCTGCGACAAAAGCAAAAAATATAGTATTGAAGTTAATTGTGTTATTAAATAAGAAATATCAACAATTTACCAAAAAAAAATATACAGTCATACAGGACTGATGATTTTTTTTTATAGGCTAGGTTACGCTGTTAGCCTGAGAGGTTTTACACCTTCACTGTAGTTGCGGGCGAGTATGGAAAGCACTCAGCGCGGATGGGTAACCAGCACGAGGGTGTCATAGTAGCCAAACCTTGGCTTGGGCTGTTGCTGGGAGGCGAATACGAAACCCTTGTCTAATTGATCTTAACGGATCGTAGATTGTACTAAGCTATATATATACATCGCTGGAGTGGAAAGATTATACTATGCTATCCTAACGTGGGAGAGGGAGCAATATAATAAAAGGCCATACCACATTCAGGGCCACGGTGGTCTTTTACAGAACCGTGTTCCTACCTACTGTAATTATTCAAGATCACTGTCGACAGAAGCGAAATTAAAAAAAAAAATTATTGCGTCAAAGACCCGAGCGCGCTTAATGCTGAGTGGACCCGAGTAAACCCGATTCAGCATCACCGACATGAGTCTGACGGTTCACTTTCTTGTACTGTTTACAAAAAGAAGTTTACATAGCGAATTATGTTCTCAGTAAAATAGTTAACCTGGTTTAACATGTAAGATTAATGGTTAAAGAGATATATATACCATTGATAATTTTGTATTAATATAAAATAATATTTAATTGAGAATAACAGAATTACGAAAATATGACTTGTTTAAATTCCTGAAACAGTAAAAGAATGTAAGTAATAACCGGTAACCCATATTACATCACATTTTAAAAACAGCAGGTGTTTGTAATCTCTATAATAATTACATATTACTGTTTGAATAATCTGCTAAATTTACCGACACTTAATAACTTTTTTTGTTAATCGCCTATATCAAACGGAGACAATCGATTAAAGTTAGAATTTATCGACTGTCACTAAATATTATTTGTATTTAGAGAGTACTTAAGAATATATAATAATATATTACTAAAAAATTTATTAAAATTCTTGAGTGTCTGGCTGATAGACTACTAATGGTTAAGACTAGAAGTATAACATTTTTCGTTATAATACGTATAACGTTTGTTTCGTATTTTGTTGTTAGATTGTATTGTTGTTGTTTGTACTTAGATATATTTTTTAATAAGTGTTCTTAGAGGTTTTTAGGGAGTTAAAGTTCAGAGACTTAGCAAATATAAAAAGTTATCGATGACTGATATTCTTCATAAGGTTTTTAGAATGTACCAACAATTTATTTGAAGTTCACGTACTCTTTTCTAAGTGTATATATTTATTCAAAATTAAGTATAGCTTTCATAGAATGGTACCGGAACAACGATATATTTTATACAATATTTAACACCCAGACATGGAACTGAACAATGAAAGTTCGTCCTGCATTTCAATTGTATCATGGATCTTTCAACTTGCTTCTATAATAAGTTAAACTCGATGGCTAGTATATACCCAAGTGCCGAAAGATGTGCAGGCCGGCATGACAGCAATGATTCTCTATGGACAGTTGATCTCTGGGTGTGAATCTGTATTTTCGAATTGTACTGCGTTTACCATCAGAAGCAATGCAATCACTTGACTTAACTTGAGGGTGATAGCTAGCCAACTGGGCACTACAAAAGCCCTATCACCATCTTATGTATCATCACGATGTTTTCCGTTAACGAAAGCTCAAGCTCAATAGGTATTCGAGCTCACGCATATCGAGGCGGTTTTCTATGCCACAACTGAGCCATCTTTTCTTCAAGTTGATTACGAATATAGGTACAAAATTGATGTCGTAATATTGCCAAAAGGCAATATACTATAGGTGATCACTACATTAGAAGAAGTCTGAAAGCTATTCCTGGTCGCTGGCAACACGAGAGTTTGAAGTATTGCTGTGGTACTTTTTAGTGAGTAGTGACGGGTGCTTATCACCCGGTGAGTCTTGCCACGCGCCCTTCTGCCCTTGGCCTGTGCCCGGGTAATGCATTTATGCGTTGTTTTGAAGAAGTTTGTAAAATGAATTGGAACACAACGTTAAGAAAAAGAAATTAGGGTTATCACTATTTGCTGACTGTGTTTTCAGACATTAAATAGTACCAGTAAAAAGGTAAACTTATTATATTTATACTTAATTCTCAAGTCTCACCCTAAAAACATTAATGTCTGCTTGAAGGGATCATATATTTGCCCAGGTTTCAACTGTGGATGGATCGGATAATCGCATGTTGTTTTTACCAGACGGCCATAACGCTCTAATGGGCATTGCGCGCGACGTCCAATCACACCTAGAAATATTTTACTTATGTACTTATTTATATATATGATATATAGTAAATATATATAGAAGAACATAGAATCAAAGTAAGCACCTTAATTTTGAGTGAAATGGGCGAAACAATTGTTTATATTGAAATAAACGTATTTTAAGACTTTAATCCAAGTGATAAAGACGTTGATTACAGCCATTGCGTTTATATTACTGGCATATTTAATATATAACTTAAACTTTAATTTTTAATTAAAATTAAAAATTTAATAATAATATAACTATAAAACTGAGATTTCGAAAAATATTTTTTTTGTTGTTGATTGGAATGATAAGGAGTCATATTCCTATTAAATTCATCACTCAATGCTACACAAAACCAAACATAGTACACAATTTATTTCCGGTTTATAATTAGATCTCCATGCGATTGTTTTTTTTTTCATTCTAAACAGTTATAACTGATTCTTATACAATTATACATTAAATATGTCAACGCGTTTACCAGAAGATGTAGATGGTAGAGGCATAGGAGACGATGCCACCTCAACTGGACACTCGAAGCGATCTGGCTGACAATTTCTTGAACGTATGGCTTCTTTATATTGTTCGACTGATATTCCTGACATATCATAATTTTATAATAACTATTATATTAATTCAATTACAACTTTGAAGCGATGATAGCTCAGTTGCTAGTGTGCACGAACGTAGCGTCAAGGGACGTGAGTTCGAATCCACCCATAATGAGCTTTCGGTGAAGGAATAACATCCTGATGAAACTATAGCATGGTGGTAGGGCTTTTTCTAATGTCCGTTCGGCTAGCTACCACCCTCAAGTTGAAAATCTGTCATCAAATACCTATAGGTGCCTTCCAGCAGTGGCACTTGAGAGCCAGTCCTTTCGACTAGGCTTTGCGTGTCCACCATCGGTGTCCATCATTGTAGCCACATTGTCACTTAACATCAAGTGAGACTGTGGCCATAACATTAAGCTTATGAACTTTAAATCATACTACTGTTAGAAATATAGTTACAGGAGGGTAGTTTATAACACCGATTAATATATAGCGAGGCAGTCGAGGCGTATTCATCGTATGTAGCTGGACCATTACCGAAGGGACGTAAAATTCATATTTCTCTATTATTATTGTTTGTGCTTTAAATCACTATCGGGAATGATTTATACTGGACAGAGAGAGAGAGAATCGCGAGCGGTGACGGTAAATGTTGACAATTGTCGCAAGTCTCGGACACTGCCTCGTAGGTTCCTCTCTCTGCCACAATGTCTCTCATCATATCATTATTATTGAACCGATTATCTTTCTAAAACTACTACGCTTCTGAGTTTTTCTAACACTGAATGATTTATAAAATTAGTTTATATTTTTATATTGTGGTATTATTTAATTATGGATTTATTACAAAGTTTTCTATATATACGTAAATAGTGAAATATAAACTTTCTACCACGAACTAAAAAAAAAAACAGGTTTTGGATGTCGACAACAGCACCATATATAGGGTCCAATTATAATTAAGACTAATCTGAGCTATTTTATAAATACACAAACAAATCACTAAATTAGGGCAAACCGTTTAGAAGAAGAAGAATTACGAATTCAGAGCGGAATTTTATTTACGTAAAAGCTGATCTGATTGGCCTCGCGTACCTAGATCTGCCCTTTCCCTAATAAATCGCCCTCAATGCCATCTAACATGTTTCAGGATAGGGTTACTTGTCATATTAAAAACTATCTTATCAATAGGACCAAGCAATATATATTTACAAAATTTCATTACGTAATTAGTAAAGTGGTTTTTGAGAATAGCGTAGATTAACTTAGTGGATCGCGATTTTTATATAATTGTATATAGTTATTACAATAGATTAAAATAAAAAAAATTAAATAATTAACTTTAAAACAATATATATTACCTATTTTTAGGGCTTCTTCTTCTTGAATTATCCCTAGTTGGTTGTAAAAGTCCCATTTATTATGCGAAAGTTGTGCCGCGGCTTTTGTTTTACGATTAACCGACGCTCTGTAAACAACATCTTTTTCAATCATTATTTGTTAATAATATATTAGTTATCTTTGGTGTTATTTGATACTTTACAAAATTCCTTGAGATTTAACGGGATCTGTCGAAGTTTCTCGTTGGCCTCCGAAAGAACCAGCAGCTGGAGCCGACTTCTCCATTCTTACAATAAAAATGTGATTATATTTATAACAATGAGATATGTATCTTCATTAACAACAAAAGCATAATTTGTGGCGGTTGCTAGTGATAATATTCGTTACCTGGCATGAATATAATCGATCAAACAGTAGTCACAAAAATTTTGAAGTATCTAAGTAATCATTTTACTTTTTCTAGTTTTCTATTACCTTCACATGCTTTTAAACTTAATACATACGCAGTTTCAAATAAAATAGTGATTGGGTAGATACTTTTAGCGATTCGATTAGATTTCTAAATATGCTATAACTAAGGTGACGGATAATAGTTAAATTGTAATTACTAATAAATTTTATTAAATACTATATTTACAAATAAATGTACTGTCTTCAAAGCTAGAGGATGGCTATAATTAATCGATAGTCTATTTTTTATTTGCGTCTTTGTTCTTATTGAGTTACAAATCATATTTATATATGTATATACCTACATTAAGTATACTGTCAACAACAATTACTACAGGGGGACACCTATTGCGTTTACAAATTTATAAGATTATATTTTTAGTTATGTTGGCAGATATCGAACCAAGAAAATCGCCTCAAAATTTGGTCTAGTTGTTTATTTACTAATACATTTTAACTTTTATCCTCTACCCTGGAGGAACCCTTTCTTTTTATAGGATAAAAAGTAACCTATATCCATAGTTAGTTCATAATATTATGTATTTGTTATCATTAGTTATCACCGTGCAAAATGTTTGAAAAATTAATTTTTTAATTGAATTTGGCTCACTTAGTCTTATTATATAGGTATACATATACATTAACATCTACCCAGATTTTAATTAATCAACATCAATATGGCGGCTTAAGTCTACAGTCTAATATTGAGCGGTATTGCGCCAATTAAAAATCAAGGTAAGAAGTTATCAAATACTTAACGTCCCTTGTGCTGTCATTTAAATAGTTAATAATGTAAAATGATAACATTATTGGCACATCAATCTAGTATTACGCTAATTAGAAAATACAAATCGGATCGCTCGTTAGGTGGGACATTGAAGTGCGCCGAGGGTGCCAGACAGAGGCTTGGATGTAAAAGTTTCTCGTCTAGACTGGCAACCTATAAAGTTTCTCAAGCGTGAAGGGCATTATTTTTTATTTAAGCAAATAAATATCTTAAGCTGTTTATATATTTTCTATAAAATGATTTAATAAACTAATCTTCATTAATTTCTTATGTTAATCGAATGTTATAAATATAATGAAATATTATATAAAAGCTTTGAAGTGTTAAGATACAAGTTACAATACAAGATTATAATGGTTGGTATAAAAATATGTCATACTTATTTAAGGTTTACATGAGAAAAATGACAACTATATTACTATGCTTGCTTGTTTACCTGTGCCCAGTTGAGTAAGTTAGCTGCTTAGTATGGGAACCTATTTAGGATTAGCCATAACCGCGGCTTCTTTTCGTGTCCCCGGCAATAGCCCAAGCCGAGAATCGGCCTCTTCATGGCTCCCTTTCGCTCGTTGCCTCGGGCTGAATGCCTTAGTATTTCTTTTCCGACACCGTGGATAAAATAACGAGGTTGAACGCGCTTTTCCCTGCCGTCTACACCAATCGGACGAGTTCCGCACACATGCCCGCGTAACCGCCACCCTCGTCGCTCTCGCCGCTCTCGCCGCCGAGGTCAAGCGGATAATTTCGCTCTCGCACACCCGCCGCAGCCTTAAGTACACGATTCTGTAGGGACTATCTCCGCGGCCCTTGAGCAGCTTAACCGATAAGGTCGTTGTTAGGATCACTAAATTAATAATTTAGGACTTGTTGGATAGTCAGGCTCGTGAATCTTTGTTTATTTTCCGGCAGCAGCCTAAGTCGAGGTTCGGCCATTCTGGCATCCTTGCGCCCACTGCCTCGGGGCTGAGGGCCCCTCAGCACTCGCCTCAAAAAGGTTCGGTGAAGCTATCAAAGCCCTTAAGGCTAATACCGTATATCAGTTACAAATAAAAACCTTAGTATTCGCCCCCAAAGCTCGGTGAAACTGTGTAAGCCCTTAAGATTAACACCCTATGTTCAATCGAAAAAAAAAATACATTTGCTTGCGTGTTGGTCAGCATATTCATCGTAAATTGCGAAATGTTGGGAAAAATGTATAAAATGTTTTCTTACCGTCCAAGATGAATCGTCGTTGCCGACAATTTGTAATCAGAGGAGACCATACTTTTTATTGAACTATAAAAAAAAATGTGGTAATTTAATTTCGTTAAACGTGAAAGGTACAATTTCGGTTTAAACTTGATTTAGTACCATGTACACATGATATGGTACACATATTGTTAATTATTGTAATCTAATGAACAATGGTATGAAAATTTTTGTTTGTTTTAATTACTAATCCATCAAAAATACTTGGTTATTATTTATAATAGAAATATAAATATGATACAATATTAAAAATTAATCGAAAGCTAAAAAACATATATGTTTTGAAGCGATAGCTCAGTTGGTAGTGTGTACGAACGACGCGTCAAGGGACGTCAGTTCGAATCCACCTACAATCAGTTTGAGCTTTCGATGAAATAAAATATCGTGATAAAACCACAGCATGGTGATAGGGCTTTTTCTAACTACGGTTTCAAACTAAACTAGTTTACTTAAAATGATACGCTGTCAAAGCTTGATATAAACAGAATCAAGAGTTATTAAATAATTACATACGATTAAAAATTTTACAACAGGCTATTCAATTTCGTGTACATTTAGGCTGGTGGTGGGTTTTACTAATTTCATTGCTCGCCGGTACTAAAGCTGAAAGCCTATAAAGGGAAATATACTTGTTAACCTTTCGCACGCCTACGCGTCTAGACGTTATTCCGATATAGCTACACAACTTCCTTCGTACAGTATTCGCTATAAATTTTACCAGCAACAGTCGATTTTGTAATAGGAATAATATATCAAGTATATATCTAAATATTGTAATTTCAATATTACAAGTCTCGGGAACTGTTTGGAGTATCACTCTCTGTCATACGAAGGACTAACCACCCGCACAGGTAATGCATGGGTAGTTAAGAAGTTACTTTCATTTTATATGAAATCCCAGGTGAAAAGGTTGTTCAAAAGTTACATGCAATAATATTTAAAAAAATGGTAAATGGATCTTGCGGATTTTCAACAATATCTCACCCTTTATGATCGACGGTAGGTGTTTGAAGCGATACCCAATAAGTAATGATGGATACCCAATGTAGGCGATCAGTTATAGACAATAGTAGTGAAATTAAAAAGACAACAATATGTTTATGTAAGTAATAGTTCGTTTGTGCCGTACTTTCGAATATAGCCCAAGGCTTATGAGGGTCACATTAATGTGCAATACTTTAACTCCGTCAAGTCAATAAAGCAGAAATGTAAATAAGTAAACAAAGGCGGTTATATGACAATATTCGCTGAATCAAATATAAATGACAAAGAATCTCAGTATCAACCAACACTACTAATACGACGATGCAATGTAACGAGACGAGCTGTAAATAGGCTAATGAATGAAGTCAATTAATCAACGATCAAGGGAAAATACAAAGGAGAAGTTAACTTGATTTCGCGTATACCTATGATTCCTATGGATTTGCCTTTCGATTTTAAGTGACTACAACTTCCCGGGCGTCTGTCTATTGCGTAGACAACTAACAAATAACAAAACCAGCCGTTGGAAGTTTGCGTACTCAACTTGGAGTTTCCCAGATTCGTGAAAAGACATATATAAATACATATATGTCACGTGTTCGAGCGTCGGATAATAATAACTGTATATTTACGCACCACAAAATAAACTAAAACTTAGTTTATCAATAAGCGTTATATTGATTAACTATATTTAAATTGCATATGATTAAAAGACATTGAATTCATTGGATTTGTAGACAAATTACATTCAATACCCAAAAGAAATGAAAAGCGAAAAGGCTATTAGATATAGTCAGTTCTATTGATCGTAACGAATTGAAGTACAAGGTTGATTAGCATTCATAATAGCTAATCAAAATTTAAAATAAAAATACAAAACGGTCAAACCGTTTTTAAGTTTTAGCGAGGACAAAGAACATTGATTATTGATGATACGTAGTTCAATGGGTCAGCTAGTAATAAATAAGTTTAAGTTACGTCAACATAAATAAGTAAAGTATAATTAAATGTCAATCCGTTTGGATGATACACTATATTAAAAACGTGTGCCGAAATTTTACAATTTACATACTCTTCAAAGAAGCAATCCACTTCCAAGAAATAATTTCCTAATGATACAGTATATTCTAGTGAGTCGTCTGATTAATAATTTTCTGATTAACTAATTTACATATAAGGAAGTATCAAAATGCCTAATATCCATAATAACTCTAAATTAAATGTTTGAAAACAGTTGCAACTAAATTAATTTCGAAATATGTATCTACATAATACCCTAAAAGTTTGTATACCTATCGAGAGAAAAACTACACTCATTTGATTTATTTGGTTTTTGAATAATCGCTTTGTAGGGGTGAGTCTGAAAGGCGCATAGGTTTTAACTACGCAGGCAGATTGTATAAACAGTTTAGACAGCGATTACTACAACCACACACTTACCAGATTGTAAAATTTGTACCAAATTGTACCGTTAATTGTGACAAAAACTTGCTTAACTGTTGTATTGGCATAAACAAACACGTTATATATATCTGATGAAGACAAAGTTTTTATCGTACCCGCTCAAATAATTTGGTTTTACTAAAAAAAACCTATGAGTGTACAATTAAGGATTCATAACTGTATAAAATATACGGAATTTCCTCTAACTAGACAGATTTGTATAAAAATGTTTTATAATGATTAGGAAATACCATTTATATTGTTATCTACCCACTGTCTATGACCCAAAAACACGATAACCAATTTTACTAAAACAATATTTTTCGGTAAACCCAGACAGCAAATGTGATTAAAAGGCTCGTCCTCAGACTTTATTCTCGTCTAGGATATAACCGGCTAGACATCTAGAATGCATTTAATCGTAAAAGGCACAGAAAGGCCTTCATCTCACCTCCAGACGGTCGTCCGTCATTGGTTCGTTGTTCACTCATAGTCTAGACTAGACAAACACCTATCAGCGTTCATTTTATCATATTTTTTTTTAGAGCAGAATGCTATTTAAGAAGTAAAAATAGCTTAAAACTAAAATAACTGATGCTGTTTTGGCTATAATATTAAGAATATACGAAATTAGACATGAAATTGGTCGATACATAAAATAAATTATAATTTCTTAAAAGGAATTTATTAAATAGCAATATATAGGTTGAATTGCACTAGATAATATTACGAGTATACAACATAATATACGGGTATGGCTAATATAATCGCTTTTTTATAAAGATTTGTTTGAATAAAAAGATTAGGTACATGTATTTAAAAAAATGTATATCAATATTTTAACCTGTATAAACATTAATATACCTAATTATATATTATAGATATACGTTTCTATTACCTATAATTATTCAGTAACATATAGTTACATGTTTGTAGATGATGAATAGAAGATTATTTTAAGTTTTTTTTAAATATACTTGATTGTCTGCGCAGTACATCTGATATTGAAGAATGTACCTTACATTTTACATTATATCTTAATTCCACTCAAGGCAACGGTGTCACTGTTTAACACCTACTCCCCAGTACGCATTGTTTAGTTTAGACGACTTATATTATATGACACTTATATTAAATACGCTTCTAATTTTTTTAACAATTATGTAAACAGGCAGCAAATTGTAACTACGATATTTATACGGTATCGGTCCTTACGGCGGCATTATTAATTAAAAACCGTTATATACCATTTTATTCAAAATCACCATAAACCTCATATTTTGTTCTATACATATCACTGACTGCATTAAATTATATACTAAAATCTAGCCAGAGATTTAAGAAAAGAACAATGTTTGAGTTAGTTGTTCTCGGCTTATTAAAGCACTCAGAAACAGACGAAGACTTTTATAATATGTAAGTAGTAATAATGTACGATATATTTAAAATTAACAGCCTTGACTATTTTTTTAATATAATTTTATTGTACAATTAATATCAAATTAATGAACTTGCGTTGGTAAAGTTTTTATCTACAAAACCAAGTCACAGGTCACGCGTTTGCGTGTTACGAGGTAAATCTCGCTCTCAGACTGGACGCTTTGATGTATATTGAAATAATCTCTACCTACACTCCCTTGCTCAAAATACTGTATTATTGTTTTGTCTACTGTTAATCTATAATTAATTGCGTAGCACTTAAATTTAATACTATACAAGGAGTATCAAGTTAAATCGACAGTAAGAATATTGGGTAAGTATTTGGCTTATTTTTCATGCCTGTATCCCACGTAATTAGTATTTTCACAACATATTTTTCATATCATTCTCCTCTGTCAACAGTCATTATAGAATCTATACCTATAACCTAGAATATTCTTCAGATAATTAAATCAATCAATATTCGATTTCCTCTTTATCTCAAAAATAATAATACCTTAATAGTCAAAAATTAAAAAGGAGGAGTATTTTAATTTGTTTTGGTATATATCCTAGACAGTGTTTCGTATTTTCGTTGAGTCGTATTTGTAAAAATATGAAAACTGAACCAACAATTTTAATAGGTATATAAAATATTTTCGAGTTCTTTACTTAAGACTGTAAATTGGGTTATTTGCGCCATTGGAAATATCAGTAGTAGATATGTAATGAATAATTAAACAGGATAACCATATCTACTACTATATATATAATATTTTTGTGTATTCCAAGTTGTGGAAATTTAAAACAGAAATGGCAGTGTATCTTATAGTCAATATTAACAAGAATATTATCGTGTGAGAGGGTCGTACTCCCAATATATTATCGACTAGCTGTCTGCGACTTTGTTCGCGTGGAATTAAAAATTATCTAATAATTTTTGCTCGTTTTTGTGACTTTTTTCAATAGCCTAAAGCATTCCTCAATTATTGCTGTATCAAATACAAAAAAAATTTAGTATCCGATTGGTAGTTCCTAAAGTTAGCGTTTTCAACCAAGCAAACAAACGTTTAGGCTTTATAATATTAGATATACCTAGATATATCTTTCGTATTTGTTTTTAAATTTTATTATGCATCTATCATAACATATCTATAATATCAAATACAATATCATCATTTTGCCGTTATATTGTACAAAAATATATATTAGCAAGCAAAATTTGTTTTTAAATGTTTGCTACTTTTACGTAAAATATTAATGCTACAGTGTCTAAATAGTTTTGCGTTAACACGGTGTAGGCATATAATGATGTTATTTCGCACGTGTATCTACAATATCTTGTTATTTCAATGACTACATCCGTCTGTCTGTTGTTCGTCTAAATTTAATGTGCTTTGTGTTGTTTTTTTTTACTTTTCATGTACATTATTTAGAAACATATATTATTGTGAGTAATAAATATATAGCCATTGGATCCTATAAAAATACGAAGTAAACTTTGTTTATAAATCTATTTTGGTAGAGGTTAGTATAAATTTGCAGGGGATTTTGCTTCGATTTTCACAAGAGTCAGTTAAATGACTATTTGATCTAATTTAGTTAAGATATGGCATTTAAACCTTACATAATATAGTCCAACTTGCAAAAATCATGCGGCAGATAGATATTTAGAAAAGCCAGTCAAATAAAAAAATACAATTTGATTTTTATTTAATCATTAGCTCCATGAGCCCTCTTTTTATAATAGCTTTTACGTTTATATCAAAATACAGTTGAAAAAATAACGGAATATAGTCTGGATATACTTCGATATGAAAACAATAATATTCAGTAAGGGATGCTTAGACTAAGAAATACATGGAATGGTTTTGTATAATTAATAAATAATTTGATGAAATCATAACACTCGATAGGAGCTTATTAAAATTCGGCTGGCTAGCTACCACGCTCAAATTTAAAATCTCTTGTCAAGTACTCATGAGTGTTCCATCATATAGTTCTATTAGGGTCAAGAACTAAATCTTAGAGTTATTTAACTTAAAACATGTAAAATATTTGCTACTAAATTATTAATCGAAAAACAGTAGTTATATTAATCTTATAATAGCCAAGCCCGTTGTATTTTAGTGATACGTCCTTTAAAAAATACAGTCATTTTATCTTTGAGTGACTAAAACGTACTAGTAACGATTCATTCTCATTATAATTCAGTGCTTTTATATGTAACTACTATACGGCAAAATATGCTAGTGTTGTCAAAGATAAAGTAGGAACAAAATCTTGAAATAAGAAACAAAATCACAGAAGTTACTTAATGTTGAATACAACAAGTATACAAGTAGTTTGTTTAAATAGTATTTTTTTAATTAATTAAATGAAGATATTTTGGTTTGGGCATTCCATCTGTTGGCATACATTTCCGCTCTATAAGTTATTTTGGCGATAAACGGTTTTCCCTTTGTTCTACAACTCATAACTGGAATATAAACTTCATGTCTAGTAAGCCGGTGTAAAGCAGTTACCGCCAAACAAACATTTCGTACTTGTAATATGCACATATATATATAAAAGAATTAAAAACTACCAGCTGTCACGAGGTCTTATGCTTTAAAAATAAAATACACCATGGTGTCTTTTTAGTAGTAAAATATTTTTTTACATTCGGATCAGTGGTTCTGAAGTTTACCTCCGATATCCAAACTAACCAACTTTGCCTTTTTTGTAAGCTTTGGATTAATAAAAATAAATTAATGGTTATATATGCCGATGTTTGTTATTCAACAAATGAATATAGGGAGATAGGATATTAAGCAGATGAATAGGTAGATTACTCATCATGCAATCATAAAACTCTATTATAATGAGAGCACAACACAAAACGGTAAGAAACAGTGTCATTCAGAATTACATCTATAACTCTTGACCTCTTTATTCTCGTATAATGACGTGACGGGATTTTGGTTATATTGTTTAATCGTCGGTCAGGCCAGAGGGAGCTAGACCCCACGCGTCGGCGCGTCCTATTTAATACTGCGCCCTCCACATAGTAACATGTAATCGTGCGCAGACGTCGCTCCAACTGTTAGCCTGTTCCACTTTAAACCTCATCCATTTTAATTTAACAAAAGTGCCGGCCGATAGCCGAGGAAGACTCATATCCGCCCCGTCGGTCTCGCCTTCTTTTCAACGTATCAATGATACGAATGAGTGTTTCACACATAAATAAAATTATATTACAGAAGATTATTATATACTAGCTTTTACCTGCGGCTTCGCTCGCGTTATTATTGATTTTGTCAAACAATTCGATGACACTATAAAAAGTTTCATACAAAGTTTATCCCACTCTTTATCCCACTACCAACAACTTTTTCGCGAGAAAAAGTAGCCTATCACCGTTTCCAAGTTCCCATCTAACTCTATACCTAAATTGATCATAATCGATTCAGCGGTTTACACATGAAAACGTAACAAACACAAAAACTTATATCGGCACGGTAAAGTAAACTTAATAATACTTATATAAATGACTGTAAAAGTTTCAATATTTATTTTCATCTTATTGAATTTAAGTAAGCTTCTGTTATATTATTATGTACTATTCGTAATGATCTGTATACATAAATATGTAATTGCTTTCTTAGTAACTGTTATAAGGATTTGTATGAATTTGTTTCTTTTTGTAAAACGTGGAACGATGTTCGTTTGGCCAGATATTTGTCATGGAACAGAAAAATAAAGTGTGGGTGGCACCGATGATTGAAAATTCAAATAGTAATCATTTTTACAGAAATTTTCAAACGACTTTAGATATGATTCTTGCATGATATAATAAATATAAATGAAAAATACACGTACATATATAGTTTCGAGGCGACCTTAAGAATTACAGTATAATATGCAATTTAATAAAAATATTAGTATCTTAATCACCTATACGATAAAACAAACAATTGAAACGATTACAATAAGATGCACTGACCCATCTAATTTGTCATTGCTTACATAACGATCAATAGCATGCATCACAGATCGCTTTTATGTTGCGTCTTATAAAAGGAGTTCATGACGTCACTATGCCTGCGCCGACTCACTGTCTGCAATTGAATTCGACGTATTTCGTACTCAAAAACGAATATGTGCGTATCCATTCTGGTGGTATAATTGTATTAATGTAAGAGAGAGATGGCGTGTAAAACACGTTCATGAGTACGTATTCCGCCCATTGCGCCGCCCGCCCTTCACGGAGTGAAATCCCGTTCCAGCTTTGTTCGACCTTTACGCTTATTTTGTAGGAATGTAATAACAAAATATTAATGTGACGAAATATTTAAGACACATTTTCTGCATAATTTTATATACATCTGTTGTAAACCGTTAATATTTTGACAGCAACAAAATAAAGAAGTCATGTTATAAGTATATGCGCTACACAAAGTCTATCGTACTAACACTAAAGACACTGATACAATAGATTTCTCGCGACTCTGTTTGGGAGAATAGTAGGAGTAAGAAATATTATTTAAAAATAAAACACATAAGACATAAAGCTTATATACACGAGTATTTAATATTATTATACTAGCTAAGATAAATCTACTCAAAGTTATTAAATAATCATATTAGTCGATTTGGAATCAACCTACCGTTGTTATTGTGAAATAACAAATTAAAAAAACGTGTACGAAGCTAACACTACAAACTAACGTACCGCCTGTTATTTGTTTTCCAGGTTCCGTTCTGGAAACTTCGACGTGAAAAATGAACCTCGTGGTCGTCCGAAAACTTTGGGTGATAATTAGGAATTAAAGACGATTGTGGATGCTGATAATAATCAATCTACTGCTGAATTAGCGGCAGCTTTCGATTTTCGCGTTAAAACAATATTGCGTCAAATTGGCAAAGTAAAAAAGATTAATAAATGGGTGCCCCACGAAATCGATTATCGCAAGCGCGAGGTACGCATCGAAACGTGCCTTGCATTGTTCAACAGGAAACAAACAAAGGAATTTTAAACCGCATCACTGTCGCAACTTGCGACGAAAAATGAATTTTGTTTCACAATCACAAGCGCTCATCAAGTTGGTTGGATCGTGGTTCAGCACCTAAAAGATGCCTTAAACGAAAACTTATCCCTAGAAATGAAATGGTCACTGTTTTTGGTGGTCTAACTCCGCTATGATTCATCACAGCTTCTTACCAAACGGGATGGGCATTACTGCAAATGTGTACAGTGAGGAACTGAACACATTGATGGAAAAGCTCGGACATTTCGAAAAAGCTTTAGTTAATTGTTTGTCTCCGCTGCTCCTGCGCGATAACGCGGGCTCTAATACTCCACAGCAGACGGTCTTCGAGTTGCAAGAGCTGGGGTTGGAAGCTCCCCGTCATTCACCGTAGTCACCAGACTTTGCGCCTATATACTTCTAGTTTTTTCAGAATTTGGATGACTTCTTGGCGGGAATAAAATTCAAAACCCGATAAGCAGTACAGTCTTTGAAGAATTGCTTACCGTCCAGCTGATTTCTTAAAGATGGGCATCAATAAAATGTCATTGCGTTGTCAAAGATGTATCGATTGTATGGATGATTGTTTTGATTATTAGAAATAAAAATAGAGAAAAAAAAATTCGTTATATTTTTTCATATAAAAATGCAATTTCATAGCTAAAGACCTAACAGTTAAAGTTACATTTGCTTGAACTTCTTTCTCTAAACAACCATTATCAGGATTACGGAAGAGAAGTGCGTATTACCTATAAATACCTGTTAATAGGTATCGTCGCTTCGGCCTTCACCTTGAATGCCGCCGTCTGACCCCAATGCCCGCGTCATCGCGACCCCCTCACTACCCTCGCGGACCCCGTTCTTTCCCGTCTACGCTCTTACTGAATAAATGAGACTTGGGTTAATAACGAGCGTAACTTATAATCAGCTTAATATCAGCATCTAGGCAATTCATAATGCCTTAACACGTAGCATCAAATCATAAAATTGTTGTAATAAATTAAGACAATGTAATCTTAAGATACAGTAATTAGAGGATTACACGTTTTACGTAATTATATAAAAAATATACTATGGTTTCTTTTATATTTAATCAAAAATACTATCAATTATTTTTAAAACTTGTAATTATTTTTCTATCACATTAGTATCATTTTGTTGTGTGTAACTTGAGTTTTTTTTTATTATCTTATTATTATATATAACTGGACGATATACTGCGTTCGTGCAGAAGAAACTGGTCTACTCTTCGTTTGACGACGCCGATGTTGTAAGACTCTGGAAAAACACTCCTTGACGGTTCACAAAAAAAACATGGATGAAAATCGTTTAGTGCAAAGAAATGGGACATCGACAATGTACGGGTGAAGGTCTACACGACTTCGAGTAGTTCGCTGCTGAAATGGGAAATGGGGGGTATTGATAAATGTAGTTCCGGCGAGCATTCACCGAAGTGCAATCGGTAAAATACTGAAAGGCAAGCGACTCTGCGACGATGCATCAGGTCATGCATTTTAGCATCTGTCCGCGAGTCGTCATCAATCAGCCTTCAAGCTCGTCGATCGATTGAGTCTAGTGCTGCTAGCTGATATTTGCAGACCCGTCCCAGATATGACAGCAATACTCCACACACGGCCTTATTTGCACTTTGTATAAATATAGAAGTTGCAACGATGTGCGATAGTGCCGCTTAACTTTGAAAAGAACTCCCAATTTTTTGGGGGCTGTTTTAGCCCTAGCGTCGATCGAGTAACCAAAGTTGAGGTCGGCCTGAATAAGCTTCCCGAGAAGCTCCAAGGTCTCAGTGATAGGTATGGGCACGTCTTTGAGCTTAGGAATGTAAAGAGATGGGTACATACAAACGTATGATAGAGAAAAGACACGCCTGGGTTTTCGTAGCATTCAATCTAACGAGGTTAGCGTCTCCCCAGTTCAATACAAATTTAAGGGATTAATTTACACGATCGATCATAGCCTCTCTCTGCTCGTCAATATCTTTTTTGGTAGCCTGAGGGTTTGGTATGTAGCTTTCTGTAACAGAGCTATCATATGCATACCCAATGATACCAGGCTTGAGCAAGTCGTTGATGTTTATCAAAAATAACGTTGCAGAAAGTATAGACACCTGAGGAACTCCAGAATTTATTGTAAAGATAGCCAGATCAGCAGCCATCAACAAACAGACCAGATCCAGCCGAATTGACCGTTCCCTCAGGAAGTCTTGAATCCAAACTCTCAGGCTGTCAGGGATTCCATATGATCGAAGTTTTCTTAGAAGACTCCCATGCCAAACCCTATCAAAGGCCTTAGAGATGTCAAGCGACACAGTAAGAGCCTTAGCATGGCTCTCACATGCCTCACCGCATTTGTGTGTAGCATATACGAGAAGATCCATAGGAAATGGTTTTTTACGAAAACCGAATTGTCGATCACTTAGGATATCGTGGTTCTCTAGGTATGCCATCAATTGGTTGTTGATGACTCGCTCCATCACTTTACAAATGAGGCAAGTGATGGCAATTGGACGATAATTAGATAGGTCGGCACGATCACCCTTCTTATGTATAGGTTGGATATTGGCAAGATTCTAAGGCTTTGGAACACCACCCTGACCTAGAGAGAGGCGGAATAGGCGCGTGAGAACAGGAGAAAACTCAGCCGCACATTTCTGTAGAACTATGGTGGAAATACCATCAGGACCACAGGCCTTGCTCACGTCTAGATTGCGTAGTCTACTACGCACGATCTTGTTACGTATTATAATTTCTCGCATTGTGGAATCACACATGGGAATGGTGGGTGAATTTTTATTGCCAGCATCTAGATAAGAGCTCTCAGCAAAGAGGTCTGCAAGTTTGCGACAGTTTGCGGTAGAGGCCTGCGAGCTTTATCATCCGCCACATGAGTCAGGGTACCGTCAGGCTTTAACAATGGAGGTAATGAGGGTTTTCGAAAAGTAGCCTTTAAAGATTTTGCATGCGCCCAGAAAGCATTTCTACCAGTGGGGTACTTAACTAGCTTCGCCCCAACATAAGCTATGTAGCCATGTGGTCGTAGCGGGCTTTACGAAACACTTTCTTGCATAACTTGGTGGACTTATTAAATATACTTTTGAGCTTATATAGATCCGGAGTTTTGAGGTAACGAGCTTGATCCCAAGCTCAAAAGGCCAGCTCTTTTGCCCTTTAGCTTCAGCGCAGTTTGAATAAAACCACGGGCGCACTTTGTCAAAGAGACACTCATCCGAGACCGAGAAGGGAATGTAGTACTCCATACCCAGACGCATCACCTCTGTGACAGCGGTCCCCCAATTCGACGGATCGTTTGAGGAAAAACAGGATTGCCTCTAATGGTACGATGCAAAGAAGTGCCGCAACTCATCCCAGTTTGCCATTGAACATCGCCAAATCCTTTTAGCGCCCTTCAATACATTGTCCGTAGAGGTACAAGGCGAAACGGCTTTAATCATACAGTGGTCAGAACTACCCAAAGGAGCTGAGACAGAAAATGAGTATCAGAAGCTTATCCAATTCAGTCAATTAACTAGATCCAAGCAATTGGTGGTGTGTGAGTTAATATTAGGTACACGTGTTGCCTGGTTAACCAGTTAGAAGAGATCTAAGGAAAGTGCAAAATAGCGTGCTTCCCTCCCGGCAACATCGGTTTTCTGTTTTTGTTTTTGTTTTTTTTTTATAGTTAAAGTATAGCGTTATGGACATAACCTCACCTGATCTTAAGTAACAATACGGCCCAAGTTGGTAGACACGATAAACCTGTGGAGGAACTGGCTCTCAAGTGCAGCTGCCCGAACACACCTATTGCTATTGGGCAGCAGATTTTTAACTTGAGGGTGGTAGCTAGCCAGGCGGGCATTACAAAAGCCCTACCACCATGCTATGGTTTCCTCACGATGTTTTCTCTAACCGAAAGCTCAGGCTAATTGCAGGTGGTTGGATTCGAACTCACTTCCCTTGACGCGAAGTCTTACACACTACCACTGAGCTATCATCGCTTTTGGAAGATCATCATTGGGAAGAACCAATCCTGGTGGTGAGCATTGAAGGCACTCAGAAAAACCAACTGAGAGGATGGATATCTCTGTTGTGCAATCTCAGCGGCCTCAGTTAAATGTTCGAAAAACCCTGCTGTTTCCCGATCACCACAGTGTGAACGGTAAACTCCAACGTAAATGGTCTTCTCAAGGCCAGAATCAGCCAATATCCAAAGTCTCGAAATGCTGTTCAAGATTCCGGAGAAGCCGATGACATATGTCATCGCGAATATAAGCGCAAACCCCGGCACGTTGCATAACATGATGTTCTAAGGTATATCCGGGATAGTTTAGATATACTTCACCAGCCGGGCAAAGTATCTGCGACTTGGTGAGGAAGAGTAAATGCGGTTTCACAGTTTCAAGACGATGATGGACTGCGTTAAGGTTAGTGTGCAGACCTCGGATGTTAGTGAGACGTAATTTTAGATGGAGGAAGTGCTGCCGCTCTTTTACCTTTCTATTAAATTTGGACCTTTTCATTAAGTTGAAGAAGAGTAAATTAGTAGGAAAATGATGTGAGAATGAGGTGATGCGTGTCTGATCATGCACCAACCAAGCAGTGCGGTGTTGATAGGCAGTTCATACGGAGACTGCGGGGATGCCCGAACGCCCCCTAAATGGCGGTCGGGTCCTCCCATCCGGTCGCCAACCGGCACGACAGAGCATTTCGGGATTTTTCGATAGGCGGCGGGGCAGCTTTTCGTAGGTGGCTAACCTATTACTTGGGACCCTTACAACCTGCGGTCGGCCAGCGGTGCACCGTGCTTTGGATCCCAATACCATGAGATTCCCGGCAGGCAAATGCTTGAATGCTGATATTTATACACCAACGCTTCACTAATATCCACACAACGATTTCCCTTGTAGTTTGGATACTCCACAGCACACACCGGAACACAGTTGATCATTTGGCGGTATGGAGGGTGGTAACAAGCCGCGGCAAAACTGGCTGGAGTGCTCGTTTAGCACCACCCAGGGGTCACGTGTAGGTTCTCGAGGGTAAAGCCTACGGACGCAAACAGTGACGACCCCCAAGAATAGATGTAATTTAATCATTTTTGAAAGATTGCAAGATGTTATATGCAAAATCTTTTTTCTAAGATATAAATTAAAAATTAATAAAAAAGCAGTCATGAGGACTGCCGACAGAAGTGAAAACTTAAAACTATAAACAAAAGAGAGATATTTGTATATATATAATGTATAGTAATAAAGCACAGAGGTATAAGCTCATTGGAAGCGTGCGGAGACGATGACGCGAGTTTCAATCTTTTTTTTTCTACCAAAAAGTGCGCAATGCGTCGAAATAAGTTTTTCCTTCAATAATAGTATTATTGTAATTTGTTATCTTTGCTGGAACATGACAAGTAGTTTTAACTACTGTATTCTATGATGCGATCTGCAAAGTATCGAATTCTAGTTTTACGAAAGAAAGAAATACGTTTTAATGTTTGTTTAGTCTACAGTCAGCGACGTCAGCGTTGCTTCTAAAACAGCGCTTCTCAAACTGGAAACAAAATGCGATTAAAAGTGAAAAATTTGTAACACAGATATCTTTTTGAATTATTTTAGAAATAAATAAAAAAGATACTTCAAATTTAATGCCTATCGGACGATAAGGCGAATATTAGTGAATTAAAAAAGTTTACAAGAATTTTTCATTGTTTTGTTTATTTTCATGTGGATTTTAGTTCATTTTACTCTTCAACCAGATACAAAAAATTTGCTCTAACAAAGAAAATAGATTTATAGATATAACTTGAAGTAAACCGATCAAATCATTTCATTAAAGTCTAGCCAAAACCATCGTTTTTGTTTTTTCATCTAAAATTATTCTACATTTTATTTTGTGGTATTTCTGTTTAAAACTACTTTCTTCGTTAATTTTGAACAATCTATGAAAAATTGTCCCAACACCTAAGTTTGAGAGCTGCTGTTCTAGACACCAATATCGTATTTACAAAACGCTGGCACAGTAAGCTGGGGGGGGGGTACCTATACAGTTTACTTTTTATTACTTATTTTTCTAAAACTGCGTTAATTTGATTTACACATTTTACTGTCAATTCCAATAGGTACATAAACATATACATACCCTAAATATTTACTTTTATGTAACATAAAAAGTATTACATTTTTGTTTCGGATAAACCGTTAAAATACCAAATTTAATAGCTTCAACGTTAAATTGATGTGACTTAAAAATAACTGTTTGTATAAGACACACGAAAGAAGAAAGAATGAAGCGTGCGAGTGTAGCTGTGACGCATTGAGCATCTCTCTTGCAATCTTAGTAGACTCGAGCAGACTTTACCCGAATGAATGTATGAAACGACCGTTGAATCTCAGTTTCATTCAATAAAGTGTTTAGCACGCTTATAGAAGTTTTGGTGTAAGTACCAAGTATTAACGCCCGCAGTAGAAATTCGTTGGTTTTACCGCGGCAGCGCGGGAGCCCGTATAAATTTACGACAAATAAGAAATATTTCATTTTTTTTTTTTTTTCGAAAGGACCTACACTGTTAGCCTTATGGGCTTTTACAGCTTCACCTGAACTAGTGGGGTGAGCGCGGAAGGCGCTCAAACCCGCGGGGTATTTCATTTATAATTGACTTGCTAAATATATACGGTGCTCCCTAACCGTTGCCGCGGTCGGCTCGCGCTTTTTTTCAACACAAGTCAAACATAACCTAAACCAACGAAATTCTACTGCGGTAGCGTTAATACGTAAGTACCGCGGTTATCATTGCAATAATTAAAAAAGGCATCACTATTACTAATTTTTCAATTTTTTTTATTATTCAATAATCGGTGTTGGCATTTAAGTTGAATTCACATTTGCACTCAAATTTAAAATTAGTGTATCAAAGTGCCGATGGAGCTTGCGGTTCCATGTTCTTATGAAATCGTAAACGTAATTTTCTGTCGTCAAAGAGCATAGTCACATAAGCATGCCGAATCGCCCACGACGTTTCTATTGTCACGTTGCACTTTGCAATTCATACGCATATATATATATATATATATATATATGTATGTATGAAATGTATAAAACATATCTTTTGTTTATTTGTATTTAATACCAATACTTACGAGCAATCTCTACATCGTTGTCATTAATTTCATATCCATCCAAATCCAATCTTTAATCCGTAATGACATTATCCACCACACATCGTGGTACTCGATTAGTTACTATGTATTAAGTCGCCATTTGTTAAAAAATATTGTGCGAATTTTTGTAATTTATTTCGAGTTAACAGCCTTCTTTCAAGCTATCTGATCTATTTCTAACATTCTTGCGTGTAAAATTAAAGCGATAAGTAAAGCGATGGTCGGCGTGTCCGCGTGTCCTCCAGACGACAGACAACATAGTAGTCGTTTCGGGTCGGCTGCAACCACCTTGACCAATCCGTTGTAGGACAGACTCCCCTTTCAACGTACGTATTAACCACTAATTGGCAGTTACCTCGAAGTCTTTGTAAAAATTTCTATCTATATGCGTGGCGAATATGCTGTAATTTAGGAATAGTATAGAAAAAGAAAAAAATGTTAAGCATTGAAATTTTATCGATTTAACAATGTTCAAATTATATACACTTGTGTATATATGAACGAGCTAACGTGGAAATATGTAAATCATGCATGTACATACATATACAGTCAGAGGAGTAGACAGGTAGCAGGATGGTAGATTTCTAGTAATCAAGCGGAATGAGTGAATAAATGTATGAATGGATGAATAAATGTATGAATACTTTATAATAATTTAAATCTGATGTTCAATGATTATGCGGTGTAAGTTATATACTTATACTTATACTTATACTTATACTTATACTTATACTTATACTTATACTTATACTTATACTTATACTTATACTTATACTTATACTTATACTTATACTTATACTTATACTTATACTTATACTTATACTTATACTTATACTTATACTTATACTTATACTTATACTTATACTTATACTTATACTTATACTTATACTTATACTTATACTTATACTTATACTTATACTTATACTTATACTTATACTTATACTTATACTTATACTTATACTTATACTTATACTTATACTTATACTTATACTTATACTTATACTTATACTTATACTTATACTTATACTTATACTTATACTTATACTTATACTTATACTTATACTTATACTTATACTTATACTTATACTTATACTTATACTTATACTTATACTTATACTTATACTTTTTTTATGCAGTGGCGTTTTGGGGATCAAAATATGAGATAAACTTAAACCATAAATCAGTGATCAGACGCTAAATTCTAATATCGTTTCTCTAATCGCCGTGAAACTGTCTTGTATATGTATGTATTTTTTGCTAAGTAAGGTTTTTATGCTATCCCTGAACACGATAGAAGACACTGTGGTCTGTGATCCAATTGTGGACTTCTTGAAAGGTCAGGACAACGTTTTATCAGGCGTCAACGTCGATATCAACGTCTATCTATTTTCTTCGGCATTGGTCGTCGTCATAACAACCAAATACAATCTTTACCTCACAATTGAAGAAAACAATATTTTAGCAGAATGGAAGTAAGTCGATCATCGATCACGCATCTAATTTCAAACTTATTTGTTCATACCGAGATGGAAGTTATTCTGTTGCTTCACACTAGCTAATATAGTTTACAGTTTTGGAATATAATTGAACAGTTTGAATGTTACGGAGATAACAGTTCTAATTTTATACGTGATTGGTAATATAAATGTCGCAATGGATATATTTTCCAGGATATTAAGGCAGTCACACATTGCGAAGCACAGTTTCTCATTATTTTTGTCTTTACTACATGACATTATTTAACGTATTAAAACAAATATATTGGAATACATACAATATGTCAAAATATAAGGATATTCGATATGAATGTTTTAAATATACAAAAAAAATGATGTGAAAATTTGTAGGTACTTTGCTATAATAAAGCTGATTATCCAATTCGCTCCACGGAACCTTCGTTGTACATAAATAAAATTAAAATCTAATCGATAATACAAGTTATTTCTGCGAAAGTTAATGATAATATAATCACATAAAAGTTACAACTAACAAGCAATAAACGAACACGTAAAATTACTTAAATTCTTTTAAAGTAAAAAAGTGTTTTTATCTAAACATATAAATGTAAAACAACTGCATTGTAGAATTTCAACATGAATAATATGTTTGCTATTATATTATTGTCAGTCCTTTGCTACTTCTCTAGTTTAAATGTAATGAGCAATGCCGTACTAGATATAGATAGATAGATAGATATAGTTATATATTACAACAACTTCTAGAGAAAATTGCTTGGAATTTACAATTACTTCAACTCCGTATGACGATGAGATGAATAATAGTTTAGACCAAAGTTCTAAATTCAAAGATTCAAGTAAGTAAAATCTATTTTTCCTGAAATTAGGTACTAATAGTATCAAAAGAATAAAAACTAAACAGTATTTCTTTTTTGAAATAGTTCAATGAAATAATGATATAGGTAAATGTGGAAAAGTAATATCTGTTAATCTGTAATTACCTGTAGAGAATCGATACACTTCTATGAGTTCATTTGTTACTTAGGGAATATTCATGAAATTCAAACTAAAAGATAAATAAAACCTTATTATCTATATTACAACTTATATATACTGCAATAACTATTTAGAAGTAAACTGACACTGACGAGAGATGCAACAAATTAATGTTACATTGGTGCCACAAAAGGATACCAAATTGATATACAAAACCCCAAACCAAGTCATCTTTTTCTACCATCTTTAGTGTAAGAGAAAACTAAAACTGTATGGCCAGAAGTAGGAGACAGACATTTACAGCAAATTACGATCAAATTAGAGGAAGCGATTACTTTCTACATATCATTTTATTAGTAAGAACAATAAAAGAAAGGCTGAGGCTAAAAGATTATATAAATCTTATTATATTATACTTTGTAAGCTTGTAATTGTACTAACAAATATGGATGTTGATTCTGAAATAAATTATATATTATTATTAATGAATAACGATCATAAGAATCACCTTGCTGTGTGGACCATTTCATTAATTACTATAATGCACTTTGATTTTTTCATCATTCTTAATAATTTTTATATTCGTTGTTATTTTAGCTCCATCTATAAAATGCCTTCCTGGTCAAAGTGCGTACACCGAAAATGATTTAAAAGTAATTATCAATGAAGTTCTTTCAAAATCCCAAACTATTAAAGTAATATATGAGAGTTATAACCAAAGAGCTTTGAGAGATAATTATGAACGATACTTAAATGATATAGAAAAAAGCTTCGAAGATCGACTTCATCATTTGAATCAAATAATCGAAGACATTGTTCTAAAACGTAATATAGTAGAAAACTTCGTCAAAAGTATTTCTATCAAATTAAACGATTATGACTACTACGAGAAAATATTGAATGAGACACAAATAAAAATAAAGAGTATTTAATTAAAAATTCAGATTTGCCAACTCAGCTGTAAACATAATGAAACAAACAAAGGTTTCTTAATTTGTTTACTATGTTACGCAACAACATTATTTAGATTTGAATGTATTTTCAAATAATTATAATATTTATGCATATCATGTTTCACTATTATAGTGGATTTTGATTTTTTATAATCGGCCCTTACCAAGTGCATTGACCATTGTTCCTACAGTTAATATGAATTATTTTATTATTATTATTTTTTTAAGTTTTGTTATCGCTTGATTTAGCTTAAAATAAAATTCTTACTTGAAGCTATTTTCATTGTTGTGCTGCGAAGCGTTGAAGGTCATATAAAAACAAAAAAAATATAGTTCAGATTTGTATTCTATATATAGTTCTAGCTCTAAGTCTTGAATTGCTTAGAAAGTTACCTAATATAAAGCAAAAATATATCCTGGTAGCACCAATGTTTATTTTTGTATACTCTAATTACTTATTTTACTATATTATTCTTTAGATATCAACTAAGAATGTACTTATTTCGAAACGTAATTAAATTATTAAAAAAGTAATCATGCAGCTATTATTAGTGAATTATTAGTATTAGTAGAGTATTAGTAGAGTTATTAGTAGTAAATTATTGAATGTTTATTGATGCTGATTTGATATCAAGGCGGTACATTGAAGAATCTGTATACTCTTCTTCTTATGACGATCTAGTTAAAAATATAAAAATTAAATTGAATATGTTCCAAGTTAAGATATCAGAGAATATATGGAAATCGATTCAAGTGTATTAGGAGATACAATTGTAATGAGAAGAAATAAGCTGGATGAAAGTATTTTGGGATAACTTTTTGATATTTTAGCTCTACAGGATGAATATTACCATTTCTGAAAGGAATTAAAACATCTAAGGTTACTAAAACTTTAGAGGAATTTAAAAGTAATAATTGTAAAAATAATTATCATTTAATAGAATTGGAAAATTTGGAAGCAACAGCCAGTGAGTATTGCAGTAACTGTAACGACAATGGTCTTCAAATGTATGGTAAAAATACATTTCAAGTAAACTTGAAGCTCTTAATACCAGAGCACTCAATACTCTGTATTGTTATATAGTCCTAAGTCGTATATGATTCGTAGTCGTATATTTATTTCGTCTGTCGTTCCCTATTGCTCAAGCTATATTTATGAAATATATTTGACACATAAAGATAAATAAAATTTAGTTTAGAGTCCATCCTGTAAGCCAGGTAGGGTCTTCCTCCTTTGAAGTCATTGCAACTTGCAGTCTTTTTGGTTTGAAAGAATAAAAAATAAGTATTGTCCAAATTACGAAGCCACAGTTAGGATACTAATCATTATGAAGTATAAATAATGTTAAAAAATAATAGTAAATTATGTTTCTCTATGATGTTCGTGAACTACAGTAACCGACGAAAAGGCTAAATACAACAGGTTTTTGCTACTGTAATGGTCAAGATTAAATCCGATCCAAGTGCCAAACAACCCTCAGTGTAGATACATACTAATTTAAAAATTCTATTACATGTCAATTTTAGTTTATTAGAATTTCTTTGATTTTTTCTATATTTTTTTAACAATTCTATAACAATTGCAAGCTATGAATATTAAAAAATTATTGCATTATTTCGAGTAAGCATTAGGTCACCCTGGACACGTCCCTGGCTACCCTGTCAGTACATGGATTTTTTGTCTAACTAGAAAATGACCACCAAATATCAGATGTACAACCCGAAATAGTATTACACTTAGACATGTTGTGGTTTTTTTTTTTCGATTAGACATATGCTGTTAGCCTTAAGGGCTTTTATAGCATCACCGATCTTTGGAGGACGAGTACTAAGGCACTTAGTAAGAGGTAACGAGCGCAAGGGAGCCAGCAAGTAGCCAATCCTCGGCATAGGCTGTTGCTGGGGACGCGAAAAGTACATGTCATGTAGTACATGCAGTACAAGCACTTACTACGCATCTGGCTGACAAGGGCACAGACAGAGGTGCTGTAAGCCCACAACAGATGGCGCTATAATATATATTAGTATCAATTATAGCAAGGTATATTACGGTATATTTTCTATAGTAATCAGCAAGTGGCTACAGACGCAGCTGTAACGTATATTTTTGTTACGTCACCAAAATATGTTGACATATGTAGCACGATATATTTCGGTATAGTAAGATATATTAACGTATATTTTGATATAGTTCAAGATCAACAGGATGTAATTTTTCGTCTATCATTTGTGTTCGCTATGGACATAACTAGTTAGATACATTGTACGATATCTAAATTTCGAACACCCTTTATTAAGAATGTAGCACTAATACGTGCTCATGCAACGACAGCTGCAAAGCTAATGAGTGCAAAAATGTATATTACAGCATAGCCGCCGTCTGTTGTGGGTTGTGTGCATGCAGCGCAGTGCGGAGGAGGCGTGGTGCGGCACGGGGTAGCACGGTGCGCCCTTGTGCTGCCCGCGTCGACCGCGACCGCCTCGTGCCCGACCTCTCCGCCTCGGTGCGCTTGCTGCTGCACATCGTAGACAATGTCAATGCTGGTGTGGTTATACTTGGACAACTTTATATGTACTATTTTTTTTTGACATTTAACGCTGTCCTTCGTAATATTGTTTAGTAATTAGACAATAAAGAACAACTTAATTTCTAATTGCTTTATTCAGTTTTACTCTTCGAATGTCTCCGATAGTGCTATCTATAGGTTTTATTTATCTTTTAACTTTTTTTATAATTTTTTATCTTCAAAAGGAAACATTTCTATTAACCTTGATATTGTGATATTTTATAAACAACTAAATAGTATAAGCATTTTTTCTAACTTAACGATTTATAACCGTGTCCAAGACACCATACCTGTATACATACAATAGTTTATTATTATTTATAATTATCCATATATACATCTAAGTCATTTACGATATAAGTTTAAACAAAAAGTGATGAAATTATTAATTTTTATTTTTATATATGTTTTACAGGCTATAAACCTACATATGGGCTACACCGTTTTAATGTCCTGTAATATAAAACAGCTATTGAGAATTGAAACTCTTATGTTAGTGGTTCTGATCTTTTCAGAATTATTAAGTAGAATGTTATTTGTTATGATACTTTTCTATATTTAAAATTTAAGCTGGGAGTGACAGCGGCAATACTAATAAACCGATTTTAGTATTACCTTAATTAGTATGTCCATGCGATACTTACAATATATAATAAAGCTAGTACAGATATATAGATTTATTTAATATTTTCCTTACTAATATTATAAATGCGAAAGTTTGTAACTTTGGATGTATAGATAGATGTTTGTTACACTTTCTCTCAAAAACTACAAAATTGTTTTTATGAAACTTTACAATAATGTAGCTACTACCTACAAATAATAAATTCCTACAAAAAGGCCCGCAACAATATATATCATCTTTTATGAGTAAGCCATTATCGCCAAAATAGTGAGCGGTCTGCGTATAAATGACTACGAGCACAAATGATTTTATACCAGTCTCTTTTGACAGAATTTATTTAAAACAGCGGGTGCTAAATCAGAATTGTTTGATAAAATCAATATTAACGTGAGCAAAGGCGTAGGGAAAAGATAGTATGTTAATAAATGTACCACAACACCACCTATCACGTTCCACAAAATTATTTCATCGTAAAAAATAAACTTAGATCCGCTTAGATCTATTAACTTTCATAGTGATCAGTTAAAAGGTTTTGGAGTATAACAACTTTACAAATTTTGTACATTTATGTAAATGTGCTTATGTATATGAATATTTAATAGAACAACTATACTTGTCAATGTTAATTAATAGACTAAATAACATGTCGAGTGTTCGAAAGAATCATTTTGTTACACTCATGTTTTGGTTGCATTTTTGTCATCATCATCATCATCTCAGCCTATGGACGTCCATTGTTGGACATAGGCATTATTTGGCAATTATGTGTGTAATTTAAAGTTATGTACTTGTTATTGACTTTCCGATACTCAAAATAAAATTAACCGACGAAAACAATTAATAATGACTCATAATAATAAACAAAAAAGTAATTCTGTATCATACACTATATGCTATAATTATTGCTTATCAGATAAATTGTAAACGAGACGCAGATATCTTTGTTCTGTATAGGTTTTCTAAATACTCCTTATCATATTATCTTGTCGCAAAAATTAAATCATATCCACTTTGTAAATGAGGTTGACTCATGACTCTTGAAGGTGTCCGGGGACAAATGAAGGTGAAAGGGTAAGGTATGCCTATCTTCACGTCACAAAGACAGAAACACAATAAACAACATACGATACGTATTATGTTCACAGCGCATCAGCTGCCGATGGCTTTATTTTATTTTATATTTTTAAAGAATAAATTATTTACTTCTAGTTTCAAATATGAATTATTTAAATTTACTCTTGAATTGTACAACAATGAAATAGGCAAAACTAATTTGCTTAATAATTTTTTTGGACTGATTCACAAGTCTGTACATAAAAATTGAATTCAAACATAAACTTGTACAAAAAAATATAATTCGTATATGTGATATGTACATACTTTAATATACATTTACAATTACAATTTGAAATATAATTAAGTGTATGAAGAAATAATGTAGCACGTTAACACTGTATAAATTGTTTTGTAACTTAACAAAGTTCATTTTTTTCAATGCTTAAGTAACAAATTTTGAAAAAGTACATTTTAATAGCATTCACACCAATCACAGAGCAAATCACCCCAATTCTCTTAACGGATGCTACAGTTGCGATATCACAAAAATACTTTAAAGCACTATCTAATTATATAAAAGACCATTACATGCATGAATTACTTACTCCAATGGGATTGTACTTAGATGACAATTCAGGTTATAATCGTTTTTTTAGTTTTACACATTACATTTGGTAACACGCTCAATGATATAGAGGGTCTAGCCCTCAAGTGCAACATAGTTTGGCGATATAGGGATAATGATCTACCGATATACTATGGATTTTATCAACATGTTTTCCTTCACCGAAAGCTGTGGCTTATTCGAGTATATACGATTAGCATCGCGGGCTCCGAGCATGCTAACATTGAAACACCATTTAAGATTTCATTAATTAAATTTACACCAGACTCAATATCTTAGCCCAAATGTAATTTGAAAATTAACAATTCGACGATACCTTATTGAAGTATCTCTAACTTAGCAACATCATAACAATAGTACAATACACAATAAATAAGTTGCTTGACACACCGTGATTTGAATCGTATGCCAGTAACGGTACTATATTGTAATAAGGACGCGCAGTGAATACAGGATCGAACAAGCAGAGGTACCCGACCGGCGACTGAATAGGGTTGTACGTCATTTATCCAAAAATAAAATTATAATAGACAACAAGAAAAAGCACCTTAACAATAATGTAACATAAAAATTCGTCTACAATATTTATATCTTTCTTAAAAAATAACCCCTCTAAAAAAATTATACAGTTTGAAAATTGAACATTATAGATACATCTTTAGACTCGGTAAAAATGTTAAAGATTATATTTCTTATACATTATTATCACAAATCGTTTTAGTTAATTCGTTTTAGTTAATTTGTTTCACTTAATAAGGAAATATGAAGAGTTATAAAGATATTTTAAAAATAACTATATCTATCTTATGATTGCCAGGTTTGGCCTTTAAGCAAAAAAGATGAAGAATAAAATAGCAATTGTAGAAAATAGCAAAAGAAAACAGAATAAAGTTTGTACGAAACAACTACTTTTTGTAGGATAATTAACGAAAAGGTTAGAAGAGGAACAAGAGTTTCAGATGTGAGAGAAAACATAAGACTTCTAAAATGGACGCTACATATTTATAGCTAGGTGTCGAACAAAAAGGGAACGCGGGTACACAATAGTTTAATATATGATTTGGATTGTCATGAAATTGAAGATCTCTGAACCATCATTGCTGATATTGAATCTTTTTCCCGAAATAATTCAAGATCTATAACACATAAAAATATTTTAGTTTAGACAGCCTTATAAAAGTACAAGTTTGGTGTTTTAGCTGGCGTCCTGTCCCTCACCACATTTTCACGCGACGCTGCACAAACAGGACTTCTATTTTACTGCGCAGAGCTCGCATCCGGTATTTCGGAACGTCGTCAAAATTTGCTTGAGATGTGTGGGTGGGTAGGAATAAGAATAAAGTAAAATCCCTATAAGTAATGACCAGATTTTAAAACTGTGGAACGAAGACAAGCAAATTATCGCTCAAGCTTAGTTACTTTTGATATTATTTAAAATATTACAAAAGATACTTGAACAGCTGTTTCACAAGATCCCATTGTCACAAAATCAATTAGAATGCAATAAATAAAATTTTCTTACAATAATACTGCTGACTAGTTGGGAGCATAACTTTATTGTATTAAGCTCGTCAGTCTACAGAAAGCGCAATAAATTATTCATTCATTTAAAGCACCACAGTAACTTGGTGTCATCCATCAACAAGAATATAGTACATAGCATATTCTTATCTATGTCGTACTGCATAGAACTGGGAGTTCCGCAGGTTTCTCGTACTTCCTTCTTCTGATATTGGATGATTAAAACGAAGCATGCATTGCAGCTGGACGATGATATGACATCAACAGATGCCGACGGAATCTGCCATCTAAGATTGCCGGTGTTTGTGGACTGTAGCGTACTACCAATAATATCATATGTACATATATTTTACAAAACAAGTAAAAAATTACAAATATTTTTGATGAGTTTTTACATAATCCCAAGTTTACAGAAAATATTTATAATATATATATATTAATTATATATCCGTAACAATACCGGTACCTAATACTCGTATGCAAAAATGTTTATAAAATCATTTGCGTAATCTTGCCCCAATCACGTCGGTACATGTGCATATGAGTGAGTAGGTATTGTGTAGGTATATCAATAACGTTGGGACGTTGACCTCGTATTTTACAAATTAAGGTACACCTGGTAATAAGAGAGGACAACGAAAAGAGGTAAAAATAAAATAAAATGTGTTAAGTACTTTGTTGATCACTGTTCTGTATGTACGATATGGGTGAAATAAAAAGATACAATTATTATTGAAATAACAAAAAACACATAGGTACATACAAGTAAGTTCTTCCTTACATATTTATATTATAAAAGTCGTGTCTGTCTGTCTGTTCGTTAGTACACTTCTAACTGGAGACCCATTTAGCTCATTCTTTTATTATAAATCATAGGTGTAAGGTCTATGTAGATTTTTGTGATATTACATGAGGTAAATTATAAAGTAATTTATATGGATAATAGTCAATTATGATGACTAAAAATACTTCCAGTATCGGTAGTATAAAAAGTTTAACATAATAATTAGTACTATTACACGAAAAAGCAAATTTATAATGTTACCCAAGACATGGATACAATAATGAAAATTGTATTAAATCATAATCATCATCATAATAAAATATAGTATTTCTTTAGGGAATCTAATAATGTCCCCCCCTTATTTACAAAATATGTACTGTAGAATAAGAGCTAGCGTAGTATGGATTTAAAATAAATTACATATATTGAAAATATTTTTGTAATAGATATTTTTTTTGTACTTGTCACAAGCAGCTGCTTACCTTATATGAAATTTGAGATTCGAAAATTTTCACGAAATAATTATAATTATTTGAAAAATATTATTTCATATAATATTAATGGAAAAATCATGAACTTACTTTTTATAGATATATTAAACATTTCATAGCTGCAAATTGATTTTACTTCATTGAAAGATCCCGATGGCTTCTCTCACTGCATTTTACATTATTTAATTATTATTATTTTTGCTTTATTTATTTATCTACTTATATATGCAATGCCAAACAATCACGAGACGACTATGCTTTCAGGTGCAACAAAAACAAATGATGCATATAACTTAGAAATCTAAATTTAAACTATCGATTTTTTAATAGTTAAGGTTTACCATTATGTCCGCAATCTCACCTGATGTGAAGTGACGATGTGGCCCAAGATGGTGGACACGCTAAGCCTAGTGGGGAACTGGCGCTCAAGTGTAGCTGCCGGAATACACCTATAGGTATTTGGCGGCAGATTTTTATCTGAGGGTGATAGCTAGCCAGGTGGGCATTAGAAAAAGCTCTACCACCATGGTTCTGGTTTCATCACGATGTTTTCTTCACCGAAAGCTCAAGCTAGCTCAAGTAGGTGAATACGACTGCGTCCATACACAAAAACAAATGAGCTATCATTGCTTCTAAATAAAATTGAAAATATAGGTATGAACCCTAATAATTTTGCAAAACTTTGCATGAACAATGGTGTGATGTGTAAGACCTAGAAATGCTATTTCATCAGCTCTTGCTGGAGTACTACTATAAAATTAGGGTATAATATGTTTTTTTTTTATGTTAAATAGGCAAACGGCCCATCTGATGGTAAATGGTTACCGTCACCTATGGGCAGTTCCAACCCCAGGGGTATTATAGCCGTAGCCATAGACCGTATTTCTATAACTTTTTGAAGAGCTCCATATCATAATCCTGGAGAGAAACCTGAGGGTTAATTCATTAAGACCATACTAAGTCTAGTTGTGAATCTAGCTTTTAAGTGGAACTACCCCAAATTCGCAATAAGACATGTCACGGTTTCATCACGATGTTTTTTATATCGAAAGTTAAATTTCATTACAGGAATTTTAATTAATGTAGACGCTATGTCCGTACACGCTACAATAAGCCATTATATATAAAAGAAAGAAAGAAAATAAATTTATTTACAAGGCACAAGGCTACACGTATAAAGTAAAAAATACATTAAAATTATTTAATACCATTTATTATACCATTTATCATAAAAAAACATTAAACATAATCTAAAAAAAATGTTATAATTCGCCGTGCGCCGCAGTGCCACTGTAAAAGGCGCACAACTCAGCATAAGCTGAGTCACCATAATAGGCAGGCCCAGCGCTGATTTTCGGTTGTGGCCAAGTGGGTTTATAGAAAATAATAATATAACAAAAAGCAAAGTAATTATTCTAAAATTATATTAAACACTGATAAAAATTATATCTACATGTAATTATATACATACAGATACATATATACACACATTCATAATATACTCAGATACGTACCAGTTACGTATTAATAATACAATAAAATAATTACACTATATTACATATACTCAAATTATATAATAGATAATAATAAGTATTAAATAGATAATCAAAGCAAAATTATAATAAAGGAGAAGTGAACTAAATAGCTGAAACATCTAAATTATAGTTTTCGAAACACGCCTGGGTAACTAACAAAAACTTCTTGAGTTTATTTTTAAAACTAATCAAGGTAGATGCAGATCTTATTGGCGATGGGATATTGTTCCAACATTTACTGGCGTTGAATCGAAAACTACCTCTGAAAGCAGCGGTACAGTGACGTGGAGTTAATAACTGTTTCGATGCAGTTCGTCGCTCAGATGATCTCTGACTACCAACCAATTTTCTTGTACAGATATGATAGAAACAGTTACGAACACATTCAGTAATATGTGTTTCAAACCTTAATTGTGTATCCATAACTAGACCTAGGTTCCATGCCTCAGAGACTCGTTCTATTGGTTTACCAAGACTTTTCTTTTAATGTTAGGAATATGACTAAGTTGATATTTAGTACCTATCAACATATATTTGGTTTTATTAGGGTTAAGTATAAGCAAGTTATTCTCTGACCAATCTACTATTCTTCCTATTTCCTCGTTAATTATATAAAGGTTTTATCATAGTTCTGAGGTTTAAAAATAAATATAATTGTAAATCATCGGCATAGATGTGATAGTGACAATAATAAAGAGTTATGTCAGCGGTATACAGTGTGAATAATATTGATCCCAACACAGAGCCTTGTGGGACTCCTCTGTTAATAGAGCGAGATGAAGAATATATAGTTGACACATTAGGTAGACTTAATTCAACAATCTGAATTCGATCAGTTAAATAACTATGGAACCAATTAACAACAGCTCTGTCAAACCCATAAAAACTTAATTTTGACAAAAGTAATGAAGTATTACTGCATGTAACCGTGATTCTATGTCTGAATCCTGACTGAGTATCAGGTAGTATATTATTTTTTTCAATAAAGCTAGAAACTTGAGCTGCAACAACCTTTTCCAAAATTTTTGATAAGCATGTTAAAATACTTACTGGTCTGAGATCATGTAATCTAATATTGCTCTAAACTACGTCTTTTTAAATTAATTGCTGATCTTTAATGTATTTTTTAATATATAGTAGAAGCTATATAAGTAAAATATCTAGAGAGACGCCAAAAAATTCGAGTTATATAGTTTTCGACTTATAGAGAATTTCGACTTAAGTGGATTTTGATTCGACATAAAGAGGTTGAGATTCATGCTTACAAATTTTGAGTTAAAGAGTTAAAATAAAATAAAACAAATTGCCGAGGTGACGTACATATTTGTATTTATTAAAAATCAACATTATTTTAAAACATCTTTAAAATAAATAAAAAAAAGGCATTAAAAAAGTCAGTATTTTTGTATTGCTTTAGATAATTCGGTTGTTCTCTATCTATAGCATTGTCTAAGGTATAAAGAGCAGAAAATTCTTGTTCTTCAGAGTTGCTGGTTTTCTTTATAAAAATCCATAAAGTATTCAATGCGGTTCTTGCTTCTTTGATGGAAACCCATGGAGCGCATGTATTATTCGAGTCTCCTATGTCATCTAAATCATTAGCATCGGTTTTCTGAGCTGCTGAATCAATAATTTCGTCTTCAGATTATGTCCCAATAGTCATAACTGTTGAAAAGGATTGCGGGGTATTTTTAATATAAACGACTTACATTTATCTGAAACATTTTTATATTTTTATAATTTTTGTTATTTTTTATTGTTGCTTAGCAACCTTTTAGAGGATGCGCATTGTTATTCAACACTCTTCCTCAACGTACATCTCATACCTAAACCATAAACAAAGTGCGAAAATTGAATTTTAGCAAGAGGCTTTGTCAGAGCATCTGCTAGTTCATATTTAGTATTCACATACATAACATTAATTAATCCTTCCTCAACCTTTTGCTACACAAAATTATACTTAATGACCATATGCTTAAGGCGTTACTGATCTGGGTTATTAACCTGTTAATAGTACTTATATTGTCTTCAAACATTGTTACTTTTTAGCACTCTACATTTAGATCTTTTAGTGATTTTACAACCCAACAAGCTTCTACTACTGATTCACATAATGAAATTAGTTCTGCTTCAGTTGAGCATAATGCAATTGTTCCTTGTTTCTTAGATCTCCATTATTAAATAGTTTAAATAAATACCCACATAACAACCCTATATCACCGTGTTTGTAATGAAATAAAATTTATTTTTATTTAAGTTTCATTCATTAACCAGACTGTTGCAAATTACTAAAATCGATTTACCTGTTCATACTTGGCAACCCAAGGGTTGTGACAGGAAAAAAATAGGCAACCTAACTTTTGCATATACTATGGGCTGCATACTTTCGATTGGCGTAGAATTTATCCATTATCCAAACCGGTGAAATATATATATTTTTTTAATTAATTAAAAATATCCTAAACTGAAATTTGCTAAGTATCCCATATGCAATATATTTTTTGATATATTTAAATACATAAAAAATATGTTTGATCCATTAACCAGCTCGGTGAAGGTCGTTCTATATCGGGATCGTATACTATCTGCCTATGTAGGTAACTTTGCCAATGTAAGTGTGACAAATTTTAATGTGTTAATATTACGCAGTTATGCAGGACATTATCTCACTAATCCTGTTCTAGCTTATGCTTGCTTAGCTTATTATGGCGAGTGTTTAAAGTGGTGGTCGACCAAATTGCCTGTTCTCACTTTCACGACAAAAACATACGTGCTGGGCTCCGAAGATTTTACAGAATGAATACACAAAGATATTTTTTTAAAGAATATTAGGTAGTATTTGTGAATAAATCCAGTCCAGTTGTGATAACTTTTCATACAAATGACCAAATATTATATGAAATATGCTCACTTATTGGAGCGATGCGCATGCCGCCTATTTTGCGTTGAAGAAACTATGTCAAAAATTTACAATAACAACTGTACAAAATTTAAACTCAATTGACTCAACAATGCGAGAATTTATAAAACACGGATGGACCCTTTTTTTTATTTTACATAACCTGTTAAAAATTTAATGTATGATACAGTATTATCGCCTATCTACCTCGACTCTATTTGAACAGTCTTCGCCCGAGCAATTTAGCTTCATTAAAAGTTAGTATTGCTAATAATCAACAGTCATAGGCTTTAACTATCTGCATACAAAAACTATAATTGGTCTACTAACAGTGTAAGCTTACTAGTGCGTAGTAAATTAACTAGACGTATATTTTATTTATAAAATACAATAACAAACATAATAGTTTAGTACTGTACATGAAGTAAAACTGTAAATACGTAACATCTTAAACGCTTTATAAAAGATTTTGTAAATGCAGATGAAATTGGTGGCAAGGGCCAACGGGGGCGACGAACGTCGTCCCGGGTGCATTGTACATTGTGGTGCATAAAAGGCACATTGTAAGTCCCTACAGTAGCGTTTCTAAGAAAAAATCATTTTAAGAAATCAGAATTATCGAAACTTATTATTAAATTTCTTTAAAATTATAATCGGGTGAAGTTTGTAATTAATGGGTGGGTAATATAGAAGACAAAAATATTTTATTGTATTTTTTTTCTGTTCCTAGTCCACACTTATACGCGCATCATCCTGAAAATACGGCAATAATTATGCTGACATTTTATACGGTACTATGAATTAACATATAAGATACGTTTTATCCCTTAAAACGATAGAGTTCCCCAGGGGCAGAGAACAAAATTTAAAATTTGTAGTGAGTACAGTTCTTTAGGGATTTTATGTCATTACGATATCTACTGCTAAAATTGTTTTCTTAGCGATACCATAACTGAAAATCTAAATTATTTAACTTCGCTATGGTTACAAAAAAGGTTCTATTTGGAAATATAATTCAAATTGTATTATTTGCCTCTCAAAATTTGTATATATATACTAGCTGACCTGGCAGATCTTGTTCTGCCTTTTCGAGTAGACATCAACCGAGTTATGATCACTTATCGAGATAAAAAGTATCCTATCTCCCAAGTTGGATCAGACTGCACATAGTGTGATAAATTTGAGTAATATCGGTTCAGTAGATTAGAAGTTTATCGCGGACAAACAACGTGACACAAAAATTTTATATATATAAATATATATACATTATACATATAATAAATAAAGAAACAAAATATCCAACAGTTATTTTTTACATATAATTATATATCTCACATCAGTAGAGACGGCATTTCAGTAATGTCAATGCATTCATAGTCCCGGAGCTGGTACATCTTTATTTCGAACACAACAGAGATTAAATAGTAAAAATATTGAAAATAAAAATGATCTTGGTAACATTTTTTGAAGACTTTCATATCAAATGAATTATCCTAAAAATATTAGTTTAATTTTTTTTTTTGTAAAAGAATGAATACACATTTTGGGGTATATACCTATGCATCATAGTTATTAAATTTGCATAAGCAGATTGAGGACCAATTGAGCCAAATAATCAATGTAAAAAATTAAATATATTACCTTCCTATAATATCAAAACGTTTAATGTACTTAATAATAACTTAATTTATAACTTTACAAAGTATTGGAACGTTCATTCAGTTACATATTATATCGTCATTAAAATATGTTCTATATGATAGAGTTTAATAATTATTTAGTTCTTAGCATAAGGAGAAATAAAGCTTAATACAAATGTTTTTCTTTCAATTATTGTTGTTCAAGCTGGTTCAGACATTGATACAAAAACAATACTCAACATAATTATATATCTTAAAGTTTAGTTATAAAAATCTTAAGGTTTTGGCAGAAATTGATTACGGACACAGCATCAATCACATATAAGGCCAAGTTCTCTATATGAAACACAGATTTTTCCATTTAATTTCATTGGTTCAGTATACAAAATACTGTTTTAATGTGCGTCGTTTGACTGTTACCGAACATTGCACTATTTTTCACGTCCAGGTTCATGTAACCACCCTCAAGCAAATAACATTTGTTAAGGATTCGTTGAGGAGCTTTATTGCATTTTATTTGTATTTATTAAATTTATACGCATTAACTATTGGAGACTAATACATTCGCATATAACTAATTTTCATAGCTGTTATTGTTCATTTTCTATTTTGGGATGTGTATGTGTTAATCAATCTGTTCCTATATATATAGTTTTCCTAAAGAAATATTATGTCTATAACTTAAATAAATCGTTACACGAAAATAATCTCCAGACTACCAGATCTTGAAATTTGGCGATGTAGACCTATCCACTAAGAACGGATTTTACAATTACGTAGGTTTGATACGAAAAACGCGAACGAAGTCGGGGACACTAGTTAGTTTATAAATATTTAGGATAAACTTTATTGCTCTTCAATATTAAAATACAAATTACGCGATAAACCGATGACACACTAACAAACATTAAAAAACAATTGCCTTATGACTTTTACTTCTTTTTTCAATCACGGCGTCTGGCTACAACCAAAGAGGTCGACGATGATATAAAAAGAGTCTGTCAACTATACCTATACATATAATAAAAAATTTTCGAAATTCGAAATTTCGAAATTATAATTGAGGTGAACTTCGTTATAAAGACGAAAAATCCTTTTTTTTTTAATTATTGACCCTTCGTCTGTTTATTTATACGTGAATCATTCTGACACAATGCGACAGATTTAAGACAGTAAATCAACATCTTGACAGATTTCAATGCGGTTTTTTCGGTTCGTTAGAATATAAGTTAAAAAAATATATGTTTCATCTTCCTATAGTATTGCAGTACTTAAAAACGACATTTCGAAGATATTTTTTTTGATCGGTGATGGAAACTTTGTAAGCATATATAAAAACGAATATTGAGATATATACAATTCTGAGAACTTCTGTTCGATCATCATTAAAGTATTTATAATGTTTATGTATTTTAGAAATGAAAAACTCTTTAGGCGCTCTCAGAACTTCATTTTGTACCTATTAAATGAGACTGAGCTGAAACTCTCGTCTATATGACAGACGCTCTTTTTTTTCTTTTCTTTTTTCGGCTCGAGTCGACTAAGCGAGCGAGAGATATAGTCAACACGTCTCTTCTATACTTGCTCGACGAGCGTTACACGAGAGAGCATGACTCATTAAGTATCGACATAAACACTGTATGTGCTGTGCGTTTTTATTAATATGTTATAATTGTATTTCGTATTCTTAACCTCGCCTTGTTGAAGTTTTCATTTCTGTCGTGTGATCTTAATGTGAACGTGATAGGTTGCACTGTGGTCAAATTATCTAGTATTTGAAAAGGCAGAATAACGAGTGCTGCGCAAGCTAGCTCTTAAATACAAATATAAGTATACGTATAAATAATTTTTACTTATTTGGTCATACTGTAACGTTTGAAAGTTATCATGTACTATTAATAATTATTGTAACAAAGAAATATTCAATAACAATACGTAATAAAATAAGTTTCGTCGAACTGCGTAGACTAGCAGCTGGACGATCTGTGAACACGAACGTCGCCTGTTCAAGTGATACTTGATATACACAGATGCATCGAAAATATTGCATCCGATGCATTGTCACGATGCATTCAATAGTTAACCATTTGATAGGTTTATTGAGGATTATTTTTTAAGCACAACAAAGACAGTATACCTAAAGCTGGGCAGACACGTTATTTAATTATATACAAAAGCATAACAAATTTCATTTTGAATAAAAATTAAAGCTAATTTAAAAACCTGTGACTGTAGAATGAGCTATCTCGATGACACGAATATTCAAAAATACTTGAGTATATACTAACCTGTATGGCTCTATGTCTCTGCTTTTATAATAGTGTATATCCAGCTGCCGGGAGGCTTGCTGGTTAGCATGACAGTCATTATCTCCAATAAAACCTTCGTAAATATGAACTGTAATTAAAAATTTTACTTCATTGGAACGGTAGAAATACTTTCGAATATTTGGTAGTACATTTTCAAAATAATATTAGAGATTATAAAACACATAAAAATGTATTCATTACAATTTATTAATTTTGGTTTAGACGTCAAGTCTATGGTAATTTTATATATATTATACATTTAAAGTAGTTATAGTAAAAATTTAAAAGTGTTTCGAATACGCCTGGAAAAAGGGACCCAGGGAGTGGTGGTTTTCTTGACTTAGCACAGCGACTAAAGAGAGCTCTAATATACATATGTATATCAATGACATAATCTAAACAGCAAAAACTCTCTACATTTGCCTTTAGAATAAAATCACTATATAAAAAGAAATTATAATGAAACTAATAAAATTACAATATGGAAATATAATAATAAAAATCAATGTATAACCTCCTTATATTTTGTGTATTGAGTTGCGTAATATGTAGGTAAAGTGGACAGACGAGGCGCAGCCAGAGGTGAAGGGGCGCGGGTAACGACAGCCTTTCTGAAGAATCTTGAGCTCTGTACGCGGTAAACTGTCTAGACGTCTGGCGCCTACCACTTGTTACTCGTTATCACTTCACCTCAATTATTCTGCAAAAATATGTAAATATAATAAAATGTAGCTGAGCTAAATTTATATATTAAATATTTTTTGAAAATTATAATTTCTATTTTTATTAGACAATAGCTTCAACGTTATGACCACAATCTCACCTGATGTTAAGTGACGATATGATCCAATACGGTGAACACGCCAAGCCGAGTGGTTCTCAAGTGCACCAGCCGGCATATACCTATAAGTATTTGGCGGTAGATTTTCAACTTGAAGGTGGCGGACATTACAAAAAACCCTACTACCATGCTCTGGTTTCATAAATTTTCTCGATTTGTCTGAAGTAAATTTACTGTGATACTGTTTTATTGACAATTTATCTTTGTAGTTCATCTCAGCTGTTTCATCTCTCATGCTATTAGAGTGCCAAAAATAACGTGTTGAATCCCATATTTTTTGAGTACCTAGCGCCGAAAACGCTTTAATTGTATGTAAAATGAATGATTAATAATATGTACAAGATCTGCAAACTTTAAAATCGTTGTTCACACGTAAACATATTACACAACGAAGTGTTTATTCATAGGTTCATAACTTATAGCTGAACACAATAAGTGGCACTATAGTTTAGTTATTGATCTCCGGAAAAGTCAGAGCAATGTCTGCTCGGCCAGTCTGTTTAATATATACGTAGCTGTGCTTTACTAAAAAGAGGTATGTAATGAGTATCAGTAGTTTGTAAAATAAGTAATTATATTAATAGGTTAATTTTACTTACACTGGTGTTGTTACTTGCGTAGCGAATTAACCTGACAACAAATAGGGTTTGTTAAAAAACGGAATATCACGTGCATATACAAGAATATTTTCAAAGTTTCCTTAAAAAAAAAACAATAATATTTGTACTTTTAAACTTCAAGTATTTATTTTTAATATACAGGTAAAGATATTCAATCATGTAACAAAAGGCAGTAAAGCCGAAAAAAATGGTCCTTAATCTAATTTTAAATCCTTCCTAATATTATAAAAGCGAAAGTTTGTAAGTATGATTATATGAATGTTTGGTTCTCTTTCACGCAAAAACTACTGAATGGATTTTAATGAAACTTTATAATAATATAGCTTATGCATCAGAATAATACATAGGCTCTAATTTATAAAAATATTGTGTGAATTGTCTAAAATATAACGACAAGTGTCAAGTAAGTAGGAATAAAATTCTGCCATCTTCGAGCTATTCTAGCATGCGCTGCAAAAACCGTTATAGTTACATGTACATAATGTATAATGGAAATGTTTATCTTAAATAGTCCTAAAAAAAAGTCCGCGACAGAATATATCTATATTTTATGTGCACCCCATTATCGCCAAAATAGTGAGTGGCCCGCGTATAAATGACTACGAGTACAAATGTTCTTATACCAGTCTCCTTTGATATAATTTATTTAAAATAGCAAGTACCAGAATCAGTATTATTTGCCAAAATCAGTATTAAAGTTAGCAAATCCGCGGGTAAAAGCTAGTATATAATAGATACAAATAATATGGGAGAAAATATATTATTTATAAACTAGTAAAATACACGTATGTATACAAAACTTTACGTTGAATAATTAAATTAACCACCTGTTGCAGTCTCAATCAATAAGATTATATCATTCCGATTTTATCTTAAAATAAAGTAAGTTCTTAATAGTATCATTATTCCTTGACTCAATTACTATTAATATATTAATAATGACAATACAAACGTAACGTAATTCAAATAATGACAGTGGTTCGGTAAACCAAAATTTTATGTGGATCGAATGAACGAACGGATTGCTACTTGAATTAGTTATGCTTTGCAAACTCGCACGTAACTCGAATTAAAACTTTTGAGCATGACTACGAGTGACGTGTTTCGTGGTGACTCATCAATAAATCCGTGTCGGAGACAAGGTCGGGACGAGGGCGCGAATAGTTCGCACCGCGGCCGCTATCGCCGCCAACGCCAAACAATGGCAGACAGCGGACGTGTGACTAAGCGAGCGGCATACCTTTGCTGCGGCGCAACACTCGCTAGTATGGATTATCGATATTTCACCAATCTGCATTCAATAACTAACATTTTTTGTTTCCTGAAGGGAGAACTTCTTTAGTCGTATTAGGCTATTTTAATAATAGTCTTGAAAATTAAAGTCACTGAAATTAATTTAAATTTAAACAATGTATAAATAATATAATGGTATATTAATTATTGAGTCAATTAAGTTTTATTGTTATTTCGTATTGGGCTTGCGTCGGCCTGTCGTATTCTTAATGTGAGACATCTATTGACGCGCCTTGGCAGTAAAATCGACCTGTGTGTCGGAACGGAAGACGTCTAGACGCGCAACGTATGGTATGATGCCCTACGCTTTCACATACTATTATGCCTCCTTTCTAAGTTACCGCTCTCGAATCCCGCGGTGTGTATGTATAAATCCTTTCGTCGATTCACTATGTGAACTGTGAACTATGTGAATATGTCTGACTGTAATTATTATTATAATTAAAATAATAACATGAATATGTTGATTTTATTACCGAATAGTTTTTTTAATTATTATAAATTCTAATATTTAACTTAAACGTTACGCATATGCGGGGTGTCCCGTGACAGTCAAATTTTTTTTTTTTTTTTTACAAATAAACCATAGAGTGTCGCGTCGGGCGTGGCAGGATGTGAAATCACGTGTTCGTTATTTTCACCATCCATTATGATTATTTATGGGTGCTACAGAGTTCCCCAGGCGACGTAGTAAAACGGAGCACAACGTTCACAATTTCTTTTAATTCGAAACACTTCACCATAGTTCTTAAATAACTCATTTAGTGCAAGTGTACTTCTTAATAAATAATCGTAGGTACCCACACGGACACAGACAAGTCCTCCAGTACACGTCTTGCTATGACCGAGTTTAAAGAATAACTCTCTCAATATTCCAAGCAAGACTTATAACCAAGGCTTTGTCCAGAGGTCCCGGAAATCTGTGGCGACATTTGCGTTTCCGCGTTTAACAAACATTAAAGAGATCAAATGAATGTCTATTACACTTTCGAATGAAAACAGACTTTTAAAGACGGAAGTAGCTAAACGAAAATGAACTTCTTGTTATCGAAGGAACAAGCAAATGAACTTCTTATAGCATTTACAACGATCAGAGAATAGATTGAGATAAAATAAGGAATATTTAGAGTCAATTCGCTGATTAATTTCCATCTCGTTAGTTCATTTCCGACATACGTATATAATGTTGCTCGGAGTAGCCATAGATGTGAAGATAAGATTAATGTGAATAATTTTCAATAAGTCCATAATCTACTATGGAATCCATCCACATAAAAGAATAGTTATGAAACTATAGTTTGCTATTAGGATTTACGGCTACAAACTAAAAAAATGTTTAAAATGTGAGAAAGTAACAACAGTTTTAATATTGAAATATGTGTTTCTATACTGCATCGATAAAATAAGTACACTCTTATATAATGACGGCATATTTATGAAAAGTATGCACACTGAGATAATAAAGACAATGATTGAAGAAAACACATTTTTTGACCCTATTTAGTGTAGTATAAAAGCAAGTAGAAAAATAAGTGAAAATAATAAGTACTATAGTAAAATACAATAAAACCGCCGCACTCGCGCTGAATAAATTTATCATTATTTGACAGTGTCACATCACACTACTTAGCAGCACTAAAACTTCTAAATTTAAAGAACCGAAGCGACTATTCCTTTTTTTTGGATGATATTGGACCACATCGTCACTTAACATCAGCTGATATTGTGGCCATAACGCTAAACCTTAAGTATAAAAGAATGTTTAAGATGATCGCATCCAATCCGTCTGTTCCGCTTTATATATAAATTAGTTAAATTCTTAATTATAGAAAAACAATTTATTGTGTTCTGTACATAGCTTAGAAAAGATTGATATCATATAACTACAGTTATTCGATGCGCATCTGTCTACTTTGTGACCGTGTTTTCACCGCCCGTGATTGTTTTGCAAGATTTGTTTAGATTACAATGAACTAGGTCTACTCATATGTAGTGAAACTGTTTACGATATGGACTGAATACTTTGGAATTAAATCACGAACATATAGAGCGTGCGTTCAAAAATGATAAAATCAGTATGTTAGGTACTGAATTGGTAATTTCGTACAATAAATATTTAGTAAATGAATAGATTGTACTTTTTAATAAATTATGTTAACAATAAATAATTAAATAAGCATTTGGTGTTTTGATTTTATGCACAATAAATATCAGGTTTAATTTACTTTTTCAATAAGCTTGACAAGTCCTTTTAAGTCTAATAATTTAATTGTTAGTTCTTTTTATTTTATAGTTTATTATTTATTAGTATATTAATGAAATTTATTGTTTAAAGAGGTTAGCAGGAGACTTTATACGCATAAAAAAATATCAGAATAACTATTACAGTAACGGCGATAGAAGAAAAATAATGTGAATTATCATTATACAAAATAACTATATTTATTGCTTAAATTATTTTCTTTATAAATATTTACTATGGTATTTTTTTATCTTTAAGATAATTTATGTACAAAATATAGTTTTCAAATGTCAATTAAGAAATATAATTAAATTATCTACCCCGGTAGACGTTAACCTTCGTATTCCAGTAGTTAATAACTCACGAAAACGAAGAATAAATACTAAATAAAAAATAAATTAAATAAACATGAGTTCGAATTCAACCACCTACTATGAGCTTTGAGCTTTCGGTGAAGGAAAACATCTTGTGGAACCCATAACATGGTGGTAGGGCTTTTTCTAATGCCCGCCTGGCTAGCTACCACCCCCAAGTTGAAAATCCGCCGCCAAATACCAATAGGTGTATTCCGGCAGGGGCACTTGAGAGCCAGCCCCTCCTATAAAGGCCGGCAACGTACCTTTGATTCCTCTGGTGTTGAGGGTGTCAAAAGGCGGCGGTGATCACTTACAACCAGGTGATACACTTGCTAGTTAGCCCGCACTTCCATAAAAAAAAATATACGCCAAATTAACCTGATATTCCGTCAAACGGGTTAGTTTAGCAATTTCATATATACAAATTATATTTTTTATATACAGGTTTAAATTAAATCACTGCTTATATTTTTGGATGTAATATCATCTAACAGAAAGAAAATCCCAATCAAAAAGAAAATTTACTTTTAAAAATTTTAACTTATATTTCTGACCCAGAAGAACCTTTCCTTTTATGAGATAAAAAGTATCCTGTCCATAATATTAATTATAACCGTGTCAAATTCATCAACATCTTTCTAGTAGTTTCAGAATAATACACATGCAAGAGGGCAGGCAGATCAACAAACAAATTTTTAAATAATGTTTATATATTAAGCCCTCATTTCGACAACAAAGTACACCCCAACTATAACTTCCAAAACATATTTTTGAAGGGTTAATGGAAAAGTTGGTAGCGTGTACCGAACGTGAAATCCAATCCACCTACAATGAGCCTGAGCTTTTGGTAAAGGAAAACATCGTAAATAAACCATATCATAGTGGTAGGGATTTTTCTAATGCTCAACTTCATTGTTAAGAAGCCACCACCCTCAAGTTAAAAATCTTCCATCGAATACCTATAGATGTGTTCCGGCAGTTTCGCGTGAGAGCCAGTCTCTCCACCAGGCTTAGCGTGTCCATCATCTTGGGCCACATATCATCACTTAACATCAGATGAGATTGTGCTCATAACGCTAAAATTATAGAGTATAAATAAAATTTTATGTAATATTTAATTTGGCTCAGTTACAGTTTTGTATGCTTATATTACATTACATATGTACATTACCGACATTGATACAACTATTCTGTTATCATAACGCTGGCTTATCTATACTTGTATTTGATATGGTTTGTTTGCAGACGATTTCAGCCTGTCTGGCCGTATGTTTATTCTGTTATGTTATAGTCTGTCTGCTCGCTAATGAGGTCAGATCCACCTGATTTGATTGTTACTGGAAATTTTATACGTGGCAACTATTTGTATATCTACCTGTAGAATCACGTACGTAAGGGTACTCAAGACCCACTTAGTAATAATAAATATACAATTATTTTATTTTATTTTCTATATATGCTAAACTATACTAAATAACGAAATATAGGTAACACTTGGACTCTGTTTAAAAAATGTGAGATTATACGACAGCCACTTGTTCCTAATTAAGCTATCACGACTTTGTGATTGTTATGTGGTAAATAAGTTATATTTAAACGTTGATAAGTGTAGTACTATATCATAAACTCGCAAACGCCAACCGATATTTTACTTAACGTTACTTAACGGGCTGCCAGTGCGAAAAGTTCATTTCATTCGGGATTTGGGGTTGATGATGGATATTTACTTTATACGTATCACTACGATTACATACGCCCGAAAGCTGAAAAATGTATGGATTAATTTGCAGAATTGCGAAGCCTTTCACAAACATAAAATCATTAAAGATGTTATATTTTGCATACATAAGAAGTCATCTCGATTATGCTTCACCAGTTTGGTCACCAGATTACGTCACTCATAACGATGGTATAGAAAAGATTCAAAGAAAGGTTCTGAGATTCTTAAATTTTATATCCCAAAATTAGCATATATCATATGTCAAAGACTTACTTTTTTACAATTTAACTTCTCTATCTGAGCGTCGAACTTCATTTGACATGCTATTCTTATATAATATATTAAACTATAAGGTTGATTATTTTGAACTATTGGGTAAGATTCACTTAAAAACTTATAATAGATCGACTCGAAACCCACGTTTATTTGCTCCTCTGTCGGTTAATCACAATTATGGCAAAAATTCTGTTTTGCAGAGATGTGTTAGCGTGTATGATACAATGTTTAGTCATATACATTTATTCCACTCAAATAGAGTATCATTCATGTAACAATTAAATTATAAAAACATATTGTCACAGGTAGCAGGAGCATAATACATATTTTTCTTACCTTTTTTGCTTATACACAATTCTTCAATACATTAAATATAATAATTTATACCAAACTACTCAAAGAAATACACACATCTTTACTTACACACACTCTAATTGCGCACAAATAGAATACACACACAATTATTTCTTTTTAATATAGATTTCTTTCTAATTGGCACCTCTTAATTGTAAAACCTAACTTATTTTTTAATTGTTAAATGTGCTGTGAAGAAATATACAATAAATAAATATGTATATATATATATATATATATATATATATATATATATATATATATATATATATATATATATATATATATATATATAATATATATGTTACAATACATCGTGCCTTTAAGGTTTACTTTTATAAACACCATAATTATGTATTATAATTAGGTTTTGAAATATTAATCATTACCTAAAATATATATTTATTTCAATATAAAAATTTAATAATGATATTTTCACTTTAACTAAATACCTATAAGTGTCTTCCGGCAGTTGTATTAGAGAGAAAGTCCTTCTACTAGGGTCAATCTGACCACCATCTTGGGTCACATTGGCGCTTAATATCAGGTGATATTGTGGCGAGTAAGCTAAATCTAAAAAGTATATTAAAAAAACTTAGAATACATTCATAAGTAGATGAATTGTATTTTCAATTGTATTCCCGAGTGTAAAGCGTCGAAGCTTACGATTTTTTTTATACAAGGATATCGCTGTTCGCTTTTAGGAAAATATCGCATGATATTTAATTTTATATTGGTACGCGAATATAGACGTAAATCACAGGTGTATGTCTGTTACTGTGCAACCCACACCGCCTTGACACAATCACTTCAGTATAAAAGACGCTGTCAGTAGATATTGTTTGTGATTAAAAATAACACAAAATTACTTTGTTGCATAATAGACAATGGTAAAATCGTATATGAGTAAACATTATGAGGAATGACCCATGTTCAAGTAGCTTACAGTTGGGATCTTCTGTCTGCTTATAGTAAAACCCTTGAAATTCCTGATCGCTGACCAACATTCTATTCATACTACTACAAGGACAACCGTATGATTGTTAAACGCTTTAACACGTCATATTTAAGATGGTAATTTTAAATCCTTAGAGTGATCGAATATAAATAATGAATAAGAATCAGAATTCAACTTGTATTTATACAAGGTATTCCACTTCGTTCAAGATGACAAACATAAATGAAAAATACTTAACCTCGCCATATTCCAGATGCTAAGACCATCACAGGCTACAACGTTCCTGACAAAATTATCGTATTTTGTATAACTAAAATTTATTGTCTTTTATGTGTGTAAAAAGTATTTTTACTTCACATACGTGCAACGATGTTATAATAAGATTTAGTGATTCGTAAACCTTACTAATATTATAAATGTAAAAGTGAGTTTGTTTGTCGGTTACGCTTTCACGCCTAAACCACTGAATTGATTATGATGAATTTTGGCATAGAGATAGATGGGAACTTGGAGACGGTGATATGCTACTTTTTCTCGCGAAACCTTAATTGGAAGTGGGGTAAACAGAGGGATATACTTTGTATGAAACTTTTTATTTCGTCATCCGATTTGTTTGACAAAATCATTATTAACGCGAGCGTAGCCGAACGTATAATCTAGTAATTAATAAATGAACGTGTACTACTTTCACTTGAATAAAGCACTGCCAAATATAGTAGGCCTTTTCTTATATACTATAGATTTCTGGCGACGCGAAATGACGGCGCAGCGGTAACGGAGAACACAATTCGACGGCCTTCCTGAAGAGCCTTCAGGTGACGCGTCGGACTGTCTAGACGTCTGGCGCCTACCACGTGACGCAACCCACGCAATTCACACTCACGTGATTCCATTGTGTTCATAAACCCGAGTTTCATTTATACACCATGGAATTTAAGGCTTCTTATTTAATGTTCGCATTCTAGTTGAAACGTTGTCCCGGGAAGCATGTAAATAAGGCAGCGTTTACGAGGTTTCTGGGCGCGCGGATAGATAGGTCGTTGACTGTACTTGTTAGGTAATGCGGCTTATCTCAGACGTAAATTTGGCCGTATTTCTCACAAATCGTCGATTTTGATAGTGGTTCAATATTTTGCGAACTTATTATGAATAATTCAGTAAACACTATTATTTTGATGAAATATAATGATAAACAAATATCATATCACTACTTAAATGTACTGTCCTGTACCTATCAATAAATTAATTGTTCAGATTCGATTAATTCGTTTGAAAAATGTAGCATTTTTATGCTTAATTAGTAGGCAATTATTGGTAAATGACCCTTACTTTGCTACTACACAATAAAACGTTTATTAATTTGTATACCCAAAATCAAAATTTTGAATTTGAAACAATTTAATATCTTATAAATCATACGAAATCTTAGTAAAATAACTATAACGTTTTGTTGTTTAGCAGTTGCCGTAGTAAATAGTTATCAATATCAAATAGTTATGATAATTTAGACCTAATTTATATTTACCTATTTTATGTTGTTAACAGCATTTATAGTATATGTAGTAATGCATATAGGTATATTATTATTTTTTAAATTATACGATAACCTAGTTATGTATGTCTGATGTAGTTAAAATTTGAAATGTTATTCACTAACTTGTCATACAGTACAATATTGTCTCAGAAATCATTTGCCTAAATAAAATTAATGAGCTAGTGTAATGGAAGTGAAACATTGTACAGAAATTGCGAAGTTACAATACCGTTTTTATTTTGACGTTTAGATAAAAATATATTTTTATACACTTAAATAGTTGAAATGTTTAGGCACGAACTTCATTATTTATTTTGTAATTTGTGGTCATTATATCTCTATTATAAAGTACATAGATATGTTAGGCAGTAACCTAAATGTATTCTGTTAGAATAGTAGACATTCGCAGACTAACGCTACATTTTTCTCAGGCAACAAAGCGTATCAAGTCGAGACTGCGTATAACGAAAGTGTCTGGAGCAAACACTGATACACCGGATGCACATTATATATAGGAACAAATTTATGTATGGTAAGTAAAGTAAACCGACTCTCCGAGAACAGCGATTAAAAACAAGTTTATGTATAACTAATAATATATTAATGTGTAGTGGTAAGATTATATGTAAATATTGTCACGGTTTTTTATTACATATAGGAAAGTAAATATACGTTTCCGTTGAGAAGAATATTTGACCGAGTAAATTCTTTACGAAATCAGTACACAGGCAGATTAATTCGATTCATTCGCAGATGTAGCTTTTACCTGTACTGCGTCCAATTAAAATATGATAACGCTATATTATAAACTATGACATTATATTTAATTATTAACATAGCTTTGCATAGTATTCATTAATATTATTTAATATCTATTCAGCCTTACCTTGACTTTATACAAAAGATTTTGTGTATTTAATATGGAAATAGATTAATACATTTTTTATTGTATAACTGTAACAAAATACTAGAAAACAAAATCCGTGGAACGCCCTCAAGTGAAACATGCGATCTACTTATGATCCGTACGCGGAACGTTACTCGCTTTTTAGGCTAGTGAATATGTATGAATGAATATGCGTCACGTTATATCGGTCAGGGACACGGTCACACGGTATACTTCCAAACCGAACGTTTTGTAATATTTGGTCACATATAACCTTGACATCCAATCAAGTATGAGAAACAACAAACACTGGCACACACTTCGAATTAATATTTTAAAAATTCGAAACAAATTAATATTTCGATTAGTGATCAATATAGTTAGCCTATTTTACTAAAACAATAGCTGCTGCTCGTGATTATCATTGGTGTTATTGTACAATTTAAAAATAAATAAGAAAATACCCTATGTATCACTCAATGACAACGTAGCTGACTATTAGTAAAAAAATAGTTTGGTCCAATTGATCATTGCTACTGATCAGTAGTATTGAAGAGTAAGTACTTCTTAGTAGCAAATATAATTTAATTATATTAATATAATATAATTTAAAAAAATTGTTTGCCAATATAGTAATCTATTTATGTAAAAAAATGATATGGTTTACTACAATACAAATATGAACTAAAAATTTAATACGTGAAGAAAAAGTTTGTACTTCGTTTTCAGAATAATGAACGTACGGACGAAAATGAGTATTGGCACAGTTAGAAGGGCTGCAAAACGCTGGAATGTATATGTAATATGATGTTGCAAATACGTAAGGCTGATTACAATAGTTATTTACGCTTATCCTACATAAACATTATATTGTCAAACGTTTGCACGGACTGGTAACTATTATTGCAATTATATTATTAGTATAATATAAACAAAAAAGTCATCCAATATATGCAGTAGTTTCAGAGTTGCAATAGTCCATACCTGTCGGTAATCATTCTGTATGCTCTGTGTATTTGTTAATATGTATTTGTATTTGTATGAAATGGCATAAGAAAAATTTACCTAAAGAATTTAGCCACCTAACCTATTTTTCATGTGATACGATTATTACTTGTTATGATATGAAAAATCTATGCTTAATTAAATTAATAATGATAATAGACTTCGTGCTACAAAAATATCCAACATGTTGCGATGAAACAACTTCCATTTTGTAAAAGGTCATATGCCCATTTCTATATTTAGTGTGTAGTAGTTTATTATGTTGGTAATTTGAAACAGCTAGAGATAAACATACAGAAGAAAGGTGCAGGAAGGAGAACAATGATTCAAATATTCTACTTTCATTTCTTTGGTACTCCCATTTTTTGTGGCTGTAAAGAAGTTTATGCTGAATATAAAATCTATTAAATTCTTGAAATCAAAATCTAATTAATATATTTGAATAAAGATTGACTAAATTCTTGATTTGAATTTTAAAAAAGCTTTTTTATTCTTCTAAACTATCTTACATACTTTAAAAGATCTGTCAGAATTAGCCTGGATCATCTTCCTTTTGCAAAAATGATTTTATCTTGACCAACTTCATGTAGTAGACTGGCCTTTTTATCTTTCTTAACCACCTCACCTGAATTTTTAAAAGAACGTAGATCCTTTATCATTATATCAAAAAAGGATGCACTTAGAACTGAACTATTCTGATAACTCAGTTACACCATTTCGTTTGCTACATCGCAGTTATAACGTGACTTTAGTCAAGTGATATTAGTGATGAACACATTTTTAAACAATTTTCTATATATATTTTTCTTGAAATATGTTTCTTAAAATTCGATCTTTATTTATTACTTATGGATATACCGTGTACGCTAACGGTTTATGTTGTTATGTATAGATTTGAAGATTGAAAGCTAAATATTTCGAAATTTGAAAATAGATCTGGTTTTACTCTGGCACATAATTTTATAACTTTCATTATCATCATACTTATTAATATTATAAATTCATCAGGTTCATTTCTCGTAACTTCTCATTTTGAGAAACTCCTCTTTCTGCCAAAGCCAGTATCGGAATACTTGACGTCGATATTTCGAGCAACGTCCAGTTTCGCGGTCAATTGGAAGGTAAGGCCAAATTGGCCTTACAGAAGCTTGGTGTGCTCAGTAAGGCGAGACGGTACTTCACGTCGGCTCAATGCCTGAACCTGTATAAGGCACAAATTCGGCCCCACGTGGAGTACTGTTCTCATCACTGGGCGGGAGCCCCCCAGTACCAGCTACTTCCATTTGACCGCATTCAACATAGGGGGGCTCGGATTATCGACGATCAAGCTCTTTCCGATCGGCTTGATCCTTTGACTCTGCGTAGAGATGTTGGGTCACTCTGCATCTTCTACCGCATTTACCACGGGGAGTGTTCTGAAGAATTGTTTGGACTGATCCCGGTCGCTGAATTAAACCACCAGACATCGCGCAAAACAAAAAATTTCACCCACACCACCTCGATATCCAATGTTCCACAACAGCGCGATTTGTAAGGCACTTCCTACCTCGCAAAGCCACTCTGTGGAACCAGCTGTCGCCGGCGGTCTTTCCGAACCGTTACGACTTGGGAACCTTCAAGAAGAGAGCGTATTCTTTCCTTAAAGGCCGGCAACGCACTTGCAAGCCCTCCGGTGTTGTAGGGGTTCATGGGCGGCGGTGATCACTTTCCATCAGGTGAGCCACCTGCCCGTTTGCCCCCTATTCCATAAAAAATTTATTATAAATGCAAAAGCAAGTTTGTTTGTTTGCTTGGTTGGTGCGCTTTCACGCCTAAACCACTGAATAGATTATAATGAATTTTAATATAGAGATAGATAGGGCCCTAGCGAAAAACTTATTAAAAGTGAGGTAAAGAGAGGGATAAACTTTGTATGAAACTTTTATTGTGTCATCTGATTTGTTTGACAAAATCAATATTACCGCGTGCGAAACCGCAAGTAAAAGCTGGTTAAGTAATATATAAAACTATTTGTAAATATATAGGCACCGTTTTGCATATTACCTAGTATCGTCCAATCTGGTTAATAAAGGCCACAGATAACTTTAGTATTTCTTAAATTCTGTATGCCAGCATCTACATCTACACTTAAAATAAACTTGCAATGATTTTAATATATTTATAACTTACTTTATTTTATTTATTACAATGAATCTTGCTGTTCTTAAATATGATAATAAATAATAACACAATTTCCTATTTCTTAAGAAGCATCAGATAAAACTAGAGGTTTATATATCATATAATTATTTAATTAGCTTATTACTCAGTCAACATTTTCTTTACTAGGAAACCGTTACAACGACGGACTAATATTTCATGATATGATGTGTATGATTCATATCGTTATTCAAAACATATTTGTAGTGGAAAATTCTAACCACATATATAATGACAGTGTTGATTGTTAGTCTAGACTTATGACGTAAACTTAAATACATAACTGGGAAAGCAAGTATTGTGTCGTTCATATCTCTGCTTCGATACCTAACGATATAATCAATGGAAAAACATTTTCGATTCATGACTGTTTGTAGATAACTATGAATATACATTATTCATCCACCATAGATAAACATTTATTTCAAGTATTCGAATGTGGTAGTAGACGATAGTTACTGACCAGATCGCAACTACTGTACACTAGGTATATTAGCCACCACAGAGGCACGTTCCAGGTATAACCGGTATGTATTCAGTATTCAGGATGATAGGAATTCAACCGTTACATGGTAGCTTGTTATTCGGTAAAAACAAAAATGTTTGCTAATTCTTAAGTTTATCGTACCCTAAAGCTATGGAATCGCCTTGTAACCAGTGTATTCTATTTCAGCTAGTTATCTATTAGGGAAGGTAGTTTTCATTGCAACAAGAAGATGAAGGATTTCTATTGTCGCATCATTATGACATCGCGATTAGATATCTAGTGTCTTAATCCATGATATCACATTTTTGGAGTTCATAACGAAGGCGATAATAGTTGATCAAAGTGTCGGGATTATCGTAGATTCTCGTGGTTTTGTTCTGCATTTAATCGTTCGGTGTTGTGTGGGTGTTGCGGAATGCTGTTAGGGTAATTTTTTTTTTTTGTCAAAAAAGCGTAAAAACAAGTTTTATTTTTGAATCGATATTTATAAAACTGTAAGGACTGTAATATTCGTCCTTTTATACTTGTTACTTCTTAATATTTTTAACAGTTGAGGATCATCTCCATGTATCGCTTATTAAGGATATTAATATTGAGTATCCTTACTAATATTTAAAATTAAAAAAGTAATAGTTATATTAAAAAGAGTTACAAAAACGAGCAAAATTTATTCAGTCAAATTTCAGGTCCATTTGATCGAAGTTGCGAGCACTGCTAGTATAGACATATATATTATATATGTGAATAAAAGTCAGTTAAGAGCAGTAGCTGTCGATGTTAATTGGACACTTTGTATGATCGATATTCAGGATATTGGTTGTACGAATCTTTGACCAACAAGGCCAGTGACCCTTATAACTTGGCCTGGGACGCTAAGCAATAACTACAAAAAGATTTTTTTATAAACGATAACCAAACAATTGCTATTTGATTACACATGCGTATACATACGTATACATTTTCCGTATCACCTACATAATACCTGTAAATAGCAAACTTCTTAACCCGACATACGACATACATTCATTAAAATATCTTCATTTTAAACCTCAAAAAGACTTTTTACTTCTAATTTAAGAAAGTATGTATATGAAAAAGAACGCAATTCTTATGTATATACATATCCAAATTTGCTCGGAGAACCCCCTAAAAATTTAGTTACCCATCAATCGAAGTTCGAGCAGTAAGTAACACATATGTATAACCAAGGGATTTCTCGTAAAAAATAAACTAAAAGAGAAGTGACTAGGAATTTTTAGAAATCAAAGAAATATCATTTCATTTCGGTGTTTTGATAGGACAGGTGCCATATCGGAAGAAATACCGAAAAATCGGTAGGTTCGAGACCACTGTTGCGGAGTGACCGGTGTGGCGCGGCGGCGGCGGCGGGCGCCGTGCCGGGTGCCATATTCGGTCACTGCACATTGTTGTTTACCGGCGCGGTATCGCGAGGCCATGTGACGTAGCGTCTAGACGGGCGAGCCGCCCGCACCCGCACCCGCGCCTCTCTGTTACCCGTCAAATGATGGTCACGCACTGACTGTACGACCACAGGCATATTTTTCAAATTGTAGTTAGCCTATAACAACGCATTCAATGCCTGTGACGATCACCAGTATCAATGCACGTGCTGAAATACTAATTATAAAACGAAATACATATATAATACAAGTATTTACTCATGTATGTGCATAGCTATATAGTACTATACTAATAGTATTCATCTTCAATATCGTGTAATATATATTTATGTATACGTGTTGGTAATTCTTCTGTCAATAGGCTGCAAAAAATCTTTAGATACTTATGGGTCACATAGATAGTTATCTTATCCGCTTTTTTTCATGTTTTAACAATACAGAAGCATTTGCCAGTGTCAATGTAATCAGCTATAGTTGAAAATAACATTAAAACGTTTACCTAGCCTCTGGTTTATTTGTAAGAAAGAGATAGAATTTATGAATAATATTATCCTTTGAATTTTATTTCTCTTAAAGACCAAAATAAACAAATCTGTGTATTTTGTACGTATACAACATAAAATATGGACAATCTTTTTGGCGTACTCATCACAAACAGTCCCTAACTAAATCTAACTCAAAATGTAACTCTTATATTAAATTGTAAAGTGATCAGAACGATCAATATGATGGCTTATTTTTATTATGAATTCAATACGTGACCGTGTGTGTACTAATGAAGCTCCCTGATTGACTTTTACATCGAAAAGATCCTTTCACATTTATTTTCCATTGTCAATTACTGCGAATAGTAATTTTGAATCAATCAATCAAAAATTGAAATAATTTTGAATCAGCCATTCCAATTAAAAATAATAAATACTAAGCGCAATTTATTCATAAAAATAATAATATATCATACCTTTGAATTGTGTTTAATAACGAAAAGATTAAATGTTAAATCTACTAGCTAGTGAAGCGAACATGCTTGAATTATATCGTCGTGTAGAAACAACTCGTAAATTATTTTAATTCTCGCCATTCGGGTGGGAACAAATGACCTAGACAGAGTCTGTCTGGCATATAATTGTCTGCTAGGCAATTAAACTAGATCTGTAAAACTGCACCTACCTACTTATAAGTAATGCTTATAACCACTGCTCCGCGCCAGCTATACCGTGGCACCGGACTTCGACGTTTGAGTTAATTAATTGTTTGTTTATGTTTACACCAACATCACCAACTTTTATTGTTATACGAATTTCACCTTACAGTTAAGACTAAGCTGCGCTTGTAGACATACAACGTCAGCAACAATGTAGACAGCCGAATATGTATATTCATCAGCCACTAATCCTAGAAAGATGGAAGTTTTCAACCGCAATTACCTACAGATATTGACTTAGGTGTTTGACGAATGAGTTTTCAACAATAATAAAATTAAACCCTTAAAAAAAAATAGGACTAATACCTATTAGTACTTATGCCTAGTGTCCTGGACTATTACATATCTGACATTATTGATCGTCTGCTACATTTGTATATAACAAATATCTCTGTCTGACCGTTTACCAGTCTGTTAGTACGCGTATAAATCAACACCCAAGTAAACGATTTCCTCGTTGTCTTTTAATGCTAAAAATGTGTTTTACAAAAGGTTTTAAGGTTTGTAGTAAGACAGGAAAAGCATAATGTAGCAACTAAAGAAAACAGCAATTGAAACCAGAAAAAACCCCTCCTGCACGGTTTTTCAGATTATGTGATAAATGTACAGCGATTTACATGTTATAATATTTATTTTATTACCTATATTAAATTATAATTATTATCATGAGACATTTATTACAATTAGAACGATCTAAAAAGTTCGTTACACCTAATATATCGCTTTAATATAATATAATAACAATAATTAAAAATATTTAATTGTTAATTTTTTTTTTATTTCGCATTCACATTTTATTTAAAATTACGAGGAGTATAATCTGTGGATTCCAAAAAGGCGATCGGGGGCTTTCTAAACTTTATTAAGTGTTTGGCGGTATCTTGATCTATCATATTGTGATTTTAATTTTAATTAATATACTTAGTGATTTAGCCCTATGTTACGTAGCTTGGTTAATGCGCATAAGAGATGTGAATTATGTATAATAGTTTGGAACAGGATATAGAACTCCCTGGACACCAGGGTTGGCAAACCCGTGAACATTTTTTATTGTACCAGAGCTATTAAATTATTTTACTTTTAATAAAATTATTGATCTTTATAAAATTAAAATTAAAATACTAAGTAAATATTGATCGAGACTGTTGACCTACCGGGACTACCAAGTAGGTTTTAATAATCATTGATGAGTGTGAAATTTAAACTTTTTGTAAGAAAAGCTACGACTCTTTTTTCTGTTCACCTAAAAGCTTGATATTATTACAGTAGAATGAGGGAATTTTCATATTCGATATTAATTTTAGATTTATTTCACGCACGAAAAATAAAGTAATGATATTGGGATTCGGTTATTCCTACACTGCAGTACACACACATACACAGAAGTATACATATATATCCGGTAAATTTGATTACGTCTAGAATACACGTGAACGTTAAAACGTCAAAATCCCAGAGTAAAGTTACAAAACCAGAAAAGACATTACCACTGTTTTTGTTTTAGCTAAAATCCAACCTCCATTAGAGGATGTTAAGTCAAAAATACCATAAAATTAATAAGTAGTGAAATATTATTTTGAATAATAAATGGTTTTTTTAATGAAAATTGATAGAGAATTTTACGGAATATTCCTATAATAACAATCTAGTTAATAAGAATATTTTATACAAGTAATATCTTGTCGTCGGCTTGTCACAGAAAAACTACAGACAGCAGATAAGATAAACAAAATTGAAAAGTGTACTCGTTTCGTCACCACTTAATGTGATTGGAGTTTATTTAATATTGATAATAAACCAAGTAATAACAGTAAATATTTTTCGAAACAAACATATCTTATAAATGTTATTAATATGAAGTTGTTAAACTTTTATCAAAAAATGTTGAACCGTATCACCTTTCACATATTCAAATTTCACTAGCTTCTTAAATTAAATGCAAGTATAATTAATACACCATAAACTTTAACTTATCAAAAAGTTTTAATATAAAAATCCTTTTGATTATTTATCCAATCACGAAAATAGCAGATCTGAAAATAATGAATTGAACGAAAAACCAAGGTCTTTGCATTCTCTTACCTCAAGTACCTTGTACTTATAATACCTATGAAATTGCCGTTTTGCAGTACTGGCTATTTCAAAGAAACATAATTTTTGTTTGCCTAATAATTCTAATTTCAAATTAATTTTATATTAATAACATGAAATTTCATGGTTTTAGGTGGGTCTTGTTGGGATTTTATTTTCATTCATATACTTAGTTATTTAGCCCTGAATTGTGTAATGTATGTGACATATTACGTGATGTATTATAGCTAAAAAGAGTAAGTAAAGTGATGAATTATGAACAGCCATTTGGAACATGATATATTAGTTCTCCCAAAAACTCCCAAGAGAACTTCAACAAAAGATTCACTATCTTGCTGAAGATAGCTTAATCTGCAATCTTGAAAATGGCTGTAATAGTCTCTAAAGAGTACTTGGTTGCCAAGAATATCGCAGAAGAGGAAGAAGAAGAATTTATTATTTAAAAAACACATTGAAAAACAGTGAAAGTATTTTTTTTTAAATAAAACTTTTTAATACATATCTGTCTGAATAGAACACCTTTATACTATAAATTCGCGATCATTACATAATTTGTGACTATTCGTAAATTTACAAAGTTAGGTAACTGATGAGTGATGTTTACATATAGCGATAAAGAGAACTGAGTTTGGCAACAGTAATAAAGAAGAACATGAGAACCTTCTTCCAAAAGTAGTCATTTGTTTATTGATTAGTGTTATGTTTTCATCGCATTTGAGTCTTTTCGTCATCATGGGTACGTTTAAAGTTCAAGTAATTTCGGGATATGAGTACCGTCGTGGCAGCAACGCGGCACAAGCGGCACGCAACATCAACGCATGCCTGTTATTGGTTTGCCTGCATCCGAAATTTCGACCTGAAAAATAAACTTCATGGTCGTCCAAAAACTTTGGTCGACAATGACGAATTAAAGGCGATTGTGGATGCTGATAATACTCAATCTACGCCCCAATTAGGAGCAGCTTTCGACGTTAGTGTCAAAACAATATTGGTCCATTTGCGTCAAAATGGTAAAGTAAAAAGATTGACAAATGGATGCCCCAAGACCTCAATGATCACCAGCGCAAGGTACGCATTGATACGGGCTTTGCTTCATACAAACAAAGTTAATGTTTAAATGCATTATCACCTGCGGCAAAAAATTAATTCTGTTTAACAATAGCAAGCGCTCAGCAAGTTAGTTGAATCCTGGTTCAGTACCTAAACAATTCCCAAAACGAAAATTTACCTCTAAAAACTGATGGTCGCTGTTTAATGGTTTAGCACCGGTATCATTCATCACAGCTTCTTACTTCGCTACTGAAGATGTGTACTGTAAAGAACCGAACACAATGATGGATCAGCTTGTAAAACTAGCTTTGGTCAATCGTTCGTCTGCGCTGGTCCTGCAAGTTATCTTATTGGCACAATAATATTGTTAATTATTCAGAATTATGTTAATGTAGATATCGTATAGTGTTGCCAAAATGTTTACGAAGAGAATCAAAGCGTATCTAGTTAAGACAGAGGGGTTAGAACTAAAATAAATTAATACAAATAATATGAAAGTACGTAACTGTTAAGCTCTGAGAATAATGAAATCTTTATTATGCTATACACTTTACAAAGGAACGTTACAAAATAAATTTCAACATTTCTCCGTTCAATATAAAAATCCCATAAACTGTTTTATATGAAAAATTAGACAAAAATGTCAAGGGATTTATTGAAATTAAAAGTATTTCATTCAATATCATTCAGGAGTTTCAAATAGTATAGTACAAGAATACACTAGTCGTATGTGTAATGAAATTTTCAATCAGCACAGGGTATTATTTACTTCAGGTTGATAGGATTCTGTTTTAAATCCCTCGTTTACTAAACTCCTAAAATATATATTTTTTAATTGTTTTTACGAAGTACCTAATAAATTTCTATTAAAATTTAGTGCTTCCACATCTACTACTTTCTGCGGCGCGTTGTCTGTTTAAAACATTACTTAAAGTGAAACTTCGTTAGACGTATTCGGAGAAAACAATACTATATTAAAAAACGTTTGAAAAATCCAAAAGTGCACGCCTCATAATCTCATTTTTTTTTTGTTATTTAATAACAATTAAACCACATCGAATCAGACTGTGAAAAGTAATAGGGTTCTATTCCTAATTATACTGAATCGTAAGAAAAAAAAGACTCTATTAGGATAGTATTTCGGTCAGTATCGTGATAACATACAGGATACAGACACACGAACGTCCAAGAAATAAATTTTAAACTGTTTTTTAACTAGTTTAAATAACAAAAATGGCATCAATAATATCATGAGTGTTAAAAATAGTGTTTTCTCTTGGTATGTGTATATATATTAATATATTATTTTACAAGTGCAATATATGATAAATAGAGACAATTTAAGTTTAGAAATCAATTATTTTGCGTGAAGTGATAGTAGTACCAACCTCAACACTTCGCTTATGAGGCGTGCAAAACGCCACGTACCACGGCTTCAGAGAAGTACGTACGTTTGAGTGAACATATGTGACACGTGAGTCAACAAAAACTAATAGATATAATGTTTAGTATCACTGCTATAGGAGAGCGTAAATAATATTTATTAATTAAAATTTATACATAACCTAAAGCAGATATACACATTTTTAATATGAATTTAGGATATTTAGGTATTTTTTTCAAATTTACATTCGACAATTACACGTTATAGTGTTTAACTGTCGAATGTCTAGTATACATACTATAGAATAATGTAAATACAAAAATAGTGTCACAACTGTCATTTTATAAATAACTAGCTGTGCCCGCGACTTTGTTCGCGTGGAACTTAAAACCATTTAAGTAATTATTTTCTAAATAAAAAGTGGCCAGTGTCCTTTTCTGTATGCCGTAAGGTGGCTTGCCTCTCTGTTTTACAGAATACACTTTGGAGAGTGTGCTCAGGAACTGCACGATTTAATTCCACCAACTCCATTCTATCTGAGGACGACCAGACGCCGCGAGGGTTTTCACTCGTATATAATTGTCATTCCCCGATCCGCACGAAGCGTTTTGCAGCTTCTTTTATAATGCGTACTGCAAGGGAGTAGAATTCACTATCGGCGTCTGTCTTTCCTATATCGTACAATCTGGGAGACTTCAAAGAGAGAGAGAACAGGTACTTGCTGTGTAAGCGCGTTCCATCATAGACCACATCGTCTCTTACCATCAGGTGAGGTTGTGGTCAAGCGCTTACTTGTTGAAAGTAAAAAAAAAAATGTATATGCAAAATCTTATGATTATCGGTTGTACAGTTAACAAATATACTATCTGGTGCCCACGACTCCATTTGTATAGAATTACTACTTTAAGTAGCCTACTTCCCCAATCTTAAATCAACATCATTATTAGATCTTACATTATCAATTTACTTGACAACCTAGCCTAGAAGTAGATGAGTTGAGTGTTGTTTTTTGCCATTATTTCATAAACTATACGTCTATATAACATGCAATTAAAGGTGATGTTTACCTCGTAAAGTTGTTCACTCGGAAGAATTAATATTAAACAATAATAGGAGTGTAATTTTTATCCGATAAGAAATCAGAAATGATTTTTTTAATATATAATATTATAACAGTGCCAGCGACTGATTGAAATAGACTGACTCTAAATATATTGAAAAATACAGGTTCGCGTGTAGTATTATAGGGACTAAAGCGACTCTATTAATTTTAAGATTGATTTGAACCAACTGCGATTCTATATAACGCTTTGTGTTACTGTTATAAAATGACGTTTACCTAAATATGATATTTAATGTAACCTAAATTACATAGTAAGCCAAATGATGAAGTAAGGAGCATAGGAAATAATTATACCAATTTAATGTACATAAGTATAACTTTTATTTTTATTTTTCTCTATATCTGTACTGTCTCTTCCTACATGCACCACTCTGAAACTACTGATAATATGTCGGTCAAATTTGACACGATGATAACTAATTAAATATAATATACTTTTTATTCTACACAACGAAAGGGTTCTTCGGAACAGGAGATAAAAATTAATATTTGGTAGTTTATGAACAATTTGGATTTTGATGCAAATGTCTATGTCCACGGCCTGATAACATATCGAAAAATATAAGCTTTATTATAATTCATACTTTATATATATATTAGATTTTAGTGTACCAAAAATCTCTAAACTCCAAATTTATCGATAGAAGGCACTCTTTATAAGAGTAACATCTCACTCATACATTGTTTTCATGTAACTTTAAGAAAGAACAAATTGTCCTTGCTTTTTTAACTTTCAATACTTCTGTGCTACTATTTGTGACAGCTAGATGTTAAATAGCCAAAGGTGTTCCTCAAATATTGCGCTATCAAATGCAATATTCAATTTTTGAGTATTCAGAAACACTCATAAGTAGTGAACAGTGTGATCTTTTAATTAAATTGAAGAGTAAAAAATGAAATTTTGGATTAAACTCAATGCTCAAGATGATTAAGATTTTTTTTAGATAACATTCATACCATGTCGATGAAAAAACATTAGCAAATTAGGTATAATTCATAGATAAAAAAATATAAGAAATGGTTATTGTAAGTACATCAGTCATCTAGTGTATAGAGCGAGATGCAGCGTCAAAGAGTTGTAGGTTCGAAACCTAAATATGATAATTATTTTTGTGATCCAAATGATCCTTATTATTAACGTAATGTTCTACAAAGGCAGATATCACAATAACAAAGACATATATTATTTTGGTGCGTCATATATTTTGAATCTGTGACATTTCCTAAGTTACTTATTTTAATTGAATTGAAATGAAAATTAAACTGAAAAGTTGGTCAAAATTAAAATCTACTGCTTAATAAATTTATTTACATAAGGATTAATGCCATATCGATAAAACATCTCCACAAATTCAGTGTTATCATGGAACGAAATAGTAAAACTTAAAAATGGTTATTGTAAGTAAATCAGCAAAGATAGATTTATACTATCGGGGATTTATTTTGAGAACTTTTAAAGAGAAATATTTCTCTCATAGATTATATTATTGTAGTATTAATAATAAAGGCAGTGCACGCGAAGAAAGCCTACAGAAAGAATATTTTTCTCCGTTTTTGTCACTTTTATCAATACTGCTTTGCTCCTATTAGTGATAGCAATATTACTACTGTAAAACCATTCTCAATGATTACTTTATCAAAAACAAAAAGAAATTTTAAATCCGACTGGCAGTTTACCTAATTAGCGCGTTCAAACCAACAAACAAACAAGCAAACTTTTCCGTTTTATAATATTAGTATAGATATTGTATTACAGAAGCTAGCATTTTATTAAGCACATAATGGTTTATCAACATCAATTGCTGTAGTAGCTAATCTGAGTAATGAATGTTGCTAATACATTATTTACGTAGGTACAACATTATTATTTACTTTATTTAGTTTTATTATTATTGAAATGTACATACTCTCTTTTTAAAAGATGTAGTGCGAAGTAACCAATAAAAAGAGAGTATATATGTATCTATAAACGATATTTTTAATAATAAAACTAAATAAAGTTTGAAAAATCCAAAACTGTATGCCTCATACCATTCATTTAATAAATAAAAAAACAAGCCGTACCATTGACTTATTTTATTAATTATTATATATTTCTTAAGCAAGCATAATTTATTGCCACAAAAACTCCGTAGATATTAACTTTACCTAGAGAGTGTCATCCTGCTGGAGCGCTAACCACTTTATTATGAAATAACGTTCAACTCGGCTGTATGGTTTCGAATTATTTGTCTTTTCTGTAAAAAGAAAAAATTTACAGTCCCAAAAACTTGATGTGTTTAGAAAAATGAGGCAAGTTAAAAACCATTTCATTATGAAACTACAAGTACCTACTAAGCTATTGATATGAAATAGGTAACTGGTTGATGTTATTCTAACGATAATAAACGAAACCCGGTTTCGATACGTAAATTTTTTCGGAAGTTATCGTGACCACCTCACATAAAAAAATTTGGACTTCTGCGAAAAAAAAATTAAACAGTTTTTTTTTAAGATTGCAAAGTAAAAATTGTTTTTTTTTTTTACAAAATATGGGATAAATTATATCAAGTGTTTTCTTGAAATACATTTACTCATATTAGCGTATAAATTCAAATTGGACGTGGTAGAGGCAGTTTAAGAGCAAAAAATTGCTTGAACTTAACATGTCGAGAGTAGAGCACAACTTCGCCCGCTTCGCGGTATGAGGCATGCAAAATGGTATACCTTTTGTATAATATTACATTAGCAGATTTCCCTTAGAATCCATAACTAATTCTTAAATATCTTAAACCAATATAACATATGGTACCACATACAGACAGCACGGTCAGTTCATTTATTTGTATTGTTTATCAGAACCTCTACATTTTATCTGTAAGTCTTATGTAAACGAATTATTATCACTTTATCAATGTGGGTTGCACTTGCTTACATCTGTATATCAAAATATAACGTACTAACTTGTAATATAATAAAAACATTCACTATATACACGAAAAAAAAAATTAAAAAAAACTGCTTCGAATTCAACATTTTCGTTCATAATATGTTGCGATGATATAGCGAATCAATGTTCGAAATATCTAATCGAAACACAGATCATATTAAAAGAGGATTTGTAATTAATAGAACATGATTTTCTTGTTTACGATCACAAAGAAAGATGTAGTACATATTTTAATATTATAAATATGATACATTTCTCAATTCTTAGAAACCTTAATAAAAACGTTGAAGGCTAAGAGTATCCTGTATATTAATTGCATAATTGTTTGAGTAATTTCCAGTGAAGTAAGCATTTAATTTGACACAATAGACAACCGACTGCCATAATATTAGTACCCACATATAATTTATCAAAGGTTCAAAATGAACGGCGCGAGTTCAAGGCTCTGCCATGTGGTTTCAACTACATTATACAAAAAGAGGTTATTAATTTTAATATCGATGTATATAAGTTCACATATGCTTTGGAAACAATAACATAATAATAAACAGTCTTCTTTTGTAGTGCTTTTCAACTAAACATAAAGGAAAATATACGATATAATATACATACTTACCTATAATATGACCTTAACAGTTATTACCAAACTATAGTTCATTTATATATTTTCAATATTATTTAACTTTAATATATTATAATCTAATTAAAATATACAAAAAAAATGTTTTTCTGAAGACCATACAAGGACATACATAACAAACAGGGCTCGGAGAGATATTTCAATGATAATTTTGTGTGTACTATACGATTTCTTACACTATCGTTTTTGAGAAAACAAAATTAGTCAAAGAAAACTTGTTTTCAATATTACCTACTTCGACGGATATAACAATGCAGTATGTGTTAGGACCTCATACTATCTTTTAATTAATAAAATGTTATAACAGCTAAAATATTTATAAAAAATAAACTATAAAAAATAAACAGATCTTTTTTTGACCAATTGGATGAAGTTATATTCTAAAGTAACAACATAATATTCACTATTTATTAAGTAAAACGTACTTCAAATACAATAAAACTTAAGTTATATAGTGTCACAATACAATACTTTATAAATGTTTCATTGAATATAGTATTAGATACGGTAAAATTTCGATATACAAGTATAAGTATGCAAATTATGTTGAATCATTACACTGTTTACTACGTTGTTCCAATTTATTTTATTTGTCGTACGAGAGATCTTTAACAAATATTTCGTGGTCTATAACATTATGATCTAAATCATTTGATAAACATAATGTTCCAACTGTTATTCAAGAATATGATGTCATTGAATATAAGGAAATATTATTCTGCAATATATTTTTAAAGGTTTTTATGTTCTTACTATTATTTAAGAAATAGAATTTGCATTTAAAAAAATATGCCTTATTATTTTGGGATAGTTGGATAATAATTTATTTATAATTATGTTGTGAAAATTATAAGTTATTATTATTAATTACATAAACAGAATGTAAGGGCTTAGCTAGAGAGATCACTAGCTTTTGTGGCTTTTTACAAAGATTACTTAATACTTTATAATCGCCAAAGTACTTATCATAGACAAAAGCCTAGTACCAGTTTCCGAAATTTATTTGTCTGAAACTGAATGCCATTAGGTTACGATGAGTTATAAGTGTGTGTGTATATGAAATATAACTGAAAGAATCTTCTGAAATTGCTGCAACGTTTAAACCCTCAGGTAATTAGAATCCACAGGTAATTTGGGTATAATATAACATTTAAATCACTGGTAATAGCCTAGTTTTAAGTAATAACATCATACTCGGAAACAGATATAGATCAAGAGGAAGAAATTTAAAGAAAATTATCTAAAATACATGATTTGTGGATTATTACAGCTATTATTATAATAATGACATATACGATCTGTTGAAGCAAAATCACAATTAATTATTCAATAGAGATCACACCACGTAGCTTCCGAAATTTTGACTCGAACTCTGTAGCGTGGGTGCTAGTATGAAAATACAGCCATCGCAAGGTCGATGAGCCCTGGGTGGACGAGCCACTGAGCTGCCTTCGCTCCCCTCACCCCTCATCACCCTCGCCGACCAGTTCTACCACAAGGTGCACCGGCCGCATACGAGACCAACCCTACATAACCACCTGCCAGACACCACGCTATACTATATCAGCTGCCGCGATGTTTGGACTCGGAACTGCGTTAAGTTTGTAAAAGAAAATATTATTCAGGTTTTCTTATGTTTATGTACTATCTAAGATTTTATATCTTATACTTTTTTTAAATTTCAGTCCTTACAAAAAGAAATACAACATACATGAAAAATCAAACGTTTGTTTCATATTGCCAAGTTTCACGCAGTTAATAAAGTTAGGTAATTTTTAATCATTAGTAATAAAAGCATATTAAATAATTATAATATTTATTATAATTTAATTATGAACCTAAATGTGTTTTAGGATTGAAATATTTTACGTAAAAACATTTCAATTGTTATTCTAAAAATATTGATTCTTAAATATACTTAAGTCTAAACTCTACACCTGATTATCGCCTTTAACATACAGTAAAAACATTTTAAATTGTAAAAATACATTTATTCTGTACCAATCCTTCTTTATTAATCATATGAATAGTACTAATATCACTGTTTTAAAAAACTGACCCCAAGAATCGAGATTCATTGGACAGTATCCAGAAATGTTATCTTCAAACAGGTAACGACAAAAAAAAGGCATGAATAGCTCAGTGGCAATGTATACGGACATCGCGTCAATGGGCACTAATTCGAATTCCTGCAAAAATTTTGAGCTTTCGGTGAAAGAATACATCGTAAAACAACATGAAACCCTGTTGGTAAGGCTTTATCTAAAGTTCACCTGGTTACCACACTTCAATTGGTAATCTTCCGCCCAATATCTATATGGCCCAATAATATAATATCTCCACTATGCTTAGCATGTGTACCATTTTAGGTGCCTCAGAGCTAAGTGCCCTCAGCACTCACCCCGAAAAGTTCGGTGAAGCTGTCAAAGACCTTAAAGCGTATGTCAGTTGAAAAAAAATATTTTAGGTTACATCATCACTTAACATCAGGTGAGATTGTGGCAATAACGCTAAACTTATAAACTATAAAAAACCTATTGTGACTTCTCCTTCTCTCTTACTTCTTTAGTGCGAATTGTAACTTATCATGATAGATGCTACTATGATATGAGTTTAATCTCCAAATATTATAATCTTTACAAAAAACGTAGTGCATATAATATGAGGATCGATAAAGCGCTGGTATCTTATAAGTGTAACAAGCAGATCTTTCTTCCTGTGGCATTGTTTGTTTCTTCGACAATTCGGATCCGATCAAGATATTCAGATTTAAGTTATCGCGACTTCTTATAATCTAATTTATACTTCAGGTCTGTGTTGTTAGCTATATATAAATGATAATATCATTAATTCCTACTTTGTTATTGGTGAATTCATTGTATTATACTAATAGGTATGCGATTTTTGTTCATGTTCTACATCAAAAAGTGTTATTACTTAGTATTTATTGAGTTTTTGTTTTAAAGAACAAACATTCAAAAATATTAATGTACCGAATAATATTTATAAGGTTTACCTTTAACATCGTACATATGTATAGATTTATATTTTTCTTATATTACTAACCATTTGCTCTATGGGACGCCGCCTTTGGAAATATCTTAAGAAACATTCTTTGCTAACCTCGCATTTACCTTCCTTAAAGAAATCTTTTAAATGTGATCTACTACCTTATACAAGGAATTATTATGCTAAATTTTCTTTTAAACCTGAGTATTTAAACTATTTGCTGTCTTTATATTTTTACATATATTATTTCCTCTAAATAGATTCCTGATAATGGTTTTAATAATTCACATCACATATACATAGATTGCGATTAATGGCTTTTACTATAGTTGTTTATAAACATTACTAAAGTTAGTAGACTTCGTTTTAATGTAAAAGTAATAGTTGGAATTTTTAACAAGGCATTTTTTTTTGTTTGTACAACGAAAATGGGAATTAATATGTAACTACATATAACGTAAAAAGTGAGTAATATAAAATACACGTGGAAACATTATATAGCTAGGAGGAAACAGATAGGAAAAAATAAGTAGCTTAAATACAGAGTACAAGTATTTATTGGAATTTTGTAAGCAAAAAAAAAATGTTCAATAAAATAATTGTTTAATTTTCAGGGACATGAAAACTTTAGTTTCAATGAATAAAGATATATTCAAAGAAATATAGGTTTTATATTCATTTCAAATATTAAATCACTTTATATAACTATCAACTGCAATAGCCACTCAACATTAAACACACTGCAAGCCTGTTCGCTATTTGATAAAATAAAATAAAGAAAAAACCGTTGCACTTTTTCGAATGCCGTTCGAGATCAGTTTACAGATAGGCGAGTATGAATGGCGTGTCTAGACGTGCCGTCCGTCTCGGTTTAGCAGTACATACATATGCGCCGTTGTTTGCTCACCACACAATATAAGAATAAATGTGCTCTGAATAATTTAATGATTGGCACACCGTATTTTTTACTACCGATGTTTGACTTTTTACAATGCTTGTCTGCAACATGCTATGAATAAAAACGAGTCTAATCATGTCTGGAGATTCATATCGGTCACAATCCGCAAGTATTTAGAATTTAATTTTGACAAACGATCTGACCGAATTCTCGATGCATTAAATTTGATACTATTTTTTATTGTTGCAATAGCCGGACTCATAAATCTTGATAAGCATTTAAACATATATGTAATAAAATAACAGGCCGTGTCCAAAAAGAAACCACATTTGTGTATTAAATTCGAACGACGGGTTTTAATATTTCAAATAAAATATAATCAAATTATGTATTAATAATTTTGGGCTCTCTATTATTACTAAATATGTGTCATTACAAACTTATTTTAAAAACATTAATTATATACCTAATATGTTATAACATTTTCACATAATATTTTATAAACCGTCTCAAAAGATCATAACTGATGGCAACATTTCAATTTACCTTAATTATAAATTATGCACTTAAGGCTCTTAATAAAATACATGAAATACAGTAAGTATCGTACTGAGTACGATTGCTTATGCGAAGAAAAGTCCATCGTCCTCGTAGCGAGCGCAGGGAGAGCTACGACTGGTAGACGAGACGCGTCTAGAGAGTTTAAATTATCAAACAGAAGTACCATGTATGAGACAGTCGATTTCGTCTTCGAAAAGTTTATTGTTGAATAATTGTATGAAACGCAATTTAAGAATATGATATTGTAAATAACTATATACGAGATTTAACAAAATAAATATGCTTTATTTATATACGAAATTAAGATTATAATAAAGGATTTTCATAAATAATATTTACATTGATATTTTCAACTTTTCTAAACAAAATTGAAAAATATTGCACCGAAGCTCTAAATAAAAATTGGATTGTTGTTTTAACATATTCGTTGATCGTTTTAATTTTTATAAGTATTGTCAGTATCCATTGTAATTATACGAATATAGTGAAAACATCTAATTACTTGTTTTATATTACTCTCTATTATATTATTAATATTACTGTATACTATATATTACTAATACGATGCTTTATTATCAATTGCATGTCGTAATTACAATTTATATAGAATAATAATGAATACACAGTGGTATAATTGTGTGTAAGTCATAACAACTTTAAAGTTGCTTGTCCCCATCGCTTATACATACAATAGCCAAAAAAACACTAAATAAATTTGCATACCAGTTAATCAGATCTTTAATTTCGTAAATAATCGAAAAAAATTGTAATCGTATCAGGTTAACATTCTAAAAGTGGTTACATTATGTTTCTCCTTGACTTGGCGAACACGAGTAAATATAAAAAGTAAAAATTTGATTTTTTGTAGTTATTGTACTTTAATTAATCGATATTGATCTCATTTATTTGATTCGTATCTTTTGCTTAATATAAAATAATAAAAAATTCAAGATTCCCTAAATACAAGATGTCATGAAATACGATCCAAAGCTGAAAATTCATAGTCAAGTCACACAGTTCATGTTATCTATAATTCATTATACATTTCATCGATAGAAACAATGGAACATGAAAATGATGTTTGAATAGATTGCGACCATTTTGCACCAGGTTTAACACCCACCATAGTAATATACTAAAATCAATATACAGTGATCAATCTGAGTCTGTAAGAAATGGTTTGCCCACTTGATGTACCTGGATCGTAAAACCCGATATATATATGATGATACGCCCACCACAGTGATTTTTATCTGTTGTATTTTGAAATAAATCAGTGCAAATCCAACCGCTGAAAGGCTTTTATAGGTCGATATGACAGTGATGATTCTTTTAGACTCTGTTGACGTCGTTGGTTATACGCCCAAAATGCTGTTATATCTATATAGTATGGAATAAACGAAAATCTCAAAGATTAAAATATTTTCAGTTATCAATTATAAAGCATTTATATATAGGGCTTCTTCTCATAATTGTTTATTGTACTGAATTTGTCTCGGTTACTGTTTCATTGTAAGTATAAAATGTATTCAATAGTTACGTAACAATACATAACGATTATAATGTATTATTACTTATAAATATTTCGATTACAAAAAATCCTTTATTGCTCTGCTGACTTTCATACATAAAATTACATCTTTTTTGTGTGATGTGTTAACTATATTTTTATTTTTGTTTATTTTAATATAATTAATTATGTAGATGCGATGTATAAATGTTACATAAAAACTCAAGCATTTATTTAAATATTTACCAATGTTTGTTTTATTATAATAAGAAAGTCCTAGTGAGTTTTTGTTAGATGGTAAATTTCGAGGTTCAACTTGGTGATGCAGACAAGACAATTTCATTACAAGTACTCTGCATAGATACAGACTATGTCTATTATATCGTGTTCATTTTTTGTTGAAAATATTATTTTTATGAGTTATGAAACTTATTGTAACATAGGGCGACAGATTCTATAATTTTGTTCTGATACACAATACATTTTTCTTTATAATAATTAATGAATTTTGTAAATTTATCTCGATTTCAATTTGTAACCTGTTATTCAGATATATCGATAATTTTATAGCATACGTGATATTAAAAACCTACCATTGATTATTATATTTACTTTTATGTACCTACATATATATTAGGTTTTTATACCACATGGTATTAAGTGAGGATGTGGTTCAAGATGATGCACACTCTCAGGCTAGTGGAGCAACTGGCTCTCAAGTACAACTGCCAGAATACATCTATCGGTATATGGCGGCAGATATTAAACTTGAGGGTGACAGCTAGCCACGCGGGCATTAGAAACAGCCCTACAACTATGCTATGGTTTCCTCACGATGTTTTCCTTCACCGAAAGCTCAAAAGCTCATGGTAGGTGGTTGGATTTGAACTGACGTCCCATGACGCGGCGTTCCTACATACTACCACTGAGCTATCATCACTTCTACGAACAGACTTTTAAGACCAAACCAAGTCAAGCTTGACAAAGCTTGTGTAATGCAAATTAAACAGCTGATATACAATACCTATATATTTAATTATAGTAGCTATAAGAGATATTTAAAACGCAAAATGCCTGCTGATAGACAACAAACATTAGTGCTACGTGAAACTTAATCTTCATAAGCGGATATCTGTCAAAAATACCAAGTCACCGTTTCTATGTAACTAAAGATGAAGCTTATTATATATAGAGTGCGTCATATGATATCTAAATACTTTCTGTATTCTGATTTTTTTATATATAATTACTGAACGATATTATTGATGTCCATGTAAAAGTACTGCACCGGTTACATTTTCTAGATAAGACTCAAACTATAAGAAACTAGCTCCAAGATCAGAAATTCCATTTTTCACGTTAATATAATTCGTATACAAATAAATAAATTAATATAATAAAGGAAAACATTTAATTATATTTGTTTATGGATGATTTGACATGTGGATGATAATATAATTATCTATATACTTAGGTGATGCACCACTTACAGATTCATCACAATATCTCCAAGACCAGACCTATAAACTTCAAATAAATGAAAAATAAATTAATAAAATGGCATGGACTTTCCTTTCACGAAGTAGACACCCGCTAAGATCGGATTTTAGGATAACGCGTGGTCGACAAGAAAAGCATGAACTAAGCCGGGGGCACTACATGATTTCATTGTCACGTTTTTTAGAAAATCTTAATTAAAACCTTTTAATCATCTGAAATCCAATTAAAATTAATTTTTAACCCCTGATCTACATGAACGATTTCGAATAAAAATAATATAATATTTTATGAGATGGAGGTTAGGGGATTTAATGAATACTTAATTATAGAGAGCACTGTGTCAGTTTGTTACACAACATAAAATATCTCAACTTAATAGGACACATTAGTATTAAATGTTATATTTTTAGTGCTATGAGTACCGTTGCACGAATAATTTTTCAAAGATTAATTCGTACATATGGTGTAGACTGTAATGGGTTAGTTAAAATATGAAAAATTGAGCGTTCCAATGAATATAAAAGAAATAAAAATATACATTAATGAAAGAATAATGAATAACTTATAAGGAGGTAGTTAATGTCAACATTAAACGAGGTTATTGCTCTTATTCAGTTATTAACCTTGTGGAGTCGTTTCAAATAATTATTATAATGTTGTTTACGTGAAATGTACAATGCTATATAATTATCCACATCTACACTTTAAAAGTCACTTTATAACCGTAATAATGGAACATGGAAATTCGGAACTTAAATCTCAACAAAGTTATTTAAATGACTCAACAATTTATTTATATATTTATTCGATGTTTGTTTCATTTCTTATAACTAAATGAAAACAAAACAACGCCAATTCTAATGGTGAAACAATTTATGAAATCGGTTGAGTAGTCCTTGAGTTCATTCCTTAAAAACAAAAATCCATTCTTTTCTCTTTATTCTATTAGTATAAACTAGTTGTATCCTTCTTTCACATGGAATTAAAAATTATTTAATAAGTTTTGCCCGTTTTGGTATCTTTTTACAATACAGATTGGTGGTACCCAAGTAACCACTCACATTGGTAGTACCATGATATTAAATAGCCTGAAGTCTTCCCCAATGATTGCTCTATCAAATACAAACAGATTTTTCCGCTTTGTAATATCAATTTATAATATTAATATAGATTAATAGTATTACGTTAACATCAACGCTTATTTTAATTATTAGCAGTGTCCTTGTACTTAATTTTCATATATTTTTGACTGTAATAAGGTACATCATTTCTATTTTAGTCCTAAAATGATATCGTGTTGAAACAGTTACAAGCGATGGAGTGCTATACGATATCTCTGGATTGGGTTTCGGTTTTTGTTTGCAATTTTGGCACATTTCTTATTTTATGTTAATTTAATTAAATCTTAAAACCATAATGTGAAGCGGGAGCGCATTCGAAAACAAATAGTGAAATTCATTTTCTCCACAGGTTGCAAATTTGTGGTATGGTAGTTTTTATATTCATATGTATGTATATATGAATAAATACCATTTTTAGTTTATACATATATTAGTAATCACGGATTTATTAGCTTCTTTTTTATATATATATATATATATATATATATATATATATATATATATATATATATATATATATATATATATATATATATTATTACACATTGTTTGTTGATATAGTTTAGGGAAGATTTCAGCTAATAACTAATATAAAAAGAAAAAAAATATTCATCTTTAAGTTTTCGACGTAAATTTTATTTACGACTTCAATCGACGACGTCAATTAGACGATTGGTGCCTTAGCCGTGAAAATTAAACTCAGCTCGAACTATCCTCAATATTTATAGATATTTTATTGATAGTAAAATTAATTATAATAACGTTCAGTTAAAAGTGTTACATAAGTGAACAAGTATAGGACTTATTTAATTTTATAAATTATGTTTAGGTTGCTTCTTACATCTTACTAGTAAGGCAAGCGCAGTGACCATATTTAATAAACTGATCTCCTTTAGATTTAGTATCCGGTGTAGTCAAATACATCACAATAAAAGCCTTTAAATAACAAAATAAAAATATAAATGTAACAAGTCGAAAGTTCGCTGGATTTATTCTTCTTACCATAGTAACACATTTTGTAATTGCAGAAATAGTTCAATTTGAAAACCTACAAACATGACAGTCGAATATACACACATGTATGCAGATATGCAATAAGCTAGATGTTTGTTGTATAACGTCACAATGTAAGCGGAGCGCGTCTAGACAGGCCGCAGACGAATTTTTAATAGCCGGCTTGTGGCACGATCGCGACCTCGGCCTGTCTAAGCACCTACTCCTGCAATTTCTAAGGTTGCGCCTCCATAATACTTGCTATGTTGAAATGCTACGCTAACGCAAACAAATAAGCATCAATTGAATACAAACAACTTTATACAAAAGAAAAGTTATAATGATTTTAAAATGTTTAAGTTTTTGAACATTATAAAACTTTTCCAGTCATTTGAAAGTAACGAAAACTTCATAAATATAATATTTCTCGGATTTTTTAATAATGTCCGTATTCACTTTCATAATTCATTATTTTCTACTATAATCATACGAAACTTATATTAATGAGTTAATGAAACGTTACCAAATACGTTTACTGCATCACAATTAAGACTTTTTTTTATTTTATAGCTAAGGTTTAGCGTTATTGCCATAATCTCACCTGATTTTAAGTGACGATACGGTCTAAGTTGGTAGACACACTATGCCTGTGGAGGAACTGGCTCTCAAGTGTCGCTGCCGGAACACACCTATTGATATTTGGCGGCAGGTTTTCAACTTGAGGGTGGTTGCTATTCAGGCGAGCATTACAAATAGCCCTACCACCATGCTATGGTTTCCTCACTTGTTTTCCTTCACCGAAAGCTCAGACTCATTGTAAGTGGTTGGATTCAAACTCACGTCCCTTGACGCGAAGTCGTATACACTACCACTGAGCTATCATCGCTTCAATAATTCATTTCATAATAATGTAAAGTTTATTGCAATAAATGGATGAAAGTTACATCCAAAAAATAAATTTCAAATAATTATAACAGCTTTAATTTACAAAATTTTGTTTTGTTTCCACTAATTAACCCTCATTGTAATTTTAATCTTCTGGCTGGCCCTTGACTTAGTTCACGATATTCCCATCAACCTTGTGTGATCGTAAAATTCGTTGTTAATTGGTGTCTACGTGTGAGAGGAATACATATGCATATACAATTTGTAATAACGTGATGAGTGACTCAGTCGCAAGCTGCTTGAATATAGACTACGACTACCTACCTTTATGGTTTTCCGACACTTGACTTGAAATTTAGCTTATATATAGCATATATGCTGTTCACAACGGAAACAACCATTCAAAACAGATTATACGATCACTCGTGGTTATAGAGTAGTGAAAACATAATTATTATCCTATTAATCATTATGCGAATGTAAACGAAATTAAAGTAAATGTACGTCTTTCAGCACGTTTAAAGATATTCAGTATCCAGTAGATATATAAATATGTACATTATTCGTTTCAATGAAAATAGTCGCAGACACTAGTTATTCGAAATTACGTCACGTAATCGTCGATCGTGTCGGGAACCTCATTTCGGTATGTCTGAATAAATATGTGAAAGCGGTCGGTTTGCTCACGACCTCCTGGAACCGATCGTCTAGACACATACTCATAGTCTAGATATGCGGCTGGTAAATAGGCGGGCTTTCCCCGCGTGTTATAAACACTGATGATTACATATGACGACGCTTGCGTTATCACAATGCAACAAGTATCAACCTACGATGTAACTAAAACTAATTAATGTGAATTGAGGATTACATCAGTATCTGGATTAATAATTAGCATGGAAAAATATAAATTGAATTATTAGTAGTTGATAGATGAAACAATTCAGAAATACTTTGAAATGAAACATCGTTAGACACGTTAAAAACAACTTAGTAGGATATTTAAAAAAAACTGAAGTTCGTCCGTCGGATTTGCTGATTTAGGATGAATCCATGCGTAAATAAAAATGTGATACATAAGTTATACCAAAACTCTTAGCTGTACAGTTCAATATCTCTGTTCAAAAAGAGTGTAACTTAATGTATTTATTACTTTTTTATATAATGTAAAGTAGCCTCATTACACGTTTATATACTTATACACGAACACTTTTTTTATCTTTATTATTGATATTTTGAGATTTTATAAACTTTTTTCGGCTTGTATGAATTAAAACAATTTACTCTAATTTTTTTTATTTATGATTCTTATTGTTTAGATATTCAATTTCAATATCACATCTCGAAGTCACATATTCTAGAATCTGTTTTTAAGCCGAAACGTATAAAGAAGTCGTTGATACATGATATTAGAATTTCTACATACCATTTGTAAATACATTTTTTTATATTGTTATCGATTATAAGTTGAAGACGTCTCAAATTTTTGTCATGATCACGATGGATCATTTTAATTTTAATAGCCAACCGACTACATAAATATGCATATCATTAAATTAATTATGACATGTCATAGGAAATGAAGACTTGTGCAGTATTTCGTTAAAAGTATGATAACGAACAAGATATCAGCGAATGAAGAGCATATTTTGTTGTTAGATAGAACACAAATAAATTAAATGACTACTTCAAATAACACATGCAGTTGTTTCAAAGTTATCTACTAAAATGTTGATGAACAGCAGGATGTTTTGACTGTCATAGCCATTGGATTCAAGAAACATAATCTGTATTAAAAAAATATCCTCGATAATGGCGTTTATTTAGTCTGTTTTTCCTATAGTTAAACTATGAGTACAAATTATAATAAGTAATTAAATGATAAAAATATTAAGTAAAATAACTTTACAATTTCCTTTCGAATTATTCTAAATTATTTATATATAAAGAGGAAAGATTTGTATTTGTCGGTTTTGGTTTATAACGAATAAACTCAAGAACTACTGGACCGATTTCAAAAATTCTTTCACCATTAGAATACTACATTAGCATAATTTTACAATTATACAATTTTAGTTCCACGCGAACGGAGTTAAATTATATCATTGAGTATTTTGAAGGTTTCTTGTAGTTTTATTCGTAAACTCGTATTTTATCCTTTAGTGTGACATTTCACGTGCTACAATCAACATTTTATAAGCAAATCAGGATAATTCAAGTATTTAACTTAAAATTCAAGTCGCCTAATATATGCTCATACTGTATTATTCAAACGGCCATCACTTTATTAAATTACAATAAGATTACGTAGATACATTGACATACATTGAATATAACAAGGATAAAATAATAAAATAATCATACCGGTAAAAGTATATCAGTAAAAAATGTGGAAACAATATAAAAATAATCGCAAAGCTGTGCAGACAATACCGATAATAATTATTCAATTTTTATGTATAATAACCTTGTGTACGTCTGTAGTAACTGATCGTGTAACTTGTAAATGAATTATGATTTCGTTTATTCAGGCGATATATGGTACAGTGGTAGAATTATTAACTTCCAAAAGAAGTACAAAAACGTCTGCCGGGCCAACTAGTAACATATAATTTTCAACATAAAAAGCCATAATAAACGGCACTTTTGAGAACAATTACCTATTAAATAGATTAAACTATATAGTATGGAATAGTAAGCCATTGACAGTAATTCCAGTAGTCAATCTACCAATACTCCTTTTCTTTAGTTCCCGAACCAAAGATAATACATACTGTTATTATACTGCAAACTTCGGATTCCATTTGTGCATATGTCTGCAGTCTGCATAAAGGTGTTCGCGACATTGAGTTTTTTATATAACATATTACGTTAAATATGTATATTTCTTTGTATATTTGCGATTCTATCTCATTTGCTTGTTAAATTTTACCTTTCATTTATATTCCATCTACTCGAAATAAAAAGATTGCTTTGCGTGAGCTATTACTGTTTTTTTTATCCGTATGAACCTGATTTAAATTTTTTTTTAAGGCGCATTTGATAATTTGTAATTCGGCACATATCATTTAATTTTGTACAAATGTTGACACGGGCTTAATGATCGTCCTCAAGACGTGTTGTGAATGTTACCTTGACGGTTGACGTACGTTTGCCCTCAGTTTACAAGTTGTATAGTTTGACCTTGATATCCACATTTAAATAAAATACAAAAATAATTTATAATCGTGTGTTGGTATTCCCAATTCTAAAATAAGACTATTAAACATATCTTGTAGTTATACAAGAAACGCCTAGCAAAAAGTATATATATACATTCAAAAACATAGTGTTCATTATTGTAATGCCTTATGAAAATTGACAGCTAGTTATGTAAAATTAATATTGTGGTTAAGTTTTATAAATTTTCTTAAATTTACTCAGCAGTGGTTGAGTCGAGTTCGTGAACGACTTCTATGTGTCGTACTTGATTCCTTTAAGAATTGCTATGGCTAGGACTGAGGGGTGGCAGTTTGGTGTGTAGTGTGTTGGCTCTGAAACAGCGATGACGTTAAAGATGAGATAATTTTCTAAGCGGAGTAGGGTACTACCGTTCCAGGTGGTGGCTGGGTTATTGTATAAAATATGCCCGGAGTTTAGGTCACCGGCCACTATATCTGATTCACCGAGTTCGAAGAGTGTCTGGTTTGAAGGGTGAGAGATTCGCGGATACGACGTGGATGAAATAGGATGACCGGTCATGCCCACTCAGCAAATCGAGACTTCTAGGCTAATGAGTTCGGGCGGTTCTTTTTGGGTGCAATATAGTGACTTTTTGTAGTATATAACCGTGCCGCCGTATCTTGTGCCGGTACGGACATTTCTTACTATCTTATAGTTCGCGATCGCGGGATCGCGGTCTTTTGATTTGAAGAATGTTTCCTGTACTAAGAATAGATCTATTTGCCGATCCTTAGGCAAGCCGGCAATCAAGTCTTTTTGACGTTTTAAACCGTTCGCGTTAAAAAAGGATAAAGAAAGGCCCCGGGGTATTTTATCCTCCATTGCAACTCATTACGGGGAAGCGCGGCCAAGTTTTTGGACGGCGCGTCCGAGGGCAGCGTAGGCGGCCATGGCCTTTAGATGGTCTATTCCGGCGGGGGAGCTAGCCATTTTATCAAAAGCAATGATGTCTTCTACGTCGAAGTCATTTGAGAAACCTGCAATCCAATTTAAGCCTAAGAAGTCGAAGACGGCGCATCAGAGCACACAGGTATGATTCTGGCGGATTGTGTTTTAGGGGCCCAGGCAGTAGGCGGAGCTTGTGAGGGTGTGTGCGCGTGAGTGACTCGCGTATGCGCGGACACTGACTAGTGGAGTGATCACCTAAGCATTTTGTCAACTTCATCTTCTCCTTCTAGTGTATATATTTCACCGCTGGGAGGGGGGAGTGATTGAAGAGTATGGCACAGCTCTGGCTATTCGTTTAAATATAGCTAAAGCTTTCGACAGGGTCTGACATCGTGGGTTGCTCTCCAAATTCTTGGCATAAGTACGCTCCAACAACCTCTGCTGTTGGATCTCTAGGTGTCTGCATGAACGCCGATTTAGTGTCCAATGGGCACAATTCACAGTTCATGTCTGTAAATGCTGGAGTTTCTCAAGGCTTTGTTCTATCACCCACGTTGTTTCTTCTACATATCAATGGTATGCTACTTCTGGGTTGCATTCATTGCAATGCAGACGAAATCTCGGTTCATGGGTGCTACGTCAGTAAGTCTGGCTGTAGTCGGGAAGGCATAGAATAGAGACGTAAGAAACTTGTTATAGAACTTAACCAAGGCTTGACCCGCATATTCACACGGAGAGCAAGAACTCAACCAAGTTATGGTTGAGTTCAATGCCCAGAAAACCCAGGTATGTGCCTTTATCTTAAAAAAGTCTCCTTCTCACCCGACTTGCAATGCGTGGCAGCCTAAATATCCTAAACCTAAATATCCTAGGAATGGACATTACGAGCAACATCGAACCGGTAAAACTACGAAGGGGAATTGCCTCTCTAAACGTTGTAACTATGTACCACGGCGAGTGTTCTGAAGAGCTCTTCGATATAATCCCCTCCTCTCCGTTCTACAATAGAACCACGCGGGCGCGACTTCGGTATCATAGCTTCACGGTGACTACCAATGAATTACGAACTAAAAAGTTTGCTGATTAATGTTTTTGTAAAACCGTGGAGCTGTAGAACCATTTTCCCGCTAGCGCGTACCGACCTTCCTACGACATAGGGTCCTTTAAAAGAGGCGTAAAAAGGTATCTAAGCAGACCAGAATGACAACGATGACCGACATTCTGATAGAACTTATATTATTTAGATATGTCATGTATTATGTTTGGCATTTTAATAGTGATATTGTTTGGTATAAGTGAAGTGAATTCTAAATAATAACTCAGATATTAATTATTGCTTGCTGCAAAAATTCTCTAGATAGTTTTAACATGAAAATTACCATATTGTTAAAGCATTCTACTAATCTTGAAGATTTGCTATTGCAAGAATTGCTAGAATATATCTATTCTACCGTTAAGTTATAATATGAACGTAACATAACAAAAATTCAATGATATTGAGAATAAATTGGTAGAACAGTATCTCGAACAATTTGTCGCCACTGGATTTAGTATGAAAAAATAAGTAATGATGGATTAGTGAAAGCGTGCTTAATTATAGTGTCAATTAACGGATCAGTAAATCCTACAAACAATCTGAATTCTCGGTAAAGAGATACACCATAACGGAACTATAGCGAAGTAATAGACATTAAAATATATGCTACATAAAAAGGAGAGTAAATAATAATCCTGAAAATTGTAACTAAATTAAGTAATATATCGGAATAAAAATATCGAAACATGAAGGACTAAGTGCATTTGAAAGTGTAGAAAAGGTTTTAAGTAAAGTGTAAGTAAGGTTTAAGTAAGGTTAGGTAAGGTGTAGGTATAGAAAGGTGTACATTATTCCAATCTAAAACAGTGAAGATTAAAAGACGTTATTCGTAAAAAATATGAATAACAAAGTTTTTTTGGTATGACTTTTGAAATAATATTTTTATGTATTTATAAAATCATACAACATAATATATTTGTAATCACAATAAGCTGATCTATAAATAAAAGTTCATGAGCTCGTATGAAATTTGTACACCATAACAACCAGTTATACGGGAATTATAACGACAATAAGCTATTTCAGGTAAAACTTAATTTGAGACAACTGCTCTTATAAAATAAAATAATAAGCAAGCTAAGTGCAGTCCGAGATGGTAACATATTCGCAAAAATCTTGTTTCGTCATAGAAAGATTTCTATCATGTAATATAAATAGTAACGAGTCATCACATAACATGAATAAAATATTAAGGTTTTCCTAATACGATAAATTATTTACAGCGCTCAATCTTAAATATTTAATCTTATAACAGAAGTGTGCATTAGTGACAAAAATGTATTATTTTTTTGTACTATTGCATAAATTTTAATGCAAACACGTTAATAAGCGATCAATACTAAAAGTAATTAAGTTTTTTTGCTGTTTTACTTCATATTTATAGTAGTCGCACATCAACAAAGTACTGGGTTCTTCGCGTATGATATACTTTACATTAAAATGTAGCATGTCTATGTCTATGTCTGTCTGTAGTATGTATTTTACTATATTATCATTTAAAAGCGGCAAACATGAGACCACAATTTTCTTATATTTTGATAGTATGTAAACCATTTACATGTTTTCATTTTAATATTGTAATCAATAAACATGTTCTTGATTGTTAAAAATTGTTAAATTATCAGCTATAAAATTATATTATGCGCTGTATAATTATCCTTCCCATAAATACATGTTACGGTAATAATTTATATTATAGTCCATATTACTATGTATTAAAAACACCGCAATTACAATATGGTTTATAAACAGTAAATACTGGCGGTGACGTATAAGACTGATTGGGCAACGGAAGAGGACGTCTGGTTTGATGGTTGACATCACAAAACTATTTATGTTGAAATACATTTGTTTATATACATTTATTGTCGTATATGTGACAAATATCTTAATTATTTATTACCAGAGTAGGCAATTGATGTATTCATATTTGTTTATTTTTTTTTATTTCAACAAATATAAGACTTATACGTGCATTAATATTTATGATCATTTTCTAAAATCAGATTTTGCTGTAAGTTTTAAAAGTAAAACAAAATATTGAATAGTCAGTGACCAAACGAAACTAATACTAACAAGTACAGCACCCAAGAGCGCGGGGGTGGTGTGCGGGTAAGGCGAAAGGGGAGGGTGTCTAGACAGGCCGCAGACGCATGGAGGCTGCGCAGCAACCGGCAGTTACACACACACTCAAACAGTGCATCGCCCGATTTCACTAGAACCAACACAAGCACTCGATGCAGTCTGAGTTCTGACCTCTACCTCTCAGACGAACATTGTATTATCACCTTAATTATAATGTTTTATTTTATTTATATGTAAAAACATACTACTAAGCTACATACCACATAAATACAAATTAAGCTACATATTAAAAATAAACTCTAGACGGAATATAAATTAAAAAGTAACTTCATACAAATCATAAACTAATAGTATAATAATGATCGCGTTTGTATTAATAAGATACATAATGAATTACAATCGATTTATTTTTAATATGTAAAGGTAATGTATAGGATGGCAAACATTATTAGTGTCAAATGACATCTAGAAAATTCAAGCCGAAGTTACCTACACATGTTAAAAGAGAGATGGTGGATTGGCACATTCGTTTTCGATTGGATCATAATCAAAATTAAAAATTCAATTTTCTAGCTAGCTTTAATTTAGGTTCTTTCAAAATCGGTTAATGTACACAACTAAAGCGATCTCCAAGTAAGCACTCATTTTGCAGAACTTAGATATAATACATTTTAAAATGTCTACAGCAAAACTTTGTAGAAATTTACAATTCTTTTTATTTCTTACCCTGTTATTCTACCTAGGACATGCCTCCCGCGACTATCCGGGTTCCTGAAAGTGGCGCGTTCCGGGGCCCATGAAAAAACAGATCCTCGAGTTTCTGTAGCGCCACCTCTAACCCGAGACGCCGGACCCTGCCGACAACTTGAGCTACAATCGCCGTCGCCAACACCTTCGCACGCTGTTGTGTCGTCTCCCGTGCTAGTGCCAGTATCCGATGTCCCAGAGCAAGGGTGCCAGGGCAAGATATTAAATGCGTTGGTGATATCTAACGACAACGCAAGGAAACCCCACCCTGAGCCACTGCTTCCTCCGCCTTATTCTTCACCCGCATTATGGCGTCGATGGTGGAGTATCCCTGACGGAAACCGAACTGGTTATCCGCTAGATCCGGCCCAACAGATGTTAGGTTCCGGACGAGGCGGCCTGCTGTAATGCGCTCGCAGAGCTTTGCCACCTCGTCCAACAGCACAATGAGCCGGTACGCGGACGGCTAGTCCGCTGGGCGTTCTTGCTTCCTCAGCAGGATGAACTTGCCGGTCTTCCAAATACGTGGAAACCGGCCTTGCTGAAGACATGCCGTGAAGAGACTACTTAGTCGGGGCTCGAGGAGGTCCTCAAAAGCCAGGACCCATGCACGGCCAGGTATGCCGTCGGGTCCTGGAGCGGTGTTCTTCGTTTGCAAACGTTTCACCGTCGCCATCATATCTGCCCGGGTCACCGTCGTCCATATCGTTATCCGCGTTGGGCATAGCCGTGGGCGGAGCCATCTGGGCAGGTGTGTGCTATGATCTTGAAGGAACATAGCAAAAAAAAAACTATTGTTTTATTAATGATGAAATTAAATTTTATAAATTGCAATAATTTTCTAACTCGCTAAAAGGGTCAAAGCTGTAAAATGACTCTACCCCAGTTTGTTTTGAGTATAAAATATAATCATCAAACGAAGTGTTAACAAGATGTCAGCTTCTTTGTTAAAACTCTGTAGGCAAGATTCGAGACAATTTGAAATACATATTTTTTGTTATTATATGAATTGAGCAAGCTGCAAGAAATTCTTGAGAAATAGTTTATATTAGTTTATAGTATAGTGGTCATTAAAATTACTACAACATTTCACACACATTCTAGTGTCCAAAACCAAATATTACAGAAAACCTGTTGAAGCACATTCTACAATAACAAATAAAGTTTTTTTTACATTTACACCCCATACTTCGGTAAATAGTTAGGTGAAGCTTTTACGAATATCCTAAATTCAGTTATTAATAAATAAACGTATTATAATAAATAAAGGTAATATAATAAACCTTCTTAGGAAATTTCGAACAATATTGTTCAGTACACATAACGAAATATTAAAAAACAGTTATAATGGCATCTTACGTTTAATTCTACTTGATAGTTCTACGACAAGAATTAATCTTGTTTGGAAATAAGGAACTAGCATAAAATACTGGGTTTTATTTTACTCAAAACAATAAGTGATAGAACTTAGTTTAGTCCATGTAGTTTAGTGTGGCTATAACTATCTATCTATTTATTTACATATATATTCTTGATCCTAATCCACATAAATACAGCTGACTATATTTTGCGTTTTGAAAGTTGTTGTCTTCAGGGATATAATTTTTTTTTTTAATCCCACAAATATACTTTAAGTTGTATTGGTGCATATAATATTGTCTTGCTTGCTTGCTTTTTGGAGTCATCTTTATAGCTCTTTAGTAAAAATAATTAAGTTAATAGTATTTGAAGTGCACTTAACAGTATTTACGGGTTAATCAACTATATTTACACTCTTTATAATTATAATTATGAATACGTTTTTCTATTGGTATGATTACTAAATTATTCTTTATATATTTGCTCAAACTAGTACATTGGATCTTGTTTTAACTATTTTGTCGTGTTTAACACATACACCTGATTAGATCACAGTTCCATTCACACATTCCTTTGGTACTTGCCAAAGGTTATTAAAAAAAGTGACATGTATTTTGTACTATTATAGATCTGTGCACATGAAATCTCTTTACTCCATCGATTAAACAAGCAACAATTCTCCACTAACTAGCAGTTGCTATATGAAAATTCTATTTTCGGAAAATTACAAATATTTACTTTGATTAATCCATTCTTCATCATAATAAGTACAATTATATGTTATCAAGTGAGTTCCACATTATCGAGAAAGATTTTTTATATTTTGGAATTTAATTCCCGACTACATTATTAGCATACTACTTATTAATAGTATTAATAGACTTCAAAAGTACCAATTATATTTCTTGTCTTCCTAGATAAATAGTTTAACTAGGTTTGAAAATTAAATATTTGTAAATTATTTATTTCATATATACAAAGCTGAAATTTTCCTTATATTAATTTTTGTTAAATATATCCACCGATATGCAGTGTATCAATTTGGGAAGGTATACAATGTTCACATACCAAACAGGAAGTCTGGGTTTTTATCCTCGTTAACACGTAAGCATCGAATCGAGAATAATAAATTCATATACAGTTTTACCTTATAATTTACAACGCATTTGAGTTTCCATAAAGAAAAAATTTACAACACATTTGAGTTTACAAAAAAAAAAAATTAAGTTTGATATTCATATAAATATATTAATTTAATTCAAATAAATTAATGTTTTAATCTTAGTGTGTTAGTCTTCTTATATTTTCATTCATAAAAACATTTTTTTTTCTTTATTGCATTATCTGGCGTATGTTATTAGAATATGGCCATCTAAACATCTATAAATATGATACTTTATAAAAATAAAAAAAGAATTTAGAAAATATGTGTAGATTAAGTATTACACAAAAAAAATTAGCGTGCTGCAGCGTATACGTGACAGAAATGAATCTTCTTAAAGAATAAACAATCAAACAGAGAAAGAAAGTATCTGATGAGAATGTTATATCTTTCGTCTCACTCATATAACGAGAAGCGCTTTGAAATTTTATTCTCAATTACCATTAAGAATAAACTGTGTAGATATTACATACTGCTCTACCAACAAATGGTTAACATATTGACATAGTACATGTATGACACATTATCAGTGAGAACAAAGCGGAACACCGGGTGAAGTGCGACCGATAAGCTATGTGGTACGGGTGGAAACATGCGCGGGGAGCGCGAGGTCGACGATCCATACCTAAACAGATAACTCGAATTATACACTACACTGACCAGTACTCAACTACACTCCTTTCCTAAGTATTAATTGTATATATTTAATAAAACGACGCTGGAAAGCATAAATATCGTATCTACAAAAATGCGAATACGAGTTAGTTATGTATGTACATCATTAGAATCAAATAAAAAACGGATCGAAAGAATCTGCTGCCGTTCTACTACGATGAAATAAAAATTTGTTTAACACAGTATAAAAAAAATATAAATAATAATATAAATAATATATTTTTTTTATGATATGATTTTTTTTATAAAGTTTCTTGGCTCTCCTATATATTTCAATTTTGCGAGATACGATAAATATGCATTCCACCGTCGAAAATGACACATACCCGTTTAAATTGTATGAGTAATTCAATAGCGTCAAGTCTTCGAATTTCGACCATAATCATTATTGAAAATTACTTTAAAGACGGGACAACCAATGAACACATTTTTATTTTTGGGTTATAACACCCTGTTCTGTTCTGTTGGCGTATATAAAATCGAATTTGACTGTAGGCTCTCCCATATCGGTCAAACCAAAAGAAACATAGACCCGCGTAAAAGAACATATAGGTGATGTTAAACACCGACGCCCAACGAAGTCTCCAGTTGCTGAATATTCGGAAGAAGGCTCCAAACATTATCTTAGATTCGAAAAACCACAAATCTTTGCCATAGAACACCGATTCCTACCTAGGATGATTCGCAAGACTATTGTAATTAAAAAACATCCAAATTTCAATAGAGAAGATAATACACAAGCCTGGGATCTGATTATACATTTAATTAAATTATAACCCAAAAGATTAATTACCAGACCTCAAGACACTGTGAGCTCTTTTGCGTAGATCGGAACACAAACAAAATTAAAAATTAAACTGAAGGTAGATACTCTAACATTAACTTTTCTGGACAACCTACACCTCAGTCCGCCGTGACCACAAAGGCTAAAAAGCTTTCGAAACGACGGTATCAAAATTAATAAATTACCGCGATAAATTCCGTTTAAATTAGTTTTTATTTCGATGAGTAATATTCGCGTAAACATAAGAAATTATTATATATAAAGAGTACTAATTTATTTATTATTTCTATGTATTAGTATACATAATAAACATAGACACATATGAAATTACAAATTATATTATATTACTTTGCTTAATAAATTATTACACTATAATATCGCTAACTAACAAATATAATAATGGCATACCTACATATGAATGTACAGGAATCGAATTATATTTCAAACTGAGATTTTGACATTGGAATTTTGGGATTTTATGACGTTTCAGTTCGAATTTCTTATTATGAAGTTTAAATCATTTTACAAGATTTAAGATACAAGGGCAAAGTTTTATTCTAAAGCAATTCTTATTAGCCTGAGGCCACTTGAATACATATCCTCATAGAGACATACTGACCTGAACAAAGTGTCTTCGTGGACATTCACTACATTCTTGGGATACATTACAAGCGTGAACATGGGTTATACTAGACTTAAATAACTGTCTGATTCACTCTGAACATTTTATGATTTCTGTTTCTAGAGCTTGGCCCAATAACAATTGTACCGAGCAGTTGAGCGTCAGAAGTTATTCAACTCATAGATCATTTAAAATTAAGGAAGCGATGATAGCTCAGTGGTAGCGTGTAGGAACGCCGCGTCATGGGACGTGAGTTCGAATCCAACCACCTACAATGAGCTTCAGATTTTAGTGAAGGATAACATAGGGAGGAAACCATAGCGTGGTGGTAGGGCTTTTTCTAATGCCCACCTGGCTAGCTACCACCCTAAAATTGAAAATCTGCCGCCAACACCATTAGGTGTGTTCCGGCAGTTGCACTTGAAAGCCAGTCGCAAAAAAAGAATGATTTGACGAATTTATGGCATATTATTTAAAATAGTTAATGCAATAAACATAATTATCACGCAGGGATTAATTTTATGTTTGGGCATCACGTATCAACATCAAGAATTTCGTCAATGGTTTTACTGTAACTGCTGCTATTATTCTCATATTAAGGGAACTGACAATTCTTTATACTACACGGGATGAGATAGGATACGACAATTATTCCAAATTCCAACTGCATCGTTACCACTATACACCACGTGTAACACCAGCAATAGTGGCACTATCAGCCGGTGTATATTTAGTAATCAAGCGGAGTTGTAGGAATCTGTACCGGCTTATGTCGCAACCACCATACATATACTGATAAACTCTTGATCGTGGCTTTCTTTTGATTTATTGCGTTTTGTGATCACCCATTATATCACCTATCTGCCGAAAGCCTACCTATCTTACCTATCTCTTTATGGTAGCCGTTGTTTTCGCATTGTACTACTCTAACTGTTAGTCACAATTGCATTAATTTGCTGTACAAAAACTTTCTAATAATTTATTTTTCTTACGGACAGACGAAATTAAAACATCTGTATTTGATTGATGTAATTACAACTTTTAAATTAAACATTAGTTCTGATTAATTAACAGAGGTCGAAATAGATAAGTTATAAGTATTTATGTAAATTTTGGGGACCAACTAAAATAGAGACAATAATATCTCATGATTTAAGTATTTTAAAATATAAAGTTTTTATAGTCCTTTGATAACATTTGTAATAAACAATTAGTACATTGAGTCTTATTCATTTTTCAAGTTTTTATTATATTTTACATGTATGCAAAATAAATCTTCAACGTAAAACGTAATATTGTAATTTCGAGATTTTAAGGAGAACTCTCTACACTACTGTTTCTCTTGAAGTTTATTGCACGCCTCATAAGCGAAGCATTGAGGTGGGTACTATTGTCACTTCACACAAAACAACTGATTTTACAAACTTAAAGTGTCTCTATTTATCATATATTACACTTATAAAATAATATATACACACACATATCAAGAAAAAACACAATTTTTAATACTCATGATATTTTGACGCCATTTTTGTTATTTGAACTAGTTATAACTCTGTTTAAAAAAGTTCTGTCTTGGACGTCCGTGTGTCTGTATGTGCGAAACCTGTATGTTATCACGATAACGACTGAAATACTTTACTAATCGAGTAATTTTTTTTCTTACGCTTCTGTATATTTAGGAATAGAACCCTATTACTTTTCACGGTCTGATGTGGTTTAATTGTTATTAAATAAACAAAAATTTTAGATTATGAGGATTGCACTTTTGGATTTTCCAAACTTTTTAAATTTACTGTGCCTACTTCGAGCATTGATAATTTGTAAACGAAATATGTTTAAAATCCAATTTTAATTTCTGAACCTAATATTATTAAAACTTTTATATCCATTTATAATCAGTTCATAAACTAAAAAACTATAAATTCCTAAAGCAACGGTTATAAATTTATTATAGTTTATTATTCTAATTATACCAAGTTAAAACAATAAATTTTACAAGCCACGTCGTTATCGAAACCTTGTTTTTAAATCTTAAAATTAATATCTTATTAAAAATATAAATAGCTATTTAAACAAATTTTATAATTAAGTAAATTGACAGATTTAACCTGTATCGTGGCTACCATACACCAGATATAACTCTCATCATAATAACGCGCATTGTTAGTTTGCGTTCCTCAATCATCTAATGTATATCGAGCAATGCAGCAAGGTGATAGGCAGCTGTACCCGACTGGTCAAAAATTCGTGACCTCGACTTTATTTTAGATTGATACGTTTAGAAATCAACCAGTGAATCTAGCTGGCGAGACTTCCATAAGAGTGGACTGCTGACTTCGTAGTAACTGGTATCTCTATATGATTCATTTATTTACTTAAATTATGACAACTATTGTTTATGATCTTATACTATGTACTTTATATCATTGAAAAAGTACAATAGTATAACAGTACGACAACTGCCTACAAGCAAAATTTGTTAACTTCAGTAAGTACAGAGTCTGTAATATAGAATGGTTCCGATTCGGTGCATGAAGGCTTTTCACCAGACAGTACGATCTGTCTTCTAATATAGATATATAACATAAATGTGACCAAACAGAAAGATAAATAAGTTATTTATTTATATTTTGTTTGTATGTTTGATCATTTTCAACATGACACGAGTCGATAGATATAGAGAGCCCTGTGGGTTTACTTGTGTCTCTTCTTTTTACTACTTATACATTTAAGGAACTGTGCTTTTTACAGTAAATACTGTATCCCGTCCTTTTCGGTAACTCGGTTCCAGTTTAACAAGTTAGATCTAAAACAATAATAGGTCAAATTAAGATTATATTATATTATATTATATTATATTATATTATATTATATTATATTATATTATATTATATTATATTATATTATATTATATTATATTATATTATATTATATTATATTATATTATATTATATTATATTATATTATATTATATTATATTATATTATATTATATTATATTATATTATATTATATTATATTATATTATATTATATTATATTATATTATATTATATATTTAATAAATATTAAATGTATATAAATTACGTTTGCATTTATAGGGAAAGGGGTGTCGCTTACTGAGACAAAATGTTACAAGAGGGGCTGGTGGGATCTAGGAAAACGTGACGTTTGCAGCTCATAAAACAATTTTGTAAATTTTACATATTATTATAGATATTTATTAAAGTTTTATTATTATACAATAAATATTTGAAAATATTAAAATTTGTGTACTATTAATTTATATTTATTAATTATTAGTTGCTATATAATTATGGTGTACGGGGGAGGGAAATCTATTATTTATGAGGTAATATTGCTAGGGAGGTTGCAGAAAATTTGACATAGCGCGACCAAGGGGCGGGGGAGCAAGTATACAAAGGTGAAATCATGCATGTCGTATTTTATGAACAGCCCTTTAAATTCTTTTATACTTTACAGGATACCATAATGGTGGGCACGCTAAGTTTAGTGGCGGGACTAGCTTTCATGTTTAACTGTCGGAACACATCTATAAGTATTTGGCACCAAATTTTCAACTTGAGACTGGTAGCTAGCCAGGTGGGTAATAAAAAAAGCCACCGTCCTATGTTTTCATCACGATGCTTTCCTTCGCCGCAAGCTCAGGCTCATTGCACGGATTCGAACTTACGTCCATTGACGGGGCGTCCATACTCTAGTGTGTAGTTCACTGAGCCATCATTACTTATGATAGCAAAAAGGCTTTGTTTGTTACTTTTTAATATTGAAAATTTAGTGTAATAATAATTATATATTTTTATAAATAGTATAATATTGTTATAATATCTAAATAAATTACTACTTACGAAATACTAACTTTTACCCATGGCTTTTCCGCGTTAATATTGGTTTTATCAAACAATTCTGATTCCAGTACCCGCTATTTTACATAAATTATATCAAACGTGACTGGTATAAGAGCATTTGTGCTCGTAGTCATTTATACGCGGACTGCTCACTATTTTGGTGGTAATGGCTCACACATAAAAGATAGATATAGCTGCTGCGGGATTTTTTGTTGGACTATTTAAAACATACATTATACATTATATTCATGTAGGCAGAATTTTTTCCTACTTACTTGATACTTACTGTTATATTTTGAACAATTCACACAATATCTATATAAATCATAGTCTATTTATTATTCTGATGCATAAGCTATATTATTGTAAAGTTTCATTAAATTCCATTCAGTAGTTTTTGCGTGAAAGAGTAATAAACATCCATGTGTCCATACTTTTATAAAAAAAAAAATATAATTTATAATTTTATTAGTAAGAATTTCTATAATTATAATTCTATAATTAAGAATATCTAAGTTGATCATTTTAGTTATATTAATATGTGTTATTTATGGTTAATGTTTAAAAAAAAATTAACAATTTCAAAAAACTAAAAGATTTTAACTATTTTATAGTCTGCTAAATATATATAGAATATTTTGGGAGATGGTAGCGATCTATATCATTCTGGGCCCTGAACACTATGAACCTGGTAACAAAACCGGTATAGTGACTCAGTGTAAATCTAGCTATCGTAAGTATTGCTGGCTGGTAAGACAAGGGTGACCCACCGTAGACAATTGATTTTTTTTATGGTGGTTCAACATCAAGTACAGCCCCTTTACTTTGCCACTATATATTTATTTCAAGTAAACTTTTGATATTAGCTTTGTCAGCCTTAATTGCGTCACCGAATGACGGTCTATGGCAGGTGTATATTAACTAGCTGGTATCCCCGAACTTCGCGTTTTTCCCGTCAACTAGGTATGATTCAAAAATTCAAGTCTATAAATTCTGGTAGTTTTGGAGCCTTCGTGTGATATTTCGCTTTCTAAAGATTTATTATGCTCGCCCTCTATCTGTAACGTAGAGAGATATCTATACTTATATAAGCGACGTTACATTTGAGCATGAATGCATACTCACTGTAGTTGTTGCAATTGTATTCCTGAATATAAAATACATAAGAGTGAAATTTATTTCAGTATAATTTTTTTATATTGAGGTATCTGTCTATATAGGCAATTTCGCCAATTTTAAGTGAAAAGTACTTTACACAATTTACGAACACAAAGTATCAACCAAACTCACAAAAATTATTTATGGATCACACAAATAATGTCTTAAACCCACAGCACTTTAGCACGACTGCTGTAGCGAGGCAACTGTTATAACCGCTGGGCGAATCATGCTGTCATCAATGCTAAATTATCTTGACGTGAAGTAAAATGTGATAATAAATAATTTATAAACGATATAAAATCTTTAACTAAGATATGGATATTGCACAATAACTCGGAAAATGTAATGAATTTCGTATTATTTAAATTAATTTGGTATTCCCGTAATTAATTTATTAATGCCTAACTGTGCCCCCGACACCGTTCGCGTGGAACTAAAATTGTATTTAATAATTTTCATAAAAAATGTTAAGCTTAAGCAAGTTACTCACGGCTAAGTTAGCATTCTAATTGTGAAAGAATTTTTGAAATCGGTCCAGTAGTTTTTTTGTCAGGTTATGTTATACGTACCATTATTAATTTTTAATAAACTATATATATTTTTCCTCATTTAGTGTTGACTGAGACCTGGAAATCTGTACCTATTATATGGAACAATAAGCTATTCTGTTGTCGGGTTCTTTCTTATTTCAATTTAATTTGTTATCTTCTAGGGACTTCTATGAGTCTACCTTCACAGGTTGTATGATTTTGCTTTGTACTAAACTGGTTTAAGGTTGTCTACACTAAGTCTATTAACATATATAAATGTTAAATTATATGATTCAGAGTATTGTCCTTCTCGTTTTGATCTAATACATTGTTTCAAAATTTTATTTGTGACTGAATTAATCCTAAATATTATGCATTAGTTCGTCTCAAACATACTATGTTCCGAAGTATTCGTAAAGTAAAAGTATGAAAGATAAATATAGTGCCTCTTTAAAGTTCCTTGATTGTTACGTCGTTGATCAGTTAGCAGGGGCAATTTTACCAAAGTGTCTCTGTGATAACGCTGTCATTCGTTATCGGTCTCCGACTTATTTATCACTCCTTATAACTAAATTTGTATTTATTGTAACTATTTTAATTTTTTTGCTTTGTTCAAGAAAATATTTAGTTTTGTTGATTTGATTATTCCATAGAATATAATAAGGTTAAACATTATTTACAATTGCTTAAATTGGACAATTTGGTAGTAGAATGCTTTGAAGTATCATCTTTAACATGTTAGAATGACATCTATAACATACCATATCTCTTTGAATATGTCATGAGTAAATGAAATAAATTTAGTCACAACCTACAACCAGATGCTTATATTTAAATTCAATAAATTTAAAAAAGTTAAATTCCCGGTGATATTTTACAAAATACTTAAACATCTAAGGAATCAATGCAGGAAGTAACATTGATTGGAGTGCCTCTGTACCTGCGGTAGCAGTTAGGGGATTATAGCCGATACCGGGGGTCGTCTACGTGAACAGTCGGAGCGTTGTAGTCAGGCGTAGGATCGGGTGTGGGGATCCACAGGGGTCGATCTTAGGACCGCTACTCTGGAACTTGGACTTCAACTGAGTACTCCGTAACTCAGCTGTTGAATTGTGACTGCTGTGCTACGAGGACGATGGCGTCGTTATGGCCCAGGGGAGGGATTAGACGTAGCTGACGTGTCTGGCCACTCGGGGCGTAGTAGTTAGGCGCCTAGAGATGGTTGGCCTCAAGGTAGCATTCGATGTCCGCAGTCCGCCCCCCGGGGCGAGCACCTCTGAGGGTCAGGGGGAGGGGCAAACCATTCGGGATAAATAAAAAATATATCGCTGTGATGAGTTTGTCACTATGGGTAATGATAATAATAATAATAATAATAATCACTAACTAATACCTATCACGTCTGGTACAGATTTTTTACTACTCTCGTAGAATGAGTATACATCGACTGCTCTCAAAAATACGACATGCATATACATGTTGCTGTGTATTACAACTGGTATATGGTGTAGGAATACTATAATTATTGTTATGTTTGTATAACTCAACGTAGTTGCGACCGTAACTACGTTCACATAAATTTAAAATTTTCATTAATCACCTGCTGTCATCGGATAATTCATAATCTCTAATTACATTCCAATGTTAACAATTTATTATAATTCCCGATAACTTATTTTAGTACATGTCTTATTTTTATACATTAGTATACATCTTAAAATATTATCTATAAATTATCTTACAACAGTGGCAATATACTGATCATTGTATTGTGTCACCATTTTTTGTCATGAAATATAAATTGTTTATACCTATTTTATTTTAGATTACTATTATTATGTATAATATAATTGTCCAAACAAAAAATTATACAATATTTTATAAGGTAAACATTTGCAATAACTATAAATTACTCCAGTACGATAATATAAATATCCATAGATCCCAAAGTTTTTCAAATATAGATTTCAGAATTTCATATAGATGTATTAAAACAGATAAAATATCCGTAAATTAAAATAAAATAATATCAAATTTGGCTTTTATAAATTACATTCAAAGAAAAACTTCCTGATACACTGCTTCTTCATTGATGTTTTTTATCCTTGTTCGAAATGGTAATAACTTTAATTGGTATAGGATATAGGCATATATTTTTATTATAAATCTCGTTCCTATAATTTGTCGTTGAAGGTTGTCTAAGAAAGCGAAATGTCCCAAGCAAAATTCACTGTATTAAAGGCATTACTAATATCAAGTAAAGAAAAAAATATGCAAATTGTTTTGAATACAATTAAAATGTGTGTAAGTTATGTCTACGCGTTGATGTCTTTTATATTAGTATTTTATTATAATAATGTTATATAACTCTTTTTATATTAAAAAAAAAAAAAAAAATTTGGTATGTGTTGTTATTAAGGAATTAGCTTGAATATTTATATTTGTGTAAATAAAAAGAATCTGATTCGTTAGTGATGTTTTTATTATGTTTGGGTGTCGAATAACTCTTTATAAAGTGATTAATGATCGAAACTACAGTATTTAATTGTAAAATATTTTATTTCTCGGAACAGTTTTTAGGATATAGGGAGTTACACTTAATTTTTTATTTATGTTATTCAAATACTATACTGATTTAATATAACATATATTTAACCTTTAATATTTGATAATATGGAAGGAAGTAATCTTTATCTTTGAGGAACGATGAAAATTGAGTTGGTAGGACACAATAATAGCAATAAAATGCAACATTCACTATAGTGACACGCTAGGGGAAGGCGCGTTCCTAGGTCAGCCACTATACATGTAATATTTGTATACAATCAAGCAAAGTGGAAACGATCTGTACTCGGCTAGATAATTATCACTATATACATAGTGATAGAACCGTCACAATGACTTCTTGTTTGGTAAGAAATGTATACGCAATTACCGAAATAGTTGTGTCGGTAGCCGATGATTTTTTTGGATTGGGGTTATCATTAGATATAATGCCGTCTCTTTGTTATGCTACGATAAAACAGTTATTACTGTATTGAATTGTAAATGATAATTGAGTAAGCATAATAATATACCGAACCTAATGAAAAATATTATGAAATCATCAATAGTAAATGTTTTCTATTAGGCCATATATGTACACATAACATGTATTCCAGTAGCATTTCAGCTTATTATCCGCAGGGTTGTTGTAAAAAGTATTAAATTTATATTTACTAATTTAAAAAAATAGTTGGTTGGATGTACTGTGTCCTAGTATCATAAGCTCAAATGCCACACAAATTGATTTTCGTAATATAATATAATATAATATAATATAATATAATATAATATAATATAATATAATATAATATAATATAATATAATATAATATAATATAATATAATATAATATAATATAATATAATATAATATAATATAATATAATATAATATAATATAATATAATATAATATAATATAATATAATATAATATAATATAATATAATATAATATAATATAATATAATATAATATAATTTAGCTATTTCGCTAGCTATAAAATAGCTATTTCGTGAAGGTTGCTAGAAATAATAAGAATGAGACTATAGAAGATCTAGGGAAGATTTGGCAAATGTAGCTTTAAAAAATAGTAGTCTCTTTTTATCTGTAGTAAATTAGTGTTGCTGTTATTTTATAATTGTGATTTGTAATATGAATACCTAAATTTAGAACTTAAACTAAATCAGTCACTTTAAACATATATTCTAAATAATTCAACATTTTAACTTATTTCTAAAACGTTGCAATAATGAGTAATAAATATTTACAAACATATAATTAAAAAAAAATTGAATTTCCTACATCGCTTGTGTTTAACTAATATTGCAACAGGGTCTGAGTCGAGACTCGGGTGTCGGCGAAGTGGCCACATGCTTCAGTGCATCGCAACCTCAGTGCAGTGCAGTGACCGCCAGTCGTCACCCCCTACCCAGCTACAATAACGTAGCCTGTTTTGCCGACGCTGCGACATCACACCGCACCGCATTCTGCATACAACATAAACACATTTAAATATAACATATCCATTATATACTATACTATCTCTTTAAACATTGATGTGATAATTACCTAAATTTACAAAATTTCATGTCTTCAAAATATTGAAAACATTTGTCTATTGTCTTGTTTATTTGTAAAGAACTTGCCATATAGAGAAGTTAGGAAGCTGGCCTTTAAAATACCGTATGGTTTGGTTTTTTTAACAGAAATGTCGAATTGCAAGTAAAGAAATAGGTATGAATTTACGAATATTTGTATTACATAATCACGATAATTACATCAATTATATTACAGTTTATATTATATAAATGGGTATATCCGCGTTTTAATCATATCCTAAACCACAAGCTATTTTTTAGTTTAAATGCACTATCATTTGGTTATTGAGTCTTTCCCGGGTTATAGAATTTATGTGTGTTTATTTATATGTGTTTATTCACCCTAATGTGACCACGCTATCGCAATCATTAGTATTAATTATTGGTAACACTTCCACAATGAATGAATCGCCATATTTACTCTTAATACAATCAATTTCCAACAAGTCGAAGAGTGAAACTGTTTATAGTACTTTACGATCCGCTGCTACGGCAGCTATTAACATGAGCCCTATGAGAATTAAACTTCACAAACATCACACTTGTCTCTTTGCCACTCCGGTAAGTCTGAGTTGCAATATTTTCCAGATACCTTGCAGTTTTTTTTTCGACCTGAGATACGCTGTTAGTCATAAGGGCTTTGACAGCTGTACCGAACTTTTTGGGGCGAATGCTGAGGGCACTCAGTCTCGAGGCAGCGGGCGCAAGGATGCCAGAATGGCCGAACCTCGGCTTGTGCTACTGCCGGAAAACGAAGAAAGAATCGCGATCCTAACCAACCAACAGCTCCAAACTTACTAAGTTTAGTGGTCCTAACAATGACATCGATCAAGCCGCGCAAGCGCCGCGGGGGTAGTCACTTACAGAACCGTGTACTTAATTGTGGGTGTGCACGAATGATATACGGTGTGATGGTGTACTCTCAGTGACGTAGAGTGTCACTTTATCGCGCGAGCAGAGTCACTTGAGGGCTCCCATCCGGAGGATCGATCCTAGGCTCAAGCGTCTGCGGAGGTAGGTCACGGTAGATGTGCGGGAGCGAAATTAACCGCTCGGCCTCGGCCGCGAGAGCGGTGGTTACGCGGGCGTACCTTGTAGTCGTGTACAACATCGTTAGTAGCGGTAAGGCCGACTCATGAAAATAGTGCTTATGATATCAATACACCAGGTAATTTATTAAATGAAAATAAGGAAAAAGTCTTTTCAACAGCAAAAAGATTATCATTTGCAGGAGTTATAGATAATGGGGAAGAATGACAAAAGAAAACGGTAATAATGCATGAACTTTGATACAGAAAAGACGACTGAGAAATAGGTTTACAAAGCGGCACGGCACGGCAACGGTAGTACAAGAAGCAAATGGTAAATTCAAGGCGGCGGAAACGAAAATACATTTGTCTATTTCTAACATGCATAAAGATGTCCCTGAAACAGATATAATAGATTACGTTTATCAAAAAACACGAGAGAAAGTTTCGTCAGTGAAAATTAACATGAAACGCCAAAGAGATTATGATTCTTACAAATTATTTATTTCCAAATGTAAATTAAACTTATTTTTAGATTACAAGTTATGGCCCTGTGGTAAATCTTATAGACGCTTCGTGTTTCAAAAACCAACACGGTAGAATCGATAGTTGTGAACCAGAATCTATTTAAACACAAAGAAATATAATGGCTAGATATAGTAATAATTTAGTATCTTTTAATTGCCGTAATGTCAAGATATCAGTCCATCAAATTAAATTATTATGTGATAAGGCTGATATTGTTGCATTGCAAGAGACGTTGTTATTGGCACATAAAATTCCTATGCTAGAAAAAATACACCAAGCTTTTGAATATACTGGATTATCAGCGGTAGATACAACAACAGGAATCCTGCGATAACTGACGTTTTTAATTGTAAGAAATGGTTAGATCATTGTTTAGTTACTAAGTCGGCTTGGAATTCTTTCACTAATGTTAAAGTATTATATGACGTGTATCATTCTGTCCATTTTCCTATCGTTATTGAATGTAAATTTCATACGATACAGTCTAAAGTATACTATAAAGGCATAATAAGTAATAAAGTAAGTTGGGGTGCAAGAGATAAACAACAAATTAAAACGTATTATGATTTATGCAAAACTAAATTACGACATATGGATTTTACTATTGAATGCTATGAATGATCTTATAATTTATGTAACCACAATGAATAAAATTTTGTATAATTTGTATAAAAATATTGTCAATGTATTATCTGAAGCCGCAATTGCTTCTTATAAAAAGCCGTTTTATAGAAAACGTAAGATTATAGGTTGGAACCAATACGTAGAAAAAGTTTATAGAGAAGCCAGGCATAGTTTTCAACTTTGGCTTATAAATGGAAATCCGAGTTCAGGTGATGTATTTGAAATGATGAACTACACACGTAAATATTTTAAATCACGACTAAAATGGTGTATAAAAAGTCAAGAAAAGATACAAATGGATATAATTGCATCATATTAAAATTTAAAAACTTTTGCTCAATTTTGGAAAAGTACACAAAGTAGATGGCATTGCCGTCTGTAAATGTATTGCAAACAATTTTATGCAACACTTTAGGGTTCAACCACAATGTATCAACACATTCAAACGATGTTTTTGCAAGAGTGGATAGCAAAATAAATTGTTAAAATGATAATATAACTCTTTTCAAAACTAGATATATATAAAATGTTATAAAAAACATGTCTCGTGGAAAATCGCCCGGTCATGATGGACTCACTATTGAGTACCTGCAATTTGCAGGGCTTCATTTGCCTCGAGTACTGTGTATATTTTATAATTTATGTGTAAGACATTCATACCTTCCCCAAGATTTAGTGGAAGCTGTGGTAATACCTATTATTCAAAAGAAACAGGAGATATATCTGAGAAGAATAACTATAGACTCATTACATTAGCAACTATAATTGCTAAAGTATTTGATAAAATTCCAGATACCAGTAGATACCAGTAGAAAAACTCCTGTGTATGCTTGTTTTTAGACCTCTCTAAAGCCTTTGATCTAATATCCTACGAGATCCTGTGGAGCAAATTGAAGGACAGACCTTATTAACGTTTTTCGGTATTGATATGGTCATCAATTTAATTGTGTGCAATGGGCGGGTGAAAATTCCGACAAGTACAAGTTGAGCTGTGGCGTGAGACAGGGGGAAATAGTTCTCCGAAACTTTTCAATTTGTGCATAAAAGCCCTAATACTCAAGCTGAACAGCATTCATGCAGGGTGTTCGATTGACAATCAAATGATTAACAACAATAAGGTGACATGGTGTTACTCATACTATCAGTAGGCGCTTTAAGAAAGCTTTTGCATGTCTGTTAAACCTACACTGATACAACCGGATTAAAATAAAATACAAAAAAGTGAGTTTATGGTTTTCACGGCTTGAAATAAATTATTCGAGGAGGTTCCATTGATCCGACTGTATGGTATTGCATTAAACAGAGCAAACAAATTAAAATATCTTAATCACATTGTCACATTCGACTTAAAAGCTGATAACGATATTGAAAGAGGACGGAGGACGCTCGCAGTTAGGGGTAACATGTAGGCATCCAGGTTTGCTCGTTGTAGTGATGAAATTAAGATCTGTTTATTTCAAGCATTCTGTCAAAGTTTCTACACGAATAGCCTATGAGTTAACTTTAGAAAAGAAACAATTAACGCTTTACGTGTTCAATACAATAACGTTTTTAGAAGATTATTGGGACTCCCATGTTTTTGTAGTGCATCTTGTATGTTTGCATTTACCCGTGTTGATGATTTTTATGCCATTTGGGGTAAGAAAATTGCCTCCATACAAAGTAGACTTCGCGATAGTCCTAATGCAATTATGCAATCATTCATAGGCTTTTATGACAGTACTTTTATGAAATATTGGCTATCAGTCGTCTTATGACAATGTCGGGTCGCTTTATTTTTGATTTTGCCTATATAGTGACTTATAATATATATATATACATATAATATAATAATACATATAATATATTGTATGTAATGTATTATATTCAATTTTTGTACTCTTTTTAAGTAATTATTTTACGCATTTGATTCTTGTGTTTAGTTTTACTTAATGAGTCTTTGTTATCTGAAAAATAAATAAATAATAATAAATGGAGAATAATATTGTGTTAGTGCATACCGGAACAATTTATTTGAAAACTGGTGATTCTAGAACCCAATTTATATGATGATTTTTAAAATTATAGGTATATTCACTGACCGCGATGTAATGTATATATTCTGTTAAATTAGGTAATCACAGTTCACACAAGCCGATCCACAAGCATGGCTACTTTTATATAATTTTTTTGTGTGAATACCTAAAAATATTATTCTATACGTAGATCTTTATTTTCTTAATACGTGTGTATTCTATTAATAGGAGTATCGTCCACTTTCAGTTGTTGAAAAACTTGAAGGTAAAGCTTATCAACAATTTCTGCCATCCATATTCACTAGAAAGTGCCCTAACAAATTATCTCTGTGAGATAACTATGTCTTCATCACTGCAAGCTCAGGTTGAGTGAAAGAGTATGCCCACTTATAAAAACGGCGTAGATGTTTCATTATACTTTTATCACCTGGTCATATAATTATATATTTCAATGTTATATATATTTATTAATATTTCAAAGTTCATTGTATCAAAAGCATTGCTAATATGAAGTAAAACAGAAACTGTTCACCATCTTCATACCTGACCATATGTCGTCAGTTATTGTGTCACTGCTATGAAGATTTAGATGGTTTTTATAAAGGACTGACTATAACTATAGTAAACAACTTATTTTATTTAAAACCTTTAGAAAATGATGGTAGTATTCAACGACATTGAGGAAACAGAGGAAGATTGAATTATTAGGAAGAGGTATGATTTGAACATCTTTCAAGACCACGAGAAATACTTCACTGTATACAGTCTAACTGAAACTATACCATATCGAAGGAAAATATTTTTAATTATTAAAAAAATATTTTGACGGCAAATACCACATTACTATTAACAACGTTAGTGGTTTAATGACAAATGTAAAGATTATAGTCGACAAATCTTCGGCGTTCTATGTTTTAATCATAAACTCACCAATTATACATTTTACTTATTTACCCATTTACAAGAACAGAAAGATTTGTGCATTATAAATGAACAAGATTTCAATTCATTTCATTTCATTCAAATGAACGATTGAGATTTTTTCAATATATAAATAAAAACATCATGCATAACCACATACAAACTGTATCTCTACTTGACGTTTATCCAATACAGGAACGTATGTCAGTAAGTAATCCCTAACATAAAAACATGAGTTTTTAGTTTAATATTTAAATACATATATACTATTTCTCTTTTCACTAACGGCACATTATTTAATAAAAAAAATTATTATACACACTAAATGTTGTAGTGATTTTACATAAGTTGACATTTAAGAATAAAATGTAAAATAGGTTATAAAATTTATCCGTGACATTTTTGTGTTCTACGATTTCTTTTATTTTTATTAGCTCCATTCATAACAAAGACGTAAACAATGAAATATTATTGTCCTTTTTTAATATTACATTAGCATATGTTTTTCATTGTATAATTATCTTGTAACAATGATCAATAGTTAGTATTAGTAGCAATAGTAGTAGTAGTACCATTTATGTTAACATTAGTTTCTTTCGTTGAAGGATAAACTAAATTCAGTAGTTGTAGTATTAATAAGTATTCAGGGTGATAGAGCTTTAGAGCGATTACTACAGGTGTGACGTTAATTTATATGTAGCAACAAATCATTATGCCTAACTCAAAGTAAAATTTTGGAGTAAGTACATAAGGGTTGGATTGATTCGGCACTATTCCGAAAAATTTCCGGACGTCAGCTTGCTTGAGATTAGTATGGCTATCAAACAGCTCAAAAACAACAAGACACCGGGTGATAATGGATTTACGGCAGAACTCCTGAAAGCAGGTGAAAAACCGGTACAAAAAGTCCTTCAAAAACTCTTCAACACCGTTTTACTCGAAGGTACTACGCTAAAAGCATGGCACAGAGCCGTGGTGGTGCAATTCTTTAATAAAGGTGACAACACACTTCTTAAGAACGACAGACCCATCACGCTTCAGAGTCATGTTTATAAATTGTTTTCGAGAGTCATTACGGATCGTCTCACTCGCAAGCTAGACGTCTTCCAGCCTCCCGAACAAGCTGGCTTCCGAAAAGGATATAGCACCATAGACCACATACATACGCTGCGGCAGGTTATACAGAAAACCGAGGAGTATACAATGAGAAAGCTTTTGATTCGGTTGAAACATGGGCAGTGTGCTACAGGCTCTTCAGAGATGTCAGATTGACCATCGGTACTATGAGGTGTTAAAGTGTTTGTGCGAAAACGCCACCATGTCAGTTCTACTCCAGGATCAGACCTTGAAACCGATTAAACTGTAGAGAGGTGTGAGACAGAGAGATATCATATATCCGAAAACTGTTCACAACTGCGTTGGAAGATGTCTTCAAGCTTCTGGATTGAGACGGACTTGGCATCAACATAAAAGGCGAATTCATCACCCACCTTCGATTCGCCGACGATATCGTGGTCATGCAGCTAGTTACGATGCCAATCCGCACGCCAAAGACTTCGCTCGCCGGCCACGTAATTGCTTCGCCGATCCCGTCGATAAAATAACGAGATTGAACGCGCTTCTCCCTACTGTCTCCACCAATCGTGCGTGTCCTCGTACACGCCCGCGTAACCGCCGCCCTTGCCGCCGAGGCCGAGCGGTTAACTTTGCTCCCGCACACCCGCCGCGGCTTCCGTCCGCAGATGCCTGAGCCTAGGTTCAATCCTCCGGATAAGAGCCCTCGAGTGACCCTGCTCGCGCGATACAGTGACACTACATCACTGAAAGTACATGATCACACCTCATACCATCCATACACACCCACACGTTAAGTACATGGTTCTGTAAGGCACTACCCCCGCGGCCCTTACGCGGCTTGCCCGATAAGGTCATGTTAGGATCACTAAATTAGTAAGTTAGGACCTGTTGGTTAGTATCACGCAAATCCTTGTTTACTTTCCGGCAGCAACCCAAGCCGAGGTTCGGGCATTCGGGCACCCTTGCGCTCGCTACCTCGGAGCTGAGTGCCCTTAGCACTCGCCCCAAAAAGTTCGGTTGCCCTTGTTTAAAAGCCCTTGTTTATTTTTATAAATTAAGTATTTGACTGTAGTATATATTATTGTGAACTGTGTTGAGACGATATAGTTAATATTCAATTAGTAAGTCTTTAAGTACTAATTGCCAACATCATTTAGGTTTACTTATAAGAGTAGGTCATGAATATATTTCCTTGTACTTTTGTTCATGTGAAATAAAAAATGTTACACAAATAAATATTCTTGTTACATACTTCAATTACCATTGTTAATTCAAACAAACTACTTCTTTGTATACGTTTGACATATATACTAAATTTCAGTACACAATACATATTTTTCAAGTTTAGATAAGTTTTGTTTTTGGTTTCGACCGAAGTTGAGACGCAAGCCGAAGGGTCTTTTCAGGCTTCGGCTGAAAACCCTGTTTCGGTCGGATACTATTAATAATATTTTCATCGCTGTAATGAATAGGCTAAATTGATGACGAAGCAGTGAAGTTGTAAAAGAAATGGTACATCCTTTTATTGGGGGGGTTAATGTCTCTCGAAAAGTTTTGTTAATTTTTGTATCAAGAGACGTTAAAAATGTAGTACGCTCGGTGTAGAGAGAGTCTTTATAACTAGCTTTAAGGTAATTTTGAATTTTTTATACTATCTAAAAGAGTTTAAAAGTTATAAGATACAGTTTCTTGATACTCACATTAGTCGTATTAGTCTATATAGCTCAAAGATAATAATTAGTTTTAACTAAGAGCTTTCAATAGAATTTATTTTTGAACTTATGCAATCAATACACATGTGATCTATAATGATCTATAAGGATGATCTATAAGGAATGATCTATAAGAATCTTTTATGTAAGTCTTTAGCTTAAAACATTTTGAAGTGTTTGTTCTATCATGTGGCAAAATCAGAGTTAGGAAATTTGTAGCTACGAATAATTGGTACAAACATTCGATAGCAGTTAATGGCAGTCTTCTTGGTTTGATAATTCCGGGCTTTTCAGCAAGCTAGTTGTTCAATTTAGGATCATCTTGTGTCACATACCCAGTACCAAATACAGAGAGTCTTCTTACAAATCGGGCACATCCACCCTTCAAAATCCATGGTCCTGTTATCAAATTGCATATCTTTACTGCAGCCGGACTTTACTGACGGATCTTTACTGGATCAAAATGTTGTCCAGAAATTATTGTTTTTGTATAAAAAAGTAAGTTGCACCTTCATATTATTTCTGAGTAAATACATTTATTCCCTCTATGAAATGCTTTACTTTATTATGATTTTTTCTATGCAATCGAGTAACTAGAGCATTCAAATAATGCTGCACCTCCTAGTGTTAATATAATAGTGCCGGATTAAGGAGACTTTATAATAAATCTTTACCTATAAAATTACCGTTCTGCAGTACTGGCTATTTCAAATCAACATAATTTTTGTTTGGCCAAGAATTCTAATTTCAAATTAATTTTATTTTAAAAACATGAAATTCTTTTTCCAGAAGTAACGATTAGAAGTAACGATTTATTTATTGATTAGTGTTATGTTTTCATCGCATTTGAATCTTATGTGTCATCATGGATACGTTGAAAATTCGAGTAATTTTGAAATATGAGTACCGTCGAGGCACTAACGCGGCATAAGCGACACGCAACATCAACGACGTTTACGGAGCAAACACTACAAACCAACGTACCGGTTAATATCGTTTCGCCGGCATCCGTTCTAGAAATATAAACCTGCAAAATTAACCTCGTGGTCGTCCGAAAACTTTGGTCGACAATGACGAATTTAAAGCAATTAATATATATTGCCGCAAAATACCATTAGGTGTATTCCGACAGTTGCACTTGAGAGCCAGTCCCTCCACAGGTTTAGCTTGTCCACCAACTTGGGCCGTATCCTCACCTAAGATCAGTTGAGATTATGATCATAACGCTAAACTTATAAACTATAAAAAAATATACTTAATAATTTTCGTTTTCAATTAATAAAACAAAGTTCATTGCTATACATACTACAACACGATATATAGGTCGGTATATAATCGGCCGGAAGCAAAAAAATACAAGCACATCTTTTCATTGGTATAGAAACCTCATGAGCAGATAAAATAAAATCATAAATAATTCTAGGAAAGGTTAAATGCGTTTAACCGTCTATTAATAAAACATAATTACATTTATTTAAAACGAGATATACCATAAAATATTTAAATCGTTTATGTAACTATATGATATCTACATGTATATTATGTAGATACTATATGCACTAGTGGTGTATTTTTTACAATTATCTAAGTTATAACATTATGTTAAATACTGAAAATGATTAAGTATGACAAGGATAGTATTTGTAGTACAAAATATTATTACAGGTGGAACTTCCCGACGTATGAGAGTTCAACGTAATGTCAAACACCTATCTATATCACAAATAATTTTACATCTAAATATAAATCGTGCATAAGAATTCACAACAGAGAGCGCGAGACAGTGAGATAGTGCGAGTCTCTGTTTCCTTGCCAATAGCCGCCAGTCTGCGACATTATATCTGTGCAACGCGTTCACCGCTATTCAAATTGTTGACGAGTAGCGCAAGTGACAGCAAAAGTGGCGGCCCTTCAAGACTCATCGACCTCTTGTCAATTTTTTTTCAGAGAAAAACAAAAACAAAATTCATATAATATGGTATCGGTAGCAGTATCGTTACGAATGCAGGTGGCCGCTCCGTGATACATATCGCATCACCGCCCGCCCGCAATTTCGCGTAAAATTGGCAGCATGCTGCGGGCGGGCGGTGGCAGCGGCGCGGAGCGTCGCTCCCGAAATAGTGTTCGGGTGCGGTCGTACGCTCTCGGGAACAGCGCTCCAGTCACCGTGTGAACGCGCGCGCGCATCCGCGTCAGCTCGCCGACCGCCTGAGGCCGCCTGAGGGCGCACGCCGCACAAATACCCGGGTGAGAGGGCGAGAGGGCGAGCTCACGGTGCACAAGTCGTCGTTGCGCGTATTTTGGTCGCGAGAGGGCCCCGGGCCGCGTCGGGCGCGCTGCCCGCGCGCTGGCCGCCGTGTTCTGGTGGTGGTGCGTGGCGCTGCTGCGGCTGGTAGCACTCTGTGCGCCTCCCCCCGGCTCGTCCGGCGTCGGTGCGGCGCCGCCGCCCTCCGCCCGCGCCGCGGAAGATGCGCCGTCGGCGGCCGCCTGCGCGAGCGCGCCCTCCAACACCACCAAGTCAACGCCACCACCGACTCCGCCGCCTTCGTCGCCGATACAGCCCACGGCACCCATTCAACCCACACACATCGGTCAGTATCCACATCAGTATATTTAGAAGACCACATTGTACTATATTATTATCGTAACAGACACACTTTATTCCTCACTTTCAACCACCAACAACATATCTTTAGAAAAACACGTGGCACATGTAAATACGGTAATAAAGCTAACACGTAAATTATACAATATTTATAGAAACTTTGACTCATTTTACTTGGTCTAACAACCATGTAGTTGTACAACTGTAGACACATTACGGGAACCAAAACGGGAACATAACAACAACAATAAAAACATCAAATGAAGAAAACAGATAATTATAAATTAATACAAACACTACACACATATGTATATACAACATATAATGTAACACACTTATACACATACGACATTTTATTGTGTATTCTAAATATTAACACAATTTACGTACACACAACTACAGTTTATGTGTTGAAATGATAACACGGAGGCGCGATAACGTTAAATTGTTAAACGTCAATTAGTTAAAAATAAACATTGTGAGGGTCGTGATTTGCACTATAATGTGTACACACAAGCGCTAAATACATACTCTTTTGTGTTAGATATGATTTTTTATTAATAATAATAAGCTGTATATATTTTACTAAACGCATATTCAGTGAAAAAAATAGGTAACTCTGATTTTTGTGAACAATTTTCTAGTTCGTGAGCCTATTTGTGAGCCAGTCCACTAGGCTAAGAGTGTAGGCTTAGAATAGAAAGATAGATATAAAAATTTCATCGGAATTAGTCTAAATACTTCATTAAGATACTGTTGTTGCAACAGATAGCTACAGCCCAAAATGCCTTATTTAAATACGTCACAATAAAAATTGAAGTATACATGTATAGATATATGTATACAATTTACTTTAATTGTACCGTTTACTAAATAAAAAATCTGCTAAATTCATATTCATAGATAAACTCCTTTATATGTATTGGTTTCTAGGTAAACTCGCTGACAATTTAGACGAAATTTCGTATTTAATTGAATGACTATACAGTTTGTATAGCTGTTTAAGAGGTTACCTCGCCGTCGCCATGGTAAGCACAAAGCCATACAGGAATTTCCCTTTATGCCTTTAATTGTATATCAGCAAAACTCTTCATACTGGATAATGGCAAAATCATCTACATAGGCAGAAGTCATAATAAAAAAATGTTTACCTACGCAGGTGTCTCCTTTTCTAAGACACCTATAGTAACTCAGTCATGTCTCTCTGCTATAGGAGTAAACGATACTTATTCTGATAAACTTTATGAGACCTTATTGATTTTATTTTCGTTGTTAATAGAGATTAAAATGTGACAGTGGGCGTGACGTTGGCGGGACGCAAATGTGGGTTATTAGGCCGAAGGCAACGCCGCTCGATGTCTTCTCTCGTCCTCTCATCACCCCTGCCACCCTATTCCAAACACCTCTACAACAAACCATAACGCGACTTTTGTGGAAAAATCGTTTCTTTTTAAAACAATTAGGTATAACACCAGATTAGAAATAAAAGTACGAGTTAGTCAAAAACCTCTGTTTTAGTCCTAAGTCTTCATAACTATTTCATAAATTATTTAGTAACTTTAAGTCCTTATGAAAATTCATCAGTTTGAATAGGGATATGAAAAGCTGAATTTCACTTAACTGTCATTATCACTATCAAATATAACAGTATTGTATGTATTGTATGCAATGAAAGATTCGTTATTAAAAGCTTTTTATTAACTTCACCTGTATGTTTGTTTGTATATTTGTTTGTATGTTTGTAACCGACCCAGGACCCATGACAATACATTAATTTGTTAAAATTATTCCATTTTTCAATTTGCAAAATAAGATTTTTGTTAATTTATATAATTTTCATCTATAGTCGATAAGGCAAGAAACTTAATTTTATTTTTTTATAATTTTTCTCTATAGTCGATAAGACAGAAATTGATATTTTAATTTCCAATCACTATCTTTAGCCGATTTCTCTAATATTAACAAATTTTCAAACACAAAAAGAATTTTAATTCTACAAAACAAATAATAGTTTTAAATAAAAAACACGCTTTTTATAGAAAACCAAACTAAATAATAGTAGATTAGAACAAATGATAGTTTAAAATAAAAAAAAAAAAGCTATTATAAATAAAGCAAACTAAAAAGTAGAAAATATATAATAGTTTAAAAAACTAAAAATCACGCTTTTTATAAAAAAATGAACTAAAAAAAATAGAAAATATGTTTTAATAAATTTAAATTAAGAATGGTGTTAAAAATTTCAATAAACATAAATTAAGAATAGTGTTAAAAATTGCAATAAATATAAATTAATAATAGTGTAAATAAATAAAAAATGTATTTTATTTAAAAAAAAGCGTGGGGTGCTTTTAAGATTATTAAATGATAATCAATCACTCTACTCATATCTATCGATAAAACATTTATAACTATTGACACCATGCACCCCACGCTTTTTTTTAAATAAAATACATTTTTTTTATTTACACTATTATTAATTTATATTTATTGAAATTATTAACACTATTCTTAATTTATGTTTATTGAAATTTTGAACATTATTCTTAATTTAAATTTATTAAAACTTAGTTTCAATTTTTTTAGTTCAGTTTTCTATAAAAAACGTGTTTTTTAGTTTTTTGAAACTATTATTTATTTTAGAAAAACATTCTTATTTATCGTTAATATAATGAGAATTACAATCTAGCGTAAGTATAAAAAATATCTAACTATATGTCGTAACTACTACTTGATTATTTAAAATTGCAGATTTTATAAAAGAAAAACCGCTAGCTATCCGACATTCTTTGAAGACAATTATATTATCGCATTATCGCCTATAGCGAAATCCTTATTCTGTATAACATATATTTTCATATTATTTCGTTTGCGTAACCGTGCCTGCGTCTAAAAATCCAAAAACAGTAGCAGTCATTGAGATGGGGTCATTTAGCAACCCCTGTCAACTTACCGGACGGCGAATAGCACCACAAACGATGCCAACTAAATAGACGTAAAATAGCCGGCATTAAGGCATTTTGTACCAAAAGATTACCACATAACATGAAATCATTAAATCGTACGAAATACAATAATGTATTATTTTGTGTTTCATTGTGCATGTAAGATTCAGTATATAAATAAAAACATAAACGGATAAACATAACCGATATTCTTTGAAGATAAGATTAATTTACTTACAAAATAATACATAAAATACTCCCTTTTTTGCAATAGATGAAAAGAAGGTTGCTTGAGACTTGTAACAAAAATGTTATATAGAAAATTTAGAAAAACAGTATTCGGTTATATAATGTAAACTATTTTTGAGTAGGTGCAGAGGTTTTCATTTTAATTATCTATACACAAAGTTGTTACTTAGACTAGATGATAATATGTTTGAAGAGAACCCTGTATCAAAGCTGATATCATTACAAAGACAAAACATTCGAGGAGCGATTCTCGGAATCATAACAGTAAAATATTGATATACGGAGCTGACAGGTCAGAAAGGCAATTATGAAATGATAAGCAACATATTCCAGTTATAACATGAAGCATGTTATAGTGATTCAATTTGCTAATTAGGACGCACGCTAACAAGACGTCGTCCGAGGTCATGGAACCGTGATAAAATTATCACTTTAAATAAAATTAACCTTACAGTATAACCAAAAAAAAACTGATATAATATAACTGTAAATTACGTGTGCTTTCAGTTTTAATATTTTTTTATATTTTATATATATATATATATATATATATATATATATATATATATATAAATATATAATGTAAAACAGAGGAATAGAGGTCAGAAATATATACAAAAATACAGGTTTCAAGTTCCTCAAATTTCATTAAAATAATTTTTATTTCTTGGCTATCCGGTAACATTACAATGCCCATACTTTTATTAATAGTAAAGTAGCAACTTATACTACGTACGTATAGTAGGTACCTACGTATATAGGCATGCGATGAATTTCTGTAAACGAACAGCTACAGTCAGCTTCATTTCTGGTATATTGTGAAAATACTAATAATTCTAGTATATTGAGAAAATAATATTTATGTATATGACTTCACACACACTTTATGCGGAGTCGAATGGATTTGTGCCCAACTGAGTCGCGACCACTTTGTATGTAGTGTCAGACCTGTCACACTGACTATTGGTTTGTCGCGTTTTGGAATCAGCAAGTGTAGTCAGTACAGGCCCTACAGGCTGGCAACAGTAGTGACCCCAATGAATCGAGAACCTCTGGATGATGGTTAGTAGTCGTTTTTGTATTATTAAGTTTGATTTTTTTATATATACTATTTATTTTTAGAATAATTGACTATTATTATTAATATGTATATAAAATTCTCGTGTCACAATGTTAGTTGCCATACTCCTCTGAAACGGCTTGACCGATTTTTATATGTATATTTGGTAGGTATGAGAATCGTTCGTAATCTATTTTTCATACCCTTAACTGATTAGGGTGGTCCACTCCAAACATGTTATTTTTATTTTGGGACAAAATCTTTTATTTTTATTTTTTTATGAGGTAACATTAAAAATACATACAACCGTAAATTTTCATTCTCCTTCTTTTATCCTCTCATTTTTTAATACAACCAAAGTATTCACTAGAAATAATTTATAAGACAGAACAACGTTTGTCGGGTCAGCTAGTAATTTTATATTATTAGACATTGTATTTTGTTGATGTTTGCATCAAACACAACACCGACACTTCGTCGTATTACGATAAAAAATGTATGTTTAGCAAATCATAAAAAAGTTTGGAAAACCGAAAAGTACATACCTCATAAATCATTCCTATAATTTTTATAAAAAAAAAAAAACAAGTCGTACCATTGACTTGTTCCATTAATTATTTATGATGTATTTTAATCATTATTATATATTTTTTAAGCAAGCATGATTTATGGCTTGCCACATAAAACTCCGTAGATAGTTTTAGCTAGAGAATGTCTATCATGTTGAGACAATAACCTCTTTATTATGAAATAACGTTCGACTCGGCTGTATGGTTTCGGTTTCTTTGCCTTTTCCTTAAAAAGAAAAAAAATAACAATACAAAAGACTTGTAAAATAATAAATACACAAATAAGGCGTGCCAAAAACCATTTTATTATCAAACTACGGGTACTAGGCTATTGATATGAAATAGGTAACTGGTTGATGTTATTCTAAAGATAATAAACGAAACCCAGTCTCGATACGTCAATTTATTCGGGAGTTATCGTGACCACCTCGTATAAAAAATCCGGACGTACACGAATATATTTTTTTACTGTTTTTTTTTTTTATATATGAGATAAATAATTTGAAGTGTTTTATTGAAATGTATCGTATAAATGCAAATTGGTTGTGGTAAAGGCAGTTTAAGAGCAAAAAATTGCTTGGTCTTGACGTGTCGAGAGTAGAGTATACAACTTCAGCCGCTTGCATAAGGTGTCTAAAACGTTTCATATAAAATGCAGACTGGTATAAGGCTACGAAATCTAAGTTATATTATGAATGGTTATATAAATATTAGGATATATATTCCTTAATAATTGACAAACAATAAGATATATACAAATGAAAATAGGTTAATTTTCATAACGATATATTTTTATTAAGCAGTGCTAGCAAAGCAAGTGTGTACCAACTAATAATATCATAATGGAAATGTATAACAATACAATCTAAATAAAAGTATTATGACACCGGAATATTCTCTGTAAGTAACATAATACTGATATGGAAAAAACGTAAGAATGCATAGCAATTACTTATGCGGTCTGTAGACGAATCCGAAGTCTGGATTATAAAACTGCAATTATGCATGCATAATTTGACCAGATATTGAAAGGCGTTAAATTTTAAAATTATTGAAATAATATTGATTTATTTTTAGGTTTCATAGATACCTGTATAACTATCCTGGGTCAAATATGTTTAACAAAATAAAATTAATAATCATTCAAATATTAATTGCATATAAAATTATAATCAGCGAGATTGATGTTACTTTAAAATATCGCCGCCCATAAAAATACTATTAATTCTTTCATAATATTTTGGTTTTTGTTATCGCTGATCTGCTTAAATAGTCCGGTCAATTTAGACATTCGAAGTTACATAAGGTCCCAACAAACTGAATTTCTGTGAAGTTGTTCAAAACATAATTATAAACAATGTCTAGATTATATAGATAAACAATCGCGAAAAACTCATTTTTTTGACCTTTGACCTTGAATTATTTTTTTTCCTTACAGGGGAATGATGGGGAACTTCTAGACATTGTTTATAATTATATTTTGAACAATTTCACTGAAATTCAGCTTGTTGGGACTTTATGTAACTTCGGTCTCATTTTTTGGTCTAAATTGACCGGACTAAAATAAATTAGATTTTTTTGCTTTGTATTACTACAATACCTTTAACTATGGTCAAGTTTATGTATATTATTGTAAAATACAATCTTTAAAACTATTAAACCTACTCTAAAAAATGGTTTCACGGTTAAAATCTATGGTATTGATGCCTATACGTTACTTTTTTTTTCTATCATAACTAGCAAACTTGATGAGCAGACGTTGCTCTGCAATGGAAAATCAAGGCTTTTAACGTAATTTTATTGACGAAATATGTATATTATATTAAAGACTTGTTGGAAGCAAGAAACAGTTTTTAAACATTTACGCCCTACCCAATCCTACTATAGCTAATAAGCGTTCAGTTGAACCCATATATACACTAAAAAAATCATCAATATCTATGAATATGAACACACGCGCATCGGAATTTTATATAAAAACCACCTTATACCGCTTATGTGAGTTTCATAAAATCCACAATAATCTTTGAAAAGTGTTCCATGAATTATAGGACTAGCATTTTACTATGTATTACCTCACCTTCCCTGTAACTGTTTTGGTCTATACGAGCTTTATAATTATATTAACAAGATGTTTATGTCTGTAAATGGTGTAAGTAATAACTTAGAAACCGCTCTGGCATCGAAAGAACTTTTTACTCACCGTCTTTTGTTATGAACAAGTGTGCGTGCAATACTAAATGGCCTTACCAAATGTTAAATGCCAATGTTGTCCGAGGTAATAATAACTTATTTTTTCTAGAATATAAGCTCGCACTCGTATGCAGTCGCTTCGATTTATAGTATCTTAATAAGTGAGTTAGCATGTGTTAACATAATTAATATAACGGTATTAGTACTTTTGTGAATAAAATAATGAAATTTCATCGACCGGCACAAATGGTACAATACACGTATTTAATATACAAACGAACGTAATGTATATAATATACATGAATAAATGAGAAACAGTATCGGAACGTGTAAAAAGGTAAAAATGTAAAATGTCACTATGAGGAAATTTTAACAAATTGTGTGAGGGTCGTATCGGGTGAGGGGTGATGTGATCGTGTTACTATAATATAATAATAAAAATAGCTAGTAACTGAGCCACTACTGGGCAATGGCCACTTCTCTAAAAGAGACCAGGCCAAAGAACATATTTTTGAAATGAAAACATACAACAGAAATTGTTTTCAGCGCGTATGTATTTCAACCGGTAATTAAATCTATATACACGCATAAAAGTATGTGACTATTATACATAAAATAATATTTTATCTCAATTAATTTTGTTATTGGATATGAATTAAACCGTAGCATATAATACAATATACGTTAATAACTGCCTTATTACATACCTACCAAGCGAAATCAGTATATGTATATCCACATATACATAAACCTAATACAAATAATAAGAAAAGTCAATTCATTCTGTCTGCGAAATATATTTTTTTAGATTTAAAAATTTAGACGTATTTCTAAATGATATCAAGAGGCTGTCGGTCCCGAACAGGCGTATTAGGGTATGGGGTGGGGAGAGGTTTGTTATGGCGGCGCGGCGCGGCGGCAGGAATCGCCCGGTGGCACGTGTAAGAGCGGCCTTGAGACAGCAGGTCGACGAACGCGCCACACAGCGCTGCGCTGCGCCGCGCCCGTCTGTTTTCGACACTGTCGCTTTTCGCCCTCTGCCATAGCCATAATACCATCAATAGACTTTTGTGGCATTTCTTCACAAAACGTATAATATTATTTTAGTAATTGATTCCTTATACACAACCTCTTATTCACACGCTCAATTAACATCATAAAATTATATTTCAGTGCACTATCACAATATTAGCATTGTGAATGATACATTTCGATTAAAATTTAAATAAGAACCTAGATAGCTTTTTTTAATATTACCATTTACAAAATATAGCCTCACCTCGTCCTTGCCTCGAACAAAAAATTCGTACTCCCACCTGCATGTTTGATTTACTCTCTCACTGTTATAATGGTATAATGCGTTATTCAAATTGCCTCTACATATACGAATAACATAACACGCCGTACATTGTGGCCTTGCGCTTTCGTAGCATACTTAGTTTAAAAAAAAACATAATTTATTGTTTCTCACTCGGACGTTTCGAAGATAAAAGTAATGAAGATACGATTTTAGTACTTGCAATTACTTATAGATTTATTAAAATACTTATAGATTTGAAACCAAGACGCTGCGTATCTAAAACATGTATAGGATGAGACGGCAATAACAAATTCTTCTTATCAGTACGAAAGAGGGCAGGAGTGAGGGAGGAACTGGGTCGCGAGGCCGTCGCCCGGGCCCGATTTCTGCCAGCGACCTACGAATGAGTCTACCCCTCAGCTTATAACTGTACTGTCAGAGTAATAAGTTAATATAATAACTGGCAAAAATTATACAATTCTATTATATGTTAGATAGGAATAGATAAAATAGTACATAGCGATGAACCTATACCATAAATTTTATACAGAATATTTTATACGCACAGTAGCGTTACTTCATCTATAGACCCCAAATATATTTCAGAAACATAGCGTGCTACAGAAACGAATAAATACAACTCAAAATTTTCAGTAAATATAATGTACCAATGCGTTATTTTTTAGGGATGAAAGAAAACATACTAAGAAAACAGTACGTTCAAGTACTTCGCTAGTATTGTTGAGTAGCTATATACACTAAAAACAATAAAACTTAAAAATGTTAGATGCTGTAACACACTGGACTAATGTGTCAATAGACCCTTTGCTATCACACAGGATAAAAGTTTAAAACATTAGTTACATCCGCATACAGTTTAACCGCCCTAAAAGGAGAGGTGGTAGCCATGACCTAGAACAATAATTGAAATCGCGAATCTGGCGTCACGTTTTCAGATTCCAAACATTATTTTTATTAAAATATAAGGTATAAATATAGAGAAATTAATGAATGTCAATATTAAATTCTTGTAAAAATCAAGTTGACAACGAAATATGTAAAGTCTAGAAAGAAAAAAGATAGGTTAACTTACGAGCAATATAAAACACAATTAAAGATATGAATTACAATGTAACTACATTGAAAATCACCTGTACCAACAATACAACTGTGACTGAGCCAAGTCCGTTTATTATTATTTTTTTAATTACATTCGCAGTTAAACTTTGCTGTAGAGGTATAAAATATTTAAATTTTAGTCTGTCTGCCTAGCCCCATCACTCAGAAATTACTACACAAACTTTGATAAAAAATATCAAGAGAAAACTAGTATTACAAATCAACATACATATAGGGACTACCGGAGTAAAAGTATTTTATCTCATAAAATCAAAGAATTCCTCGTACAGAAAATGGCATAAAAGCTAATATTTTATTATTATTAATCTACTTTTTCCTACCTTAAAACAATTGCTATACGTTTATAAAAATCTAAGATAGCAAAAGTTAAATTATACGACACATAATTCTATGCGAACGAAGTCCCGAGCACAGCTAAACTGTACAAATCTTATATAACTACTCTACACGAGCGAAAACGTAAATGGAAAGGGAGTTTTAATACAAATTTGGGATTCAAAATATTATGTATGAATATAAAACAAACTACATAGTACAGTTACCGTATGTAGACTTACATAGCATTTGTAATTATTTAAATTTTAAATGAATATTTTTTTTTTTTTACCGTAACTATAATGTCATTAAAAAGTTTTTATAACAAACTAGCTTTTACCTGCGACTTGGTTCGCGTTAATATCGATTTTGTCAAAAAAATCGGATGACTCAATAAAAAGTTTCATACAAAGTTTATCCCTCTCTTTACTCCACTTGTAATAAGTTTTTCGCGAGAAAAGTAGTCTATCACCATCTCTAGGTTCGCACTTATGTCTATACCAAAATTCATCCTAATCGATTAGGCGTGAAAGCGTAACAAACAAACTTACTTTCGCATTTATAATATTATTATGATTTCATATTGAATTGTCTTTAACTTTAATTTATTTTAGTAAAGCACTAAACATTCTTCCGAGCGTGTTCTATTATCTGTATCACGGCCAGACTTCTTAGAGCTAATCAACCCAATTCTCTCACAACCACTCACTCTAGAAACCGGTGCCATGGTAACCTCTATCACGACGCGAAGAAATAAATTCGCGATTTGATATATTTGCCGTAATAAGAAATTGATAAACTGTCTTTCGATCAATATTTCATTCTTCCTGCAACATCAGGTCTAACTATAAGGTAAAGCATTTTAGAAAACCGACGTAACAGTAACAAACCTACCAAAGATATTCTTCTCGTTTATAATTTAGTTTAGAGTTTATTATTTAGTTTTATTCATGTGTATATAACATGACCAAAAAAACAAATAGTTTCCAATTGATGTCACTCAACGGTTAACAAATTATTAAGGTCAATAAAGTAAGACTAAACAAGAAAAGTTTATTTCTCAAAATTCTAGAATGTCTAGAATTGGCTGTGCCTTAGATATAAGCTTAGATTCCCTTATCCAAAATACTAAAAAGAAACCGGAAACAAAGTATTAGTGAACCCTTACAAAAGTGTTTCGTAACGATAACTCACGTGATGAGAACACCATTGCAGTTTTACTTTGTTTCGAGATCAGAAAAACTACTTCCATCATAAACGGACAGTATCATCAATCCTTACTCTCTCTAAAATTCATAGCAAATTACTTAACGTTGACGCACATCGCGCTTAGCTAGAATACATATTTTATGGCACAAAATATACAAATCGACATGAAAGAGGCATCGCTATATGTAAACATCATTCATCAGTTACCTAATGTTGTAGATTTACGAATAGTTCACAAATTATGTAATGAACGCGAATTTAGGCAGTAGTCGCATAGTATAAACGTATTTAATTCAGACAGACATGTATTAAAAAGTTTTAATTAAAAAAATAACTTACTTTCACTGTTTTTCAATGTATTTCCTAAATAATAGGTTCTTCTTCTTCTTAGTCTTCTTTGATATTCTTGGCAACTCAATACTCTTTAGAAACTATTACAGCCATTTTCAAGTGATAAGATTTGGGCATGTTGGGCAGATGAAACTATCTTTATTAAGATGGCGGCTCTTTTTTTAGTTCTATTGGGAGTTATTATGGGAACTAATTTATCATGTCCCCAATGATTATTCATAATTCACTTCACTTATGCTCTTTCGCTACACTACATCACGTAAAATGTCGCCTAAATTATACAATACAGGGCTAAATGAGCAAGTATATAAATTAAAATTAAAATCACAAAATGACAGATCAAGATCCTGCCAAAAACTGCTAAATAATAGGTTGGGTAATAACGAAAAAAAATCACAGAGTAAATGCAAATACCATCTCACCCACCTAAAAGTTTATGAGAAAACTTATAAATTATATTAATAATTTATATTCTGTGGTAATATACATATACGTCGATTTTTATTTTATGTTTTTTGTAACATATTGTGATTTTTATTTTCATTCATATACTTAGTTAATTAGCCCTGTATTGTGCAATATAGGCGACATTTTACGTGATGTAGTGTAGCTACAGAGCATAAGTGAAATGAATTATAAATAATCATTCGGAACATGATATATTAGTTGCCACAAAAACTCCCAAGAGACGTTCAACAAAATAATCGCCATCTTGTTGAATATAGTTTCATCTGTCAAAAATGTACAAATCTTAACACTTCAAAATGGTAGTAATAGTCTCTAAAGAGGACTGAATTGCCAAAAATAAAAAAGAAGAAGATCGCATATTAAGTGTAGAGGTAATATTGTAGTCAGTGTGACATGCGCATGTGACTTGCAACGGCGCGCCGCACCACACCGCGTTGTGCACGACCGAAATAACCTGGGAAACACGACGAAAACAATCCAGACCGATCGTGCACCCTCACGTACGTGCAAAAATGATGGAAAAATATTCACTCATGTAACTCTTAGCATATGATTTAAGACACCCTCTACAACTTAACTTTTAGAACACTTCGTTCTAACCACACTAAATTGTACTAAGATTTTCCTGGTTTAAATAAAATTGAACTAATCTCTTCTCTATTTCGAAAATTTATTTTGTAGCAAGGTATAAAATACAAATAGATGGTGATTAGCGTACAGCTAATAATAGTATATGTGATGACTATGATGATGATGATGATGAACATTTATTCATTTTTTATTTTTATTTTTTTTAGTTGTATATAAAAAAAATCAGAACCAATCTAATTTATTACACGTGTGTGTATGTTTTTCCCGACGCGTCGCACGATGTGTAATTGTCATGGTACGGACGATTTCAACATTGTCAAAGTGACCAAACAAGTACGTTGCGTAGTAAAACGTAACGCTTTACAGTTGACGCTTGTATTAATTTAACTCATCAAATTTCCGTTCCGCGGGCCATATATGAAAAATCGATTCTTAAGGAGTGATTTAATTCCAAATACATTTTGTTCTGTATTTTTCCTATTACATCTGTAACGTAAGATCATCTTACTGTTATCTGCTTGAGGTCCTTTGTGAAATAGTTACTTTCATTATAATATATAACATGAGTGTGATGTATAAAATCAAGGACCTAATAATCATTATGATGTAATAAAGTCAAAGTCTCAATATTAGTACAAAGGAAAAAAACGAGTTACAATTTTAGTATATTTTCAAAACTAATTCAATGTGAGTATATTGAAGTAAAACTTCTTTAGGCACGCTTGACTTGGGAAGTAAGCTGGTGAATGCGTGACGAGAGCGTTACGAGAAGTGTGATCAGGTGAGGCGAACTGAAGTTGAGAAGGAGATATAAGTTAGTGAAGATAAAAAGAGAGAGAGAGAGTTACGATTCGTGTATTATTGTAGGGGAAAGAGAGAGAGGTGCGAACACACATTTTGTTTCTCTCTTTCTATCATAGCCACAGAAGAAGAAGCGCACCCGTTTTTTTAATATATTGACCCTATCTTTGACAATGATTTTTTCTTCAACCCTGTACACGTAAAAAAATATATTAAGAAATTACAGGTGGAGATGAAAAGTAAAACGATATTGAATTATAACCCCATCCACAAACCTATCCAGATCACTAAGTTAACTAATGAAAATCTATTATTGAAGGTCACATGCAAACATGTAATTATATCGTAATGTATATTATACATAGATATACATAAATTAAATGAGCGCGCGTGCAACCAGTGGTGGTTGGTTTTTTACTGCAAATACAACTCAAATTAAAATTTAAATATAATTAAAATTTAAATAGTTGCTTCCAAAACATATAACACCGTAGGTAATGTTTATTATTTATAATCAAATTTAACGTATTTGAAAGTATTATGTACGCTAATAATTTAACAATTAAATGTTGCGACATTGGATAAGATATTTTGGAATTTATGATATTATTTTTGCTATTTATATCATGCGATTATTATTAAAAGATAAATAAGATATAAAAAGGTTTGTTGTTACGTGACGCCCGGTAGATATAAAACATTTACTTTAATGTTTAAAAGTATAATTAATAGCAATAAATAAAAACCAATAAAGATAATATGGAGTAACATAGTAAAAGTATGTAGCTCACTCAGAGTAGCAACGACATACGTAGAAACAAGGATGTCGAGGAAGGTGACGTAAAGAGGGCATGACGTCATAAACAAACGGCATGCTGATTGCCGTGCCGGCATATGGGTTGACTTTACTGCTGCGGCATTCCAATAGAATTTTCGCATCAAATTATTTTAATTATCAAATTATTTAGAGCAGTTTAATCGGTTGCTTCCCAACTGTCGTCACGCTGAGTACTCTGAGTTTGAATCTCACATAGCACTTTAATCTGTGTCATCATTCTTAGTTTGAGCGACTTTGCACCCGTTAATTGTATATTTGCAAAATTCGCCACGATATAGCGCTTGAACCCCAGTGGGGTATTGACTTTTTACAAGACATATACAACAATACGTTATATAAATGTTGTCGAAATTCTAACTATATTCTATTTAGATACATAGGTAATATCTACCACTAATACGATTAATATAATTTTGTAGTAATGAGAATTACTAGTATTTCCCGACCAACATCGTGGGCAGAGTACGTCGTTCGTGGCTCGCATCGTTACATACGTACACTATGAACAACTATGTTGGTGCTGCGGTGGTACCGCCGCGCCGGGGGCGTCCGGCCCGACCGCGGGCAGCCCGGTACCCCGCCCGACACATACCCCGTCTCTACGAGTCCAACAAAATCGATACTGCATCATATTCAACTCGGAAGTTAATTGTAAAAAATATTATTCACATTTGTTCACACTGTAAGTGCAGGTGTACAATCTTATTATAAGTCGTATTAAAATATTGTATATTCCGAACTCTCTTCATTTTACAAAACTAACAAAAGAATTGTTTAATGCAACGCATAAAACATAAAACTCAGTAGTGTATAAAAATTGTGGCACAAAAATGGGTTTCTGAAATCGCATAACCACAACCAAAATACCACGAAGTTTATGAAAATAGACACAAACGGTACTTTGTAAATTAAAAATAGTTCACTTTAATTTCAAATTCATTTTCATTAAATTATTATAGAAAAACATTTTTTTTATAAAGGCGTTATAATAATATTCTATACTTATGAAACAACACGATAAAGATAAACCAATTCATACAGTGTAATTTTCATTTAGGTGTCAACAGAAGGTAAGATAACTTTATATGTGGAAAGCTCTAGAAAGTATTAAAAAACCGATTATAATTTTCCAAATAACGTAAAAATGTATATATAATAAAAGAGGTTTAGGTGTAAGGTTCGACTGCGGTCGCTTCGTTGCTGCACTTATATCTGCCACAAAATACAAACACATAACCATCTCCTTTGTTGCGATCGAAGTCATAGTTTGCGGCTATTAATAAAGTATGGTACACAAAATTGTGAATGGTATAATATGATACATAGTTTATTATTCAAATGAATTAAATATGACATGATATAAAAAAAAACACTTTTCACGAGGATGCTGGTACACGCTCTTTTAGGATTTTTTGTAAAATAGCAAACACAACTCGATCACCTAGTTATCTATCTATATAAATAAAATGACAGAGCTTTGCCGTTCTCCGCGCATCACGCAAAAAGTACAGGATAGAATTTAATCATTTTTAAAGTTTTACTAGTTAGATCTTTGACTCTTGTCACAATATCTTAATAAATAATAAGTTTAGTTTTAAGAAACTACGAATTTTATAAATAACAGAAAAATATCATACAAAGGTATGTAGTCTCTAGCTTTTACCCGAGGCTTTGCTCATGTTAATAATTATTTTATCAATCAATTCTGAATCCGGTACCCGCTATTTTAAAAAGATTATATCAAAGGAGACTGGTATAAGAACATTTTTTGTGCTCGTGGTCATAGTACTTTGGTGATAATACACATAAACTATAGATATATGCTGTCGCGGAATTTTTGTAGGACTATTTAACATTTCCATTATACATTATATACGTGTAACTCTAACGGATTTGCAAGATATTAAAAAATAATCAAAAGTTATCCATAAATTGACAGCTTTCCTGTCGCAATTTTACAGAAAAGTTTTTACTTTTCTACACAATGATTAGGCCATAAACATTACTTATTAACATTGTCATTATTCACTTGAAAATCTAATTTGAAAATGTCAACATTATCAGGTGTACACAAGATGAACACATATGGCAGTTGGATCTGTAGACTTCTTAAGTTTTGATTTTACGTTGTTCCCTCTTTCCTCAATATCTTTCTCCGTCTTGTCTTCTTCTTTCTTCTAAATATGCTTACTTCATCTTAGCAGGTTTACGACGTATACTCAGCTTTTTTTGTTCTAGCCTAAGTTTCTTAATGTTTAGCTCGTAAACCTGATACCTAGTTCTACTTTCCACTGGCATCGTAACGATCACATGGTACTGTAATACATAACATACAATATAGTTTTGAGCATATAAGCTGCTTGCAGTAAGTATAGGTTGCGTTGCTAGCGGTACATAGAAATCGAATGCGGGACGCTGTCGATCAAAGTTAGGGTTAGTCATCGGCAAACCTGCTTTTAATTACATATTCGAATTGAAAACCTCCAATTACAATAAAAGCTAATTACATTTTGCAACCAGTCACTTAATATTTTAAAGAGTTTATTTACCAACAAACACGCTGTACAGCAAAGATCGATGGATCTTATGGTGATACTTGACCAGAATCTTGTGTAACTCCTTAAATCAATATTCACAATATAACAAATGACTTATGGAGAAAACAGTACTGCCAACAAGAGAAAAAAATATATATTGTAGGCGTTCAATTGTTTTAAAATATTGTTGATTTACGTATCAAATTTGATATGATAAATATAAGAACAACACGTTTAATTGTTTTTTTTTATTGATGAATAATGATTGTTTTAAGAATATATATTTAAAAACTTTTGTAATTTTTAATTTATTTATTTAAATTTCGTAATTTTTAATGTATTTTAATTTAAGGAAGATACTAATAGATTCGCAAATATTTTAAAACTCTGTCAAACGGAGGTGCATCGTGTCCAAACAGTCTACAGAAGGTGACATTTTCACACAAAATAGTTCGTTACGACTTCATTTCATTTCATTTTATTTATTTTATTTTTAACTGATAAACCCAACCTATCAGACCATTCTCTCAAGAAATCCAAATCTCAATTAAATCTCTATTACATTATAGATCGCTGTTGATAAATTTTCAACTTCAGCCTGCATGTATAACTGGTTGAAGAGTTAAAAAGTTTTTAAAAATAAAGAAAAAAGAAGAGGGGAGATTATGACTCCCTAAAGAACACCAGCATCTAACCTGTACCAATCAGATATAGACCGATCGACGTGAACTAGGTGTTGTCATCCCTGAATATAAGAGGCGAACCAACCCTGTGCCTCAGCATAGATTTTAAAGTGGGACAGAATAGGCAGAAGAATAAAATAGCAGACAGCATTACAAAAGTCTATAAAGACCAACACGGTAATCATTTTATTTACAACTCATGTCCTATTATCGCCAGTCACTTTAAGTAAGGCTGAAACAGTGCTATGCCCGGACCTAAAGCCTGACTGTAATGGACTCAGCATATTATAAGCATGTACAAAAGAAGATAGTTGCTTGTGCACACATGCTTCGAGCACTTTAGAAAGGAAAGGAAGAATAGATATGAGTCGGAACTGACTCGGAAGTAATCTTTTTAACGGGTGCATGAGTGTCATACACCTTGGTGATAAGATTCTTCTTCTTATAAAAAAGACTTCCATTTGTGCAAAACAACGCTTTTTTTTTTGACCTGATATACGTCGTTCGTTAGCCGTAAGGGTTTTTATAGCTTCACCGAACTTTTTGGGGTCAATGCTGAGGGCATTGCTGATGGCTTGGGCTACTGCCGGAAAACGAGCAAAGATTCGCGATCCTAACTAACCAACAGGTCCTAACTTACTAAGTTTAATGGTCCTAACAATGACATCGGACCAGCCGCGGAATGGACGTGAGAACTGTGTACTTAATGTATGGGTGTGCACGAATGGTATGCAGTGTGATGATGTACTCTCAGTGATGTATAGTGTTACTGTATCGCGTGAGCAGAGTCGTTTGAGGGCTCGATCCTAGGCTCAAGCGTCTGCGCAGGGAGGCCGCGTCGGGTGTGCGGAAGCGAAATTAACTGCTCGATCTCGGTGACGAGGGCGACGGTTACGCGGGCGTGTGTGCGGACACGTGCGATTGGTGGAGACGGCAAGGAGGAGCGTGTTCAATCTTGTTATTTTGTCGACGGGATCGGTGAAGCAGTTACGTGGGCGGCGCGCGAAGGTCTTTAATATATGCATATACGGACGGTAGATCCATGTCTTTATGTAAATCTACATTAGGGACATGGAGTGGCGCAAAACAACGCATGTGTAGTACTTTTGAAAGAAGTTTGAGTGGCTTAAGGATATATGAAATGAAAATAAGGTCAGGTGCTGGGTGTTGACCACGATAGAAAACTAGTGAAGGATTAGAAGTGAGGATGATATCAAGCCAGGTGTCATCCCCGGTAACATTATGGTCAGTAGCTTGAAGGGGTAAGATATAAAGATTAACAGATTCAATGATGTGGAGAAGTTTAAGAGTACGCGGAGAACGGTGAGAAAGAAGGTCAGTATTAAAGTTGTCCATAATTATGTGATGTGCATAATCGGACCCCAAAGTTGCTAAAGCTAAATCAAGTTCACTAAAGTAATCTATGGAAGAGGGGACAATAAACGACACCAATTATGGTTTTGACTCCTTTGACACAAACGTCAAGAAAAAGAAACTCTGCTAATGCTGCGTAGGTAGAAGTATATGAGGTAACAATTGTATAAGAAAAATCGCTACGGAAGTATATGGCAACACCACCACCCCTTCTGTCAACACGGTAATTTCGAATAAGGACTAAACTTGGGAGAGGATATGTAGTAGAAAGTTAAATAAAATTATAAATATAAATAGTAGAATTTTATTCGCAAAGTCTAAGAAACTTTAGAACCTAAATCGGCCAAAACGTAACCATGAATTTAAAAAATGTCTGCACGGTAAAATAATGAATGTCTACAGTATATATAACCTGAACACTTTTTTTACGTTTTGTGTTTGACCCTACAGTATCCTAATGTTTAGTAATATTATAAATGTGAAAGTGAGTTTGTTTGTTTGTTACGGTTCCACGCCTAAACCGCTGAATCTATTTGTGATGAATTTTGGTAGAGAGATAGATGGGACCTTGGAAACGGTGATACACTACTTTTTCTCGCGAAAAACTTATTGGAAGTGGAGTATAGAGAGGAATAAACTTTGTATGGAACTTTTTATCGCGTCATCCGATTTAGCAAAATCAATATTAACGCAAGCGAAACCGCGGGTTAAAGCTAGTACTATATAAATCTGTAGGGTCTGTGTGTATTTTTTTTTTTGCCAAGTTTTGTGATACATATTCCTTTTAGGACTCACTGATGCAAGTTCTACGATTTATTATAGTTATCTGTCTACTCGTATTTATGTTTTTATGACTGTATGTTGATGCTCCTCTCGGGTCATCCGATCACTGTATCACCTAGAGCGCCGAGCTTCATACACGCTCTTTACGACCGCGTTTCACCTGCAGCCGCCGTGCTTGGCACTACAGGTCAGCAGATAGATGATCCAGACGTTAGTGCGTTGGTGTAGTGCCATAGGGTATGGAACTTTTCATTCCAAACTCAGTGGCACCCATCGGAGGCAAGTTTCAGCCGTGGTTTGGATGCACATGGAAACTGCAGAGTCAGAAAAAGAAGATGAAGCGTAAGTGCTACAACACTTGGCCTAGACCATCCATGTCTCAGGATGTAAAGATCAGCGCTGCAAAGAAGGAGTATAATTTTGCCTACAGGATCTTCAAAAAAGCCGTTGCTACGTTAAAGTCGAAGTATATTGGAAGTATTGACGAAAAACTAGTTCGCCTCCCATCTGGAACTCTTGCGTTCTGGTCTCTTGCTAAGCTTAATTCCGGAGATCCGGCTTTTACAAAAGTTAATCCGCATCGCTCTGCCCTAGACAAATAAGTATAGCCCTAGATATATAAGTCCGATGAGCCTGACGGGATACCTCTAATTGTGCTCAGAACATGTGCTCCAGAGTTGACACCGATGCTGACGCGTCTTTCCGGCTTATTCCAATGGCGTTGTCCCAAAAGGCCTTAGTGCACCCGATACATAAGAAAGGCGGCCACTCTGATCCGTCGAACTATAGGCCGATTGATATCACTTTCTTGTCTTCGAAGATAATGGAATCCATTATCAGCCACCAACTTCTGAGATACCTAGACGATCACCAACTGATCAGTGATCGGCAGTACGGTTCCCGTCGATTTCGATCTGCTGGTGATTGTCTAGTCTACCTGACACATCGTTAGGTGGAGGCATTCGAAAGTTTGCTGTTAACTTAGTCGTTAGTTTGGACCTAGCTAAAGCCTTTGATCGTGTCTGGAACAAAGCGCTACTCTCGAAGCTGTCTTCATACGGACTTCCTAAAAAACTGTGAAAATGGGAGACCAGTTTTCTCACGGAGCAGAACATTAAGGTCGTTGTCAACGGTTCATGCTCGGACCCCAAGCCAGAAAATGGTAGTGTCCCATAAGGCTGTGTTCTATCTTCCACCCTGTTTCTTCTATATATCAATGACATGCTGCAAACTAATAACAGTATTCATTGTTATGCAGATGATAGCAGCGGGGACGCAATTTACACCGGCCGTACCAAATATTCTCGGGAACACGTCAATGAATTCCGGATGAAACTTGTGTCTAAACTCAAGACTTTATTGGAGTAAGTCTGTGAATAGAGTACACTAAACTTAGTCCAACTTAACTCTAAGAAAACGCAAGTTTGCGCGTTTACCGTTAAAAAAATCCCTTTGTCGCGTTTCTTCGGTTCAAAAGCGCTACCTTATGAACCTGGCCCAGTATCGGAATTATTGGAGCTGACATTTTGAGTGTCGTTCAATTTCGTGGTCATCTAAAGGATAAGGCCAAATTGGCCTCAAAAAAGCTCGGTGTGCTCTAATGAGCAAGTCACTATTTCACGCCGAACCATTATGTTTAACTCTACATAGCTTAGGGCCGGCCTCATAGGAAATACTGTTCTCATCTATGGGCAGGAGTACCAGCTTCTTCCATTCGACCACATACAATGGAGAGCGTCTCGAATTGTCAATATCCATGTTCTTGCTATCAACTTGATCTTGACTTGACTTGATCCACTTAAATATAAAAAGTTTTAAATTTGTCATTAAGCACCTACAGACGTATTTTCATAGCTCCGATTAAATGCCTGGCCCACTACGTTTAGCGGATTACCACATCACTACTTAGCATAAGATGAATATGTGGTCAAACATTAAATCTATAAAAAGTTAATGATAAACAGTGTGTGCGTTTCAGCTCTGACGCACGATTGGAGTTTACTCTTTAGGTACGACTCTCAAAATGTACAGTTTGCAAAGTATGTTGCGCAGGAAAAAATAACAACAACCCCTTTAAGTTTAAGCTTGTATTTATTTCACTCGTAATAAAATTTCCATACTTGGAGCCTTATATAACGCGTATATTAACCACAGTCATTCGATTTATTATTGAGTGGGCTACTAGGTGCTTACAGCGTTTGCCAATAAAAGGTCTTAGCAGATTATTTTGTTTTATGAAGTTGGTCAAAGTATATACATTATATTGCATATTTTATTGTTATTTGGAGTTCCGCCCATCTATACTAATACTAATCTATACTAATAATATAAAGAGGAAAGATATGTATTTTTGTTTATAACGAATAAACTCAAGAAATACAGAACCGATTTCAATATTTGTTTCACTATTAGAATGTTACATTAGCCCTGATTAACATAGGCTACATAACATTTTTTTTAATGAAAATGACTATTTAAAATTTTAGTTGCACGCGAAAGGAGTAGTCGATACATCTAGTAATCTATACTAATATTATAAAAAGGTAAAGTTTGTGAGTTTATGAGGTTGTAGGAGGTAATGTCTGGATAAACTAAACTGACTTTGAAAATTCTTTTGCCAATAGAATTTAATTTATTTGATCCCTTCTGGCTTACCTCCTCACGACCTTATGTTAAATGTTGGCATTGCTATTAAGAAATTTGAACTCACCTGAAATGTGTTATGGCACAAAGCTGCTTATAAAAGTGTCGCGGGAGAATATAATCGTGGCGACTATTCTCACGGAGGTAGCAGTGGGATAAACTGGCTTATATTGCGTGGACACCCATGATTCCGACGAATTTACCCATACCGTTCAAAAGCCTACAGTATCCCATCAAGATCTATTTTGCCCTCTCTATTAATAAGTCCCAAGGTCAAACATTCTCTCTGGTGGGCATTGACGAGGAAGCAGTGTTTTTCCCATGGGCAGTTATATGTTGGCTTATCTCGGGTTGGAACTCCTTAAAATTAATATATTTTGGTCCCAAATAATAAGTTTACATCTAATATAGTATACAGAGAAGTTTTGAACAATTAAAATAAACATAATTTATTCAATCAAAATGATTTCATTCACTTATTTGAAACCTGGTAAAACAGCTAAGTTGACATGCAAATAAATACATACATATGCAGTAAAAATATAACCCTCATTTTGGTAGTCAGGAAATAAATCAATCATAGCACTCAGTACTAACCGAACCACACTCACAATTTCATCACAAATAAAAATGTTTACCGCCCAACGAAGTGAGCATGGGTCAGCTAGTAATATTATAAAGAGGAAAGATTTGTATTTTTGTTTGTAACAAATAAACTCAAGAGCTACTAGACCGATTTCAAAAATTCTTTTACCATTAAAATTCTACATTCGCCCCGAGTAACATAGGCTATACAACATCTTTTTATGAAAATTAAAATAAAATTTTAGTTTCACGCGAACGGAGTCGCAGATACAGCTAGTAAGTAATAAAATGAGTCGATTAATTATTATATCAATTGCAAAATGGAAAAACGAGAAGCGCATTTTACATATATTTTGTTGTATCATTTGAAAAGGCAGGAACACACCATAATGTTCCATACGATAACATATCCCAACCATGGTTTTTTGGAGTGATAAAAGATGCGTGGTTTACGTTGCTGGAAAACAAAACAGTTACGATTTGCCAATTCAGTCCCTTTTTTTCTTTATGATTATAAGCCACGATCTGTTCTGTTAAAAATTCTTATAAATTATTCACCTTTCGTTGCCAGTAATGAGTTGTTTCAGAAATGGACCAATTTCGTTGCGTTTCACAAAAGAATCGCAGCTGTTAATACAATGTGCCCAACGAATTTTCTTAAGATGGCAAAGGATTCATAAACCACATTTTTTGACATAGCCAAGTTGTTTTCAATTTTTTATTTATGCATCGAGCTTCTCCGAAATCTCATATGTAGTGCTGTAATGATGTGAATCTATAAAAACCTTGATATACGTCTCATTAGCTCCAACTCAAATGCCAACTTGCTGTGCATTTTTCAGAAATAAATCACCACAACAAAATTTATCTAATCAATTTTGACAGTACTTTTCATTGAAGGCCTCACACTCATATATGGAATACTATTTCTTGCATGATTACGGTGTGTCGGATCGTGGACCATATAATCCAAAATTTAGCCTTCAAATAAGCATTATTTTATTCCATGCAAAACTTCATGTATGGTAAAAAGATTGATAACGCTGAACAGGTATAAATTCATAATTTAGTTTTTTACTGGCAAAAAAATGTTTACTTTAATTTAAAGATTATATTATTTATATTCATTCATTCATTCTGCACGTTCTAAATAAAAATAGTGACAATAAGCAAATAGGCTTTAAGCGATGATGATTCAGTTGGTTGCGTGTACGAACGCCGCGTCAATGATAGTGAGCTTTAAGTGAAGGAAAACATCGTGATATAACTATAGCATGGTGGTTAGACTTTCTCTAATACCCATCTGGCTAGCTACCAGCCTGAAATTGCAAATCTACCACTAAGTACCTATAACTGTGTACCGGCAGTTGCATTTGAGAGTCAGTCTCTCAGTCAGATGACTGATGAGATCTTCTGAGTATCTAACGAAAATATACTTCTTAGTTTTGCGATTCAACTTCTCTAAGCATCTGGAATTTTAACCATTGCACGGCAACCAACGACTTTAAGATGAGACGAGTTTGTGGTCAATCAAACTGCACTAGCGGGTGCGGGGGCGGGCGCTCGAGTCTTAGCATCTACGTATTCACTCATTGCACATGTGTTTGGTAATTCTCAAACTTTGGTACGTATTTAGAAGACATGGATGAATATTTGCTTTTATTAATGGAAAATTCATACTTGAAATGGAAATTGCAATATATGAAGTTTGGCACACATGATTTAAAAAAAGTAAGAGAAGAGTTTGGATAATTGTATGTATTATACGCTGATTTACGGACGTATCCCGATAAATTCTTTGAATACACGAGAATGTCATTACACACTTTTGACTACATATTAAATAAGATCTCACCATGTTTAGTCAAGATTGACACCAATTTTAGAAATAGTATAAAACCTGAAGGGAAAATGCTTATAACAATAACGTAAGTGCATGTTTCCATATGGAAACAATATTTATTTTAATCACTAATATTCATAATGATCTCTTAGGTTTACGCGAATATTATTCATTGAAATAAAACTAATTTAAACGGATTTTATCGCGGTTATTTATTAAATTTTAAATCCGTTAGATAAAATAGATAAAATCCGTTTAAATTAGTTTTATTTCACTAATATTCATTTATTGAATCTTAATTAAAATCTATAAATCAGTCGAAAAATTACGTTTATGGAGTAGTTAATTAATTACTGTCTATCCATGTTGTGAAAAGGGTTGAAATCCACGTTGCCTCGGATATTATAGAAATATGAATCATATCGTCTTGTACTTCATTTTTTCAGTCTCTTCCATTAATTATTGCATCATTTTGTTCTTTACTCGCAGTTTTTGTATTGGTGGAAATGCTTTCATTTGTGTAATGAGACTTTTAAAAAACATAATAATCTTCACATTTCTCTTCACCATCATTTGAAGTAACTCAATTTTTTTCATTTTCGAGTTCAATAAAGTGTTCTCTGTAATCAGAAGCACACACTTTTTGCTTCCTCAACTGTATCAGTGACATCAGTTATTACACTAGAGTTATCTGTATCGGCATGGCCTTGTGAAATTTCGTGTGTTACTCCATCCAAATTTCCGGAAGATTGTTCAGCAGTTAAATCATCTTTAATAAATAACATTTGTTGAAAATAGGGCCAAGTGGAGTGGAGCGTGGCGATGGAAACTTCTTTAGTTCTTTACGGAAATGGTCCCTTAAATTTTTCATTTTTTTCGCAGCTGTTTATTTGAAAATAATTTGTGTTTAATACTTTGTTACAGATTTTTGTCTACTGGCATGTCTTTTACAGCATTGTCACACAGTTTTAGAATGTGTGTAAGTACCATTTGAACTTTAGTCCATGAGACGTGTATGGCAATATGGAATGAGTAAGTAGGTATTCAAATGTCTCCTCCTACGGAACTACAATTAAAAATGGTAGCGGAAGATTATTATAGACTTTGAAATTTTCCTAATTGCATAGGCAGTCTAGATGAAAAGCACTGTCGAATTAAAAAAAAATAGTGGATCATTTGATTTTAATTATAAATTTTTTATTCGATAGTACTTCAAGGAGTAGCCGGTGTAATCGAAATTTAGTACAATTGAAGTGGTTGGACGAGGAAAATAAAGCGATGGTGGTACTTTTCATACTTCTGCTTTGCGACATTTAATAGAGGAAAATAAATTTAACATTCCAAAACCAGAAAAGTTACCACATTCTAAGATAGTTGCTCCTTACGTACCATTGAAAAATTATTGGTCAAGACCCTTTCCACTTAGCACATTGAACATGCAAAGAAGAGAATTTAACAGAAGATTATCTACAGCGCGGCAAACAATTGAATGTGCTTACGGTATTCTAAACACGAAATGGAGGGTATTACAAAAATCTATTAAACGTAGTCGAGAGAACGCTAGCTTGATTATTAAAATAACATGTTTATTACATAATATTATACTAGACTTAGATGGTGACGCTGATATAGATTGTCAAACCTGGGCTACAGCCGAAATGAACCATAATAACATGCAAAATGTAATGCGTAACTCGGATAGAAATCCTACAAGACAAGCAAATATAATTCGTGACAAGTTTCTGAATTACTTTTGAGAACATAACTATTAATTTTCCAGTTTAAACATTTTTCATGTTGGTAGGTAGATTAATTTGTTGTTTGTTAGTCCCTACCTACACATTAAATTAGGACGTGCATATCTACCTACTCTAAAGTTATAGGTAGTTACAATCTGTAATTTTAACAATTATATGAAAATAAACTAACCGTTACTTCCAGAAAAAAAAAAAAAAATTCCCATAATTTATTTATGGCTGCCCTATTTAAATGTTGCAGATGTTTGCTTTGCCAAATAGCAGTGCGGTGTTGTACTACAGATATAAATTCTTCCGTATTGGACTGTCCTACTGGAGTAGGCCTTTAGTCAAAATATTAATTGAGGAAGCAATGAAATCGGTGGAGTGGATTGAAGAGCTTGTTGCGATCTAATGTGTTTGAAGGACGTCGTGTATGCTTTGCTAGCAATCGTTAAACTAGCAGTTGTTAAGAAATGAAAATGCTAAATAACAATAGTAAAAAAAGAGGCCAAAACCCACTGGTAGAGCCGCAAGTTGGTCCCTTACAGAATCATGTACTTAACGTGTGGGTGTGCACGGGAGGTATGCAGTGTGATGATGTGCTCACAGTGTCGTAGAGTGTCAATGTAACGTTCGAGCAAAGTCGCTTGAGGGCTCCATACCGGAGAATCGAACCTAGGCTCGAGCGTCTGCGGAGGCAGGCCGCGGCAGGTGTGCGGGAGTGAAATTAACCGTTAGACCTTGACGGCGAGACCTGCGGTTACGCGAGAGTATACGCGGTCACGAACGATTTGAAGAGACGGTAGGGAGGAGCGCGTTTTTTCTCGTTATTACGTCAACAAGGTCGGTGAAGCAGCGGCCTACGCGCAAAACCTTCCGCGCGAGGGTTTGCGACGTAGTTAACGGTGAATTCTATATAGAGGATAGGGTGGATTTCAGCCTTGTCGAAGAAGGTATTGGTTAGATCTTTTATGTAAGCGTATATGGAGAGAAGATTCATATTTTTGTGAAGAGCTACGTTGCGTGCGTAGGGCGGGGCTAGAACGGTCGACCGTATGAATTTGTTCTGGAATCTTTGGAATTTTTCCAGGGTCGAGCGTGGGGCGTGAGCGGAGATGGGACAACTGTAGGTTAGTATGGGACGGAGACATACTTTGTAAATTGTGAGCTTGTATCTGAGGGAAATTTGGCTCTTATGAGAGGTGAGGTTACGTAGCATAGCTGATGCCATATTGGCCTTTTTGCGTACGTAGTTTATATGTTTGTTGAAATTGAGGTGTTTGTCTAAAACTACCCATAGATATTTAGTCTCGGTGGCCCAGGGAATATTGACACCGAATAGGTGTATCGTCTCCGGGATATACTTGAAATTTTGGGGGTCGAACATGATGGCTACGTTTTTCTACTAGTTGAGTCCTATGCGCTATTTGAGACACCAGGACCCGTATACGAAGACAGCTTTGTGGATGCGGTGATAGAGACGAGTCCTATGTATATCCGAGCTGTAGATAAGAGTGTCATCGGCATAGAGGCCTGATTGCGCGTCGGTGAAATATGGAATATCACTGACGAAAAGGTTGAATAGGCAGGGTTCTATGATGAAGCCTTGGGGTACACCCGTCCTGATGAGGTAAGGTGATGAGAGAGCACCTTCTACTTTATAGCCAAAGGAGCGGTTAGATAAGTAGTTGATGATGAGATGAAAAAGTCTGGCAGGGACTTCGAAAAGGTTCAGTTTGTAAATCATGCCTACCTGCCAAACCTTATCAAAGACGGCGAGAGTGTGCTTGGGAAGGCGTAGCTCCGTGAAGTTGGAGAGAATGTGCTCCGTGAGATGGAGCACTTGGTGGGTAAATGAGTGCTTCGGACGAAAGCCGAATTAATCGGGTGGTAGAATGTGTTTATCTGTGATAACAGATTGGAGTCGGTTTAGAAGGAGCCGCTTGTAGATTTTTCCTACTGTGTTGAGGAGGCTTTCGGAGAGGGTGGCTTTTTTACCAGGTTTTCAGATGCCTATTACTATGGCCTTTTTCCAGGCAGGTGAAAAATGACAATGGATTATAGCAGCATTGAAGATGCAGACCAGAAGAGCTACGACTTTATCGGGAAGAAATTTGAGGACTTCATTACTGATTCCGTCGGGACCGGGAGCTTTCCTGGGCTTAAGGCCTTTAATAATCACGCGGACTTCGGCAATAGTGACTGGGTTTAGTGATACTGAAGTAGGGGTCTCCCTTATTGTTTGTGTTGAATGGTTGACGTTCTTCTTTGTGATCAGTCTTCGAATGTCGTCTGGGAGTATAAAGCGGCGATCATTCGCAGCTTTCACCTCTTTCGAGGTTTCCTCGATGACATTCTGGAGGTGACCGACCAAGGAGCCGACCGCCAGATCGGCATCGTCCATGTACGACTTCGATATGTCTTATCTAGAGGGCGACCCCTTTTAGGATGGCAATGTCTAACCCTGAAGGACGGCAACTGGTTTGAAAATGGGTTAGCTCTGAGGGAACATTCATGCCGAAGGTAAGCGCGTACTCCAGGCGGAATAATTCTCTACTGTTATCGGTGGTACGCGGGTTGTTATAGTAGATATGCCCGGAGTTAAGGTCGTCGCGTTAAAAAAGAATAAAAAAAGGCCCCGGGGTCTAACTCTATTCTCCATTGCGAATACTATTTACGGCGAAGCTCGGACGAGGTTTTGCACGGCGCGTGCGAGATCAGGGTAGGCGGCGAAGGCCTTTAGATGGTCTATAGCGCTGGCAGAGCAAGCCATCTGGTCGAAGGCGATTATGTCGTCTACCGAGAAGTTGTTTAAGAGACCTGCGATCCAATTTAGGCCTTGGAATTCTAGTGACGGCGCGTTGGAAGTCGCGGGTATAACCTTAGGGGGTTGTGGTTTAGGGGGCCATGCGGCAGACGGGGCTTGAGAGAAGGAAGGACTTGCGCGAGTCCTGACAGGCTCAGGAAAGCCTTGATGGACATTAGTGGAGGCGGTGCAGGACGTGCTAACGTGGTGTACACTGAAGGCGCATGTTGGGGGGCGCCCGTGCTAGTTCGACTCGTGCGTGGGGCACGATCACACCCACGATAGTTCACGGGGTGCCCGGTCTTACCACATAAGACTCAGCTCGGTGGAGTTGAAGAGTCGCTGGTACGAGAGCACTCCTTAGTGGAGTAGTTCTCTAAAAATTTGACGCAATGCAGGTTGATATAACAATTGCGATCGGATTGGCCGTAAGTTTGATAATTATGGTATTGGGTGAGGGTATGCCTCTAATGCGGGAGTTCTACAATTATACCAGAGGCCATAGACGGATTGGAAGGAAAAAAAATTTTTTCCCTTCCTTGGATCGGTCCAAAGTGACAAGGACTAGGTCGTATTGTTTTTTTCTTATATTATGGTACATCCGATGTATCTCGTGGACTGGAAAGTTTTGCTCCTTAAGGGAGGCTAGGAGTAGCCCCTCGGAACGCAACTAAGAACGACACGCAGAAGGCGCTCTTCTTCAGTTGTGTAGATGTAGAACTGGTGCTTTCCTTCACGAAGGAAAGCCGTTAAATTCTTGTAATCCGAAATAGTCGTGACTGTAACCTGTACCCCTGAAGGGGTGCTGGTGGCCCTAGTGTATGCGATTTTCCTACAGTTGAGCTGGACCGAGATGCTCACCCAAGAGGCCTTATCGGAGATCGTAACGGGGGGCGGTTGGCGTACCACTTACTCAGTCGAGGTACCAAATGTAGGAGGTCGGGTCACTGGGGTAGTAGCGTTTGCGGATGCAGTGCTTTTGTGGCAGCAGTTTCAACTGTTGAGGTTGATAACACACTCTTGTTCTTGGCCCTGGTTACTACTGTAAAGCCGGCTTCAGGATTGGTTTGAGCCTCCAAATCGAGGTCCCTCATTTGAGCCTCCTTTTCAGGGGTGGGGTCGGGGGGTAATGGCGAGAAAGAGTTCGCCGTGGGTATTGGGTGCGGTGCGTACGTATTTCTTCCTCGAAAGGGCGAGGCGCAGGCGTGGGGTCGGGGGTCGCTGAAGGCGACTGTGTAAGTGTTTTGTCAACAGCTGGCGTCTGCGAGTGAATTAATACAGGAGAGCGGGATCAGAAGCGTGAGTGTGGTGGGAGTGGTGGAGATGCCAGGCGACGCGCCGGCACTGTCACTGCGGCGGGTGGGGCGCGGAAGTGTTGAATCGGTTGGAAGGCGAGGAACGCTTTGAGCAAGTCCGGTTGCTCTCTACCTATGAAGGCACGTAGCCTTAAATATAAATCTTCCGGGCCATTGGCCATGATTCGGATGTAGGGCTTGGAGTGTGAAACATACTCGTAAGCCTAGGTAAAACCTGCCTGCCGGAGGGGCAGGGGGGCACGGTTAGCAAAAAACTAACAAACTATCCCGAGTTCGGAGAAATAACATTTAAATACAATCTACTGCACGTGCAAAATTGGAAATTTAAAAAAAAAAAAAACAAAAGACAATAAACAATATCTGAGGCCTGGCCTATAATAAGGAGCTTAAGGGAAAATAAGTTTTACCTTTGTTGGCAGCCGGTAAGCGGCGTACTTACAGTAGCGGCACTTTAATCACTGCACTGATTCACAATGACGAAAAGCAATACTTGGAATTCACAATAACAAACTAAGAGAATTCTTACAATGTAAACTTGACATGATAACCAACCAAATAGGTTGAGATTAACAAAGGACTAATTATCGGTAACACGAACTGGACCGTCGGCAATAATAGACGGATTATTGCTGATTAGACGTAAGAATAGTACAAAGAAACAATAGGCGGCGCGGTAAGGCACAGCGATCGGTTTCGAGAACAATCCACGAGAACTCACGGACACGTCCGTTCACGACCGCGGTAGAAATCTAACTCCTGCCGTGAACGATACGGACGGGCGGACTGAGCCATTAGAAATACCCGCACCACCCGCGCCCGCGCCCGCCTCACGAAGACGCGCGGCTCGCAGAAGCACTACGAACGCAAATGGCGTCTACATACATTTTGAATTACACGCGCCCGCGCTTGCAACCGCGCCCTCCTCCACTCTAAAAGAGTACTTTGTTTTCTCACCATGTCATTTTTCAAAGGTATCCGACATAGAAGGACATCTATTTTTTAAATAGAAAGCATCCTACCAATACGCTTTAGCGAGAGTACTATCGGAGAGCGTACAACGTGCCTTTTCTAGAAGCGATCTATTTGTTCTTTCAAATAAGCCGTTTTGTTGACTATATGGAACAGTTGTTTCATGCTTTTTACGTTCTCCTTTTAAAATTCTTTGCTTATTTACTAAGTACCATTATCTGACCGCAGGATTTTAATTTTTAAGCCTGTTTCCCTTTCTGTTATGGCTTTAAAAACACTAAATTTACTTTTGACTTCATTTTTAGAATTGATAAAATTTATAAAAATCGTATTACAATATACTATAATAAACTATATACAGATAGAATAGATTATTAAATCTACAAAGATTAGATAGTATTTTTTGCCTTGATAAGAGCAATCTGACATCGATCCACAAAAATCCGTGTAACGATCCATGTGGTAACGAACTCTCCTAAAAGTTTTCCTATTTTCTTACATTGTATACATGCTATGCAGAGCTCCCTATCAATATCTTTGTGCGATAAACATGGGCTAGTTTTTTTTAACCCGTCAAGTATGAACGAAGGCGAAAACGGCTTCGGAGATTATGTACGTGACGTCACAAGACTTTGTACAAAAGGGGCGTCTTTATAAACAATAAAAATATTATCGTCATATTGCCTATTAAGAATTTTACCTGAAAATTTTAGGTGTTTCTGAAGCTCTTACAGAGGTGTTAATAAAATTACTCATTATAATTCGGTAGCTATAGATAAGTTAACTATGAACTTCTATAAAATTGTAGTATTATAATAAATAAAATTATAATCTTACAGTGTACAGTTCGTTTTATATTTTTCCGATTAGTGAGAATGTGAAAAGATTATTGGCAACACTGACAAAAGTTTAAATTGTTTAAAACACGGTAAAAATTATTGTGTGATCGTTATATTATTGTGATATATATATCCGTTGAGTTTTATAAAGCATAAAGAAATTGTGAGTATTTTCTACCATAATTATACACTTCTCAGTGTCATACATATGCAAATTCATATTTTTCAATTCGAAATTTTGATTTCTTTGTAATACTTTGAATGTGTTTTTGTAATATAAATTTGAATATATCATTATATATTTGTGTTCCAAATGTTCAAAACCTAAATTTATGATCTATAAATGTCATTTGAAACATAAATACAATTGTATTAAATCAAAAAATTTGTTTATAATCACATAACCTATTTTGTTTACATGTAACATGACTCGCGAGTTTATTGCTTTTTGTTGGATGCTGTCGATAAATTAACGATTCTTTAAATGTCTTTTTATTATACTATGTAAAGTTAGGTATATTATATTAATGACATTTACAATATGTTTCTATAGGTATTTTTATTGTGTTATATAAAAAAAATATTATTACTAAATTATTTTTATAGGAATCTTCTAATAAAGACATTTTTGATCCTGGGAGCGAGGATGGTTTATCTGTTTCGGATGACGGGGATATGGTCAATATAATTCATATTTTTTTATAATTTCTATTTTTATTTGATTACGTTTAGAAATGTATGTGTTTAATTGTACTATATTTTTAGCGAGATATCAGAATGCATTTATTTTATTATACGTTCTTCTACGGTACATACAGCGGAAGGTAGTCCTCGCTTAACGGAACGGCGTCGATGTAAATGGTGATTGTTTCAAGAAAGATGACACAGAAAAACAGTATATATGTATGAAAATTAAAATTTCCGATTACAGTGGTGACCAACGTTCATCGTTGTTTGTAGATGGTACCATACTTTGAATGATTTTATCACTTTTAGCCATTTTGTACAATTATTCTACCAAGGCAATATGACAACAGGCAATCCTGTAGTATGAATTCTAAAAATATTAAGTAAAAGTATATCTTGTAATGTGTATGTATTAGTAAATAACACCAGTTTGTAAACTCTACTACAAAATACTGTGCTATAGCTAATCTGTTACTATAATATTTATCAGTTTGTACTAACAGTACAGAAAAATAAGTGTATTTAACAGTTTTGTGTATTTATTTTTTAATTTTATAATATTGTATTTAAATTTGGTTTCGGTGGGTTTAAATTTGTAGATAGATTTTATTATTTTTTATTTTTGTATAATAAAAAGTTTTGACTGCAAATTTGTATTTTATTCTTATATTTAGCTTATCAAGAAACACTATCTTTCGCAAATTTCACGATTATTAAAATTTTAACTTGCTCGAAAATAAAGACTTCTATTTTGAATATATTTTGACGTATTTGTAAAATAACAATTATCGTAAAATGTTAAGTGTTATAGTACCTAGTTATCGTTAGCTCTTATCGAATAATCACATTTATTCTGTCATATCAATATCTGACCCAGTGAACTTCGTATCACCTAAAATCAATGCTCTTTATTCTCGCTAAAACTAAAAAACGATTTGACCGATATGTATTTTATGTACATTTTGATTAATAAACCAATCTTAATCAACTTTCCAACTTCAATTCGTTAAGATCAATAGAACTGGCTATATCTTATATCGATTATGTTTTTCATTTCTTTTAGTTATTGAATGAAACTTGTTTATTACTCAAATTAATAAAATGTATTTTTTTATAAGAAATATAAATATAGTTGGATTCAAACCTCGTCTCTTGACGCAGCGTCCGTACACACTACCAACTGAGCTATCATTTCCTCATTACTTTTTATATTATAAGATTTAAATAATATCTGTTCGGTTTTTTTTCTATGCAAACCTTGTCCTGACAATAAACAAACACAATAAAAAAAGAATTAATCAATTTGGTACAGTCGTTCGGAAGTTATACGCATACATAAATTTCGGAGATTCATTTTTGTATCTATATAATATATTACGCTAATAATAAAAGTAAAAATAAAATAGTAATAATAATAGCCTTTTATTCAGTTTGACTTAACATATTCTTTTAAACAGTTTATAATAATAACTTATATCTAAACTAAATCTTAATCTAAATAATGTCAGAAAAATATAACATAAAAAATTAAATAGTATATACAAAATAATTTTGTCGATATATTTGTTGTGTGTGATATCACTAGTCTAGAAAATTACCCTAGAAAATGTCGCATTTTAATCTGTGGTAAAATTTACCACTTTTTCTGTTTTGACTTGTCATGTTAATAAAGTCTATAATGGAATGCCAATTTAGGCGCTTACGACCTTTTGAATTGACGTTAATATTAGACTGCCGCTAATGCTTGAGATGTTAAGTGTATCTAAACCTATACGACATAAGTAACCAAGATGTTTATGCCATAAGCGGTAACTTGAAACGTCACTTTGTACTTCGAACGCTGATAACAATTGAAATGTTCTTTACATTTTCGCCACATTTACCAGTTCTAAAATTATTTACCAGCACTAAATAAAGTATCACCATTTGCAATAGTCATCTTAGTAACTGGAAAATTTTTAATATTTTTGAACCAATCAGATCGATTAAACATTTGTGCACTAGCTCCAGAATCTACATACCATTTATCAGGTTTTATCTCTCCAGCAGTATTCAACGCACCAAGTAAGTTTAAAATATTAGTTTTCTCACTTCTTTCCTTCTTCTATTATTCAGTTTCAGTCTGGTACTTTATGACAGCTTTTTACAGGTATAGCAAATATTTTTTCGAAATATTGGTTTTTGACTTAGTTTGTGCTTTTAATTTAACGCTGCATCAGCGTAGGTGGTTCAGATTCTGCTGACCTCAAAAACTCTGTTAATAGCTTACTCTTTATGAATTCAGTTGAAATCTGTCCTGTAGAACTTTCTAGTGCCAAAATCAACAGATCAAAACGGGATGTCAATCTTCCTAGTAGAATTGCAACTATCTTTAATAACCTTTCTTATATCTGCCAGATCTTGCACTGTTGACATTACAGCATCTATATATAGCTCCATGTTTTGAAAATCATTTAAATTATATCTATTAAGCTTTCTTGCTAAAGTTAATCTACGATCCATGAACTTATCTTCGTATAAATCTGTAAGAGCATTCCATGCTTCCTTCGCACTCTTATTGCTTCTGACGTGCATAATTGCTGGACCATCTAATGTTAAACATATCGTCGCTAAGGTAATTTCGTAATTTCTTGCCTTAACTTCTATGTAACTGGTATCATTATCAGGGTATCGGACTATGCAGCTCCACAAATTTTCATGAAGATAATACATACTCATTTTAAACTTTCATGTAATATAGTCTCTGCATTTTAATGCAGTCCTGCCAATGAATGCAGACTTGCCTCTGTTTTTTCGTGATCCCGTAACATATCGAAACTTTTTCTTTGTCAGGCAATTTTGTGTATTACTACAATTGATATAGTGAGGTTACACAATTATCACAATACTACAACAACTATAAAAATACAATATTGAACAATTACTTATTTAACAGAGCTTCGTGCTGATAACAAATGTGGGAGTAATCTTTATAAGGTAAACGTTATACGTTCATTACGACATTTTGTCCTAAAGTCAATCTGAAATATATTTGTATAAAGAACAATTTGTTTTATATGTGACATTATATACATAAAGGTTTTACAACAATCCGACTGGTAGTTCCTAAGATTAGCGCGTCCAAACAAACCAACTTTTCCACTTGATAATATCAATATAGTTATATCGTTAAGAAACAAGTTGTATTTGCATCGTCTACGTCGCGTTGTGGTGGAATAGCATGCTGCGGCCGCGCCTAAAGGAAAACAACGATTATTGTACAGTAACATCCTCTGTCGCCGCGACCTTCAAACCGGTGCCATTTGTACCGTCAAAAGTGACCATGATATTGACGCGACGTGTACTGTCCACAAACACATATTGTAGCAATATAAAATTAACAATCTTTACATAAATACATAAGTTAAACTTGTTACTGTATTACTATTAGGAGTAATATTTTTACTTCTGGTCGCACAACGATTAAAATTCGACTATAATTAACGAAATAGTAAATTGTTTAAAATATTTATTTATTTTGTTTATTTAATGTAAAATTTTACTCTTACTAGGCACTCGTTTAGAAGTCACATATATACGTCTATTATAAACACATAAAAACACAGCGAAATCTGAATTCACAACGTAAAGGATAATAAAATATTGAAAGACAACCATGGAAAACAAAGTCTAATAAATATTAATCCTCTAGTTATTTATTATTAGGCCTTACAATGTTATTAAATCAAAGCTGTTCCGTGTTATACAGTATAGATGTGTTCCGGCAGTTGCACTTGAGAGCTAGTCACACCATTAGGCTTAGCGTATCCACCACCTTAGGCAACATCGTCACTTAAAATCAGAAATTTAAACACAGTTCGTTAATTTCATAAGAATTAAGAGCGAAATTTCAAAGAGGAGTTTCATTTCATTTCATTTCCTGAGAGGCAAGGGATATATAACATAGTGAAAAGAAAAATAATAGCTACAAATTATATACAGCAGAAACTTTATACAGCAATACTTAAGATAATGCGCATTTTATGGCGTTATTAAGACTTGTTTAATTAAGGGAATTTATCAATGTATGGACAACAAAATAAACCAACCAGATGACGTCTACATGAAGTGATATATGTACTGCATTTTATAAGTGTAACTTCTTTAGGCGTGACGTAAGGCGTAGGAAAAATATGCTTACGTTTACTTTAAGGCTACGTCTCCTTTGTATGAATGCATAAATTATATTGAAGTGATGATAGCTCAGTGGTAACGTGTAGAAACGTCGCGACATGGGACGTGAGTTCGAATCCAACCACCTACAATGAGCTTGAGCTTTCGTTAAAGGAAAACATCGTGAGGAAACCATAGCGTGGTGGTAGGGCTTTTTCTAATGCCTGCCTGGTTAGCTACCACCCTTAAGTTGAAAATCTGCCGCCAAATACCATTAGGTGTGTTCCGGCACTTGAGAGCCAGTCCCTCCTATAAACTCCTGCAACGCATCTGCGATTCCTCTGGTTTTATGGGTGTCTATGGGTGGCGGTGATCACTTACAATCAGATGACAAGCTTGCTCATTTGCCCCTATTCCATAAAAATAATACTTTTCTCATTAAAAGTATGTCTTTAGTTTTAAAAATTGTATTACTCGCGTGTGTACACATTGATACTTCCGTGCCATTTTATTATCCTTTCTTAGAAGTTAAGTCATTAAAAGAAACTATAGTTAAAATGTTATTTACCTCGATTTTGAATGTGAGTTTATCACATACGATCTAAACTTAAGTTTAAAGTTTCTAGGCCTTGAATTGATAAAATATAACGAATCTGAAACAACAATAAATTGGATCTGAATCTATAATATGATATCATACCCATGTACATACTTAATTTTAATTAAATGAATATATTTAAAGTTGTAAATGGCTAAAATTAAAAGTTCGTAAGTATATTAAAATACAATTTATTTTTTGTTTCCTTCGCTGATCTTGTCGTGTGAATTGCAGACCTGACATTTCTCTATTTTGAGTTTTCGGTCCTGGTAATTATAAGGAAAATATTAGTAATTTAATTATATTGAGTTCTACAAATTACAATTGCAATATAATAGTAAACTGGTATAAATATTAAAAAATAATAAAAAAAAATTTAAACCCGTGAACAAGCAACTAACAGGTCTACAATACCAAAGAAACAAAACATTGCTATAGTAAACTACGTTATCGAACCATTATGAGGTCAGGGACCCAGATACACATATTCAAACAAACAAAATCATACAAAGTTCTTGATTTCACCAACGTGCTATTCTAGTTTAGGCTCCATATACAACCGAGAAGCTGAACATAAAAGGTATTTTTCATTTCTCATATTTTTGCTCAGAAAGTGAACCAGTTTTTCGGTATTATAAACTTAATCTACCAAACGTTATCTACTATTAATTAGTGTATATTGTAAATGGGCCGCCTCGCCTAGCTCCAAACGAGCTGTCACTGCTGCCTACATGCTCACCTTCCTAATTACAACATGTCTAGACGTTCCGACGTTCGGCTCCTACAATCCCTGTCTCCCCTACACTGAAACTGTTCATGAAGTTGAATTAAATACTTATTCATACTTATTATAATGTGCTTCATACCGTAGAATACATTTCTTTTAGTAATAATAAGAATTAATGACTTCAAAAATGCGAACAGATTGTCTAAAGCGAAGGTAGGCACCGGAAACATGGATGATTTAATGAACAGAAAATATATATTGAATATATTGTTATAAATAATAACAATAGAATATTACGATGTGTACCTACAATAAAATTAGTAACCTTCTGGTGTAATCAGAATATAAAAATTCATAGATTTTCAGTTTCGGATCCACGTAATACGATGAATGAATGATTGAATGAATTATTTATTGCATTTTAAATATGTACACTGGCGAGCTTAATGCCATAAGGCATTTTCTTCCAGCTAACTAGAAGTAATGTAGTAAGAAATAATTACTACCATTGTAAGTAGTGCAAATAAATTATATTCTAAATACATTCTATATACGTATATTATTCCTTGACATAATTTTAAAATTCACTTTCATTCTTTATATTTTACAAAGGCATCTACTTCTGTAGGTACAGATATTTCACGCCCCACAACGCGAAGCAGGTGAGGTAGTGCTCTACTCTCAACACGTCAAAATCAAGCAATTTTTTGCTCCTTAACTAGCTCTACCACCACCAATTTACATTTGTACGATAATATGAGTAGATGTATTTAAAAAAAAATCAAATAATTAATCTCATGTTTTGGAAAAAAAAAAACAATTTTTATATGCTACCTTGAAAAAAAACAGTTTATAAAAAAATTACGTGGATGTCCGGGTTTTTTATACGAGGTGGTCACGATAACTCCCTGAAAATTTACGTATCGAGACTAACTATCGTTTATAATCTTTAGAATAACATCAACCAGAGTTACCTACTTTTTTACTTTCTTTGTCTAGTCTAACAAATTAGTGTTTTGTCAAAGTCATAGGAGCTCCAGTATCCTAAAGTGCCCCGAGCTTCCAATAGGTTAAATACAACCCTACTCGTGTGGCCATCCGTGGTTCGCCAACTAGTACCTTCGAACTCGAACACAGTAGCGCAAGCACTACTATTACACTGGTGCTCTCACAGTCTTCGATCCTTGCACAATCTCACCAACTTTAGACAAATACAGAACCATCGCCAGCTTCTTTACATCATGGAGCCCTATAATTCCCAGTTATACTATAAACATTATAAAAACGCATTTCGATTACGGTAACATGGAAAGACTCACGTTTTTATACTGGGTAGTAGAAAGGACAATTATGTCTGATGGGACCGCGACCACAATACACGTGGTGAAAACCCTGCATAACAACTATCTTCTGATTAGTCTCATCTCGGTATCAGCTAATACACGTCATCTACCGAGAAGCTTAGAGGGGCCAACTTAAACGTTAACCATCGATGACTTGCCGATCTCTTAAATGTTAATAATTATAATATGTATTTTACTCGTATTATTATTAGACCTACATTTATTATTTCAAAGTCTTTAAAGACGCAAAAATTAACAAATAATTCGTAAGTTACCGATTAGATGAACGCTAATTAATTACTGTTTTAATTATTATTTTGACGTCTCTATAGATAACAAAAGAGTGATACTGGCGTGATCGAGGCACTCGCCTTATCTATCTGCAGCCATTATTATATTCTCAAGAAATATGTGTGACTTCGCCTATACTTGTAACATTTATGTAATAAATACGTTAGTCACATAGAATGAATAATTATATCACTGATATTCAATTGTTTAAATTGATATTTTAATAAATCTTTAATATAAAGATCATTATATTAATAAAAAACAGAAAATTACAGAAATGATGTAAAGTTCAAATATAACCATAACAGTATAGAAACACAATTTAACTTACGTCAATTTAATACAAGTATAGCTTATAAGTGTGTGTTATATGCGTGTTATCATATAATATAATAATATACTTTTTAGAAAGATTTGACCGATTTGTATTTTTTATTTTGATTAGCTATTATCTATTCTAATCAACCTTGTACTTAAATTCGTTAAGATCAATAGAACTGACTATGTCTAATATCGTAACCGGTTTTTTTTTTGCTTATTGAATGAAATTTGTCTATAAATCCAATGAATTAAATGAATGTCTTTTAATCATATGCAATTTAAATATAGTTAATCAATATAACGCTTATTGATTAACTATGTTTCAGTTTCTTTTTATGGTGCGTAAATATACAGTTATTATTATTCGACGCTCGAACACGCGGCATATATGTATTTGTCCTTTTACGAATCTGGGAAACTCCAAGTTGAGTACGCAAACTTACAACGACTGGTTTTGTTATTTATTAGTTGTCTACACAAAAGACAGTCGCTTAAAATCGATTGACAAATCCATTGGAATCATCGGTATGCGCAAAATCAACACAACCTCTCCTATGTATTTTCCTTTTATCGTTGATTCATTGACATTATTAATTACCCTTTTTTTACAGCCGTTACCTTCGTTACATTGCATCATCGTATTAGTAGTGTTGGTTGATACTGAGATTCTTCGTTATTTCGTAATTAGTTTTTGCAATGGAGGATAGAATTAGACCCCGTGGCCTTTCTTTGTCCTTTTTTAACGCGCGTTATTTAAAACCCCAACGCGACTTAATAGCTTGCTTCCTTAAGGAGCGCCAAATAGAAGTGATTCTCATACAAGAGACGCTTCTTAAACCGAGCGTTCGTAGTCCCGCGATTGCGAACTACAAGATAGTAAGAAATGATCGTACCGGCGTGATAGGCGGCGGCATGCTCATATACTATAGAAAGTCACTATATTGCATACCAATAGATCCTCCCGAACTCACCAACTAAGAAGTGTCGGTGTGCAGAGTGGGCATGACCGGTCATCCCAATATTCTTATTGTTTCCACGTTTCCTCTCGCTAATAAAACTCTCGTCCAGTCGGATTTGGAGGTACTTTTCGCGCTCGGCTACTCGGTTATAGTGGCCGGTGATCAAAATAGCGGGCATATTCAATATAACATATTCAATATAACCCGCGTACCACCGCTAACGGTAAGATACTTTATTTGTTAGAAAATGCGCTTACCTTCGACGTAATGGCTCCCTCAGAGCCAACTTATTATAAAGCTAACTGCCCCCTCTCAGTATTAGACGTAGCCATATTAAAAGCGATCGCGCATCAGCTACGGCAAATCGAAGTCGTACATGAACTAGACTCCGACCACCGGCCAGTAGTTCTGCAACTCGTTCACCCGGGTGACCACACTCCCGCTTCAGTCAAAGTAGCTAACTATCTAAAGCTCAGACACTATCTCTTTAATAATCTCTCCTCTCCTCACTTAGGTAGGATCCCCAACGAGATAAAGTCTGTGGCCGATGCTGATCTGACGGTTGACTCTCTGGTCGGTCACCTTCAGAATAATGTCAGGGAAACCTCGAAAGAGGTAAGGGTGGCGAACAATCACTGTTTCGTACTCCCTGATGATATTCGAAGACTGATCACGGATAAAAACGCCGCATCACGTGCTCTCGATTCTTATCCGACGAAGGCAATTCGCGTACGGCTAAGTAACTTACAAAGATCAGTTAAATCTCGTATCTCTGAACTCCGTGGTCAAAGGTGAGACAGTCGTTTAGCGGAAATCAAAACGTTTCATCTCGTCTTCTGGGTTCTCGTTCGTAAACAAAAGATCAGCTATATGTCCGCGATGCCTCCGTTAGATAGAGGCCCCGACAATCCGCCCGCCTTCGAAAGTATAGGCAAGGCAGTGTTTCTCGCTGCTACTCCTGAACAACAGTGTTTTTCCAATCCCTATGAATATCATACCGTAGATACCGAACACGTTGAAAGGGTCGATCGAACAATTCAATCAATAAGAGAGACCCCCCAAATCGAAAACTTAGACCCGGTTACAACTGACGAAGTCCTCGGGATCATAAAATCCCTTAAGCCAAGAAAAGCCCCCGGTCCCGACGGAATCAGGAACGAAGCTCTCAAACTTCTCCCTGATAAACTCATAGTCCTTCTGGTCTGCATCTTCAAAGCGACCATAATTCACTGCCATTTTCAAGCCGCTTGGAAAAAGGCAACGGTAATAGGTATCCGTAAATCCAGGAAAGAGCATCCCTTCCAAAAAGCTACCGCCCGATACGCCTCTTCAATACGATAAGTAAAATATGCGAGCGGATTCTGTTTAACCCAGTATAAGCCTTTATCTCAGACAAATGTCTTTTACCACACGAACAATTCGGCTTTCGATCGAAGCATTCGTGCACCCACCAAGTGCTCCGCCTCACGAAGCATATTCTCTCCAACTTCACGGAGCATATTCTCTCCAACTTCACGGAGCTACTCCGTCCCAGGCACACGCTTGCTATATTTTTTGACGTAGCCAAAGGCTTCGATAAGGTCTGGCACAAAAGCCTCATATATAAACTCAATCTCTTTCAAGTTCCGGACAGATTAGTCCACATAATCCTTGCTTACTTATCAGACCGCTGCTAATGCTACAAAGCGGACGGAGCCTTATCCTCGCCTCACTCAATACTCTCAGGAGTTCCGTAAGGCTCCATCCTAGCGCCTTGCCTGTTCAATTTGTTCGTTAGCGATATACCCGAATTCCCCGACGTCGCGGTAGGCTTCTACGCAGATGACACAGTCGTTTTCAGCTCGAGCAGGAATAGGATTCACTTATACCACCGCGTCCAAAGAGCCGTCTCTATGTTGGGTCCTGGTGCCTTAAATCGAGCATAGGAATTAACCCACACAAAAGCGAGGCTATCATGTTCGATCCTCATGCGAGGAAGAACATAAAAACAACATTACATTTTTTCGGCGTCAATATCCCTTGGACTAACCAAACTAAATACCTTGGTCTAGTATTAGACAGGCACCTTACCTTTAACAAACACATATATTACGTACAGAAAAAAGCCTCTCCTACGCAATCTAACTTCCTCCAAGAACAAAATTTCACTCAGGCATAAGCTCATAATACACAAACTATGTATCCGTTCCATACTTACATATAGCTGTCCCGTATTCGCTCACGCTTCGCGAACCACCCTTCGCAAACTACAAGTATTGCAAAACAGATTCATGCGCATAGCCGTCCAAGCCCTGTTCTATGTCCGTAATGTAGATCTCCATAAAGATATGGACCTTCCGTCCATGTATACTTATATTAAAGACGATACAAAGATTTTTTTTGAAAATTCCGTATTTCATCCCAAACCTAAAATAGTACACGCAGTTAGCTACACTTCCAATCCGCACGCCAAAGGCTTTGCGCACCGGCCACGTAATTGCTTCTCCAACCCCGTTGATAAAATAACGAGGTTAAACGCGCTTTTCCCTGCCGTCTCCACCAAATGCACGTGTCCACGCACACGCCCGCGTAACCGCCATCCTCGCCGCCGAGGCCGAGCGAATAATTTTGATCCCGCAGACCCGCCGCGGCTTTCCTCCGCAGATGCCTGAGCCTAGGTTCGATCCTCCGGATAGGAACCCTCGGGTGACTCTGCTCGCGCGATACCGTGAAACTCTACATCACTGAGAGTATACCATCACACCGCATACTAATCGTGCACACTAACACATTAAGTACATGGTTTTGTAAGGGACGACCCTCGCGGCCTCTGAGCTGCTTAACTGATAAGGTCGTTGTTAAGATCACTAAATTTGTAATACAGGACCTATTGGTCAGTCAGGATCGTAAATCTTTTTTCATTTACCGGCAGCAGCCAAAGCCGCGGCTCGGCCGTTCTAGCACCATTGTGTCCGCTGCCTCGGGGCTAATTGCCCTCAGCACTCACTCCAAAGAGTTCGGTGAAGCTGTCAAAGCCCTTGGTGCTAACAGCGTATGTCAGTTCGAAAAAAAAACATATGGACCATAGCCATTCATGTTAAGGTACCAGTTCGGAGTTTATATTTATTCTATAGAGTGGTATTTTGGTACACTTGTTTCCCATATTACAATGAGCTAGCTCAATTAATGTAATCAATTTCATTTGGCTATATTTCATCAATTAATCACAATAAAATGTGTGCATATGGAAGATTACGTTTTTACCAATCAACAGAGTTCCTACATCGAACAAAATCTACTTTTATTAGGAAGGTGTGAGGTGGTAGTCCAGACAATGCCAGTTAGCTTAAAAATTCTATGGAATAGTTATTATATGAGTTGCGCTAAACGACGTCGTTTAGATACAGCTGTTTTACATATTATATATATATATATTATTTATATATATACGTTGCAAAAAGTATGAACTCTTACCACGAATAATCTGATCAGCAAGTACTCCCGCTATTATAAAAGAGACAAAGCGATGTGATTTAATAACTAATCTTGAAATACGACATGATATTGTGGAACTATAAGCCGTATATTTCAGTAATTATATCATTATTGGTCATACTTTGCAAACCGATAAGGCCTGAAATATCTATATAAATTTAATTTAATCATTTTCACCATAGTAAAACCGTACCTTTGATACGAACTACAGGGTGTCCAGTGGCAGATTTCAAACTTTGAACAAACATAGTTTTTGAACGCAACACGCTAGAGGGGCGCGGGGGACGTCTTTAGAAGCGCAAACGCTGCGGATTTTTTAGTAGCCATGGAACAGTGGAGTGAAGAGCATCGCGTTTTTGCCGTCGAGGCGTACATTTCGAGTGGATTTTCGCTGACTGAAGCACGCCGTCGATTTAATAATCGTTACGGTATTCGTCGATTAAGTGATGGACCATCGATCAACCTCATTCAGTCATGGGTAGCAAGGTTCAGATCTACAAGATCAACGTTAAATAGACCCAGGCCAGGACCTACGCCATCGGTAGCCACGGATGAAAATTGCGAGCGTGTTATGGTTTCTGTCGTTGAAAATCCCCAATTATCACTGCGTGCATGTTCATCGATATTGGAAATTCCGAAATCAACTTTGCAGGTTATAATGCGAAAAAAACTCAAGTTTCATCCATATAAAATTCAAATCGTGCAAGATTTACACGATTCTGACTTTGAATTAAGAAAAACTTACGCAGAGGTAATGTTGTTGAGATTTCCTACTGCTACTCGGATGGGCAACATATTCTTCAGTGACGAAGCCCACTTTCATATCGGAGGATATGTAAATAAGCAGAATTTCCGTTACTGGGATGTCCTCAACCCAAGACAAATGCATCAAGAGCCTTTACATAAGCCTAAAGTAACAGTTTGGTGTGCCATATCTGCATCTGCAATCATAGGGCCTTATTTCTTTGAAAATGAACGTGGCCAAACTGTAACTGTTAATTCGGAGAGATATGCCCAGATGTTAAATGACTTTTTCAGACTAGAACTTCAGAATAGTCCATCCTTCAACCGAAACACATGGTTCCAGCAGGACGGGGCCACAGCTCATACTGCTAATGTGTCCATGAATGCAGTGCAGCAGTTATTCCCTGAAAAAAACATATCCCGAAACGGTACCATACCGTGGCCACCTAGGTCACCCGATTTAAGCCCATATGATTTTTTCTTATGGGGATACTTAAAATCCATGGTTTACAAGACAAATCCGAGCACTGTGACACAACTTAAAGAAAATATTCGATCCGAAGTCAGCAGAATTCCCCAGTCGCTCTGTAAACGCGTTTTCGAAAACATGCGTGCTAGACTCGAAGAGTGTGTCAGACTTGAGGGCCGCCATTTGGAGAACGTGGTTTTTAAAAAATGAAATCCGCATTAATTGTTATTAAATTAAAATAAACCTACTTTGTATTAGAGCTGTAGTTTTTTTTTACAATTTTCCAAACATTGAAATCTGCCACTGGACACCCTTTACCAAATGTATTATTGGTATATTGACTTTTTAATTCGGTAATAATTGCGTAGTACCTACGTCAAGTTTCAGTTTTCAGTAAGAGTCGTTTCATATATTGATATAAAAGTATTATGTAAATGAATATATTCAATACACTAAAAATATGTAAATGCCATATAATAAATGCTATGTAGACAACATTTAGTTACTAAACGGAAATTTAACAAATATATGTACTATCGCAATGTATAAACATTGGTTTAAAAAGTGTATTCTATAAATAAAAGTTGAAATTAAAAAAGTATATATTATGTTATACAAATAACCAGTTTTGAATTCGTAGTTAGTATTTTGTACAAATCTAAAGATGAAACAGTATAAAACTATAATAAACTACAATGTAACAAAAAGGGTACAATTCATAATGCCTCAGTCAATTAAAGCATCACGTAATTTTTGAGAAATCTTATTACATATATCGCATTCGGTCAAGGCAAACATCATGGTGAAATACGCAACCGATGAGAAATAAGTGTTGAATATGCTAAAAAGGTCAATACTTTAGTTTTGACTAGCTAAATAATTTTAGTTTTTATTACCAACTGTTAGATACAAAACAGTGTTAATAAACTATTTACAATATGTGCAGATGATTCCACTATAATTAAAAACTGATATAGTCTGGTCAAAGTACACAATAATGAATCATAATTTGGTACTCACGTCGAGGAGAGATGCTGTTTAGTATTTTAAAGTATTTAAAATGTTATTGAAAGTTAAAATTTAAGCCTAATGCGTCAATATCACCGGTTAGCCTGCTCGGACCAGGTAAAACAACACTGTAAGATAAACTTTGCGCCACGTGGCCAGGTACCGCCAGCTGGAGAAGCTATTTCGGTGATCGTCGACAGTCCCCGGCAGACCGACACCAGACGACACCGTCGCGTCGCCCCCGCGCTCCCCTCTACCTCTATAAATAACCGCACTGTGCATTCTTGGGCGAACGATGTCGAATTTTTGTCGAGTACGTGCGACCACATGCCGTTTGTTTTGACCTAAGCTACGGTTGACCACTGGACTATATTATATGAAACACATAGGCGAAACTATTACTGGAGACCAGTCTTGACGAATATATATCGACGGTGGAATGCATATTTGTCGTATCTCGCAAAATTTATATTTATAGGAGAGCCAAAAAACTTTTTCAAAAAATCATATCATAAAAAAATTAAGTGATTTTTTTATGCTGTGTTAAACAAATTTTTATTTCAACGTAGAACGGCAGCAGATTCTTTCGATTCGTTTTTTATATGATTCAAATGAAGTACATACATAACTAACTCGTAATCGCATTTTTGTAGATACGACATGTAATCTTTCCACCGTCGATATACAGTTAGAACCTCTATAAGTCGAACATCAAGGAAGACCCCAAAAAATTCAAGTTATAGAGTTTTCGACTTATAGAGAATGGAGGTTTTGGTGTGTGAAGCGAACAAACAACAAAACATTTTTTCAAGATTTGAAGGTTTTTAACCTATCGAGGTTCGAGTTAACGAGGTTGTACTGTATATACTAAGATTAGTTTTTTATGACAATTTTTTTTCACTCCTATGTCGAAATATTGTGGGAAATACCAAAAAAAATATTTAAAAATTTGAGTCCTTAAAACTAATATTAAGTGCTCCACCAACGCGTACAATGACTTCCCCTTTAAAATAAAAGTATGCTTTGATCTTTTTTTTCGTCAATATTCTACAGCTCCTAGGAATGTTGTGGTATAATTTTGGTCAATGATAGGGTTTCTTCAAAATTGAATGCTCTATAAAAGTGTCCAGTGCGTCGTATTCATAAACGAAACGAGCGGTGTAGTATGGGTCACTAAACCTAATTTTTTCATGAAATTCTCGTTTTTTTGCCCGTCTTATAAACGTCAATAGCCACAAAAAAAAATATAAACGACAAACTTGTAGGAAATCCAATTTCCTACAAAAAAGTTTCATAGCACCAAATTGCTAACATCGATATTTCGAATCTTTCCAACTTCTTAATACTATTCTGAGGACGAATAGTCGGTATTTTAAATTTTGTCCAAACGGCATTAGTATAACTGAAAACATTAAATTCCATACTACCTTAACTTAAAAGCCCAATATCTTAAGAAATATCGATGTTAGCAATTTAGTGTTATGGTTTTTTTTTTATAGGGAATTGAATTTCCTACATATTTGTATCTCATATTTTTGTTGCTCTTGTCATTTACCAGATAGAGGCAAACAAATGAGAATTTCATAAAAAAAATTGGGTTTGCTGACCCGTACTACCCTGCCAGTTCGAGTTACTATTACGCCGCAATGGACACTTTCATAGACCATTCAATTCTTAAGAAATTCTTATTACTGACCTAGATTATATCATAAAATGTGTCTCTGCCGTAGAATATTGAAGAAAAAAATGAAAGTTTACATGTATTTTAAACGAGAACTCATTGTACGCCTTGCTGGAACACTTAATATTAATAATAAGAGCTCAAATTTTCCGAGATTTATTTTTTAAAATATTTAGTAGATATTTCGAGATCGAAGTGAAAGCAAAGTAACAAAAAAAGCAGCCTAATATATACATATACGTTATGCTCACAGACACACACATATGTGTACAAATATGTATAATATAGAGTTTGGGTAAATCGAGTTTCGTTAAATGAGGTTTAAAGCTATGGAAAACGTTTAAAGTTGAATTCCATTAATGGAACTATATAAAAATGATATTATAATTTAATTAGACATCAAAATACTAACAAACGAATGTGAATTATAAATCAACTATATTTTAAATATATTTAAAAAAAACACTGATATAACTAATGTAAACTGTTATTTATTTTAAAGAGACTCAAATGCGAACTTTGTGCATAATGTACCGATCTATTATTACTTGAGTTTGTTTGCGTGGTTGGGTTAAATTTAGCAATCTTAATAAGAATACCTCTCGGCGGTCGACTGAAGACGGATGTCTGCTCTCATAACTTAATAGGTAGGTAACAAGTATGTCATAAAATACTGGTTGCTAGTACTAGTTGCAATTATTGCAATGTTGTGTGTTGACAATATTATTTAAAGATAAGTATCAAGTTTAACTATAATCATCATTTTATAACGGCTCTTTATGGGTGATTCAAAATTTTTCTTTCATTTTAAATATAATCAAAAATGTATTCTATAGAAAATTGAATGATAATGATTAAAAATACCAAAAAATTACATAAACAATTTTTCAGGCGATTTTACCAAGCCGTTCATAAAATAGGTCACGCAAAATTTTAAACTTCTCTCCCTGTACGTCACGTTGTCACATTTTCTGCAACCCCCTATAAAGTTTACATCACAATATATCAATTAATAGTAGGACACACATTTTAATATTCTTAAATACTTAATATTTCTAATACTCATTTTAATAATTATATTTAAATAATACAAAAAAAAAATTGTTTTATGTGCTGCGAACGTCATACGCCACAAATAAAAAACAAATAACGCCACATAAATGCAAAAGTATTTTATAAACGGCCCCTTACAGAAAACATGATTACGCAATATTTACTCGGGATTAGTCTGGCCAAATGGTAGAAATAGAGCTAAATTGTAAGCGACCAATTTTTGAAATTGTAGTGATATTTTAATGAAGTTGCAGTGTAAAAATATTAACATGTAAACATATTAACATGACTTTGTAAAATATAAGTATTATAAATGAACAAATAAAGGTTATTATTTGTTTCATATGTATTAAAAATAAAGACAAGGTACCAAGGTCATATAATTCTACAATTACCTAATTCAAACTTTTACGATTATCTTTATATATACAATCATTTAAAGTCAAAATTAATCAATATATAATATGTATGATTATTTCACTGAAGTATTCTTTGCAAGTTATAAACACAACTAAAAATAAAAACAAATTCAATCGTAGGTAAATTAAATAGTGGTAGTTTTCACATAACAAAATAAACTTACAAGAAATTATGAAATATATTATAATGGTCTACTACATTATATTAAAATCTCAATCTTATTACCAAATATAAGTACAAGATATATTTAAGGCGATAGAAAACGTTAGCTCAAACGTCAATCACTACTACATATACCACTAAAACCTTTTAAGTTCGTCTATCTCGTCACGTTTTCGGGTTAAGTAGTGTAAATCATGTTTCCTAGTTAATTTTGTCGTGAAGGATGTAAGGTGGTCGCGACAAGTCGACTTATCAAGAGTAGAGCATTATTCTGAAATAGAATATACTCATTGTATTAAAATAAAGATGTTATAATATTATTTATTATACCACTAAATTTATTCTATGATAACCTATTTCAACGTTATGCGTGATATATTAAAAGTAATTTTACACAATTACATGTCCTATTAAATTTTAAATAATAGATAAATAAAAAAAATACAGTTATAGTCTTATATAGGCAAGGTAATAATCTGTCATAGATTATCATAGATACTCATTAGGCGTAACATAATAGAATAATAACGGTTTACTATCGTTACAATAGTAATTTATAAAATATAATATTGACTATAAATAAAGCAAATTAAAAATATAGGCATAGTACAATCTAATATTTACTACGCGCCTACGATGATAGGCCTACGTAAGTGCTACGTAAAGTGCTACAATTTATTATGCAGTAGTACAGCGGCAAAAAATACATTATTAATTATATACAATCATTTGGGTATTTCAGTTATATATTTAAACCAGAGTAATAACTCGTATGAAATAAAATGAATGTAACGAATACTTAGCATTCAAAATAATTTAATATGAATGCTAATTCTAAAAGAGATATGATTTACCCTACTCGTTATTCATACAAATGTATGAACAGTTTCCCTCTTGTATTTCAGAATGGTGGTGGGCAGGCGCATGTGTGGGTGCCGCAGTATTGTTGTGCGCCGCGGGCGCACTGGCCCGTCCACATTTACGGCGACGATACGCTGCCGCTGCGTCTTCCGCTTCCAACCCCGTGAGTCCTCCTCCTTTATGTCATCAGACGGGCCCACATTAGGCAACCAAATAGACGTTACGTGGAGGATATATCAATATATCGATACCAACATCAGTTTCCGAAAATATTTTTTTTACTTTTAAGAGGATGCTAAGTATCTATTTCCGTGCTTGTTATAAAAATAATGATTATTGCTCCTGACACATTCCGAAAAAAAATACCCAACGTTATGGTGCAGTGACATTAAAAGCTGAGAAGTAACAGAAAAGCCTATTGTGCGACGAAAATAATGGTTAGTTCTTTCTGAGTGGTAAAAAATTTATTTAGTTGCTATATTACAGATTGTTATTAGTATGAAACTCAGAATTATGTATAACTGAAATATGTTACAACATAAACAAAACATGAAGTAAAAGATGAAATGATAACCATTTATTGCGCTGAGAATATAATCAGAATTATATTTACCTATTTGTAATTTTTTATTAGTTACAATTGCTTGTTTATAATATAGTAAGTTTATAATTTGAATTTACTGGATGTTTCGCATTCGTGTCGCTGGTGAAAGAAGTATTTACCTTATACGTATGCTCTACTATATCACTGGTTTTAAGTGCGAAACCACAAATAGGATACAAGTACCTACTAACAACAGAACTGGACTCTCTCGTATATATTACCAGCTACATCCTTCAGAGCCAAACACAAAAGCTTAAATTGGTCGAAACCCGAATCAGATTCCACTGAAGAGAGTGTTTATAATAATAGGCAAAAAAATAAACAGAAAAGAAATGCCCAAACGTAAAACATAATATCCATTACATAATATAATATAATATCATCATAATATAATATATAACATAATATCTGTACTTTGCATTTTCCTAATTTTATAACAGTAATGTCGAAAATAATTCGATAAAATGAATTTTGACAAAACGTTTTCGATTTAAAAAACGCATTTATCATTGTAAATAAACTCTACTGCTATATATATATACTCTACTATTATATATATACTTATATTTACATTCTGTGGCAATACGACAACAGAAGGAATTGCTTTGACAATTTTCTACCTATATTTGGTTTTTATTAATTTCTTTTTTCCAATATCTAATTTTATTTCGTGAGCAAATTTCCATATATTGTTCTAGGTGTTAAAATACGATATTATAAACATTTCAAAGTACTATTCTCAACTTTTCTTCGACGTAGCGATGGTTACCTATTAATAGGTAGGTGCATTGTGACACATTCAGAAAAAAATATTTTAATGATTGGTAAAAAAAGGTATGTAAAACAATATAAAATAGTCTGAATGTTCTGATCCAATTTTATCATGAGTTAAAAACCGTTAAAATTTATAATACGATTATATTGTAAAAATTATAACATTTTCAATTACTATTTACGTATCACCTTGTGATTACAACTCGATCTTTGAATGATGCTAACCGTCTCGTCTCGCGAGCCGACAAACGCGTCATCGTTCACTATTACCATATTACAGTTATAAGTGCGCATATATAACAGCGGGCGACGGTAGCAGCAATCGAGCTTTGTTTACCTGTGTGTCGGAGCCATGTGTACACATATACGACACGCTACATTCTTCTACATCACTCACACTTGTCCATAGCAGTATTCGTGTCATCGCCGACGTCGTCGCACCTATATTATGAAAGTACCAATTGAGCACACAGCTTTACCTAGACAGATTGATTACTTGCATGTGTGCAATACACACAAAAATCATGTAAGTGTGCGTCGCTGTCGGGGCAGCCGGTGCACCGCCCGCCCGCCCGATCTCCCCACTACGCGGCTGCGACCAACGCGCCGCGTCCGTCCGCGTCATTGAGCAACAAGACTTGCTTGATGATAGACGTTTTTCTGTCAATATGAGAAAAAGAGTTAAGAAACTCTATCACAATATACACGATAGTGAAATTTATAAGTTATATATCTTTATTTAATAAATAATTTTATTTTTATAGTGTTAATACATAAAATACATTTAATTTATTAGTGAAATATAGTTAATTATTGCAAATGCGCTAATCTCTTTATAGTATTCTGTGATTGTTTTGTTTAAAATATTTAATGCTCCGGTGAAATTAAATTCATAATAAATAAGCGTACATATAAAGTGATTTGTGTGGTGTAATCATAATAATGTTTGATTTATGTGATCAACTTGTGTGCTTGTGACTCAATTATTGTGTCCTAAAAATTGGATAATCAGTACATCACTAGCCGTCATCCATAGGTGGAAACCCTACGAAACTGTGGGCGACACTGTTTCAAATAGTAAGTAATTATAAGCAGATATTGTATAATACAAAAAATAAGTCGGTGACCAAAATCTTACAAGGTGCTTACTAACTAGTTAAATAGACTGTAAAACAATAGTAAATGAGTCTGCAACTGAAGAATGTTTGTAGTGGAGACGAGTGAGGCCCGAGGCGAGTAGGATGGCCGCGAGACGGCGGGAACGTGCCAAGTGATAAGAGTCGCGCCGATAGCGACGTCATACCCAGACGTTGTTTGTGTGAATTTAAATAAATTTTCATGACAGACAGTTCCGTAATCAGCACTCGCCATATCATAGTCGTGACATACGAACTCGATAACATGTGCACAAACTGTCAACATGTTCTTCAAACGCAGTAGGTACCTACCAATATAATATCTACATATGCTATATGAAAACATCTTGATCCCTTATATTGACACTTTATATCAATGCTGTGTTATTCAAAATCTTTAAATAAATATTTATATTTCAAACTAAAAATATTATCTGTATAAGAAACTGTTTTAGAAACATATTGAAAAAATCAAATGTTTCAAATTACAAATAAAATATTCCAGTTTTCAAACTCATTAAAATATACTTATAAGACTATAAAAATGTTATGAATTTGTTAAATGTTTCTAACATATGAATTTTATATTAATTAATAAGAGTAAATGTTAGACCAACTGAGAATTATATGATAATATTTTTTTTACTAATCTGTACCAGTTATGATATTGTAGTAACAGTGATAACACAATCACAAATGAAATGACTTTTTCAATTTCACTAGACTACTAAATATATCTTTGATATATTAAAGTTACTGTTATCATTAGTTATCATCCCACACTAATTCTAGGAATGATAATATTAGGTATCATATTTAGATTATTTAAATATAAAATAATGCTAATTTATGCAAAAACTGCTATCTTGATATTACAAATATCTACTATTCCAATCTTGTAATCTGTGTTCGAAAAATAATACCAATATAATTTTTTTAATTATGCATACCTTTAATGAAATCAATAGTATTCTCTAAAAGTCATGAAATAAATTTTGTATTTTAAATATACCATTAATTGAATGCATTAACATGTTGATGCTTAGTGTGACAAATGCTTTAAGAAATATATCATATAAAGTACTCATTTGTAGAACTTTTCTCCAGTACTCTTTATTGTCTAGATCTATTGCCTGTTAAAGTTTACTATATTGAATTTTAACTCTAGGTAATTCCCGAACCCATTTGGGAAATAATTTCACTCATAGAGACTTACAATCTTCTGTAGTAAAATATTTATTTATTGCACTCTATGTATGTATTTATTAAGTTGAATGAATAAGAATATAATTAAAATTATATAATAAATAACATATAAATATTTGAATAATGAATTATTCAACATGCATAACTTCTCCAAACCTTTTAAATAAAAAACCAAAAGTTTTTAAAAGTGTTTATGTAAATGTTTAAATGTTTTTAATTTTTTTACATAGATATACTTACCTTATCACATTAAAGTTAAACAATCATAATAATATGGATACAAATATGAAAATATATTGTAGCAACTGTAGTAATCCAACCTCTGCATTTTTTCTTTTTATATATATATATATATATATATATATATATATATATATATATATATGTTTATGGTATAAGAACTATTAAAATCTAAACAATCTATGCCTATTATTAACTATTGGTACTTGTTATACAGGATTAATGTCTAACTAATAACTTTACACTGTTGGTTTATATCTATGGATACCACATTAAATTACAGTACTTATTTCTTTCCAAAATAATTGTGTATTAAGTATTAGTATTATATAATTTTCTAAACCTAATATAATTGATGCAATTAAGAAAATTGTATGATTATGTTTTGTATCATTTGAATAACATTTAAACTGTGTAACTGCAACTCAAGTCACAATATTTTGTACTAAAATAATATTTGTATTTTACAGATCTTGGTGTATTTCTATTTTGCTTATTGTTTACATGTTAGTGGATATAATACCACTAATTACTTCAAAATATAATGTTAGCATCCTTCAACTTCCATTTCTACTATAGTTTTTAATTTTGCCTAATAGGAATATACACAAATCATAAAATGTACAAGTATGGAAATATGGAATGTATGAAACAAAAAATGAGGAAACATTTTAGAAATTTAAAATGTGTATTTTATTATGGTGGTAATAAAATATTTGTAAATTACAATAACACATCATATAAACAAAGTTTAAATAAACTCCTAGCCTATGGCTTTCTTCAACTTTGAAAGTGGATAAATTTGTTATTATTTGGATTCCCAGTACATTATGGTGCTGTAGAAACCGTCTCCATCAAGGATTTACAATTATTTATGATATTTTCTTTCATTTTAACCACTAGGCCTAGTAATTGAATATAAATGATTATTTATGCCAATGAGTTCTGAAAAAAAAATGTATATGTTACATTTAAGCTTGCATATCTATGTTAATATCAAAAGCAGAAAAGTTTGTTTGTTTGAACATACTAATCTTAAGAACTACTAGTCAGATTTTAAAAAAATATTTTTGTATCTGATAGAGCAGCTATTATGGATAGACTTATGCTATTTATCATCAAACTACCACCTATATGAACAACGCTGTATTGAAAAAATTATTAAATAATTTTAGTTCCATGAGATCCAAGTTGCAGGCACAGCTAGTCTGAAAGATATTTTCAACACTGGTTACAATTTATCTTATTATGTAGCATTCAAACTTTTAATATGATTGCTGATATTTTTTTTTATATTTTCTTAATATTCCAGATACTATATTACCTAACAACTTTAATTTTTATAATAATGTATCAGCTATGGTAATTTTTTTAAATCAACTATTCTGAATAATTTTGACACTGCTTTTATAACATGCTTAATCACTATAGAAATATTAAGATTGTGGATGACAACATAAGTGAGAGTAGTGTGTTGTGACTTACAGATGCTCTCAGTGCAAGTGCCGGGGTGCGCGGGCATGGAGCGGCTGGGCGCGCCGGGGGGGCCGCGCCTGCGGCATGATCACAGGCACCATCATTCCTCATTGTGAGTATACGTACGTTCACATTTAATTTACTGCGGAAATTAAACCAATAATTAAGAATCTTTCAAAATCTCTCACAAGTAATTAATCACACTCAATGAGCCTCAAAACACTACCATCATATAACACCAAGCACCATGGACCTAGAATTTCCCATATTTTTCCAAATCAATGTATTCTTCGCTTTTTCTTAAAAACTCTCTACACCAATAATTTTTAATTAATTCTAAATGCCATTCAGCTGCCATCTGAGGTTAGATAAAATTCTATATCTATTAGGTTTTTTCTTCATAAGACTTTAACATACTGATTGTGCCATCCTTAAAAGGTATCCTGCCCAACGTAGGTGTCTAGGTTTGATCCTCCGGATATCAGCCCTCGAGTGACTCTGCTCGCGCGATACATTGACACTCTACATCACTGAGAATACACCATCACACCGCATACCATTAGTGCACACTCACACGTTAAGTACACGGTTCTGTAAGGGACTACCCTGGCGGCTCTTGAGCTGCTTACCTGATAAGCTCGTTAGGATCACTAAATTAGTAAGACAGGACCCGTTGGTTAGTCAGGATCATGAATCTTTTTTAATTTACCGGCAGCAGCCCAAGCAGAGGTTCGGCTGTTCTGGCACCCTTGTGCCCGCTGCCTTGGGGCTGAGTGCCCTCAGCACTCGCCCCAAAAAGTTCGGTGAAGTAGTCAAAGCGCTTGGGGCTAACAGCGTACGTCAGTACGAAAAAAAAACGTAGGTGTCAAATTTGTGAATAATATTAGATTATCTTTAACTTTCTTTGCATACACTACGTATATCCAGTGATATTTAGACAGTTTTGTTTTTCTGTTTAAATTTCATATTTATACCGTAATCCCTCAAAATGTTTAATTACAATGCGGCCAAAGATAATGTTGGTTGTACATCCCTAAGCTCAGATTATTTGGTTAAAGAGAGTTCAACTGATGGAGCATCAGTGTCAGGCCACAAGTTTGCATCTTAAAGATATTAAACAACCAAATATTGCTTACACAATGCTACAGTGCTTAACTACCAATTTTATGGTATTATAGTAATCGATCGCTTCATAATATTCCAGGGAATGGGAAAAGCAGCAGAGGTTGCAAGCGATGGTGGGTCGGCTCCAAGAGATGGTGGAGCAGGAAACGCGGGCAAGATCAGCTGCTGCGGCCGAACGACTTGGCCTACCACCAAGTATTCAACTGCCCGACGGCGAATACGGGCCAGACGCACATTTACAGTTACGAGTCCCTTATCAGGTATCTAAACAATATGTTCCAATGAATATGATATATAATAAAATATTAAGATATAGTTGACCTGCCTGTTTTGGTAGTTAATAACTGCCACAGAGCCAACTATCGTATCGTGAAATACCTGTGAACCAGCATCTAGGTAAAAGAAATAGATTAGATTAATTTTTACTTCTATCAGTCGTCTGTTTTAGAAGTTACATGATTTTATATGACATATACAAGTTTTTTCCATGTAAAGACTAAAATACAGTTGCATAGCCATAATTACAATGCTAACAGATTTTAAAATGTGCACCTTGGTTATCAAGTAATGGCTGCAATATTCTTACGAATTACACATTTCGTAGCTACATAATAATGTGTAAAAACTGTACAAGTTATATAACCGAGAATAGTAAATTTACTACAAATTTATACCCTATACTGGAGAAACACTTTTATTTTATAGGATAAAAAATATCTATCTATTAATACATAATATTACTGAATACTGTGTCAAATTTCGTCTAAAACTATCCTATGCTACAAAGTAATAGACTGAAAGATGTTTTAAAAAGTATACCTATGCTTCTAAGTCAGTAAACAAATGTATTTTTCAAAAAAATATTAATGTTCACATTTAGCTCCATTACAGTTTTATTTAGAATTATGAAAAAACATTACTTTTACTACTATGTTAAGTCATAAACGAAGGCTTTATTTTTTTTCCAAAGTTGCAATTTTATTTATTTATTCTTATGTAATAGCGTGCAAACGAGCAAGCGTGTCATCTGATGGTAAGTGATCATCGCCGCCCATAGACACTCACAACAGCAGGGGAATCGCAGGTGCGTTGCCGGCCTTTATTTTGGAGAGGCTGACTCTGAATAAAAGTAAATCATACGTCTTCGTAGACAACAAAACAGATGTCCTGTTTGTTGGTATTTGATATATCTTATTAAGATTAGGAAACTATTATCAGTATCCGCAATGTATAATTTTGGTAGCAAATCTTGTGGAATTTCGCAAGCACATATATTTGAGGTTTAAATGGCATAAGCAAGCGTTTGAAAAGCTTGTAATAGTGAGAAATATATTTCCAGCAAGCCGAGCTGACGAGAAGCAGCTTCCAGCCTCCTCCGAACAAGTGCGTGAGCGACGTTCCCGAATGGGCGGGGTCAACAGAGAGTGCGGGCGCGCGGAGAGGCAAGAAGGATGGGCTTCTGCAGAAAGCGACGCGGTGGTGGGTGCGCATGGGAGCGCGGCCGGCGCCGGCGCTGCTGCCCGCGAGCTCGCCGCCGCCCTGCGTGATGGTGCCGCGGCGCGCGCCTCCCGCGCCGCCCGACGCGTGACGCCGCTCGCGACCTCGCCCGCGCCCGCCGCCATATCACGCTTACATTCCATTATCGGGATGGTCGCCCGCGCCTCCCGGACTATTATAGACTTGATATTTATTTATTCGGGAGCGGGCCGCTCGTGACAGCCGCGTCTCCTCCTCGCGCCGTTTTTGAGTTTCGCGAAATCTAAGACTGAAATAAAGTAAAAAAGATATAACGTTACAGATTCTACGTTAAAGTATGTTGTCTTAGGTAAAATTAATTCAGATAGAAATGATTAAAAATATGATAATATTTAGTTAACGTTTTGATGGCAACCATAGATGATGTTGTATATTATGAAAGGAACCGTAGTAAGCTGATATCTCGCAGTGTACAGTTTCATATTTAAGTGACCTATTGTAAAGTTTTATTTCTATCTAGCATCTACAAGTCGGAGCCTGTGTTTAAACAACTTTTATATTTATTTATAATCATTTCAATAAAATAATGCATATCAGTGTGGTGAATACGAGGATTGTTAATTTACGACACATAGTAACTATTGTAATTGTTGTCTCTAATTTAATATTAGATTAATTATGATTGATGGCCAGATCACAGAATCCGAGGGTCTTTTCAATTGAGTGTTTACTACATTCCATATTTATGTTGAAATATTCTCGATATTACTTGGTGTACTCGGCGTACGCACGCACGTAGACACGTATGACGTCACGTGGCAGCACGTACACTGCGCGTCTCGCTCAGCTCCTCTTGCTGCCTACCGACTCACACTAAACGTCACTTCACTGACAATAATCAATCATTATTGACAAGTGACTGATATCTGAAGTGCAGAGTAATTGAAATCTCATTAGGAAATAGACACTGATTAAATAATAATATAAATATTGTTTTATTTAGTTTTAAATTAGCTATTTATTATGTATATTGTAAGTCCGACGCTTCATATACTGCATTATTTAATGAATTAGGTCATATTCAGGTATAATATTAAGCAGGATATGAACCATCAATGTTAATATATTATATTTCTAAGACTAAGCCTTAGCTAAGTCGATCATAATTTTTAGTTGCAAAAATATTTTAGTGTTTTGTCTCCTAGTCCTGTTGTTAATTGACTGACACCACACAAAGACAATAATACTTTTATGATCTATTACTATCTAGTTTATTTATTATATCGAAAACGATTTACAGTGAACTTTTGTATTTCAGTTGACTGAAAATTAAAAGCTAATTGACTGCAACTACGGGTTTTTACTGTATTGGTGCAATTACACTGTAATCGTGTGCTGATCTCGGCTCTTATTTACTATACCAATGGATTCGTATAATTATGAAACATATATATGTATATATTAGTAATTGAATGTGCTATACAATATCGTTATATAAATATGACATAGTGTATATAAAAAACAAGTAATTCTTCACACCAAGTTTTTTACAGAAATCTTGTGTATGTCATGAATGTTTTAAAATCTACAAACTCGACTGCTTGTTACCCTAATTTTTTTAATTAAATGGAAATTCTTTCGTAAAATGCACATAACAATATACAAATTAATTATGAAAATGATACTTTATGTATTAGATTACAGTTACAAGTAAATAATTCAATAATTCGATTAGATCCTTATTTTAATCATTTATTTCTCTAATTATTATGATATACTGAAAAATAAAAGACTTGGTTAAAATCAGGTTACCTGACTAAAACATGAATAAAAAAAGCATTAGTTCCTAATATACCATACCCTTATATAATATTATTTATTAACTCAATAGCTATAATAATAAACTATGTTTGTAGGTCGGCCGGAAACAGCTTACTAGTCAATATATCAATGCTGTGATTTCATTCAGCTTATGCGTACCGAAGAAATGTAATTGCGCCATTACTAATGTGTTACAATATTATATTGATGTTCCATTAATTGATAAGTATATTGCATATTGTCCCCTTTGTAAAGCGCAAAATTTAACTTGTATATCGAAATATCTATGTGTGATGTAAAATGTATATTTTAAATGTAGAATTCGAATTGTTCACTTGTGTTGTTGTACACTTCTGATATTTCGTCTTGTTATTCGTAAAATGTATCTAAAACCCGCATATAAAATAATTGTCTAGTAGAGCAGCATGTCTGATTATTATACTATAGTAAAATATTAATATATTATTTCCAAAAAAAAGTTATTCAGTTTTAAAAATAGTGATAAAAATATAAAAGTTGTTTAAATTAGTTATCACAGAATAGGTATTATACTAGATATCGAACAATATTCCATTGTCATATTAATAAGTGAAGCAGAAGCGAATGTTTACTATTAAAAGAAAACTGCATTAAATTATGACCTACATTTATGAACGTTTTTTATTGGTAATATTAAGTAACTATAGCCAAGTCTCCCAGTACCATGTATCGGGAGACGATTTTCTATTACAAATATTTCGATATCAAATTTCAATACACATTACAACTACTTAAACAACCTATTTGCAGCGGCCGAACGAGGTAAGTGTAGTGGGGTTTTAAAACGGAACTATGTTCAATTATGCAGGCACTCTTGTCTCATATATGTAAATTGTGCATGCAAGATCACAATGCGAATACTACTTACAGAGACGCCTCTACAGATAAGGCCGTAGACTCCTAAAGAAAATATAATAAACACTCTTTTACCACTAAAGACTTAGCACCAATATTCACAACCTACCGTATTACACCAGTAGTGTAGAAATTTTACTTTTCAAAATAACATACCTACCTATATTTATGTATATATCGCCCACTCAACAGATGCATCTGCATCTATGCCAAAGTATAGAGAGGGTAATTTGTGCGTCTGTTGTAGGTATTTAACATACGCAGATGTGTCCGCCTCGAATCCGATTGTCCGTTTTTGTGGCACGGATCAAAGGGTTTCGACGCGAATGTCCGGCGTCTGTCCACACGGCTGACGACGCATCAGTTTGATTGATTGATACCTTTTTCCATTTATTTTTAATGACTACTGCGATGCACACTCAACCAGCATTTAAAAGTACTAAATAAATACATAGCTACGGTCTCAATATCCATTCTTTTTTAAAAGTTACGTGCGAGTTGCGTCTGTCGAGAATGAACATAGACTGATCGACCTACAGACGTGTGGACGGTTCGTGGTGATCCATCTGCTGATGCAATTGTCAGCGTCCGCGGACGCATCTGTAGACGTGTAGAGGAGACCTATCAATTACGTCGCCCCGGACACAAAACAAATTGCTGTCGCTTATGTATATATATATATATACATATATATATAATATATATATACATATATATATATAATATATATATACATATATATATATATATAATTTTCATTCATAGGGACACTTTTAGGGGAACTTTTTTTAAAGTTTTGTGTTTTGCAGCTACTTATAATTGTTAGTAGTGGTGCAAATGTTTCTGAAATGCGTTTTTATGACGCTTACGTATATATCATTTCAAGTGATTTCAACAAAAATTATCAAGTTTGGCTACGATTTTGGGACAGTCATTTCATTTTAAAGATTGAAGTGCTCTCTACGTTTTGAGTGAAGTATTCTGGGTACATATAAATTTAGAATATTGCTTTTTTGAAGTGTATCTAACATGAGTATAATTTCATTATTGGATTATAATTATATTCATATTTAGTCAATTATTTATATATATTTTTATTATATTTTTTTTAGTATGGGTACAAGAAGCAACATTACTTCCAGGAAAAAAAGCGGAATTTAAAACTCTTCTCCAGCACACCCACCATTCCCAGAGAGAAGTAGCTGATATTGTTAGTGCTTAGTCAGCTGTTTAGAAAATTATATTCAATGTAGACCAAAATTTATCCATTACTACAAAAAGAACGGGAAGGTGCGGTAGAAAACGCATAACTACGCCTAGATCCGATAGGAAAATTAGGGATATATGTTTAAAAAATAGGATTAAAAACGCTTCAACACTGACCCAGATTCTTAAGGAGTCAGGCATTACATTTTTTTTAAGAGAACAATAACGAAGATTGGCAGAGGTAAGGCTTGACAACTCATCGCCCAGTTCGTGAGCCTAAGCTTACAGAAATCATGAAAAAGAAAAGATTCGCTTGGGCTCGAGACCATCGCCACATGATTGTAGAAGATTTGGAGTAAGGTAATACAAGATATGTATTATATTTACTATGTTTTTTGTAACATTAAAACCATGAATCATATCTATTTCAGGTATGTTTTTCCGATGAGTCAACATTCCTGATTTTGGGGGTTAATGTCACTCGTATCCGTAGGCTTTACTCTAGTTTCCCTACACGCGACCCCTGGGTAGTGCCAAATAGGTGACACGTTAATGTGGTAGAGCCACGCTGCGGTCATTTTAGACCGTAGCATGCATGGGCCGGCTTGACCAAGGTATAACCACTGTCTCACGGAAAACCGACGTGAAGTAGCAGCTTTGCTGTTGCGTTTCTTTCGGTGAAAAGGATTATCGGTGGCCTTTTTCCTTCTCTTCCCTCAAATATGGCAGCGGTATTTCAAACGGTATTACCCCAGGGGGTACCGACACTTTATGTGTAGGAGAATCCCCCCCTGAGCGCACTAGCTCTGGTTGCCCTACGTATTCTGGGTAGAGAAAAATTCCGTTCTCATTATCACCTCTCATGGGTAAACGAAACAAAGTATCTACGGCACCCCTGCCTATGCTCTGCGTGGATTTCTGCAATATCAGGGGAATTAATTCTAACATCAATGCTGTCCACTACCACCTTGAGACGATAAAGCCGGCCTTACTGTTTCTTACGGAAACACAAATATCCACCCCATCTGACATCTTCTATCTACGCTATCCGGGCTAGAATATTGAACACTCCTTTGTGACCCGAGCTGGTGTATGCGTCTATATCAGCGAGGATATATGCTTCTGTCGTCCCGGCATTCTTGAAGGTAGGAACTGTATATCCTTTGACTACGCGTAGATTGCTTCGACCATCCGCGTGTATATAATAATAGCGAAAATGCCGTAACCAATCGACTCGTAGAACATGTCCAAATGGTGACAGATTCCGTATTTCAACAGTTTCCTTCTGCGGAAATTGTGTTCCACCACAGTGAATGGCTTGGGTCACGTACAACTGACGACTCGAGGAAATCTTTTCATGACTTTGCCCTAGCCTGTGACTTTACACAACTCATATTCTCATATATGCGGGTGCCTGATATTGAGGACCACACACCTTCTCTGTTGGACCTTCTGCTGACCTCTCATCCGCTTAGATACCAGGTCACTGTTGGTGCCCCTCTCGGGTCATCCGACCACTGTATCATCCGGAGCACTGTGCCTCACACACGTCCATTACGGCCGCATTCCACCTACAGCCGCCGTGTTTGGCACTACAGATCAGCAGACTGACACGGGATGAGGACATTCTTCGCATCCTACCCATGGTTGTAGGTTTGCTTCTCGCCGGATAATCCGGAAGCTAGTGCTAACCATGGTGCTGATGTGGTGCTACAGCATATGGAATTTTTCATTCCAAACTCAGTGGTACCCATCGGGGGCAAGTCTCAGCCCTGGTTTGGCAGCACATGCAAACCGGCGTCCCGCCAGAAGCAGAAGTGCTACCATATATGGGCTGAGGCATCAGCGTCACAGGATCTATAGACCACAACTGCAAAAAAGGAGTATAATTTTGCCTCCAGGTCCTTAAAAAAAGTCATTGCTACGGCAAAGTCGAGGTACATTGGAGGCATTGGCGAGAAATTAGTTCGCCTTCCTTCTGGGACTCGTGCGTCCAGGTCTGTTGCCAAGGTGGTCCTCAGGAATTTTGTCAGCCATCTCTACTCTCTTTACATAGAGAAGATGCCTCTCTGGCCCATACCGCAAAAGAGAAAGCCTTCTCTTTTTGTGTCCAATTCCACCGTCGATTCCAAGGAGAGCTCACCGCCGACCATCTCGCGGCTTGGCAGCCTTATGCCGAAGATCCGACTTTTACAAAGGTCAGTCCGCAAAGCTTTCCTCTCCCTGGAAGTCGAGTAGGCCTGATGGGATACCTTCAATTGTGCTCAGGACATGTGCTCCGGAGTTGGCATCGGTGTTGACGTGTCTTTTCCGGCTCTCTTACTCAAATGGCGTTGTCCCAAACTGTTGGAAGGCAGCCGTAGTGCACCCGATCCCTAAAAAAGGTAACCGCTCAGATCCGTCCAACTATAAGCCGATTGCTATCACCTCCTTGCTCTACAAGATAATGGAAGCCAGTATTAACCGCCAACTCCTGAGATACCTAGAAGATCATCAACTGATTTGTGACCGCCAGTACGGTTTCCGTCGGTGTCGATCTGCTGGTGACCTTCAAGTCTACTTGTCTCATCGTTGAGCGGAGGCAGTCGAGAGCAAGGGGGAGGCATGAGCCGTTAGTTTGAACATAGCGAAGGCCTTTCATCGAGTCTGGCACAAAGCTCTCAAAACTCTCGTCCTACGGGTTTTCCGGAAAATGATGCAAATGAGTGACCAGTTTTCTCACGGAGCGGAGCACTAAGCTCGTTGTCGACGGTTCATGCTCGGACCGCAAGCCCGTGAATGCTGGTGATCCACAAGGCTGTGTATTATCTCCCACCCTGTTTCTTCCGCATATCAATGACATGCTGTTAACTAATAACAGTATTCATTGCTATGCAGATGACAGTACCGGGGATGCCTTTGTGGTTCTCTTCGGTTCAAAAAGACTCCCTTAGGTACCTCGCCCAGCATCGGAATTCTTGGAGTTGACATTTCGAATATCGACAGTTCCATGTTCATCTGGAGGATAAGGCCAAATTAGCATTCAAAAAACTTGGTGTGCTCAGTAGAGCGAGACAGTATTTCACGCCGGACCATTGGCTTAAACTCTACAAAGCCCAGGTCAAACCTCATATTGAATACTGTTCTCATCTCTGGGTAGGGGCACCCCAGTACCAGCTTCTTCCATTTAACCACATCCAACGTAGAGCGTCTCTAATTATCAATAACTAAGTTCTTTCAGATCGACTTGATCCACTGGAATTGCGAAGAGACGTGACATCTCTTTGCATCTTCTATCGCATTTACCATATGGAGTGTTCCGAGAAATTACACGAACTTACGCCTACTGTTGGATTCCACTACCGTACAACGCGCCACACACAATTTAAATTTAATTCCGATCCAATACGATTCGTTTCGCACGAAAGTTTTTTCCTCGCACGACTGCCTTATGGTACATACTTGATTCGACGGTATTTCACCCTGATTATATTATAAAACAGGATAAACAAACTTAAGATCATGGTTTGGTCTGTAATAAATACCCGTGGCGTAGGACGTTTATACATCGTTGATGAAACCATGAAACAAGACCAATGTAAATAAGTTCTATGTACTCGTCTTATCCAACAACTGGAGGATAGGTTTACGGAATATGAACATAGTATTTTTATGCACGATTCTGCCCCTTGTCATAAAGCCAAACGTGTTACCTATTTTTTACAAACCAGAAATATCGAAGTCTTACCATGGCCTGGAAATTCTCCAGACATGAATCCCATAGAAAATCTGTGTGAATTACAAAAAACGAAAATGCCAAAGAATATATTAAAACCAAGAGGCAACTCGTTAAAAACTTATAAACGTATGGCATTATAATCTAACAATTAAAACAAGTGCAAAATCGTGGATAGAAAGTATGCCACGAAGGATTGAAGCATTAATAGCAGCCAAAGAAAATATCACTTAATATTAATAAAACACTGAATATTGATTAAAATTAAAGTTTATATTATTGTTATTATTTTATTTATTTTATAAAATTTGGTTTACAGTATTTGTTACATCGAATAGTTCTATATATGTATACATACTTTTATATTTTTGTAATAGGATGTACAATCTTAATAGTAAGCACAGCTTTCTTATTCTATTGACGCGAAGTAATTATTATACAATTTTAAACAAGATTTTATTATAGAAAAAATAATAAACAAGAAAAAAATTAGTTTACATTTAAAGTTAAGTAGTTTTTACAATTAAGATAAAGTTCGAGAGACTTGGTAAAATGTTTAAATTTAAATAATTTGATGTTAAATAAGTCCAAAATTTTGTATTTATTATGTCGTCTACTCATTCTAGAAATAGTCGAATTTATACCTAAAACGGTTTTTCTAAACGGACAGTTGAGAAAGTTAATTGAATAATTAAATTGAAATTAAATTAAATTGAATAATAGCAGGGAGGAATCTTAAACTCACAAGGAGACGGCAATGGTGTGGAGCCCTCAAATCAAACGGAGGTTCCGCGTGTAATTAGCACTCAATGAGTGTATTTATATACTCAAACCCTAGAGCTCACTACTTAGCCATTGGCGAGAAAAAAAGTTTGAAAAAAAATATAATTTTTTGTATTAAAATTTAATAAATCGCTATAAAACAATTTCTTTTGAACGTTTATACATTATTGAATCGCGAATTGCAAATTTAAAATTCGCATGTGGTTGCAATTAAATAATATATAATAATATAATATCAAAAATAATATGAAAAATTTACAAATTACAAATTCATCTATTCGTAACATTCCATTCGACGTTCATTCGTTTCACATGTTCTATCATTCGTTTCTTTTATAAGTTCTAATCGTTAAAAAGTAAAAAATTATTAAATTCGCGATTCAATAATGTATAAAAGTTCAAAAGAAATGGTTTATAACGATTTATTAGATTTTAATACTATTTTGTTTTATTTTTTCAAAATCCAGGATTTTTTTTCTCGGCAATGGCTTAGTAGTGCGCTCTAGGGTTTGAGTATATGAATACACTCACTGAGTTCTAACTACACGCGGAACCCCCGTTTTATTTGAGGACCCCACACCGTGGTCGTCTCCTTGTCAGTCCTGTTCAGCAGGTCAGGACTGTCTATGTAGTTGTTAAGAATATAGAATAAAAATGTTATATCGAACATGTTTCTGCGTGTTTCTAATTTTTTAGTTTTAAATCTGTCCAGTAATTTAAGATAGCTGGTGTCTTTTTTTCTTAGGCACAAACAATAAGCTAAGTGCTTGGTGAATCTTTTTTGAATATGTTCTAACCGCAGCGTGAGTGTTGCAAAGTGTGGACGTCATACTACGGTAGAATATTCTAATATACTTCTCACTGAGGTATAGTACAAATGAATCTTAGTCTTAGGATCTAGAAACTGTTTAGAGTTTCGTATAACAAAGACAAGAACTCTATTTGCTTTTTTACTAAGACTTTCAAAGTGCGGTACAAAAGTAAGTTTTCGATCGAATAGTATTCTCAGATCTCGAACGGTCTCTATTGTTACTAAATATGTCCCGAGCATATCATATTTAAAGTTATTTGGAAAATATCTGCCGGTAAATATCATGTGAGTGCATTTAGTTATGTTCAATTTCATGCCTTTATCAATACACCAATCAGTGAACATTTCTATATCTTTTTGTAACAAATCTGCATCACTACACAAGCCATTTTCAAATCATCCGCATACAAGAATGGTGTTGCATATTGAAAATTTTGTGGTAAATCATTTATGAATATATTAAATAAAATTAGACCTAAATGCGAACACTGTGGAATGCCTGACAAAATTTTAAATGTCTTAGATATAACCTCATTAATAACTATATAAAATGAATGATTTTCTAAATAGGGACATAACCATTTAAGGACGGAGCTATGAAATCCATATGCAGAAAGTTTTTGAAGAAGTAGATCATGTGGAACTTTGATAAAAGCCTTAGTTAAATCGGTATAAATAAATAACATCTACTTAGTCCGCCCCGTGACCACGAAGGCTAAAAAGCTTTCGAAACGTCGGGATCAAAATCAATAAATAACCGCGATAAAATCCGTTTAAATTAGTTTTATTTCAATAACATCTACTTGTTTATTTTTATCAATAAAGTCAATCATTTCTTCTATAAACTATAAATATAAATTAGTACTAGTTGATCTTCCTGGTATGAAACCATGTTGATGACAAGATACATACTTCTATAGTAATTTCTAATTACTGGACATATCAGTGATTCGAAAACCTTTGCAAGTATGGGAAGTATCGATATCGGTCTGTAATTGTTAACTAAATTTTTAGCATCTCCTTTATGGATGGGTACTTGGGTACATATCTTTTTTGTATGTTTCCATTGTGTAGGAAATATTCCTATTTCGAGAGATTTATTGAAAATGCAGCTAATTGGATAAGCCAATAGATCAGCGCATTTTTTTAAATAATGGTAGGATATCATCGGCTCCCGTTCCCTTAGATATATCTAACTGTTTTAATTTTCTACGAATTTCCTCAATATCGATATGTATGTTTGTGAGGCTATCCGAACTGATTAATAAGGTTTTAAAAAACAATGAGTTAGAAAAGTCGTAATTTATGGTGTTTGATTAAGAGTCTATGTAATATAGTGATGAGAAAAATGAACCAAACATGTTATACATGTCATTCCCATCACTTACTGTCGAACACCCATCCGTTATACAAGCAGAGTAATTACCTGAGTGGTCATGTCTCTTTTAATGTGAGCCCAGAAGTGCTTAGGATTTTTCTTTGTTTTTTTCAAGCTGCTCTATATACGCATTTTAACATTTTCGTGCCAACTTCTTACATCTTTTAGTACATATTCGAACTGAAATTTTGTTTAACGGGTTTTTGTAGAGGTTGTAACGCCGCCTGTATTTATTCTTTACGCGAATTTTTTTAAAACTATTGCCAAACCATGGCGGTTGTTTATTGTTTTTTAATTCGGATAGTGGTACATACTCTTCGCTTATTTCCTGAATTTATGGATAGTTATGCTTGTCTGACACTGAATTACAATTGCCTATAAATGGCTTTAACGTTGTTTGAATTGGTGGTGGTAAATATACATAACAAATCGCAAATTTAAATGTACGTATTTATACGTACGTATATGTAAGGTTTTGATACAGTTTTCATTATTAACCACATATCCTTGCCTTCACTTTCCCAAGAAGATATTCTTACTGTGTAATTTTTTTTAGAAAGCGCGATCAGTACAACTCCTCTTCTCTTTTTTTGGACGATACAAAAGATCTACGTCTAAATACATTGTATTTGTCATCAAAAAGTTCATTATTAAGAATATTGTCATTTAACCAGGCTATGGTTAAGGTTTAATGCTATAATATCATAATTACTACAAACTAAATTGAGGTAGAATTCATGCGACTTAGTGCGTAGATCACGAATATTTTGATAGTAAAGTCGTAAATCGCAGAATTATAGTTAGTTTATAACCAATTAATAAAAGCTAAAAGTAATGGATAAATAATTTTAAACTAAATTGTTAAGCGGGTCTTTATCTTTAATGATTTTATATTTGGATTCGTCATTTTTTCTGATATGAATTCAACCACCTCTGATCCAGACATACTTAAACCCTTTCTCTTTGGCATTTAATCGTGCGGCAGCGTGTAAAGCTTTGTTGGCTGGGCACGTGTTCACTAATGAATATTGGTAATTTACCATCCAGTCCAATATGGGAGCTATTTAATTTTTCCTTTAGAGATTTACGCTTATTAAAGTTGATGGTGGTAGCTAAAGAATTATCGCGCTACTTAGTATTGTGAACTGTATAACTAATGATTTCGGCCGACTACTGTCAGTATTAAACTTAGTTGTACGAATGCAGTGTGAGATATTTTCTTCCTTGACATCGCATTTTATTGTATTACCAAGTTTAATTACAAGAACAAGTAAATTTTCATTCTTTTTTTGAGGAACACATAGAATATCAACGTTGTTATCCCGGGCATTTTGTTCAATATTAATCATTCGCGCGTTTAGATCATTGCCAGTGTCTTTTGTTTTGATCCTGCAAATCAATTACTTGTTCTTTAATCTCATTGTTTTCCCTAATAACGTCTTCATACTGATTACTCATATAAGCAATAGAACCTCTTATTTCTATCATTTCATCCCGCACCAACTTTAATTCGTTGTTTAATAAAGTACTAAAATCGGCTTTTAATTTACCCAGACGCGATTCGAATTCTTCTTGAATAGCTTGCATAACGATACTACGAATATCATTCTGGGTCGCTGGTAACTCAGATCTACTTGGAGAAAATTGCAGTGCTTGCCTTTTATTTTTATTAATTTTTGATATCATATCATATGTTTATATCGATGAAGTTGTAATTATTTGTATTGTAAGTACACGTTATCGAACAAAAATATTATCAATAATTCAATACTAAATACCCAGCGGTTGTCTTGAAATCCTAGAGAAACGTGTAGGACCAAAAGTTCCAAAGCGCCATGCATATCGTGGCGCTTACGCGTTTCCTCGCACAATTAACGCTTCTCTGTTATATGGGCGCAGGAGTAGATTTAACTTTGTACCACATAGATAACTTTACTTTTTTTTTAAATGAAGCCTATATTAATACAAATAATGTGAGCTTGTTTTTACTCACAGTTAATATCAATGTCCATGAATTGTTATATCACCAACACTTATCTCGAACTCGAACAATGTTAATAAATTTTATTCAGGAGCTGTTCAACTTAGTACCGGCACGTAACAAGATCGAACTAATATAAGCGTAAACATATATACTATCATTAAATTAAATAATACAAATTAAATGTAGCGTTTTTTGTTTATTTGTGCTATAAAACCGCTATTCCTCTAACCCTTTTTGTTTATAGTTACGCGGGAAAATGACGGCACACTATTGATGGTAAGCACATGCTGATCCAAATACACCTACGACCAACGCTGTCATGGCGCCCTGCATAAATATATTTACCGTATCCCGTTTTATTTATTAACAAATTTTTATCCTAGCTCGGTATAGTAATCATACTTCACCTGATGGTAATCTCGGTACGGTCCAAGAACAGTAGTGACTGTCGTAAGGGAGAATAACCCCCGTCAGTCGCAACTTGCCGGCCTGCTATATACTTTTTCACACCTCGTTTCAACTTTATTTACACGGTAACTAACTTTATGAAACAGGTATAGAATTATACTGTACTATTACTGTATAATTATATGGTTATACTTATACTTGTATAATATGGTAATAAGTGGTACCAGTTCCCTACTTATAACAGCAATTAAATTTAAGTCCGATATCCAAATGTACAAGCAAAATGTGTAACTAAATAAGGGCATAGTAATTCTTACACTCGCCTCAGCCACACCCATCGAATAATAATTAGTAATTTATTTCAAAGTATCCTGTCAAAATTATAGTACTGAGGGGATTATAAGCACAGTATAATCTTGACTGATATTATTAACTATTTAGTTTAGTATTTAGTTATAAATTAACTGCTCAAAAGGAATAAATCAGAAGCAATGATAACTCAGTGGTAGTGCGTACAGACACAGTGTCAATGGATGTGAGTTCGAATCTCTGAAATTAGTTCGAGCTTTCTGTGAAGAAGATGAAACAGGACTTTTCTAATACCCTCAAGATGAGTACTTATAGATGTGTTTCCAGTCTTTCCACTATGATTAGCATGTCCTTCATATTGGGTCTCATCGTTACTTAATATCAGGTGCGATATCAAGTAACACTTAACCTACAAAGTAACTAAAAAATAAAGTGGTACGAATCTAGATTTGAATGAATCCCGGCAATCATACATATGGTGATAATACATCATAGTGACCCTCTCCTCGTTACATCCCTTTTAATAATCACCCAGTGTAGTCAGCTACAGTGAAATTTACAAGCTAACATGACAGTGACTGCGCGGATCAACAGTCATCTATAAGTGATAGTCATCGCGTCCACAAGTGACGATACCTAAGAATGTCCGGTGTACCTTGGACAGTAAGTCTCACCGCGACACGGCCGTATTTTTGAAGTGAAAATTTCTTTAGGCGTTTTGAGCACTTTTTGGTTGAACAACTTGCGTCATCGTCACCGAACGCTTTCCATGAGCTATATGTATACTGTGTATATATATAAGTACTTCTTAGGTGAAGAAAAAGCATGAATCTCGTGTTATCATCACCGCACGCTTCCCATAAACTATATGTATACGGTGTATATATGTACATAGATATACCTCCGTGCGTTATTAGTATACATTATATATATAAAGAGTATATCTCTCTTTTGTTTGTTTGTGTTTGGGTATCAAGCTTTTTGTCTTGGCGAAGTGTCAGAGTCGTAATCGATGGCTATACATCTGATGCTATAGCAATAAATGCCGGTGTTCCATCAGGGTCTGTGCTATCACCTACATTGTTCATCTTGCATATCAATGACCTTTTCAGTATACCGAACGTGCATTGTTATGCGGATGATAGTACGGGTGAAGCCGTATAACACTCCCGTACTAACACGCGGTTTAGAATCCTTGGAACTACGTAGGGACATAGGATCTCTCTGTGTTTTCTACCGCATGTACAACGGGGAGTGCTCAGGGAAACTATTTGATATGGTGCCCTCATCACAGTTTCAAGGCAGCACCTCTCGCCGTTAGCTAGCTGCTCGTCCGTTACTGTATTACCCCAAGGTTATGATATGGGGCTCTTCAAAAAAGGATTGAAATACGGTCTCCATGGTTGGCAACACAGCTCTAATGTCCCTGGTGTTGCAGTTGTTCATAGGCGACGGTAACCATTTAACATCAGATGGGCCGTCTGCCTGTTTGCTGCCAATTAACATAAAAAAAACTGGTCTTGTGCCGACACCAAGACGTAAAAGAAGAATTCATAACTAGATATCAGATCCATCTGAGAGCCAGTTCCAAATCAATATACCGAACTTAACAATCAGACAAATTTGCATTTTTTTATAAGTAAAACTTCTTTACGCACTCTTGACTTGGGGAGTAAGTTGGTGAATGCGTGACGAGAACATTACGAAAATCAGGCGAGTCGAACGGAAGTTGAGAGGGAGATATAAACTAGTGAAGATAGAAAGAGAGAGAGAGTGACGTTTCGTATATTACTGTAGGCGCAAGAGAGAGAGGTGCGACTCACTAAGACTCACTTCGAGAGAGCGGAGGCACATACGAATCCTGTAGTAATGAACTCTGTAAAATACGATCAGAACCCGAATGACAGCGGATACAAACGCCGCCCTCGTCACATCTTCCTTGATCCGCCGGATAAATTCACGCGACATACCGCGTCTTTTCCGTCCATCTCTATTCCGAATCGCACATACGCGCGCGCTAGACCGCGAAACCGTCGTCCTAGCCGCCGAGAGCGGGCGGTTAATTTCGCTCCCGCACACCCGCCGCGGCCCCCCTCTGCGGACGCTCGAGCCTAGGTCGATTCTTCGTAATGGAGCCTTCGAGCTAACCCGCTCGCGCGATACAGTGACACTTCACACTCACTGAACCCACATCACCACACTGCATGTCACATACGTGCACACTCACACAGTACATACACGGTTCTGTATGGGACGCCCGTGGCCCTGAATGTGGGTCAGCCTTTTATTTTCTTTTATATTTGTTATAGATAATACGTAGTGTTCATATGCCTTCTTCTCTGTTCCGTTTTGTTAGGCACGCTCGTCACCAACTACTAGGTAGGGAGGACGCACAGTACAATCTTGCCTCGCCTGCCATGGCACAGTACAAACCAAATTTATTTTCCAGATCCCGAAGGGGATCAGTTAGTACTTCAACTTTTTCTATTTTTTTATTAATAGCTAGTACCGCGTTCGATTTTCTCCTACGCGATTCGGCAATAGCCCAAGCCGAGGTTCGGTCACTAGTGACACCCTTGCGCGAGTTGCCCCTCGGGCTCGAGCGCCCTCCGCGCTCGCCCCTCTAGTTCGGTGAAGCTGTGAAAGCCCCTCAGCCCTCAACAATCATCCCCAGCCCCATCAAAAAAAAAAACAAGAGGTGCAAGCACCCATTTTCTTTCTCTCTTTCTTTCATAGCCCGAGAAGTTTTACTTCAGTCATGTGGTCTAAAGCACATTCGTATTTTTTAATATATTGACCTTATCTTTGATGATGTTTTCTTCTTCAACACTGTACGAGTAAAAAAATATTACTTAACTTTAAGAATTTACAGGTGGAGATGAATAATAATGCCTCTGTCACATATACATTTGTTTCGAGTACTGACAACGTCGAACTATAAAACAATGAAGTTGGAAATTGCAGTAAATCATATTAACTTTTTGTATAGATACATGCTAGAAGTATGTTTAAATCGATTTGAAAGGGCTTTATTCGGTTGGCTGACAATAATAGTATTAATAAGTATAATGAATAAATATGAATTGAATAATTATGAATTAGCAACAAAGGAAAAGGTAGTCCGAGACTTTGAAACTACAATACTGAGACCTACATTTAGTTGTATGCTTGACAACCTGGTAACAAACACGGTTTAACGACATGTCATAGCAAAGACCAAAGACCAATAATAAATAATGCCACAGTATGTGAAAAAGTTGCCAGAGTAATCAAAATAACTGTTTTTATGAAATTTATATATTTTACGCTAGTTCCTAGCACCACTAATGTATTTAAGGATAATCAAAGGAAATAGTAGTTATTCTGTGAACCATTTTATTCTATTCTGACAATTATGATTAAACAAGTATTTAACAAAGACTATTAAAGGAAACATTTTAGCTCAACAATGTATTCATGCGAAATAGAAATGTTTATTATTTTTGCTATCAAATTATATAAATAAAAAAATGACTTCTTTTATTTATGACCAAGAAGTGGAACTTTCGGAAGATAAAAAAAACGAGTAAAAGATAATAAAAAACGTTCTATTTACTTTTACATTGATACGGTATAATATGTTGTAATTTAAAAATAATATCAAGGTTTTTTGTTTTCCTTTTTTGGCAAGGCGTGATAACGTAATTGCCATTGTCTTGTTTAGTAATTTGTATTTATTTAGTACTATGGCACTAATTTATTAAGCTAAGGAAAACAAAGCGGGATATGTAAAAAAATGAAATTAAAGCATAAAAAGAAAAAACTAAAAATTCAAAATTATACTTAAAACACGGCGATTTTAGTCTGCTGACAGGTAGTTTCATCTTTCCGCCCATATGAGATGGTGCGCTTTGTCTCTACCCTCCATATACGAAACTAAATAGTTAAAGTTTTTAATACTTATGCCTTTTTTATGTATTTGTATAAAGTTGACAACGCCTTAAAAAAACATCTAGAAATCTAATAAGTCTTCTACAGAAATTGATACAGAATATTGGCTAACCTATATAAAAAAAACTGAGATACCTCCATTATTTTTGAACTGATAATACAAGTTTACAAATTCATATTCAATAAAATATACAAATATTAAAGCTTTTTACAGCTACAGGTTTAATATTGAATTAAAACATGTACTGCCATCTAGTTTATTAATATGAAAAATTTTAAATGTTGATTAATCCTCTTCGATAGTTTGCGTTAGCTTCATACATTTTTTTTCCATCATTCTATAGACGTTGCACTGTATGACTGCTCATCTTGGGGAATTAAACATTTGCATCTGGAACAGTAAACTGTTCCGAATCGCTGTTATGTATCATTTGGAACAATTACAATTTTTTTGCATTAGTTCATATTACAATACCCCTCTGCGATGCCCCATAAGGAACTTCGTTCCAAAAAAGGTTTAATTTAAAAACACTAATTTTTTACATAGTTCTTGCAATAAATTACTGCGTTGTCAAATTTAGCGCAAAACAAATCAACCTGGCACTTTAAACTAAAACAATGCAAACAAAAAACGTCCATAAAATATTGGACATACAAACGCCATAGTGATCATTATTACATGCATACTGCATAGGCATTGAGAATAATCACTTATGAGGTTTCATTTCATTTGGTATCTTATTCTCACTTGCTTATATTTTAGTGCACTCTCACTACTCCAATTGCTTAGTGTTTCTTGTTTGACTTGTCGGTCCCGCTCACACTTAAGCGACATCATCACGCTAAGCAAAGAGCAAAGATGCTCCGGTTCCAGATAATGCATATGAATCATATGTGGTGTTCTAATCTTTTGGAACACCTAAATGTTTCGGGATAGTGAGCCGGTTCAGTAAAGAGTTACCACCCCTAACCGGCATGCAAGATTGCATGTTAGTATAAACTGGATTTAAAAATGTCAAAAATTCTTTAAATATTATTATATTACCTGGATTTATTCACGGATACGGCTTAATTTTAGTGCTTTTTATAGAAATATCACACTCTTTTCAAACGATTTACACCGTGAATGAACTGTTATCAAGTGGAATCATGCAAATCTTGATAGATTGGTACGTATATAATAAATCAGTTTTATAGAAATTCTAAAAAACTATTTAAAAACGATTTGATTTTGTTTACAAACTGTCATAGACCATTTGTATAGTCCATCTAACCTTTATATCTATGCAAAAACCGGCAAAACGGAACTCTAACGCGTATTGAGATGAGACTGAATGACATTTGTACTAGTATCGTGTTATTTTACTACTGCAACTGTGGCTTATATCATGCAACTATTTAGTAAATATAATAGTTGTTTACAATAAAAATAAGAAATTATATCTAAACATAAATTAATACTAAATTTCTTATGACAAAATGTACTCTTAAAATTAAAGGAATAAAGGTCTTTTATACAAATCTTAGTTATTCAACAGCAAATAGACATGAATAGGCAAGTGAATGAGATGATAAATATGTAGAACTTATAAGTGATATATTAATAATTATTATTATATAAGTTGAATTTCATTAAAATTTTACTTGCTAAGTTTCAACTCTTGTACCACAAGCCAAAATTATTATTTTTCAATGAAAATGGTACCAAAGGCAGGTTAACACTCCTTGTCCTTTCATATAAATAAAAAAAATCTTCATACTGAAAATAATATTTACTGTGATATTAAAATTTGCAATATATAATAGTCTTATGTTGAAAAAAAGAACTACTCACATATTTGCGACATTAGTAGTTAGAACTCTATAGTTGTTAACCATTTCCAGTTTAATTTAATATTCAAATACAATATTAATTTTATCAGTCTTGTATAATTGTTAGACATAACAAACATACTATAGATATAAACAAATAAACAATTTCCAAAATGATGGTAAATTTTAATATACATATAGTATTAACAATTTATTAATGTTTAATTTTATATACCAGAATGAAGACATAATAGCTCAGTTGGTACTTTGTACAGACTTCGCATCAAGAGATGTGAGTTCCAATCCACCTATAATGAACTTGAGCTTTTGGTGAAGGAAAACATAGCATATTGGTATGGTTTTTTCTAGGCTTACCATGTCCACCATCTTGACCCACATTGTCACTTAATATCTGGTGGGACAGTTGCTATAATGGGAAACTTTACCTATAAAAAAATATTACATTATTTGGAATAGAGCAGAGTTGCAAAAATCTTAATGTTAAAAATAATGCAATAATAATTTTTTTTGAATGGTTATGTCAAGTTTATCCATTAATCATTAAAAAAATTTCAATGCAAAGTATTTACATTACTCATTAAATAATTGATGTGTAATTTGTGGTCTTCCATTACTCATTCAAATAAAAAAATGAATAAAGTAATTCATTACATTACTCATTAAATTAGTAAACTATTCTGCATTAAAAAAATATTTTATAAATATTGACATTAGTCATTAAATCAATCAAAAATGACATGCAGTACTTAATAGGCTTTTTAACTTCAAAATTCAATATGTTAATTCCACTAAATTTTCTGTTTCAAATGAATATTTGAAAAGAGAATGTAAAAAAATTTTCAAACCAAGACCCATTACCTTTGAGATATTAAGAAAAAGTAAAAAAAACTTGTTGATTGACATTTATATTTTTTTAAGTATTAATCTACGACATATTTGCAAATTCTCTAATATTTTCAAAGTGACGATTTAAAAAAAAAATCTTCACTAGCCTTGTTCCTCACGACAATTTCTAAATATATTTGAGAATCGTCAGAGACCTTCGAAACTCGGGGAAAAAAACAATGATAGTAATCATCGAGTAATTTTTTATTTCTTCCAAAAATTTAAAAAATTATGATCAAGATAGGTTTGAATATATTGTTATATATTTTTTTTAAAAGAACATTGAAAATACCAAAATTTTATTTTATTAACTTTATAAGTTTGATTTTGAAAAAGTTAGAATTATTTCAAGACCCCATTTTTTTTTTCAAAAATGTATGTTTTTTTGTTAGGTAAAAAATTTAAAAATTTTCTGACAAACTTTGCTCATAAAATAGGAAAGAATAGGAAAAAAGTTTCATTCTAATCTAAAAGGGCTAGGGATAAAACAGGCTAATTTGGCGTGAAATCCTTTATATAGTAAGAATTCAAACACTTATTATATTGTAAAGAAATTAACTCTTTCATGTTGATTTTGCAAATTTTCTCTTAAACATACTTATACTTCATGTATGCCTTGATTTCAATGTAATATTTATTGAGTTGATTATTTATTAAGAAATGTTAATTCAATTTTAATGTGAATTCAATTTTATTTTCTATTCTATATGATCCGGCTCACAGTTTATCATCAATGACATAACAACTATTACAAGGAATAGTAATTATATCAATGAGTAATGAGTAATGGAATACTCATAACCTCTTAATTAAGAATAAAAAAAATGAGAAATGAAAAATGGGTACATTACTTATAGTTATAATTTTTTTAATGAAGATTATCAAAATACTCATTTACAATAAAAATAAGTAAAGTAAAAGACCAATTTTTCATAAAAATAAATTTAATAGAAATTAGTTTATGTTCCATTAAAAAACAAAAAAGTAATGGTAAATGATTTAATCACTCATTAATATAGTAAAGAGTAATGAAACGCCAATGCATTAACTACTTTTTTGCAACTCTGGAATAGAGTAGTATTACATTTTTATAACTAGCATGTAAAAATTTAATAACTTAGCTAAGGTCTCCAATTTCCAGTTCATCAATAATAAAAATTCAAATTTTATCATTAAGGTGTCAGGAGAACATCACATAGGGTATAAATTTTCTTTCAATCATTTTTTTTTTCATAGTCAATAAATAATTTTATTTAATGGATTGAAACTCATATCTGCATGCATTCGCCAAGAATTACTTTAAAAAAAATCTGTTTTGATTGTATTTATATTTGTAATTAGAAATTATCTTAATTCTTAGTCGAACACTACATTTTGTATTGTACACTAAAAAGTGCTATTCAACATACACAGTATTTTACTAGATGATTTTCGTGATATAAAAATGGTGATTACTAGGTGAGTAATACATTAAAGCAATAATTTTATAAGTATTAATCATAGTACATTATTTAAAGAAAGTATATCAGTAAAAAATAAGAATTAATACTTGTATATCACATATCAGATTGCTTTGTATTAACCAAGTTAAAACAATATAAAAACATATGTTATGGAAAATTTTGTAAATTTTAAATAAATACCAGGCTATTTTAATATTTTAGCTATATTAGTAATTGAATTTATTTGTACACAAATTTGTGAGCATGAAATGAAATAAATATTATTTTTCAGATAATATTATATAGATACAATATTGAAATTAAAGATATAGTGTTTAATAAAAGTAATATAAGGATGGGACCACCAAAAAAATTTAAGAAACATGATTCAAAAGTTGGTGATAGATCAAGTAAGTAACTTATTGTATTGTCATCCACTTACTTTTGTATACTATATACTATGACTTACTATAACTAGACAACACCATATATCTAGCAAAGCATTTAAAAGGAATCTCATATGAATCCATTATGAAAGTTTAAAATTTTACAAGTAATGTATAATGAAATATAATTGTAGAAATTTTAATATATTAAAAATACTCCTCACTCTTATCACATTTATTTATTTTTGACAGCTATATAGTTTACTCAAATTCATTAATCTTACTAAATAAAGCAAAAAATAGAACTTCATTACTACAGTAGTTATCTTCCACTGATGACTTGATAATATAATTCCATGATGAACAGTTCACAACAATAATGACTGCAGTATTCCGTATTCTACTTTTTTTAATAATTAATGTTTAGTGTTATGACCACAATCTCACCTAATATTGATGTAACCCAGGCTGGTGAACACACTAAACCTGTGAAAAGACTGGCTCTCAAGCCAACTGCCGGAACACACTTAAAACTATCTGGCGGCAGATTTTCAAGTTAAGGGTGGTAGCTAGCCAGGCGTACATTAGAAAATGGTTTCAACATGATGTTTTCCTTCACCGAAAGCTCAAACTTATTGTAGTTAGAGTGGATTCGAACTCTCATCCCTTGACACGGCGTCCTAACATACTACCAACTGAGCTATCATCGCTTCAACGTTACAAACATTGTCTCAAATGCAATGAAGTATGGGTCCCGTTGTGTAGGTGGATCTTTGCGACCTTGGTGTGATGCAAACAAATAACATTATCTCTGTGACCACAAAGACCTGAGACGTATTTTGAGCACTGTGTACACTAAGTGGAACATAGTCAATGTTTTATCAAAAAGAGTATATATATTGAAGTTTGGTCCAAAGTTTATTATATTTTTTTATTAATTTGACATAAAATTCAAAACTTTAAATAAATAAATAAAACAGAAAATACTTAGAAGTTATTTCTTCTTAACAATTTTGGAGCATTCCTATATAGTTGGAAAGATACCAAATTATTTATATTTTATAATTATAATTAATAATAATCATGTTTATCAATATCTTCTTTAACTTCATATTTATTACCTGCTTGCTCATAATTTAAACAAAAAAAAAAAACGATTAAATATTATTACATTTTTATTTCATTCATGCATATTTTAAATTTTGTATATTGCAATTTTTAATAATAATATTTAGATAAAAAGAAGAAAGTTGAAGACGATGTTACTATAGACTTGGTGGATGATGATAATTCTGAGAATGTTGGTGTGCCGGGAGCCGCCATGCAAGATGCAGAAAAGAATGATCAAGTACCTGAAGATGAGTTTGGTGCTAAAGATTATAGGTAATAAGATAAATTTATATTATAAACTTGAATACATTATTTTTTAATTAATTACATATCCTAAAATATATATTTTTTTAAATATAATTTATGATAATCATTTTCCAGTTAATAAAAATTTTTAGACAGTAAAATTATGCACTTTTCAGAAGTCAAATGCAGCTCAAACCTGACAATACCAGCCGGCCACTGTGGGTAGCACCTAATGGCCACATATTTCTTGAAGCATTCTCACCTGTTTACAAACATGCTCATGACTTTTTGATTGCTATAGCTGAACCTGTATGCCGGTATGTATGTAACTAGTTTTTTAGTATTCTATTCTACTTGCAATAAATATTTTGAAAATAACACTAAAAAAAAAACAAAAAATTATAGAAACTATTACTGTTTATGGTGGATATATGTTATGTTACCTTTATGTTCTCGTATTTCGAGTTCAAGCTTCCAACAATGTCATCCCAGTTCATATACCTAGTATGCAGATGATGTACAGTGATTTCAATACCAATGTTAATATTTCTAAAATATCGCACACAACTTGTTAAAGGTGGACCATACCATTTTTAACAAAGGTAAATCCATTTACGGATTGTCTCTCAAGAAAAGTATTTTTCAACTCGCTTGGTGTGAACCAGGAGTACCCGTTAAAACCCCACAGTGAGTCATCCGGTACCTTTGCGGAGCAACAGTGGATTGCGCGAGCATGCACCGCTTCGCCCGTGCGGCCGTTCCGGTAGATGGCAATTACCGGGGTCAGGCGACACAGCAGAAACCGTTCTCTCAGATGGCCCCCGTTTCTTAGCTAAGGTTTTTTTATGGAATAGGGGAAAAACGAGCAATCGTGTCACCTGATGGTAAGTGATCACCGCCGCCCATGGATTACCACAACACCGGGGGAATCGCAGGTGTGTTACCGGCCTTTATTGGAGGGACTGGCTCTCAAGTGCAACTGCCGGAACACACCTATTGGTATATGGTTGCAAATTGTCAACTTGAGGGTGGTAGCTAGCCAGGCTGGCCTTAGAGAAAACCCTACCACCATGCTATGATTTCCTCACGATATTTTCCTTACCGAAAGCTTAAGCTCTTTGTAGGTGGTTGGATTCGAACTCAAGTCCCATGACGCAGCGTTCCTACACACTACCACTGAGCTATCATCGTTTCAAAGGTGCCTAAAAGCTGCAAATAAATCAGCTCTTTCTGCTGCTCGTGCGTCAGCGTCCTGATTGTAATGATCGTCGGCGTACGCGGGAGTATCTGCCTCCCGAGCCCTGTTCTCGGTCTCCTTTTGCGAGATTACTTCTTCACAGAAGAAGACTGTGGCCGGCCATGTCCTCTTACTATCGAGCATGGCTTTCGTCACGCTCGGCAGCGAGAGGTCTATTCAGTTACTGCATTACAGTGCTACGCTGCTGTTCCCACGCAACGTACTTCAGCATAATGTCATCCACTGCACCACACTGTACATTCAGTACGGGTAGTACCTAAAATAGCCATAACCAACTAGAACCTGCATCAGGTGAAACACCTGTGAGCTATAATTCCTCCTCAACTACTTTTCGGGGACCGGGTAGGGAAATGGTCTCTATAGCGCACACCAGACAGATCCTTCTCATCTTTTTGACACCTCCCACCACAAGTCTCTCTTAACTCCACACCTGCCCAAGAGCCAGAAGCTTCTTTATCTCTTAACTCTTCACTGTGTACCAATACATAGCCGCTAGTACTCTAGCTCCCAAGGTGAGGCGCTGAAGAGCGAACAGATTGACCTATCGGAAATAGTTCTGTATCCACGTATTATCTTCAGTACCAACATGCAACATGGCATACAGCAAGCAATTATTGTGGGCACTGAGAACGCCCACACCAGCGTGCCATACACGGTCAAAGACTAACCATACCTAATTTATTTTATCATATGTATTACAAAAGTATTGTAAATTGTATTACAAAATAATTACAATGTCAGTTAATAAAAATGCTAACACAAATTTCTTTTATCAGGTATTAATGTCAAAATTGTTTTTGAAGGATTAACATTTATTTATTCATTTCCAGGAACTGGCTCATATCATTTATTTTTAATAGGTCTTTCTAGTTATAATAACACTGTATTATAGTCCACAGCATATTCACGAATACAAGCTAACGGCGTACAGCTTATATGCAGCCGTATCAGTGGGTTTACAAACAAATGATATCATTGAATATCTACAAAGGCTAAGCAAATGTGCAGTACCCGCAGGGATCATAGAATTCATACAGCTGTGCACATTATCCTATGGAAAAGTTAAACTTGTTCTAAAACATAACAGGTGAATAATTTACTTTTTTTAATACTAGCTAGATTTAGAGCAAGGCTTTCTATTTCTAATTAATTTTAAATAAAACACGATTCTAGTTTAACAAGCTGGCCAGCTACTGAATAATACTTGTATCTGTTTATAATATACGTAGATAGATTGGTTCTAGAAAATTATAAACTTTCAAGCGTACCTGCCACATCACCCGCACCGTTGGGTCTCTTTTTGTATATTCACTAAAAAATTATAAATATATCACTGTAAGGTTCAATAAAATTTATACTTTTTTATTTTTCAGATACTTGATAGAAAGTAAACATGTAGAGGTACTGCAGAAGTTATTGCGGGATCCTGTCATTCAGCAGTGCCGACTTCGGCGTGACGGTGACGATGAACTACTCACATCCGCATTACCCAACAAGCAACCGGCAACCAGCGCAACCAAAGCAGGTATCTACTATAGGTATTTTACTATTCCTCGAGACTTTTCATATATCTGCAAAACTACTTGATCTATTCATATATGTATTTTAAATATAGCACACTGATTCCTTTTACAAAATTCGTGAAAAGCATGGTGCCTTTAACTATCACTTGTAAAATATATATGGATGTTCTGTTTCAATTGTGTGGAAGTTAAAAAAACACACCCAGATCACGGACTTTAGTTTTGAGATATATCATCGCATTAGTGCCTAGGATCTTATCCCATACATTTTTTTGTTTTCTCTTTATACTAACGATTGTAGAGAAACACAATTTGACTAAGGAGGCCAAGAACTTTCTTTTGGTCTGTCACTCTTTAGCATCAATTAGTGTTAAGGTTGATATTTCAGTGGTTTCAGTTAATATTTAAATTTACTGCGCTTATAATAAGGCACAGTATTGTCCCTTCACTGTGTTAATAAAAAAGCGACGGTGACGACATAATATATTCGAATTAGCGAAGCGCATATAATTAACATGGTTTTTGTGCGTTACTTTCACTATTGCATCTGCTCTATAATGGTGCACTACCTTTGATCCTACAGTAAACATTTATTTTGCATGATTATATTGAATATAATTAATAAATTTACTTTACAAGCTGGTGAAGAAAAAGTTCCGGCCAATGGAACCGTGCCTGATGATATAAGCCAATTCTACCAGCAATTAGATAAAGACGATGACGAAGATGAAACTCCAGGTATCACTACAAACGCCGCCGTCGCTTTCGAAGTCGATCCCGATAAAATAGAGGTGTGAAATGAGACTAGGTTTTGTTTGAACCACTAAGACTATACTTAGACTGTACTATAGAACTATCACTACATATTATAAATATATTACATTATAATTATAAAACAAAGCGCCCCCCGCCGCGACTGCGTGTCTCTTCGCAATGATCTCAAAAACTACTGCACGGGTTGTCATGCAATTATAGACAGAGTGATTCATGAGGAAGGTGTAGATGTATAATATATTAAAGTTTTGTGTAAATTGGTTAATATATGACGATGATTGTTGAAAATTTACAGTTGCTAAAAGCAAAAGCCGCTTAGCGTTGTGGGCGGGTAGTACCAGCTAGTATTTAAATAAAACACATTTTTTTGTATGTCTAAAGCTGCAAACAAAGTTGTGCTCTGATAGTTAGCGATTTACCAATTATGAACTTCTTTCCTTAATAAGCTATAAAATTACCAACCTTAGGAACATAACACAAAGGTTATTTGGTTCCAATCCTCTATAGGTGCAGATATTTCACTCTTAGAACTGCCACAAGTAGAGAAAAATCACCAAACCGATAAATCTCCGAATTACTTTATTATTAAAAAAAACTTAATTCAGAAAATATAAATAAAAAGGATAAGATATTTTTATAATGCAGGTAATACAAAAACGATGCATCGAACTCGAACACCCATTGTTAGCTGAATATGATTTCCGAAATGACTCCATCAACCCTGACATTAATATCGATCTCAAACCAACGGCAGTGCTACGTCCTTATCAAGAAAAGAGCCTCAGGAAAATGTTTGGAAATGGCCGAGCTAGGTCTGTTATCCTTCATCATTTTTCATTAAACTTACAATTATAGAATTTAATAGCTAATAATTATTTATACTCATATTATACGATTGTATAACATAGTACTATATTATCATAAACAGTGTTAAAACGTATGTAAAGTTCTACGATTTCCTTACGCAGTTATTTGTTTTTCTAAGTCTGAAAGCATTCTAACACAAATCTACTTAATAGCATACTAATAGAGACATCTATATTAATATTATAAAGCGGAAAAGTTTGTTTGCTTGTTTGAATACGCTAATTTTAGGAAGTACCATTCAGGTTTTTTTTTTTATTTGATAGAGCAATCATCAAGGAAGGCTTTAGGATTTCTATAATATCACGCTACCACCTATTCCAATTGGTGCAAAACTGTTTTGAAAAAAGTTTCAAAAACGGGCAAAAAATATTATATAATTTTTAGTGGACGCTTACTTAATACTTAAATGACCTCTAAATGCGCTCCGCTCCTGTCTTTGGTTTATAAGTACCCATTACCATAATAATTATAGGTGTATAATTATTGACTTAGTTAAATTATTATTTACATAATGGGTCCTCGCGAATCATTAAAGGCTAAATTTCCGGAATTCGGTATTCTAACTGTGCCCTTAACTTAACTTTGATGACGATTTAATGTATGTCCGCAAAAACTTGGAAAAGCTGTATTGAGCAAAAGACCGGCATGATTTAAATACTAGAAATCGTGACAAACTGGTCACCCTATATTTTAGACTCAGTATTTTTTTTTAGGTTTTATAAGAAAGTCCCAAAGCACATTACCAATTTACCGGATAGTAAATTCAAGCACCATGTCAAGCTGATTTTGATGTCAAAAGCCATTTCAGAGTGGATCGATATATGAAAGATGGTGATGTGTGGAATTGGCACCCTTCTCTTACTTACGGTGCTTCTCGATGACTAGGTTATTTTCGGAACTGGTGGTAGTTTTGACAACAGAAGTGAAAACTATATTTCACAAAATAATGTAAAAAAAAAAAGTAAAACTTGTATCCATATGTTGTGAAGTTTGGAACCTACAACATTGTCTTTGCGTGGTTATTAAGTCGCACATCAAACCGTACGACTAAGCGTTCATATATGACAAACACGTAATTAACAATCTGCATACACTCTCTACATAAATGGAAAGCGTTCGGTGACGATGGCGCGAGTTCCATGATCTTTGTTCTCCCAAAAAGTGCTCAACGCGCCTAAAGAAGTTTTCACTTCAAAAACTATAGAATTATACGTGTTATATAGATCCGGCGTAATAGTTCTGCCTTGTGGTGCGGGTAAATCTCTAGTCGGTGTAACGGCAGTATGTACGGTGAGAAAACGCGCGCTCGTGCTTTGCAACTCCGGTGTTTCCGTCGAGCAGTGGAAGCAACAGTTCAAATGCTGGTCTACCGCTGACGACAGTATGATATGCAGGTCTAAATATTTTCCTCTTCATTATTTCTTTTGTGTATTATATTGTATATATACTATGCATATTATATTCCGTATATTATTTATATATATTTTATATATATTTCGTAGAACCACGACGACCGATAGCGGATTGTAGATTCCGTAGTGGTCGCCGTTGTTATTGGATTACGCTGTCTTTACTGTCAGGTAGAATACCATAGGTTTGCTGTACTACGATAAAAAAAAAAAAACAAAAGTTTTTACTTCAGTCTTTAGCTATTTATATGAACCACCAGTAAAATCGAGAGTACTGCTACTTGCTTTTTACTAGAGAGGTATATTATTACGTCTTTACCTAAATGTAACAAGTATCACGAAAGCGAATAAAATGCATTCGAAACTTGTTAAATATTCTGTTCATATTTTTTTAAATCGACATTTTTATAATGTCTATTTTTAATTTATTTCATTTTTATTTTACATTTGAAGACGTAAATTGTGTCCAATTGTATCTAGATTTGAGACATACTTCGGGATTATGGTAGTATGGTTCTTTAAACGATTAGATCGTGACCACTGTGTGCACGGTAATACACCCGATACAGTGACTTGATTCGAGTAGTGTATATCCAACTGTCGGAAACTTGCCGATCGGCACTTGGGATCGTCGATCATATAAATGTAATTTCTTAAACAGGTTCACATCAGAAGCGAAAGACAAGCCGATGGGCGCCGGCATACTGATAACAACGTATTCGATGATAACGCACGGGCAGCGGCGGTCGTGGGAGGCTGAGCAGACCATGAAGTGGCTGCAGGCGCAGGAGTGGGGGCTCGTCGTGCTGGACGAGGTGCACACCATACCCGCTAAGATGTTTCGAAGAGTACTTACCATCGTACACTCGCACGCCAAGCTAGGTTTCTAAATTTTATATTACATTATTTTTCTTATTCTCTTTTCTTTTTAGTAGTTCTCATCTCTGGGCAGGGCCACCCCAGTACCAGCTTCTTCTATTCGACTACATCCAATGCAGAGCGTCTCGAATTGTCAAGAATTGTGTTCTTTCAGATCGACTTTAGCCACCGGCTTTGCGAAAAGATCTGGCATCTTTTTGCATTTTGTATCGAATTTCCCATGAGGAGTATCCCGAGGAATTGTACGAATTAATACCTGCTGCTAGATTTCACCAGCGTTCAACGCTCCATAAACTTAAATTCCATCCTCACCATCTGGAGGAATGGCGATCCACGACGGTGTGTTTTGCGTGGAATTTCTTTCCTAGAACGCGACTACGTTGTGGAACTTGCGTCGGTTGCGTTTCCTGACCGATATGACTTGGAACCTTCATAAAGAGAGCTTACTCATTCTTTTACTTTTAAGGCCGGCAAAGCATCTGATATTTCTCTGATGTTGTGGGTGTATGTGAATGTATGGCTGTATGTGAATACGGCGGTGTGCTACAGCTCTAATTAATGTAGCTTATGCACGCTTGTAAGATGAGAAGTATTAGACAAGCTTTGATGACCATTAACTCAACCTAAGGAATTTTAGAATCCTTGCTCGACTCAGATATTCAATACAGGGTTATTTATGACTTCTGTATAGTGCAGCTATTTTTATTAGTCACACTATCCCAAGTAAAGAGGAATTAACTATTCTAGCTTTTCTTGCCCTATACTATCGAATACTTATACTGTCAAAATGCAACGTAATAGTATGAAAAGCAATTCTAAAATTAATTATAAAGAGAATAATTTGAAGTAGAATTCGTTGAAGAATAAAGTTGTTATTTGGCCTTGGTCATTTTTTACCATGTTACCAAGAACATAACTTGTCTAATACATGGTAATCCGGATTTGCTTGGCGACAGTTAGATAAATACATTATTTTTTTCGTATTTATACTAAATTTACAAGTAAAAAAAAAACTATTGGATCGATCTGGTTAAATCATTCAAGTATTACGTTAGCACTAAAAGGATAGAGGATAGAGTGTACTTTGATCAACCTATTTTTGAAATTTAAAAGGTGATTCCGTCAACTATATTTATTTATTTACTTGTTCGAATTCTTTTGCAAAATTTAATAGATTATGATATGGCAACTCTACTTGTCTATGCTCGAAAGGGAAAGTATGTTCAGAAATCCTATAATAATTATTATTGTTTATTACCTCTCACACGGTGTTTTATGAAAATTAAATAATATATATACCAATGTTTACGTAGATATAGGAGAAGGGGCAAAAGCTTTGCTTACTTTTATTTACAGAAGGGAGAGGAGGGTAAAAAATTACTAAAATTCTGCTTACGCAATACTTGAATGGTCCCATAGACTTCTGGTAAATAAGATTGGCTTTGATATTAAAAGAGCCTCGTGCATTAGGAATGAATATCTTTCTTTTACCCTTCGACTGTAACTTGAAGTAAGAGAAAACGTTTTATCTTATTGTCTTATTTATGACTCCTATCATAATTATTATTTCCAAAATACATATACTGTATATGGTACATAATACACCAAGGATTTGTAGATATAAATACGGATAATGAAAAGAGATGGGACAACTATCTGGCAATGGTCAGTGCTAATTGATCTTCAAGCTAAATGATTTCTTCTGACATTCTGGGGTGATCAGTATAATATAAATAACAATTTTATAATTTTTTACAATTATAGGTCTAACTGCTACTTTACTTCGCGAGGACGACAAGATCGCTGATCTAAACTTCCTTATTGGACCAAAACTATATGAAGCAAATTGGTTGGAACTGCAAGCGAATGGGTACATCGCACGAGTCCAATGCGCAGAGGTCTGGTGCCCCATGACGCCGGAATTCTATAGAGAATACCTCATACAAAAGTAACTATCCTTATATTAATTTACCCTAACAAAATGTCTACAATGTATGTACGCCCTGATATAATATTTGTAAACAAAAGCAATTAACAATTACATTGGTAGTCACACTGTCTTGTTTTGAAAGATACTTACTCTTATTCTAGTAAATAATAAATAACATTTTTCATGTCTCATGAGTGATCATTCAAAACTCAGTATGTACAAATAGATTGTATTTCGTTCCAAACACGAAGCTCGATTTACTTTACCCCAGCTTTGAAAATAAATGGTTTGAATGTAAGTACATATGTACCGCCGATTGCTACTTATACTGAACGTCAACTAATTGGTAATCATGATAATCTATTTCAATCTGATCTAGTGTGAGGATGTCCTATATAAAAAAAATGTAATTGTGAAGCATATATATTATGAAGCGACGATAGCTCAGTTGCTAGTTTGTACGGGCACCACGTCAATGGACGTAATTTCGAATCCACCTGCTATGAGTTTGAGCTTTCGGTGAAGCAAAACATCGTGATGAAACCTTAGCATAGTGGTATGGTTTTTCAATACCCGCCTTACTAGGTACCATCCTCAAGTCTGTCGCCAAATACTATAAGTGAGTCCCGACAGTTGCACCTGATAGCCTGTCCCTCCATTAGGCTTAGCGTGTCCACTCCATCTTGGGCCACATCGTCACTTAACATCAGGTGAGATTGTGGCCATAACGCTAAACCTTTTAAAAAGGCATTTTTATGTTACTTAATGCATAACTTTATTATTCGTTACTAAAGAAAATGCCTCGTATTCGCACATTGTAAGGTTTTGCATCTTACAAAACAGAGAAACAACGAGTATGTAAGAGTCAATTATAATTAATGCTTTTGAAAACTTAACTAAATGTATTTTTAACGTCTCATACGTGCACATATACATATCTACTGCGAATAACGAAATGTGCACGGTTGGCCTAGCGGTTAAAGCAGTTGTTTCGCTACAAACGCCGCGTCGAAGGTTCGAGTCCCACATAAGACAATTATTTGTGATCCACAAAAATTATTCTGCTTTTGATTCTTACTTTGTGTCCGTTAATTGGCTTTACAAAGCCCTTTACAATTGACGTTGGCGAAATTGCCTTCATAGGCAGATGGCATAAAAGAAAACAAAGTAAAGAGATGATACAGTAGAACGCTAACTTGAGGTGGTACTTCACGTACGTTAGTGCACAACTCTTTTGATAAAATTGACACATGTCAGTCATGTGTGTAAATAAAGCTAGTTTGTCTAACGTCACGTTCGACGAATAGTAATGGAACCAACATTGTGGTCAATGTGTAAGGAAAACCAAAAACTGGGGTAATGCTATTTTGTCGATCTATATGTTAGGCGAACAATGTTTGGGCTAACTAGTGAAGCCAGTCTTACTACATGCACATTATGTAAACTATAACTTATTAATTACTTTTGTTTCTGAACTTAGTAATCAGATGTCTGAATATTCATATATATGTACTATACAATTTAAATTTCAGGATTAATAAGAAAATGTTGCTATATGTAATGAATCCATCGAAGTTCCGTGCCTGTCAGTTTCTTGTGCGATACCACGAAAAGCGAGGGGACAAGACGATTGTATTCTCAGACAATGTCTTCGCTTTGAGACATTACGCCGTTAAAATGAACAAAGTACGTTACATAAATTAAATAACTAGCTATGGCCGCTACTTCTTTCGCGTGGAACTAAAAAATATTTATTAACTTTTGCCCGTATTTGTAACTTTTTTCAATACAACTTTGCTCCTATTGGTGATAGCGTAATGTTAAATAACCTAAAGCATTCCTCGATGTAGGTCTATCGAATCCAAAAAAATTTTTTGAAATCTGATTGGTAGTTCCTAAGTTTAGCGCGTTCAAACGAACAACCTTTTCCGCTTTATAATTTATTTACCGATTACTGTAATAATATCATAAATATTGATGTTTAAAATTTAGTTGTGATTATTATTTAAATTTAATTTACAAAACAAAATATTTACAATTCTAAATGTAACGTTTTTAAAATAATTGTTTTTGTTTAATTAATATAATTAAAAATTAACATTGTGTTAAATTTTAAATCTTTATTTGGTATTCAACTCGGTTTATATCCCAAAGTATTTCAACATACGAGTTACAGTTATAGAGTTCCTGAAATCAATATATCAGTATTTAATTTATAATAATATTCATATAATTTTGATATATGTAGTGTATTCATAAAAGTTGTAATCCGCAGCCTTACATATATGGTCCGACGTCACAAAATGAGAGGATTCAAATCCTTCAGAATTTCAAATTCAATCCTAAAGTGAATACTATATTCGTGAGTAAAGTTGCCGATACGAGTTTCGATCTGCCAGAAGCGAATGTATTGATACAAATTTCATCACACGGCGGATCAAGAAGGCAGGAGGCACAAAGATTAGGTATTTTTAAGACTACTTTAGTTAATGATTTCTTAGGTTTACGCAAATATTATTCATTGAAATAAAACTAACTTAAACGGATTTTATCGCGGTTATTTATTAAATTTTGATCCCGACGTTTCGAAAGCTTTTCAGCCTTCGTGGTCACGGGGCGGACTAAGGTGTAGGTTGTCCAGAAAAGTTTATGTTACTGTGTCTACCTTCAATTTAATTTTTATTATTGATAGTGTTCCGATCTACGCAGAAAGAGCTCACAGTGTCTTGAGGTCTGGCAATTGGTCTTTTGGGTTCCGATTTAATTAAATGTATAATTGGATCCCAGGCTTGTGCTAGCTTCCAACCATCTTCTCTATTGAAATTTGGATGTTTTTTAATTTCAATAGCCTCACGAATCATCCTAGGTAGAAATCGGTGTTCTTTGGCAAGGATTTGTGGCTTGTCGAATCTAAGATAATGTTTGGAGCCTTCTTCTGAATGTTCAGCAACTGCAGACTTCGTAGAGCGTCGGTGTTTAACATCAGCTATATGTTCTTTTACGGGGGTCCCTATATTTCTTTTAGTTTGTCCGATATAGGAGAGGCCACAGTCACATTTTATTTTGTATACGCCCTGTTCTTGCAGAGGTATATGACACTTGACAGGTGGTAAAAATTGACTGATCTTCTTGGTCGGCTTGAAGTAAGTTTTGATTGAAGCACGCTTCAGTACATTGCCAATCTTGTCTGTGACCCCTCTTACAAAAGGTAACACAACAGGTACACGTTCTACTGTGGCTGGTTTCACTCGGTTTCCGTGACGGCGGCGTGGAATTTGGAGCTTGTTATCACGCAGTACTTACTTGACATATCGCAGCTCAGCAGCCAGATGTTCCTCGTCACAGATTCCTTGTGCTCTCTGAAACAAAGATTTACCCACGGTAGCTAACTGTTTCGGATGGTGGTGAGCTTCACCATTCAGGTATTTATCTGTATGTGTCATTCTGTACACAGTATGGCCTAAAGACTGATCAGGATTACGGATAACTAAAACATCTAAGAAAGGAAGAGATTTCTTTTGCTCTAACTCCACAGTGAATTGTATGTTATTGTTAATAGAGTTAAGATGATCTCAAAATGCAGCTACTTTCCGAGGCACCACTATCCGAAACAGTTAGCTACCGTGGGTAAATCTTTGTTTCAGAGAGCACAAGGAATCTGTGACGAGGAACATCTGGCTGCTGAGCTGCGATATGTCAAGTAAGTACTGCGTGATAACAAGCTCCAAATTCCACGCCGCCGTCACGGAAACCGAGTGAAACCAGCCACAGTAGAACGTGTACCTGTTGTGTTACCTTTTGTAAGAGGGGTCACAGACAAGATTGGCAATGTACTGAAGCGTGCTTCAATCAAAACTTACTTCAAGCCGCCCAAGAAGATCAGTCAATTTTTACCACCTGTCAAGTGTCATATACCTCTGCAAGAACAGGGCGTATACAAAATAAAATGTGACTGTGGCCTCTCCTATATCGGACAAACTAAAAGAAATATAGGGACCCCCGTAAAAGAACATATAGCTGATGTTAAACACCGACGCTCTACGAAGTCTGCAGTTGCTGAACATTCAGAAGAAAGCTCCAAACATTATCTTAGATTCGACAAGCCACAAATCCTTGCCAAAGAACACCGATTCCTACCTAGGATGATTCGTGAGGCTATTGAAATTAAAAAACATCCAAATTTCAATAGAGAAGATGGTTGGAAGCTAGCACAAGCCTGGGATCCAATTATACATTTAATTAAATCGGAACCCAAAAGACCAATTGCCAGACCTCAAGACACTGTGAGCTCTTTCTGCGTAGATCGGAACACTATCAATAATAAAAATTAAATTGAAGGTAGACACAGTAACATAAACTTTTCTGGACAACCTACACCTTAGTCCGCCCCGTGACCACGAAGGCTGAAAAGCTTTCGAAACGTCGGGATCAAAATTTAATAAATAACCGCGACAAAATTCGTTGAAGTTAGTTTAATTTCAACTACTTTAGTTAGTTATCGAGTGGTACCTAATAGTAAGGACTGTACTATCATACGTAGCTGATTCCGATTATTTATCAACAAACTAAATTGATATGACTGTGAGGAACACAATTATCTCGTTACTATACAGTTTTTTTATCAAATTGGTAAAATGAAAATATACTGCTAAGTAAATTGTTATAATTAAATAAGCAATGATGGATCAGTGGGTGAGTGTACAGACACCGCGTCGATAGACGTCAGTTCGAATCCTTGCAACGATCCTGCGCTATTGCACCAATAGCATGGTGGTAGGGTGTTTTGCAAGGCCCATCTAGAGCTAACTGATATCCCCAAGTTGAAAATCTGTCGCTATAAGTGTGTTCGGCAGTTGCACATGTGAGCCAGTCTCTTCACTAGGCTTAGCGTCTCCTCCATCTTGGGCCCCACCGTCACTTAACATCAGGTAATATTGTGGCCATAACGCTAAACCTATAAAGGTTAAAAAATATCATTAATTATAGCAATGGCCATATTCACGATAATATTTTCAATTTTATGCATTATATTCCATTTATTTGTGTACAGATTTCAAATATTAATTATTTGATTATTGTGTATTATTTGTTACTAGCTTTACCCGTGGCTTCGCTCACGTTAATATTGATATTGCTAAAAAATCGCATGACGTAATAAAAAGTTTCATATAAAGGTTAGCCCTCTCTTTACCCCATTTCCAATAAGTTTTTGGGGGGAAAAATAGCCTATCATCATCTCCAGGTTCCCATCTATCTTTATAACAAAATTCATCATAATCGATTCAGTGGTTGAGGGATAAAAGCGTAAGAAATAAACAAACTCGCTTTCGCATTTATAATATTAAAAAGGATTTCTTCTTTTTGTTATTACATTATTAATGTTTATACATTAAATGTATCTGTTACATTATAGGTCGTATTTTAAGAGCCAAAAAAGGAGCTTTAGCCGAAGAATATAATGCGTTTTTCTATACACTAGTATCACAAGATACTTTAGAAATGGCATACAGTAGGAAGAGGCAAAGGTTTCTTGTCAATCAAGGATACAGTTATAAGGTATGTACGAAGTTTTAATAATATGAACATAACTAATTGCTGTGTGAACAGATCAAACAGTAATGCGGAGAATTAAAATTAACGATTGAGAACCTTATACTAGATCCGGCGATAATACACAATTATATTTTCTAGGCATGTTTTAATGTCGACATTTATATTGTCTAGTATTCATTCCTCTAGATCTTTTTTAAATTGTTCGTAATACTATAGATATATTGGGACATGTCATAAACGACTAGCTCAGTTTTAATTCTCGAAATAAACACAACTTCATCATTTCATGTTTAAGACTCACTAAAACTAGTAAAAGTTGTTAACTTCTATAATAAAAACCATAAGTACAATACTGGTTAACTAATCAATAAACTGAAGGACTATATCAAATGATATAGAGTATTTGTAATTTAGAGTCCTTTAGGTTGGGGCCTTTCATAAAATAGTCACGCAAAGTTTTACCTTTTTCACCCCCTTTTCGTCACGCTATGTCACAGTTTCTACAACCAATTATTTATCAAATTACGTCACAAATGATATACTCCACCCACGTACATGATATATGGGTATATATATAAGTAATGATTATTGCCTGCAATAATAAAACTTTAGTTAATTATAAATTTGCTGTAATAACATGTAAAATTGTTTTATGATCTATGCAATGTCACGTTTTCTTAGATCTCTCCGGCCCCTTATGTGACATTGTGTCACAGTACGCGACAACCCCTACCCCAGAAATGCGAACGTATGTTATGAACGGCCCCTTTCTAATCTACAAAATAAAAATAACATACGCTTTCTTCTCTTCCTTTTTTTACTCCAAATCAAGAGAAATTAATAACAAGGTACAAGTTATAAAATTATTTTTATTGTTTTACGAAACAAATGTACATATTGCTAAATAGTGTCAACTGTAACATTTACTTTAAATGTGTTAATTTATAGGTTATAACAGAATTAAAGGGAATGGATCAAGAGCCAGATCTTCTTTATGGTACTCGGGAAGAGCAAGGAACATTATTATCACAGGTTGATAATTTTTTATTGTGGAATCACAAATTCTTCATATATTTTTATAGTTCGTTAGGAAAATGATGACACTTTCCCTAATACAAAATACTAATACTGTTCCTAATAAAATACTATCCAAAAACAAGTCGACCACCGATAGATCTACAATCTATCGGCAGTTACTATTACCATGCCCGCTTATAAGCCAGCTAAATGTAAGTATGCTCTTAGATACCGAAACAAAAGCCATACTTGAGTAACGAATTATATCGTATAGACGAATAAACAATAATTTGAAATCTTCATTAAATCTGATTTTATTATTTCACATTTCTAACGACATAACATGATGAATTAGTACAATTAAACTTTATATTAGAATGGTGGGGTTAATTTAATCAGCTATTATTAATTTGCTAGTAATATGTAATCGCCAACTTCATATTGTTAAAACTGAGCGATTTTCGTACTTTTGCATTTACATATTGCTAATTTTATCAATTAACACGCGAAAAGAATTAGAATCTAATGTAATTCGAACACATATAAGTCCCATATAACGGTTGCATGTATGTACGACAGAATCTAATCTTAGTAACAAACAAGCAAACATTCTTTCAGAATGTTATAACTTTTATTTTATATATAAAAGATAAAAAATAATGTGGCACAAGACACAGTTAAAAAATACCTAACAGAATGCTCTTCTCCAACGTCACCGTTGTTTCTATGGCGATTCAAGACCCATAAACCCAACAAAAAAAAAAAAAACATTTTATTCAGTTCACAACTACGTGTCAACCAAGTTATTTTTATCATAAAAAGATTTATGGAAATGTTTAACAAATCCGTCCCGCCTTTAAGTAATAAGTAATAATAATAATAATAATAAGTACCTTTAAAAATACAATCTACAGAAAGGAAACAAAGTACCTATTAAACAGAATTTTTAATTTAGAGGTATAATATGCTCACCCTTACTCGCTTCCTCTTTTAAAATACATATCGCTATTGGTCCAAATTAAATTGGTGGCTCCTTAGTCACTTGTCTCAGGAGGAAGACAGACTTTGTTCGCTTCCTAGGAAAATGTATGAAACAGAATGTTACGCGTCAAGACGTATATTTACGGCTTTTAACTTTTTTTTTAGCGTGGGGAAATGCATTAACGCTTCCCCTCCCAGCCCGGGGGGACTGAGGAGGGTATGTGGGACTCACCCGGCGCTAGCTGCCGGGAATAAATACTCAATAAAACCCTATGGCGATCTGTCGACTTCCTGGGGTCACGCGAGTTCGTGCTTGCAATCACCACGTCACCCCAGCGATCGGCCCGGCCTGACAGTAAGCCGGGCCCCATCCGGTCAACCTGGCAAGTTGCCTTGCAGTCGGCCAGACCGGTGCAATTGAAGGTGGGCCCCTGGACCCGCCCCCCTCAGTCCGGCTTAAGGCGGTGGAAGGGTACGAGCATACCAGCCCCCTGACTGCCAGTTCGTCTGCGACGTAGAGGATGTGACGTGGGGATCTGCCTCACGGGCTCTCTCCGCGGCCTCCTCCTTTGAGATAACATGCTAACTGAAGAGAGCCACCTCCTTCAACACATTCTCGCTGCCGAGCATGGCTCTCACCACCTCAGGCATTAAGAGATCCGTCCCCACCGACATCTCCAGAGTGCGTTGTGGCTCATACCACGCAGCACACTCAGACAAAGTGTGCTGCGCAGTACGGCTTATAACTGTAAAATACACTTGATTTTGAACTCTACGTAGCATGCATGACAATCGAAAATACCTAATTACCTTTGGCCTACATATTACGTCAGTAAATAGTTACGTTATATGCGGAATCTTAAAGGTAATCCGATGGGAATCGGGTTATATGAACTCTTCACCATTGGTAGCTATAGATTGTGATGATATTTGGCTAGGTGATAAATCGCTGGTAAATGAAAATGATCACGTATATTTGATTTATAATGCATAGGTTCTTGCCGCATCAGAAACTGAGTGCGAAGAGGAGCGCGAGGGCGGAGCGCTCGGGGGCGGGGGCGTGTCGCGTCGCGCCGGCGCGCTCGGCTCGCTGGCTGGCGGCGATGACGCGCTCTACCTCGAGCACCGGCGCTCCATGCAGCACAACAAGCATCCACTATTCAAAAAGTTCAGATACTAGCTGCGGCACCCTGCTATACTTCATTGTTACATCATTCAATAATTTAAAACCGAATTATCCTGACGTTAGATAATATAAATTTTTAGATGAGTCATGTAAAACATCAAAGGGGCTATTCAAGTATTACGTAATCACCAAAATGGGGGTGGGGTCGTTGCTTAGTTTATTTTTGGGGTAAGGTCGGGAGGGTCTGGACGATTATTCAACATTATTTATTTACTTTTCCTGATTTTTCTGCAAAATTTAATAGATTAGGAAATGGTAACCCTATTGTCTTTGCTAGATAATAAAAAGATGTTTGATTTCCTAAAATATTTATTAATGCTTACTTCTTCTCATGTGATGTGTTATATTAAATTTCAAAATTAATACATACATATATATTAATGCTTACGTAAATATAAAGAGGGAGCGCAAGAGCATTGCTTAGTTTGGTCGACAAGAGGGTGGTCACAAATTACTAAAATTCTACTTACGTAACACTTGAGCGGCCCTAAAGGCAGCAATCTTACTTTTGCCTTATGACTCAAATGACATCAATACTATCGCTACTTTTACTAAAAACGATATGTAGTTCTATATATAATAAAAATGTAAATGAAGAGATTAATTTCTTGTTTTATTTAAATTCCTTCCCATGAAACCGGTTCTCGTTACAATAGTAAGTAAGTAATGTATGAAACAATTTAATGTATTTCAGCAAGAGGGAAGAGGACGGTATTCCGGAATGGGCAATTGTGGAGTTACAAGGACTCGTTCAGATGAAGACAGCAACGACAAGTGCAACACCCATCGGCGATTTACATTACTACGGCAGGAACCGACACCCTGTTCTCGTACTCGGCCACCATGTGCTAAACGGAAAAGAAATGAAACTTGAAAAGTCTATGGCCGTTATCGAAAAATGTAGTGTCAATGATAAGATACAATATCGAATTAAAGCAATCGTTAAAAAGAAATTATTATTCAAATCCCGACCTAAACCGATTATTTCCAATATTGTACAAAAATTTTAAAATCCTAATAATAATAAATTACTTTAAAAATATTTTCTTATCATTTTAATTTAAAAAATCCTTAAACACTATACCACAATGAACGGTGGAACTTTGACTTTGAACCTCTCTGCCACACGATGGACCCGGCCCGCACGGTGTATCCATAATTTAGTTAGAAGTTCGGTCTTACTCTTATTAAAAAAAAAAACAGCGCGGAGGCAGAAATTGTCACGTCCGAGTGTGAAGCGTGCCACTTGTAGCCTGCAATAATACCGTAGATTAATCCATCCATGGAAATAAGAGAGCTTGGATGGAAGAGTATATAACCCAAGTTCCACAATGGGTTACGCACCGATTCTCTCACCGGCAGATGTTTACGAATATTCTTATATATAGGAATATTTCATTCCAAATCGACCACTTTTGAACCCGACCCCTTCCGATCTAGCCAAGTTTTCCATTCTTTTCTACCCGTTGAAAAACATTTAAAAAATAGCTTTTTATTCTCAAATAGCCATAACTTTTTAAAAATTTGACCTTTTGGTATTTGTTTTTTTAATTTTGTTTTTAAATGAATTGAATCGAAAAAATACAACAAGAAAAATTAACATAATCATCTCTATGAAATTATCTTTGTTTTTAATGAAATCGTTTTTTTTTAAGTTCGCCAATTTTTTTTCTTCTCTGAAAAAACACTTTAATTAACGTTACAATTATTCCCGCCAAACTGAGAGTGAGCCAATTTTTTTCAATTTATTTTTATTTCTTTGAAATAAAATTGACTAATATTCAAAATGTTTTTTTTTACAAACTTCATTTAAGTATATAATAAAATAAATACAATTCGACCATTTTAAGGTATTATATTTTCAATTTATAGGCTTACGCTACGACTGTAATGACTAAGATTCAAATATTAATATATCAATTAGATCGATAAACTAGGGTATAATAATCATAGACTTACCTATAGTCAAAATTGCATTGTAAGTGACAAACAATCAAAGCGAGGATAATAATCGTAAGGTATTAAATAAAACGTATTGGTTCGGCATATACTGTATTTATGTCGACACTGAATGCAGCTAATGCCTCATGCTCATGTTACGCTCGCCGATCGATTATAAGCAGTAGCGCGTTGACTATCTCTCGCTCCCTTAGTCGACTCGAGCTGTCTTTACTCGAACGAGCGTTATATAACATAACGTGACGGCGAGCCTCACTCAACATCAATAAAATAAACGTGCTCAACGAACCTAAAGAAGTTTTAACGTCATAAAGTTATTAGCTAATAGATAATAGATATTAGATAATAAATTTCGATAGGCACAATTCGTAGTTCCATCCATCCATCCAATCAACCGAACGACGTCCACTACTGGAAGGTCTCTCCCAAAGATCTCCACGACGACCAGTCTTGCGTTACCCGAATCTAGCGGAATCCCGCGACCTTCACCAGGTCGTCGTTCCACCTTGTGGGGGGCCTACCCAGGCTTCGTCTTCCAGTACGTGGTAGCCATTCGAGAACCCGTTGGCCTCATCGGGAATCGGTTCTGCGAGCAATGTGCCCAGCCCACTGCCACCTAAGTTTAGCAATTCTTTGGGAAATATCGGTTACTTTGGTTCTTCTACGGATCTCCTCATTCCTGATTCGATCACGCAGTAAAACTCCAAGCGTAGCCCTCTCCATTGCCCTTTGAGCAACTTTGAGCTTTTTTATTAGGTCCATTGTGAGCGACAACGTCTTAGTGCCGTATGTCATCACTGGCAATACACACTGGTCGAAGACTTTCGTCTTGAGACACTGCGGTATTTCGGACGAGAAGATTTCGCGTAGCTTCCCGAACGCGGCCCAGCCGAGCTGGATTCGACGATTAACCTTTCTCTCGAAGTTGTATCTACTTAGCTGGACGTTTTGCTCTAGGTATATATAACTGTCAACAACTTCGAGCATAAAGTCACCGATTTTTATAGGAGTTGGCACAACATGGGCATTAGACATGACTTTTGTCTTGTCCATGTTCATTTTAAGACCAACTCGTTCGGAGGCTCTACTGAGGTCACCGAGCGTCGTCCTTAGGTCTTCTGCGGTCTGAGCCACGACTACGATATCATCAGCAAAACGGAGGTGTGTTATGTACTCGCCGTTTATGTTAATGCCAAGACCTTTCAAATCCAGAACCTTGAAGACATCTTCGAGCACAGCGGTGAACAGTTTCGGAGAAATATTATCTCCCTGTCTAACGCCGCGCCGCAAAGGTATAGGTTTCGAGGTCAGGTCCTGTAATCGGACTGACATGGTGGCATTCTGGTACAAATCCTTCAACGCTTTGAGATACTGATAGTTTACTTGGCACCGCTGGAGAGACTGCAGTACAGCCCAGATCTCAATAGAATCAAAGGCTTTTTCGTAGTCCACAAACGCTAAACAAAGAGGAAGGTTATACTCCTCGGTCTTCGTGTTATATCTGCCGCAGCGTATGAATGTGGTCTATGGTGCTAAAGCTTTTTCGGAAGCCGGCTTGTTCGGGAGGCTGGAAGTCGTCGAGCCTGTGTGCTAGTCGGTTTGTGAAGACTCTCGAAAACAGCTTGTAGACATGACTCAGAAGTGAGATGGGTCTATAATTTTTCAAAAGCGTGTTATCACCTTTTTTGAAAAAGAGGACCACCACACTTCTGTGCCACGCCTGTGGCGTTTTTCCCTCGAGTATGACGGAATGAAAGTGCTTCTGTAGGGCCTCAAGGATCGGTTTTCCACCCGTCTTCAGCAGCTCAGCTGTTATTCTGTCATCACCCGGCGCCTTGTTGTTGTTGAGCTGTTTGAAAGCCTTTTGAATTTCGTACAGGCTGACGTTCGGGATATCTTCAGTAAAGTGTCGGATTAATCTAGCTCTCGGGTCTTGGGCTAGATTTCGAGTGGGTTTTCGTGTTGATGTGTAAAGCTGTCCGTAGAACTTCTCGACTTCCCTCAAGAGCTCAGGCCTGGAGGATATGATTCTCCCGTCGTCAGCCTTCAGCTTGATCAATCGGCTAAGCCCAATAGCCAGATCTCTAGCAAAAACTTTGGAGCCTCTGTTTCGCTCTATAGCCTCTTGTATACGATCGTTATTATACCGTCGTAGGTCGCGTTTAAGAGCCTTAGAAATCTGTCTATTGAACTGCCGATGTCTATTAGCATCGACTGACGACTGCAAAACCATCTCACGTCTTTCCTCCATGAGCCCGAGGGTAATGTCGGTAAAGTTCATGTGTGTAAAACCTGGAGTTCCACAAGGTTCTTTTCTATCTCTCACGTTTCTTCTGCATATCAATGATATGCTATCTCTGGGGCGTATTATTACTATGCAGATGATAGCACGGTATATGGTCGCTATTTCTGTAAACCCGGCTATAGTCAGGGTCATCAGAAAAGAGACGTAAGCAACTTGTCATGGAACTTAACCAAGTCTTAACCCGCATATCCACGTGGGGAGCAAGTAACTTGGTTGAGATCAATGACAAAAAAAACAGGTGTTTACTACAAAAAATTCCCGTTTTCACCTAACCCTACTCTTCAGAACACCCAGCTTGCAATGCGTGACAGCCTAAATATCCTAGGAATAGATATTCATAGCGACCTGAACCTCAGAAACCACATCAAAAATATCATCTTTATAACATCTCGGGGACTTGGCACCCTGAACAGACGTACCTTTCTATAAGGCCTAAGTACAGCCGTGCATAGAATACTGCTCGCACCTCTAGGATGGATCCGCAAAATATCTCACCAATGCCTTAAACAGGTTGCAGATGTGGGCTGTCTGCATTATAAATGATGCAGATATCACCAACACCTTATAACCGCTGCAATTGCGCAAGAACATTGTCTCTCTAATTCTGAAGAGCTCTTTAAAATAATTTCTTCTTCTCTATGCCAAGACAGAACCACGCGGGTGAGACTTCGGTGTCACAATTTCTCGATGACACCTATAACAGCAAGAACCAAAAAGTTTGCCGACTCTTAATCGTACCGTGAGGTTGTGGAACCGTCTTACTGTTAGCGAGTTCTCTCCGTCCTATTGGGTCGTATATATTGGGTCCTTTAAAAGAAGCGTGAAGAGGTACGTAAGCAGGCCAGTATGAGAATATTGACTGGCAGTGAATTTTGATTCATTGTTAGTCGCCGCTGATTTAGATTGTACTGTACCTAACATCAAGTGCAGTACAGTCAGCATGATATGCAACATACAAAAGAGTGCAAATTCTTGTCCCGATCCCATAAAATACCACCTATATTTTTGTTTTTTTTTTTTACAATTGACCTCACACACTTGAGTGGGGGCGCCACTATCGAGATTAGTCCCGTTTCGAAAAATCGTAGATCCGGGGCTGATGACAGTTCTGAACAGTTAAACCTTTTCCAGCAGTAGCCCAAGCCGAAGTTTGGCCATTCTGGCACCTTTGCGCCCGCTGCCTCGGGGCTGAGTGCCCTCAGCATTCTCCACAAAAAGTTCGGTACAGCTGTCAAAGCTCTTACGGCAAACAACATATGTCAGGTCGAAAAAGAAAAAAAGACAGTTGAACGACTCACACTTAGCTACTGAGACAAGTTTGCGACCAACTTTCTTCAAGTAGAGCTTAATTTTTACAGCCCTTATCGATTTATCAGTCATATCAGAAAGTGGTTACTATTAAAAGAAAGATTAATTAAATTGTTTACTTTGCAGACAATAGCCAAATAGTTTTAAAATTTTAGTAATCAGCATAAAACAGTTTCAGCAATTTACGCCTTTAGTAAAAGTAATTTACAATAATCATTGTTTTTCTTTTATTGATGTAAAAATTTAAACTTGGAACGGAAGGAATTATGCCAGTAGATCATCAAATTAATAAATTCTCTTTCTTGTAATAATTATAGAATTAAAGAAAAAAATCTTGTACCCGTTTTTTTTGCAAAAGGATTTATATATCTGTGTGAAGTTACATAATCTATAAAGAAGTGTCTTTAAAGTAAAAAAAAAATAGTTCACCCTACTGGAAATTATGAATTCTCCTTCAAACTCGAATTATTTTGTTAAGATACTGACAGTAAAATTATTGATTTTTATATATATTATTATCGTACTATGAGAACTTAGATATATTAGAATTAAATCTACGATACATTTTTAGTTATTGTATCTCTCCGCCACCTCTTCCTTATGTGTAGCCGCGTATACACTTCGTTGCGTAAGCTGCATACTATTATTGACTATATATTTGCTTTATTCATCTATATTAATTAAAATTCTAACATTACATTCAATGTTTCACATCTGCCGCGTGTCTTATGAGGTATATTAGCCACTAGCAGTTACTAATTGCAGATTTAGGCCTGCTGTTAAAAACAACTAAAAAGCGATTTAAGCGCTTAAATTGCACTACTCAACCAGAATTTTATTTTGCCTTTAACTTAAAGGCAGACGAAACGGTGTCTCTATATATGGCTAGTGAACAGTACTTAAAATTGGAGAAACGTATAGAGATTTTGCAAACGTAACAAACAAGGACAATCATACAGAAGGTATCTCCCGAGAAATATAAACACGGTATAAACTTTTAAACCGCCGATCAGTGAATGCTTTAATTTTTTTTACCAAGCTACAAGCACATTATATTTAAGTTATTGTGGCCTAACAAATAACATGCGGAATAATATGGAAGTAGGATTTTTGATGTAAAACTGAAATATATTTAATGTAGTAAAGGCACTTTATTTTAAACAAAAATGGGAATAATTTAACACTATAGGTAATTAAATGTAAAACTTATTAGTGAAATAAAATAAGTTTGTATTAAGTCAAAAATTAATTAACATAGTAGGTTTGCCACCCATCAGTATTTCTTGTAAGTTCGTAAAATATTATTATGACCTTACAATAGCTGTTGATAGTAAATGTAATACAAAAAACATTCGATTTCATGTTTGCAAAGGCGATAAATAATGCAATAAATTAAACAAAATGCATACACATAAACACATTATTATTCTCCTATATAAAGGTGGCAATCCTAATTTAACAAGAAAATGAAAAAAGGAATGAAAATTATGTTCCCACATTAACATTATTATTTCAACGTTTTTAGAACTAAATCCGTCAACGTAAACTTTGGCTACAAAAAATATTTCCTTAAAACTAATATAAACTCATTAACATCTAAACGGAGATAATTTTTTTTTATAACATAATATTATCAATATTTTATACCTAAATACCTAATGTCACTAATGTAGCGAAAACGGCTTAAACAACACCTTATGCCATTCAAATAAAAAGTTTACTTTTAATCTTAGTACCACTCAATAGACTTCCAAAGTAACGCTCGTTGCCGCTTAAGAATTGCCAAAACTTCAAGAAAATCAAAGTTAACCAACATATTGATATTGACATCAGTCTACAAAAGTGTTTCTCAAACTTTTTAATGTACCGCCCACATAAGCGAAAATTGTATGCCCAATGCCCTCTAGGGATACTTCATATAAATTCTTTACAGAACTTCGTAGGGAAATCGACCTCCCACCAATTATTTTTTTTGCCTCCCCCAATATCAGTTGATGTTTTAATATCCCCCTCAGATAGTCTCAGCGCATTTGAGAACCTATGGGCTACAAGAACAAACAATACCGTTAATATAAATTCAAATAAAGTAATTATTTACAGTTACATCAGTAGTTACTAGAATTTAAAATTATTACGATGTACCTACGCATTTATATTTTGTTTTATTATATCTATAAACTTGTCTTAGCCGATAATGAATATTTGTGAATAAATTTACATAAATATCTATTTATTATGTGCATCCATAATTCATTTTCAATCACGGTTTTTTGTTTAGAGTCGTTCTTTGCAGACGTTATTTATATAGAATTGCATCTCTTTATCATAAATAGCCAAGCTTATTCATACCTTAGGTTTGAAAACCCACCACCTTTTCTGATCATAGATCAATAATAATAGAATGCAAATCGTGATTTTGGTCATCTATCTGCCCATTGTGTCACCTTGCCCATGCTTGTTTCACTCTACTGTTGTCGTTTCTAGACACCCATTCTTTTATGTCCTTGCTGGGAACTTGACTGATTGGACTGATGGAGTCTTGACTCATTTAAAGCCAGACTCTAGTTAAAATCATTTGCTCACTATCCAATGTCTTGAAACTAACGAGTTCAGACTTGGTAATGTCATAACTTGCATGGCACATTTTGTAACTTTTTGTGCAAATTTGATGATAGATACTGCACGCAGTTCCCTTTCGTAAAGATCATATCTGAGTACCACCATCATTTTTGGTTGAACAAAAAGTTAAAGAGCCGACGTCTTCAACCACTGTCAAACATTTTTGGATCTATAATTAATCGATCCAACCTGCCTGAATTCTGAGAGATCTCAAAAGGAGCATGATAGGTTTAGTGTGTCTACCAACTTGGGCCGTATCGTCACTTAAGATCAGGTGAGATTATGGCCATAACGCTAAACCTTAAGTATAAAAAAAAAAAACTTGCCCACGCGCAAACTCCGTCTAAATAATTTTGAGTTTCTAAAACTTTATATCCTCTACAAACATAAATTCTACAGTCGCGCCTGCTTACGCAATATTTCCTTGTTTTAGAAAATATAATTAACATTTCAAAAGTTCAGTTTCTAACAAAAACGTTAAAATAGAGACCATCAAAAACCATACATACATCAGTTTTTACAAGCTTAAGTTTTCAACAAATAATAACCAGATTATAACAGGTAAGCGTTTTATACTTTACTCTAAATATTCAAGTTTCTTAGTAAGGTTCTTCTATTTTTATTCTTGGCAACTCAGTCCCCTTTAGACACTATTACTGCCATTTTCAAGTGATAAGTTTTGGAAATTGTGGACAGATGAAACTATTTTCAACAAGATGGCGACTCTCTTTTTAAAGCTATCTTGGGAGTTTTTGGGACAACTAATATATCATGTTCCGAATGATTATTTATAACTCACTTCACTTATGATCTTCAACTACAGTACACCACGTAAAATGTCGCCTGTATTACAGAATACATGCCTAAAAATAGTATATGAATAAAAAAATACAAATCACAACATGACAGATCAAGATCACGCCAGAAAGTCCCTTATTAAGGTTTTGCAAGACATGTGTTTTTGCAAGACATGACAAATATGTTTGTAACAGATCTTTAAACTCCATTTAACAGTTTCAGGATTAGCTAGGATTATATGTGCAGACATATGTTTCAACAAATTGGTTGTGTTGAAGTTACAACAATAAACCTTTTGTAATAGCATTCTAAACAATATGGTTTATTTTATCTATTACTTTGCATGTATCATGAATATTTATTTATAATATTGATGTGGTTTTAAATTATTTAGAAGAAACAGTTATGAAGGTCAGTTGGTATTTGAAATAAATGACATACCTTTATTGCCAGAATGTATATATCTAAAACTTATAGAGTTTAAAATAACATCTTTTTCACACTTCCGAAGGTTGGTAAATGGGTGTGTATGAGAAAGCAAATGTCGATTGTTGTTAAATTTGTTAAATTTTCTCGTTATCCTATTATTTATAAAAAATATTACCATACATTATTTGTAAACTATTATATATTTCAACGTACATTTTATAAATAAACAGATGGATATTACTTTTAAAAATCCTCTGGTATTATTTTCTGGTACATAATATATTCGGTTGTCGAACAAATAGTCAGGTCTTGTGAAATTTACCTACGAATGTGAACCATGCATTGCGTCGTAGATATAGTTATAATTTTCCAAACATATAAGTGTTTTGTGATACAAATTGTATATTTAACAAAACCATGCAACTCAAAAGAAACATTAATTAATCTTCTTTGTAGGCGTCATGTATTAATTTCTGTCCCTCGACTGAAATCCAATATTCTACAAGCATGTTCCGCTCCTTTTCTAGGGTTGACTTAAATAAATCTTTCGATCCGCTCTTGGTCAAATGAAGTAACTGCTTCTTTAATAGTAAACTCTGTAACAAATAATTTAGTTTACAAACAATATTCCTAAAATTTCTGTCTCGAATATTATCAACATAAACGTAGGAGATAAAATTTTAAAAACGATGAAGTATGTGTTTTTGTTTTTCTCATTAAGGAGTCTTTACGCTAAATTTCAAGTATATACATAGGTGAAGATTTCTTTCTCTTTACAAACTTTGCTACCTCCAGTTATCTCCTAAGAGGTTGCTTTTTAGAAAATCGCTACTTACTGAGTGTCTACGTCACACAAGGGAACTACAGTCCAAATTTCATGTGTCTAACTCCAGTAGTTTCAGCTGTGCGTTGATTAGTCAGTTAACCAACGTCATTATATGTATATAGATTGTGTTTATAAGTTACAGCAAAACAACTCAGTTACGTTTTTTATAAAGTGCTAAGAATATTATTAAAAAAAATTATATATTTTACCTAATATCAATTACACAATAATACTTCATGCTTTATATAACTCGTAGCGATTTTAAATAATATTTCTTTATTTGACTATACCATCTACAAAAATTTATATAAAAATTATCATTTCACCAATACTGACTTTAATGTTTTAACATATTAATATTGCACTCTTTAGCAGTCCTCAGCAATTTATTTCTTCTGTAGGGTAAGCAAGTTATTCTGCGTCATGGTAAATAATAGAGACTTCCATAAATCAGTTTGAAATTCACTTTAGTTTTTTATAGTATCATTATTATTAGCATACCTAATTAGTTTTTAGAACGACAAGCAATTCGCGGAGATTTTATTAGATAGCTACTACTAATTGCATAACAATATATAGGTACATGCGGTTACTTGAAAGGCGATAATTTCATTGCTAGGTTAAGCAAACCGTTAAAAATTATCACTTGCTTTGACTTAACACTATATGCAGTTATGTGCAAATGTCTACATTTGAAAAACATATGGACTGTTTTGTAGATTCATTAATTAGGACTTCTTAATATGTGAAATATACAGTAAGAATTCAAAAATTTATTGAAATTGTTTAAATTAAGTAAACCCGGTTTAGGAAGGACATTCTGATACAAATTAGTGACCTTCAGTATTTAGCTCACCAAAATATTAAAAAGTCCTATTCATAATTTATTTTGACATTCAACGTTATTTAAAAATGTTTTATTTTAAACTTTAACACTATTACATCGAGTCATAACAGAGATTTTGGCGTACCGGCTTATAATGTTTTTTGGATTAATAAAATTCCTCTAGCCATAATTAGATAAATTAATGCACAATTAGGTTTTATTACATAATAAATAAAGAATTGGAAATAATAAAATTAGAACTGATTCACTCTATTTAAATGTTGACGGAATACATATTTCATACAGTTCAGAGGTAGTAACTGCTTTCAACATTACTTCACTAACATACTTCTACAAGTAACAAAGAATATAACTTCATCAGCCCATGTAGACCAGTAAAGAAACCTTTGAAAATGATAAAAAGTGAAAAAAAATGTAGGATATAAAACCTTTATGAAAAAAAGAGAATATAACAAAAATAAAAGGAAAAACAAATTACGGGTAATCTCAGATCGGAAAGGGAAGGGCTGAGTTTTTAAGGGTAAACAACGGTTTATCACGATTTCCGGCAAAACTAAAAGTCCCATGGAAAAAAGTTAAATTGCAATGTTGTAGGTAATAAAAAGATCTACAACTTTTGTATTTACACTTTTTTCATATAACCTCAAAATGTACGTGAAAAATTCAAATAAATCAAAATCTTTGGTTTTTCTTTTTACGAAATTTGGTGAAAACTTACCTTTTTATGTCCCGAACACACTGTAATTTATTTATTTAAAATATTTTTGTCTTATTTTGACTTAATATCGAAAAAGCACCCTAATTTTCAATCGAAAATTGTCACGTCAAAATATTAGTTTTTTTGTTAAAGTCAGTGTGCTTTTTGTTCGTCGAAATCTCTACTTTCTGATGGTATAAAAATGTACCATGTATGGCATAGATGCCTATTTCTTGCTATTTTATGATAACATATACCTGAGAGTGACTTATGAAAAATTTTAGCCCACCAAAAGCTATTTCATAGAGAAGTGGGGAAGGGGCTAGGAAGGTCTGGGCCTTACTACCTGTTATTTTCTGAGAACATGTACCATAGTAATGTATTTTTTTAATACCATTAGAAAGTAGAAATTTCAACGAATAAAAAGCCCACCGACATTTTAAATAATGGTGATATTTTGACGTGAGAATTTTCGATTAAAAATTAGGAAGCTTTTTCGGTAATAAGTCAAAATAAGGTAAAAAATTAATATTTTAAATAAAAAAATATTACAGTTTTGTTTGGGACATAAAAAAGTAAGTTTACACCAAACTTCGTGAAAAAAAATGTTTTTTGTAAATGACAAAAATAAAATACCAAAACTTTGGTTATTTGAATTTTTCATATACATTTTGAGGTTATGTGAAAAAGTGTAAATATAAAAGTTGTAGATTTTTTTATTACCTACAACTTTGCCATTTAACTTTTTTTCCAAAGGACTTGTAGTTTTGTCGGAAATCGAGATAAACTGTTTTTTACCTTAAAAACTCACCCCCTTCCCTTCCCGACTTCAGATCGCCGGTAATTTATTTTTTCTTTCATTTTTGTTACACTCTCTTACTTTTCCAATGGCTGCCATCCTACTATAATTGTTTTTGGTTTCAAAAACTATCTACTCCGATCTAATGGCGCCGCAGCAATTTCAAATAATTTGAGTGCACCTATAAATTCAAAATTTAATTTTAAATAATAATTAGGCCTTTCAATCATTTAAATTTGAAAAACACTGAAGACATATAGGGAATGTCGGTAATAGTAGTTAAGTCCTTGATTGTTAATATTTCACCACATTTGGCTAATATATTTAATCAGTGCATAGCAAAAGGAACTATCCCTAATTAAATGAAAATAAGTAAAGTGGTTCCTTTATTTAAATCAGGCTGCATAAGTAGTCTAGGAAACTACATACCTATTTCTGTACTTCCGTCGCTAAGTAAACTTTTCGAAAAGATTATGCTCATGCAATTGTTACAATATTTCAAAGAACAAAAAGTTTCTGGATGGTCGATAGTTTGCTTTCACAAAATCAAAATCTACTACTGACGCTGGTGCAACGCTCATAAGTCATATATTGAAGGCCTGGGAGGAGTCTCAGGATGCAGTCGGTGTGTTCTGTGATTTGTCTAACGCCTTTGATTATTTTGACCATAGTACACTAATTCTTAAATGAAATCACTATGGTGTTTGTGGACCTTCTCTAGACTTCATAGTCTCTTATTTAAAAGATCGACGTCACAAAGTTAGCATAAATGGAGTAACCTCTAAGGGATCGTTAGCACAAATTGGTGTCCCGCAGGGCTTCATCTTAGGGCCGTTTTTGTTCCTGGTATGTATAAATAATCTACCGCTAATGGTTCACAATTGCGCTGCCATGGTTTTTTTTTGCCGACGATACTTTACTTATATTTAAAGTGAAGAGGACAGATTAAATATATAATAAACATGATAAATTTCTGATTGGTTTGCAATAAATAATTTATTTCTAAATGCAGACAAAACTAAATGTAGTAGATTTACCTTGCCTAATGTTCCACGGGTTGACATTAGAGTCAAAATCGAAAGGGATATAGTAGGCTTAGTTGATAGTACTGTGTTTTTGGGTATCACGCTTGATTCCAAACTACAATGGGGTCCACACATAACAAAAATGGCGGGAAGATTAAGTTCTGCTTCATTCGCTGTTCGTAAGATTCCACAGCTGACAGATATTGCCACTGTTAAGTTAGTCTACTTCGCTTACTTCCATAGCTTAATATCTTATGGTATTTTGCTGTGGGGTAGAGCAGCTGAGCTAAAACACCGTGTTTCTTTTACATAAACGAGCAGTTCGAGCCATTTACAATAAGAGACCTCGCGAATCATTAAAGGAAAAGTTTTCGGAATTTGGTAATTTAAGTTTGCGCACCCAATATATTCTTGATGATTTAATGTATGTCCACAAAAACTTACATAACCTAGATTTCGTTAAAGGCCGCCATAATTTGAATACTAGAAATCGCGACAAACTATTCACTCCCTATTTTAGACTGAGTAAGACAAGTAACAGTTTTTAGGTAATAGTGTCAAGCTTAATAATAAAGTCCCAAAGCACATTACTGAATTGCCGGATAGTAGGTTCAAGAACTATGTCAAACGGGTTTTGATGTTAAAAGGCTATTATAGGGAGGATCAATATGTGAGCGATCGTGATGTCTGGAATTGACACCCCTCACTGTACATCCGCTAATACCTACTGTAACACATTAAACTATTATGTAAAAAGATAAGAATAAGACTTAAAAAAAATGCAGATCGAGTTTCTTGCCGGTTCTTACCAATGACTGCGTTACTTTCCGTACCGGTAGTAGTTTTGACGTTCATAAGCGCCTTTTTAGGGCGTAAATTGAATAAAGATTTTTGGTTTGATTTGATTATTTATAATTTTTTGTCGTAAGATTTAGGAGCGTATACGAAATCAAATTCACAATTGAATCATTATATAATCATCACTATATGTATTATTTATCCTATTTGGTGCCTATTTTAGCTAGCTTCAATACTAACTTATTAATAAATTAAATAATGACGAAGTTATAAGGTTATCTTATCGGTGTAGGTTGCCCTCACCACGCGAAGATTCACTCTCATAAATATTATATTTTAGTCTATAAAATACATAATGCTTAAATTTATTTCTTGTTTGCTGTTAACATTGACTGCAATCGTATATTCAAGTGATGAATCTGATGAAACAGTACTTTATTATTATGGCTTGGTAAGTTTATTTTATTTGTGCGAAGTTAATAATATAGGAGAATACATGCTAATATAATATATACTTCATTCATTTTAATATACGGTATTGTTATGTATATAACATATACATGTAAATTATTTTTCTCTAAGCGAGCTATCTTGTTTAGATGGTGATAAGTGGAAGGAATTGTGTGTGTTCCCCTTTCAAGATTCATTGTAAGAGGTGGGAATGATTGGAGTATTTTTTATTGTTTCGTAATAATATTTTGTAAATAAATAAGTGTTTGATTGACATAGTATAGGTGTATCTGTTAGATTGTGTAAATAAATAAATAAACACCTAAAATTATTTGTAATGTCAGAACTTACATTTATTTACTACACAGATAAACTTATAAGTCCAAAATATTATGTTAATGTTGCGTGATGATGTGGTTCAATGTGACAATACGGTATGCCTAGTGACCGACAGGTGACAGGGACCTACAGGTGCCTAGCTTTCAAGTAGGGCAAGAGAAACACACCTTCAGTTACTTGGCGACAGATTTACAACTTAAGAGTCGTAACTCAGTCAGGCAAGCAATCCTTACTAATATTATAAATGCGAAAGTGTGTTTGTTTTTTACGATTTCACGCCTAAACCGCTGAATCGATTATAATGGATTTTGGATTACAGATAGATGGGTATCTGGAGACAGTGATAGGCTACTTTTTCTCATTAAAACCTTATTGGAAGTGGGGTAAAGTGGTGGATAAACTTCGTTCCGATTGTTCGACAAAATCAATATTAACGAGAGTGCAGCCGCACCTATAATCTAGTAGGAAATATAGCTTGCCATATATCAAGTCATGGTTAGTATTAGGAATTATATTTTATAAAACTTTAGGAGGAGAGTGAACGCAGTTTACCGTGGTGTGCGCCACGACAAGCGTGTTCTGCATTGATAAAGAGGTATTGGCGATCGCCGGCACTGGTAAGACTATGCAGATGCGCGCGACGGCAACGGTGCGACACCGTCGCTACTGTAGATCGCCAAGTAGAGCTCAATAATCGCGCACATTTACAGGTAACGTTTTTATAACTTCACTACAATCACGACGAAGTAATATTATAGAATTTTAAGTAGGAAAATGCAACTACAACCAAAAAAGTATTCCAAATTTTTACATACTAGAATCACATATCAGTATGTATTTTATATTATGCGAGTTGATGAGGAATGTCACGATTTTTTATATAAGCCATAATTTTTATTGTGGATTTTGTTTAAATTTTATCTGCAGTCTAAGTCTAGCAACTAGTCTTTGTCAGAAACACATAAACAGTCTTAGTCACCCAAACCTAAGGGAAAGAAATAATCTTCCCATAACACAGAGTAACCTAGCTTAGAAATTAGCAATTAGCAATTGTATGTCATTCATTTATTAGACATTTCACGAATGTATTAAGATGTAGAATAGTCATTAATTTAATATTTATAGGTAAAAAATATTTATTTTATATTGTATGAATTTTAATTAATTTGTGTTATTTGGCAAGATATCATTAATCAAAATTATTATTCACATGGTTTCGGATATAATACACTTTTGGTTACAGTTAAGAGTTCCATAAAATCTCTGGTACTAAAGATTATGTCCCACTATAATAATGTAATCACAAAATCTACTTATTTTAAAAAGTGAAATATGTAATATACATAACATAATGTGTTATACATGACTTGTTTTTATTTCAGTTCTGTCAACCTGTAATTGATTGGCCAAGCTGCACATACAACCAAAAATCTCTCACTGTAATATCGGCATACGACCGAATGAATCCTGACCAATTGGAAGAGTTACATCACAGAAACATACATCTGACCCCACCCAAGATCATGTTTACATGCCGTTGTCGCAATCCTAATTATTGGAAACTAAACTTAACAAGAGCCAATACAAAAGAATATCTATGCGCCTCTCTACCATTCTGCAGAACCGATGAATTTTGCGGTAACGTCGACTACCACTTGAACGCCCTATATCAATCATGTTTATGTCCGAAACAACACATATGTGTACACAATGGTGGTATAACACATATAGAAATAAACGAAGTGCTATACTACGGTAGAGGATGGAAAGCGTATTGTAGACGTATAGGAAACGATTACAGTTACGAAGATTATTAACTAAAATAAACTCACTTGCTTCGGTTGACGGGCAATGTCTTTTGCAATTGTACGAAGCTGTTCGATATAGCAGTCCGGCCATAGAGTGCGGTTCACCAGACCACAACGTAATGCATCCGACGCTGATAACCGACACCCAAATACCACCAAGTCATTTAACTGTAATTAAAATGGTGTTTGATTAATCCCTTCATTTTTAACTGTCACTGCCGTTTTTTATATTGGCACTATACAAACAGCCGGTAAATAAAAAGCCTACAATAAATAATAAATTGGTTCTCATAATAACAATTGATACATGAGAAGTAGTGAAAATATAACTTTAGGTACAATATTATTAAACACAAAATATGAATATTATAAAAATTCCATGTGTTCATTATGAAAATCACTTATTTTAATTATTCATATTGTATTATTTAATATTGTAATTATTCATACTTCGAATTTCTTATATGACTCATACAATAAAACTGTTAATCAAAGTGAATACGAAATATTATTTTTCGATTAGAAGAAACCATGAATTGTAGTCAATTTGACGATTTTTTTATCATTATATCTTGTAAGTAATGTTTTTAATTCCTAAAATCATTCTAATGTGTTAAGAATAATTACTATCCATTTAAGGATTACATGAGAAATTTATATCACAGGAGCTTGTCTAAAGCTTCTGTTCAATTGATGTACTGAGTAGCAAGTTAAGTTATTAAGTTTGCTCATCGAAATAAAACTAATTTAAACGAATTTAATCGCGGTTATTTATTAATTTTGATCCTGACGTTTCGAAAGCTTTACAGCTTTCTTGGTCACGGGATGGACTGAAGTGTACGGAATCAAAATTAATAAATAACCGCAATAAAATCCGTTTAAATTAGTTTTATTTCGATGAGTAATATTCACGAAAACATAAGAAATCATTATTAAGTTTGCTTGTCAGCTAATGACGACTTTGTTGTTAATGTCAAAATTCTTATAATGTACAAATCATGAATTACAATATTTTATATTATAACAACTTTGTCGTTTACACTTGCACTGTCTTAATAATCCAACTTACTTTTTAATCCCGTATTAATTTGCTCTCTCATTCGTAGAGCAGCTATTTAGTTGACTTCAAAAATACAAGAAACATCTTGTATGTTTTTGTTAACATTAAAAACGCCCTATCCAGCGGTGATACAATGTCCGGCGACTGGGTCACCGGTTTCCGGTACTATCGCTATTAATATAATCATTAATTTTTTATAATAGCAAATTTTAATATGTTTACTTGAATAATGATTATTTTATTTTGCGAAATAATAGTTCGTATTTCATACAAAATCATTTTGTATAAAAAAGGGTATGAACATTACCAAAGATTGTGGTAAGCGACTATGAACAAGAGTTGCAATGCTGGGTAGTAGCGGATTTCCTCTGACTTGGGACTCTAATGTAAAGCTAGCCTGCTCCGAAGCCAACGTTACATCACTAAGTGCAAACAGCGCTAATCCAACACCAGAACAATTGGCGCCAACCCCAGTGCATATCAGTTTACTATGTTGCTCCAATACACACAATAATGATCTGAAAATAAATTATAAATCTTAATAAATGTATTCATAATGCACCTAAATTAAGTTAAACAGCATAGCAAGTTAAAGGTAAAATGTACTGTACCTTATTGACTCTGCAATCGCAATGGCGTAACTAGTCTTAGCTTCAATATTATCATCTAATAATGGTTTTAAATCTAAACCTGAGCAGAGTGTACCACATTCTGACATTAACAATGTCACAGATATATCTTCTTTTGAATCTATATACAGCAATGCCTTTTCTAATTCCTTTATTACCTACAATAAAAACATATATAGATGAATCTTACTAAAAATGAATATTTTCAAAAACCTTTACTAACAGGTAAGTTTCATTGGTCAGTTATGTACTAATTTTTTTTTATTACGTAATCTACAAATAAAACTAATAGATACAGAAATAAATATTTCCAAAGTTTTTACATGTTTCTCAAGGTTAACACTATTAGAAAAATATACTAATAAAATCAGTGTGCATCAAAAACATGAACACAATCAGAAGTGGATTAAGCCAGAGCTTGCAGTACATGTCACTATAATGGTCTATAGTTTGTATAATAATAAAATAATTGAGGAGTGGCCAAATTGAGAAGCATACAGAAATGTTAGTTCAATTTTATTAATTGGTAAAATATTCAGTCAGCTTAAATACCAAGCTAGAAACTAAAACTGTATGTGTATGTTTTCTGTGAGCTGTTTGCAATATTGATATTGTATATTTTAAGATTAAAGTATACTTATGTTTGACACAATTTATGATGCCATATTTAAGGCACTTTGTCTTTTTTATAATACTTTGCAGGTTTTAGCATTATGGCCACAGTGTCACCTGATATTAATTGACATTGTGGCCCAAGATGGTAGACACGCTAAGCTTAGTGGAGAGATTGGCTCTCAAGTGCAGCTGCCAGAAGACATATACAAGTGTTTGGCAGCAATTTTTAACTTATTTCATCACTATGTTCTCCTTAAACCAAAAGTTAAGGCTTATTGCAGGGATTCGAACTCATGTCCATCAACACGGAGTCCATACACACTACCAAGTGAAACCCTTATCACTTCAGCATTCATTGAATCTACTCTTGGCCTTTAAGATTACTGCATAGGAAGTATGAAGATAGCATTAGTAATATATCTAATAAACTTACTTCAATATTATATATGGACCCTGTCTTTTGAATGCATAATTCAGCTAATTTCTTATCAATACTAATTGATAAATATTTGAAAGAGATAACACTGTTATTGCTTATTGTTTCCTTATTATCTGCTTTTACAAGTTTTTTCTGTTTATATGGTTTATCAATTCTGTGGCTATCCCGTTTTCTCTTGTTCAAAGCCAGCGATAATTTGGAGTTTAACTTTTCTTTTATAGACAAACAATCATCTTTATTGATAATTTCATTAGAAGCAGTTTTATGATCACTCATAAAAACTTGTGGTGGTAAATCATTGTTTTCCACCATATTATTATCTTGCACTTCTAAATTTTGCAATGAAGCATGAGAAGTAGTGTTTCCCACACTAACTTCAACATCACTTAAATGACGTGGACTCATACATGAACTGGAATATGAACTTGATGAATGACGACGATATATTATAGAATCATCTGCACTATGAGCTTCAAAGTCCTCACAAACAGAAGGTGATTTAACAGAACTGCTTAATGATGGTCTATGTTTTCCAACTAAAATTCTTTTTGCTTCTCCGTCTTCACTTTTACATTCTTTTTTTCTTTCCCGAAATTTCATTTCTTTGGTATCTGGAGTTGAACTTTGAATTTTTTTTATGAATTCTGCTTTGGTTCTCATGTTCTTTTTTCCTTTAGGTGCTTCCGGTGTAAGTTGATATATCATATTCACTGCACCTTCATCCATTAGTAGTTTGTCAATTTCAGTCAGTCTTCTGCATTGCTTGCTATTCTTTGGAGGAGGTTTTTTCCATTGCAATTTTGATAGAGGAGATTTAGATTTTGATCTTTGAAAGATTTCATCACTTTTATGTTTGTTGTATAGACTTAAATCTTTTTCAACTTGTGTATCCTTCTGTTTTGTTATAGTTTTTCCTTTAGTAAAGGTATCTGGGTTATCAGGATCAAAAATAACTTTTTTCTTTATTATCCTGCCCAGTCTGCGTTGAGGTAAGGTTTCATCACCACTTTTAAACAAATTTATTGACTGTCCATCACTCACTGAAGAATCAACAGATGTTCTAACTGGGGTTATATCTTCTTGAATCTCTTCTTTTTGAATATTAACAAGATCACCAGAACTTTTAAGCAAATTTTTACCATCTTCAAGTATTTTTTCTGATTCTGTCTCTTCGATTGGTTCTTCCTCATCCCAGTCTTTCACTAAAGAATTAACTAAACTTTCTTCTTCTTTATGTTCTGCCTCTTTTTTGGGAATAATAGTTTTTTTATCACTCTTTCTTCTTTTAGACTGCCTTTCTATAACAGTTTTAGGTTTTTTGGTCCTTTTTAATCTAGACAATTGTTGCAATGCTAGTTGGGTTTCTAATATCTGGCTCTCAGCTCTTCCTACTTTAGAGACAGCTGTAAGGGATTCTGCCTCCTCAATATCATTACCTTCTAGAATATCTAGTAGTTCTTCTTTATTGAACATTTCCTGTTTTACATTACAGTTGTTATTTTCCATGTTATCTGTAGTATTAGAGGCTCTTAAGGCCTCACTTAATTCAATATTTTCACCTAGCTCATTTAGAAGATCACTTGAGTGGTCTTCAATTAATCTAATTTCTCTACTCTTCTCATTTAAGTCATTGTCATTATTTTCCACTACAATTTCAGTCTCAAATGTGACTCTTTCTATAAAAGGTTCTACGAAATCAACCTCAACAATAGATTCTATCACCTCTTCATCTTTACCAGTTTCATCTGTGACCACTGCAGGTAATTGTTCCTCTTCAGGGCTAATTATTTCATCTGTAATAACCCTCAGAACTTCTTCTGTTTCTATAGGTAATCCCTTACTAATTTGTTCAGATTGTACAACTGTACTGTCGCCAGTCAAGACAGTTGTGTCAACATCAGGTGTAGGTGAATTAGAGACCGTTGTGGGCACTGTTGCATCAATTTCGGAAACACTTTTTTCAGAAAGATCTTTTCCATCATCAAGGGCCTTAGCGTTGTTACATGTTTCCGCAGCGACCATCGTCTTGTTGTCTTGAGTTTTATTATCTTCGACATTGACTACCTCAGCAACACCATTTGATTTGTGACACACATCCAATTTCACTGTAACCGATTGATTTTTATCGGTATCCTTACACACAATATTGGTCTTTACATCTTCTACAAGCGTATTTTGCTCTGGTTGTTTTTCCAAGGGTTCCATGGCATGAAAATCTTATTAGAATATCCAAAATACTGTGTACAATAGCACTTACAAGAATAACCTATATTTTGTTTATTTAGTATAAATTATGAGAATAATTATTATTTGCACTCATTATTTTATCACAAAAATATAGTTTTAGTTCAATCTATTTATTTACTCGATAGACATAGATAAACAAAAAATATAGCCAAATCAATCAAGCCAAGCCAATTTTTTTTGGGTTGCTTGCGTTCGTCCATATTACCTCTAAGTTGCCAGAGTACTTTATCCAATTGTACGGTTTAATTTCGTTTGATCCATTTTTTAAATAAATTTTGTACTAGACAATATAAAAACCTTTAAACTTTTAACAATTCAAATACCGTCATAATTTTTATGATAAGTTTTGTCTGAATTTTCACCAAAATATCATCATGAAATAGACATAAACATTGAACGTTTATTAAACTCTATCATTATATAGCCTTCAAATATCTACCCTACATACTACTGCGTCTTATGCGGTAAGGCCGGGCACCCCGCGAACTATCGCGGGTGTGAACGCGCCCCACGCACAAGCCGCACCCGCACACATGTCCCGCGCCCCGCCCCACCGCCACTTATGTCGGAGCAGGCCTTCCCGAGCCTGCCAGGCTCCACGCGAGTCGCTCCCGCGCAGCCGACCGCAGAAGCCCCACCTACGGCATGGGCCCCCAAACCCAAGCCACAAGCTCCGAAGGTTAAGCCTTCGAGCCCCAACGAATTCCAAGACCTGAACTGGATAGCAGGCCTTTTAAAAAGCTTCGATGTCGATGATATCATCGCCTTCGATCTTATGATCAGCTCTGCCGACAGAATTGACCGTTTAAAGGCCGTAGTCGCTTACCCAGACCTAGCTCGCGCCGTGCGAAAGCTCGTCCGAGCTTCTCCGTAATTGGTGTCCGCCGTCTCTTCAAACCGTTCGTGTCCGCGTAACCGTAGGTCTCGCCGTCGAGGCCTAACGGTTAATTTCACTCCCGCACACCCGCCGCGGCCTCTCTCTGCAGACGCTCGAGCCTAGGTTTGATCCTCCGGAAAGGAGCCCTCGAGCGACTCTGCAGCTCGCACGATACAGTGACACTCTACAACACTAAGAGTACAACATCACACTGCATACCACCCGTGCTCACCCACACGCTAAGTACACGGTCCTGTAAGGGACTAAAAAACCTGTGGCCCTGCCAGTTGTTTGCCTTTTTAATACATATTTTTGATTACAGTTTAGACTCAGACAGTTCATGGTCGTCTTGATGCGTAGACTACGTCCTTCATATCAACAAAATCCAAAATCAGATATTTTAAGCTTGAACAGTACATTCCACTCCACCGATTTCCTTGCCTATCTAAACAATCAGTACTTTATCTGAAGGCCTACTCTAGTAGGCCGGTCCTTACTATTTTATATAATTTTATTCTCTTCCGGCAGCAGTTCATGCAAAGGGCCAACCACTACGGCACCCTTGTGCCCGCTGCCTCGGGGCTGAGTGCCCTCAGCATTCGCCCCAATAAGACCTGCCAAGCTGAAAAAGCCCCTCCGGCTAACAGCGTATGTCCTGTCGAAAAAAAAAACCCTACATACTATGTAGTCTGTGGTAACTTTTACGGAGTATTATTAGTCTGTATTATCTAGTGCTAAAAGTAAGGGTAAACGCAGTGATTACAATCTCTCTGAGTAAGGTGTTATAAAAAGTGAAACCAAAGCAGGCCTATTATTTTTCTTGATTTCCACTTATCACGAAGACCTGCTGATCCAGGGCCTGCCTAATCTTTGAAATTAACGGTTTTATTTACTACTGTGATGAATATTTTACCAAAAAAAAGGTGAGATGAAATATTTTGGTAGCTATTATTGACACCTATGTAGGTAAAACATTACATTATTATCACCATCAATAAATTATTGTTTGTGGCTGATTTACAAGTTTCGCAAATAAGCATTTTTGAAGAATTTCCTTCAAAAGTTTATTCTACTTTTTTATCTAAAATTATTGCATTTATTATTTATTAGTAAAGTATTTTTAATGAAATATGCATTCAGGTTAAAACTGTATAATTAATTATTACAAAAAATTGTTCTTTCGCAAATATGAATATTTGTTAATTTCAATTATAGGATATTGTATTTGTTATAACTTTATCTTTTTGTTAAAACAGTTGAAAGGTAGAGATTTAATTTATTTCTTTCAGTTTGAAATTATTTGATTTGTGGCAGTCAACCTTTTTATTTGTAAATAATATTACATTATAAATTGTATTAGAGGGTTTAAACACCCTCAATTGGTGACCCCGACTAGTAAAAGTGCAGTAAGATTTATTATTACTTTTAACAATAAAAATTGCTAACATCAACATAACATTTATTTTACTGTGATATTACAATTCATTGTTAAGACATTGCAATTGACCGTGATTCTCAATAATGAATATATTATTCATTTTTGTTATGTATTGTAAATGTATCGTAATGTCATTCTATGACATATTAAATGGAGTTGCTTTATATGTCCACTTTCTACTTCTTATATCTGAATTGAAAACTATAATTGTCTTAATACTTTTAAAAATAGTAACAAAAAAGTAATTATTATTAATTCTCATCAATATATAAATATTCTGTAAAAATTCATTTTAATATTTGTTTTTCATTTATTAAGTCTATTTTTGTAGGTGGCATGTGAGAACAAAAGAAAATATAGCTAGAGTTAGGAAAGATGAAGCAGAAGCTGCAGAGAAAGAAAGACAAGAAAGATTAAGAACGGAATGTGCAGACAAGGAAGCTCGTCTTCATATATTAAAGCAAAAAAGTAAGCAAAGGTTAATTGAATCTGGTGTTACTGACACAATTAACAAACCTGAAAGAAAAGATTTGGAGCATATTAATTTATTTGAAGATTTTGATAATGCAATCAAAACAACAAACAAAGAGCATGATAAAGAAGTAAAAGACAAAACAGAGGATTATGAAAAAAAAATTGGCTATCTTACTTATTTAGGACAAGATACAAATGAAGCTCTGGGGAAGAAAAATTGGTATGAAGTGACTCCAGATATTTCTAGATTTGCAAGAACAAATCATATAAAAGATACCCATGATAAATTAGTACTTAAAGATGACCAAGGAAATCCAAGGGATAGTAATATTGATATAAAAAATGGTGAAGTTTGTTGGAGAGTGAAACAGCGCTATGATCCAATGAACACATTTAAAAAATACAAAGATAATAATTCTACAAAAATAAAAGATATAAAATGTAATAATAGTATTTCTATTAAGAAAGAATTGCATACACCCAAGATAAGAGACAAAATCAATGATAAAAGCAATAAATTAGAAAAACTACGAGAAGCTCGCCTTAAGCGTGAGCAGCAGGAAAAATATAAGACGGAATTATTTTTAAAAAAGCTTATTGATCCCTTTGTCTCAGATCACAAAAAATCTGATTTGAATAAAATAAAACCTAAATATAATTCACAATTTAATCCTGAATTAGCAAGACAGAATTACAGATAATTAATTCTATAAGACGTATATATTATTAAATAAGCATAACAATGCTTAGTTACATAAAATCTGGCTCATGAATCACACCTATATTTGAGACATTACCTGTAAAAATTTACCCTGTCAGTCCAACTGGAGCATACAGGCCACAATATATTTCGATCTGGAACACAGGTTAACCACCACTGTCCAAAATTATATTGTAAATAAAATATATTTTCATTGGTTATGCAATAACTTCATTTATTAATCATTGTATTGTAGATTCAAGAATGTAAGGTACTAGAAAAATATCATAATTTAAGCATAATGACTACTTTTCTTAGATATCAGACACTAATAAAACTACATTATTGTTATAATTTGTTTTATTTTTACAATTTACTCTATTGATTTTTAAAATGAATAGAGTATCATAGAAAATGTGGAAACCCAGTTACATAGATCACTTTATTCACAATCTAGCATAAAAATTTCAATACCATATTAAGGAATGTACCCATACTACGCAAGCCATGAAGAATTCTCCCATTCTTAACCCTTGGTGACCTCCCATATTATATCACGAGAGTAACCTTGCCATTTAGTTTTTACTTAGTAATTCATAAATGCGGTTTTCAATCATTTTTACCAAATAGAAATCTATAAAAAAAATTTACGCAATACTGCCGATCTTACAACGACATTATTGTATCTGCACTACCATGCAAACTGTTAAGTTTTCTACCAGACGTCAATCCCGATATATGTGCATTAATGTTACCACCTGTAAGTTTTAAAATCGCTAAATGCTTCAGGACATATTTGAATATATCTCGAAAAAGTACGAGATTTCCCTGGAGAATATTGACTACGAAACGAAAACCCTAAGGCCCGTGAACGTAAACGTGGTTTTTACGTCCCTCCACTTAACGAGTCACGTAGTATGAGCTTCCCTTACACAATTTTTACATGTCATAAATAATCTTCTGCTAATATATTATTTGTGTTTAATAGATATTGTTATACATTTTAATATGTTAAATAGATAAATTAAGACTGTAGTACTATTTTACTTTGGCCCTGTATGACCTAAAACAACTAATGGCAGCTTATCTTCTAACTTATCAAATGAATAGTTGAATATTTCTCCAAACAACTGTAATATTCTTGTTATACATGTACTGTCACTTGAACTTTCCAAAGATGTTAATCTATAATAAAAAAGATTTGTTATGAATAAGAATAATATAATAATGGAACATGATCAATTACATAAAATATTTAATTCTTATTTTCAGGATCACTTCAGTGGTACTGTAGAGTTAAAAATAGTATAAATATAATTTTAACACTAGAAACTGGACATTTTATTGCTTCGATTATTACTACAGTTTAAAATTACAATTAATCTATTCCTTTTTATAAATGAAAGATTCTTAGTAAACAAACCTTGTATAAGAACATAGAGATTCAATAAGTATGTCAATGCTAGAAGATTTACTTTGTCGAAGCATTGTGTAAATACCAACTAAAAGTGGATAACCATCAATATTTTCGCCAGCTTTCTTCATAATCAAATCACCTGAAATTCAAATAAATTACGATATTAAATTGTGTTGCGTTAATAATTTCCTACAGAAGTCAAAATTTAGAGCAATGTTTTAACGCCAATAAGTAGAACGAAAAATGGGTAATTGACTAGAGAGAAACAGACGGAGGATAAACGTATAAAATAAAACGAGAGAGATAAATGAAGTACGATAGGAAAATACAATAAAAATATTTGTAATTTTTTTAGGGAGTAATATTTTTTATGTTTCAAATAAATTTGTGATTGTTACTCGTTACAAAATCTTATATCATAGCTAGGCAGGGCTAGGAAAAAAGGGGCCTACATGCAAGTTGTTAACAACATTAAAATTACTGTGTTCTAAAAATAGTGAACATTAAAACACTGAACCAAAAATAGGAAGAAATTCTATGCATGTGCCTTATAAAATTCAGACAAACCTATATATTGTCAATTTAAAGAAGAGCCGTGACAGGGTTTTATAAGTGGAATAGCCTGGAAACTCTTATCATCGAAATCCGGTTCGGTAAGTAGGTACTCAATTTCTATTATAGGTTTTGTGTTTTAGTGTCCTCAAGTGAACACATACGAGTGGTTAGAGACAGTTACAACTTGAAACGGATGTTGGAAACTGTTCTACCCTCAATGTATGGTTTAGTACAATGTTTTCCATAACATAAGCTCAGTTTTATCGTCCGGGATTCTAACTCAGATCAATCGATGCAGTGTCTGAGCCAACATTATTATATACTGAGGCATTATTGCTTCGCTACTACGCGAATGTTCCAGGTTCAAATATATCAAAATTCGCCACAGCTCGGAAAAGCGCGAATGCTATCAAAACTTTTCTTTTAATATTTAAAACTTTGAAATGTTATCCTGGACAGATTGTTATATATTTTTCCGAGTGTGAAAGAAGACCAACAGAACATGTTTTTGCATATTTTATGTGTTCCTTATTTATCTTCTTTTAAAACAGATCCTGAATCACTGAAATTACTTCTACATGCTTTCTGTGTGAGTATAAAATATCAATATATTAAATATAGCTAAGTTGCACAGTTTAAACATAAAAGTTACAAAAGCATACCTGTAGTATAACATATTTGTAGTTTAGACACTTGTGTAATTAGTAATGCAGCCATAATACGCCCAACGTCGATATTTATAAACTCTTGTATATTCTTAACATATATTTTATTAAATGGCTCAAATATTCCACATCTATCTAAATATTCTTCCAGATTTTGTAGTAATTCCGACGCTATTTTTAATTTTATTCCGTTGTTTAACGATATTTTAATTTCATTGATAATTGATCTGCAATAATTATAGATTAACATTGCAAGTATTATTTTATTTTCAAAAAGTATTAATTTCAGAATTCATATTCAAGAACATAGACTATCGATTCAAATGCCACTCAATCTAGGTTTTAACGTAAACGACTTTCTAAATACAACAACGCTTACTCATTTAATGTCTTCAATGTTGCTTCTAAATGAGCTGAATCAAATTTGCAACTGGTATTCAACTGATAAGAGATATGCTTCCTAATAATTTGCAAAGTGCCTATTAACGTTAAGACTTCTGCTAATTGATTGTATACTTTAATACCCTTTGTTGTGACCTGTTCAATATTTTTACTACAAAAGTCTGAATGATTAATAATAATTTTGTCTTGGTTATTTTTAAATATAACTTGTACAACTTGCAGTTGATTTTTAATCATAAATGCATATAAAGTGTCTAAACCATGTAGACCTACTACACCCATTGCATCATTCAATTTTGCAAACGTTTTAGTATTGACGAGTTCATTTTGTGTCTTTATGTCATACCATGCTGCACAAATACTGATGTATGTTGCGATCCTGGAAACAAATATATAAATAATCATAGATAGATTTAACAAAGCTCAGTGGTCAGTGATTACAAGCTCTACTAATAGAGGTCTAGGATTAATCCTCGAACACACATTGCTTTATTGTAAGGAGCACTGTTTTGGTTGAGTATTTAGATGTAAATTCCAATACATGTAAAATATATTTACTATACACTTATTATATTACAGATTGTGCTTGTGTGTGCATGAAATATTAAATTCGAGTCAAAATCAATTACTAATAAATTTAATTAAATGGTAGGATACTTGTACCAAACACAACATCAGTCACTCTACATACGGCTAAGTACTTATGATTTTAGCTTACAATATATTACTAAGATCAGTTGTCTTGTGACTTAGTCTGAGGTGTATCTAGGCTGGCATGGGAGAGGTTCTTGATGTCTCATCTCTTAGCAGTTGTTACAGTACTACTATTTAACTGCATCTATACTACCCTTCTAGTATTGGGTAAACCATAACCGTTTTTTTTCTTCTTTACAGTTTACAGGTTTAGAGTTATGGTCAATCACACCTAATGTTAAATGAAGATGTGGCTCAAGACACTGGAAACGCTAAGCCTACTAGAGGGACTGGCTCTTAACTGCAACTACTGGAAAACACCTATAGGTATTTGGCAGTAAATGGCAGATTTTTAACTTGAGAGTGGTAGCTAGCCAGGCAGGCATTAGGGAAAGCAACATACTGTGGTTTCATCACAATGTTTTCCTTCACCCAAAGCTCAAGCTCATTGCAGGGATTCGAACTCAAGTCCATTGATGCGGGGTCGTACATACTATAACTGAGCTATCATCACTTCAAACCATATAATGTACCATAGTCTTAGTCTAATCAAAATAATAGTGATAAAGTACTCATAAATCATACCTGGGATCAACTAATTGTACTATTTGTCGAGCTAGGTTACCCATAAAACTGGCTGACGGACTACATAAAATCACCCCTTTACGAGGACTTATCTCTTTTGCAACACTTTCGTTAATCAGAACAGAAACCTGGGCATAAAATAATATGTTAAATTATATGCAATGATCCATTTAAAATATAGATTCTCCACTTTACAATTACCTGCTTTTGCCAAATCCTTAACCCATGAATATTTATATAATCCTGAATATATTCCAATGATCTCTTGTATCCATCCATACTCTCGGCTAATCTTTGCAATCTGTTTAGCAAACTAGTTGCTGTAAGTTGAACTTTCTTTCCCTGAGGTTCCAAAAATTCTGTAAACTTCTTACTTATATGTCTATCTAATTCTTTCAACAATCCTACTTCTAACAGTTCTGCTGGATCCACTCGTATAACTCCAACTAAAGTTGATCTCATGTCCAAAATACCTGTAAAAAAAAGAAATCATAAGTTTGTAATAAGCCATAAAGGATGGAAAAAAAGTATTAGAAGGTTCATATTATGTTTATCGGCGTAAATTTTATTAGAGTTGAATTTTAAGAGGGTTGTTTATAACACCGATTAGTATAACGTGAGTGGCGAGCGTGGTTATAAGTTCAGTTTAAGCGAGGCACTCGAGGCGTATTCATCGTAGCTGAAACATCACCGAAGTGATGTAAGATTTATATTTGTCCATTATTGACACTGTTTTGTTATTTATGCTGTATATCATTATCAGGATTACGGTAGATAAATAATAACAAATATACTAGAATCCGAGTTGGAAAGTGTCGTACACTTAATGGAAAACGCCATTGCGCGAGAACACATTTTTGAAATTATATTTTGTTCACAATTTGCACAAAATGTATTCAACTTGTACATTGTTAAAATAACGATTATTATAACATTTACTGATTGCTATAAGATTTCTCAGTCATTTGAAGACGATATAAATACTTAAAAGTATAAATGATATATACCTGTTGTAAATGTTGATGCAGTGTAGGTCAATTTTGCAACTTCCATCCTATGATCTAATTGCGCAAAATCTCTTAATTTTTCTTTTTCTAATCTTGTAGGTACTTCTTTTATTGACCATGTTTGAAGATCAATAATTTTTTCCACAATATTAAATACCATTTCTGGAATAATTTGCAGCACTTTTTGTATATATTTGATTAATTCATTACTGTAGTATTGGGAAACTGATATAAGATCATCACTGTGAGCTTGATTTATCCTTAGTAATGGAATTTCCATTGCACTAGCTAATTTGAGAAACAGTGCTCTGAGTCTGCTTGTCACTGTTGGATTTTCTTTTATACTGGCTTGCATATAATTTGTGTAAAAATCTATGATGCACCATGCATAACTTACATCAGCAATTGTTTCCAAATTTACCAAAAATTCTTCTTTTAATGCGGCAGCTTTCAACATATTTTTTAAAGCTTCTTTACTATCTGTGAGATATTGGACAAGGGTTGAAGTAGTTTTGATACCATGAAATTCTTCAACTTCATCTAAAGCTTGTATTAACTGAGTTACTTTCTTTATTGTTTTAGTGGTTATAGGTTCATCTAGAGTGCTAACTTGTTTAGCAATGTTTTGAAACCAAAGCTTTAATTGTTCGTTTTGAGGTACCTTAGACATTTGTTTTTCCCCAGAAAACAGTTCTGATAAATTGTTTATAGTCTCAACAGCTAATGTCTTATTTACACTCCATGCTTCATTTCTGTTATCTAATAAGTGAATTAGAATTTCCCTAACCTTTAACTCAAGCTCAGCTGTGCTTATAAGCAGCTCGAGTATTTTTATTGGGTCAAAGTTTGCTTCCTTCATTATTAAATCTTTAAGTTGTTTGCCTTTTTTAGTGTTATCAAAAAAATTTACTTCACTGCTGTGCAGCAATAACCATCTTACTACTAAATTGGAATTTAATAATAAATTCAATATTTTATTAATATTATCTAAGACAAAATCATTAGTTAATGTTCCTTCTTTAAGCAATTGATGTATTCTATTTGTTAGCATTGCTACAGAATTTCCTCTCTTGCCAAACACTTCTTTAACCATTTTACTATTACATGTATTACTTAAAGCTGATTTAGCAGCCTTAAAATTTTCCCAGTAATCAATAATACTGATGATAATACCCATGTATATTGGTATAATCCAATTACTGGGGAAAAACTTATCAACTATTTCACGCATTTTTACTGTGTCTGTATGGAGATAGTAAGGCAAGAAAAACAAGCATATGAAAAGCATGCTCGCTTGTGTTGCAAGTGCACAAGACTGGTGTTCAGGAATTGTGTAAACTGATAGTTGATTGTATATGTCCTCTGATCTTAGTTTACCTACAACTTTTTCAATGAAGTCTAGGCGAATATTCATACGACTGCAAAAATTAGAAACCATGTTATAAGAATTATTCATACCTGAACACACATTCTAGAAAAAAAAAACATAAATAGCTAATTAATTGCACATGTAATGGTTTTATATTTATTTTTAATATTACAAGTTTAAATATTGTTTTATATGATTATATAAATACTTTGCAAGAAATTATAACAATATGCTTCCAAATTAAAAAGTTATATTGATATATTTTTATAATTACCTAAAATATTCCACAGGATAATCTGGTGGTCTTTTTCCAGAATGTTGATCATAGCCTGTGTCTCTTAAAAGTTTACAAACATCATCAATATTAGATTGAGATTGGTTTGTACTATAACGATAAAATGCAACAAGTAGTCTTTCCCTCATTAGGCCAGGAATAAAAAGGTCACATAATAACAGCATGGCTCCATAAAGATACAAAGATTCACACTGTAGAAATTATTTGATATATTATTCTTCTATTAAATTTCTTTATAGTTAAAATTTTAATTATGTATGTGTACATATATATTTTATCATATCATAACAAAAGAAATATGAATCCAAACTTGTACTACTTCAGTTATTTTTATTGGATAATTTTTTTCTGTACATGATTGCTATTAAAATACATAGATAATATACACATATATATATATATATATATATAAGTATAAAGAGGAAAGATTTGTTTTTTTGTATGTAAGAAATAAACTCCATAACTACTGGACTGATTTCAAAAATTCTTTCACCACTAGAATGTTACATTAACTCGGAGTAACACAGACTATATAACATTTTTTAATGAAAATGATTGAACAAAATTTTAGTTCCACGCGAACGGAGTCGCAGATACAGCTAGTGATAAAAGTTGATATAAAATGTCATTAATGTAACATATTTAAGTTGTACTACAAATGCAACACATGACATGAAACCCTATAGCTAAATGCTTTTTCACAAGTATGTAAGAATTTTTTAATATTTGCTAGAACTAGGCAAACCAAGTTAAGAGTATAGCAATCCAGAGACTAGAACAAATCAGATGAAAATTCAGCTATAGCAACCAGACAGATTACAATAATTAAGAATAGTTTCCTAGTAATTATAAGTGAAAGAAACGAGAGGAAATAAATATTCCATATTTAAATTTATATGTTACAAGTTGCACTCAACTTAGTTAACAAATATTTACTTCTATGAACAAAGAATGTTGTACTGTTATATTAGTACTAAACTCACCATCACCAGCCCCCAATGCTGGGCATACAAAGTAAATAAAAAAAAAATGAGAAAGGGACAATAGAATCGAAAACTAAGCAGCATCCACAATGTTTCTTCTTCAAATGGTCTAAGTCCCATCCTGATAAGTTCAGTAGTTATGACATGACTGAGGGTTCAAGAAACTGTAAATTCCTTGTATATGTGTAGAACATAAAGTCTTGACAAGATCCAATTAATTCATTTTAACCTGATTCACTATATTCCATCTAGTTGCCTAATTTTAAACAACATCCATATGTTTTGCTGGTATATTTTCACTTTACTAATGACTATATTCTTCTATTTATTACTAATTATATTATTTTTATTAAATTTTTCTTTAATTTGAATTTCTGTACTATATATTAGAGTAAAACTGTAAAATTATATAATTTCATATAATTTTGTTGAACAATATAGTTTATGCTTACCAATAGTTGTTTTCCTTCAACATCTTTCATAACAGTTTCCATGTTTTGTTGAATGAATGCATCATCATTTAATTGGTCTATGAATAAATTTAAGTCACTTACGTATTGGTAAATGTTTTCAAATAGTAAGTAGAAGCGACTTATTAGCACCAGATATTTTTCTTTCAACTCATCATCTAAATCTTGAAGTTTCTATTAATAACAACAAATTGACACAAAATATATTAATTATAACTCCATTACATAGAAAATATATAGGTGATGTAAGTCAATAACCAAAGGTAACAGATTTGAAAAATTCTAATAATGTCTTGCCAATAACTGTTATTTATTTTGTAAGAATTTCTATTTCTAAAGGTATAGTATTTAAGTATATATTATTTGACGGAGTGAAACACATGTAATTGATTATGTCATGTACCCACATTTGGTCCAACCATCCCTCAACTTCAGATCAACTGTCAACCAATGATATCAGAGACCGATCAATTCAAAGCAGAAGTGCAAAGTAATATGCATTTCAACACTTAATGATAATACCCACAAACTAACGCCTTAATCAATCAAATATAGTATTTAAAACATATTCCAAGCATATAAAAATGATATAGGAGATAGTATTATTTATTTGATATTAAATGCTTTTCCTATAACCATTTTATAAGATACTCAGTCAAACTTTTAATGAATTTTATAGATGTTTATGAAAACAGGCTTATCATGTGAAAACAATATTAATATAAAACTAACCGGATTCATAATAATTTTGGTTTCTTGGGCATCAGAAATTTTGAAGTAGCTAAAGTCCATTATTATATCCTGATATTTTTGTTGCAGTTCTTTGTTTTCCATTCTGTAATTGTTATATATTTTTTTATTTTGCTGAATATGACTTGTAAATAATTATATATTAATGGTAACAAGCAATTACCTTTATTCTTTATCAAGGTAATTACAATATGAAAATTTAATTAGCAAAAAATTACAGATTGCATTTAGTATCATTAAACAAGAAATAGGGCTTCAAGTTGATAAATATAATACAACAATAACACTCTCATTAGAGAGTAATTTGTAGCTTGGAACCAAATTAATAAAACAATTCCAATCTTGAAACTGAAGTTATAATTTAACAAAATTAAAACTGTGATATAAAAGTCATGTACCTACGTATACTGAATTGTGTTTATATAGTACTTGATATGAGCCTAAGAAATTGTAAACAAATGCATCCCTATTTTTCAAAGATTATTTTAGTGTCATGTTGGTTTAATATAAAAATACACTTATCTTGTTGATATGATATAGTTTCCAAAGAATACATTTTTATTCAAAAACAAATTTATTATAAAAAGTGTAATATAAAATGGTCAAATATTTTAAGCACCAAAGAGTGCTACGTCAAAATTTTATTAATGATTATTATTTACTATTATAAGTTTTAGTTCTTTAAAATTTTAAACAATTATGAATTTGGCCAGTAGCTTTACATTACTACGAAATTATAAAGGTATATAAAGTTAGAGATACTTACAAATATATAGTCGGTTTATGATCTTTCAATCGCAAAATTTCCGCAATAATAGCATTGCCGTGAGATACTAATTTTAATAAATTCTGCGCACAGACATTATCTTCAGATACAAAGATCTTCATATTGAGTTGTGTATTATTAGGTTCACGTATATTCACAAAGTATATATTGCATTTATATATATTACAACTTGCAATAGAATAGTTGATACCAATTCACTTCATAAATAAAATCTATTATTTATTTATTTTATAAAATTTATAAGTAAAACATACATAATACCAGCTAAAATAGTTAGTAGCAGGCCTGTACTAGGGATGACGATCTGAAATTGATTAATCTGTGTTAAACAAAAATATTTTCATAATTATATTTTAATTACATATTATTAAAATCTTAAAAAATAGCTTAAGACCTTTAAAATATTTACTTTAAAGAAGAAAATGCAAGTAACGATCGTGAGCAACGTTTTGGTACTCGGTACTAGATGGTGAGGTATACCCGTTAATCGTTACCTAAATCATACGGATTGTTATAGCTCTAGTTCATCCCAACGCGTAGTAAGTTGTATTGCACAAACTCTCAGCTTTTCGCTTTTATTTTTTAAATATATATGTTAAGGATAGGTATAAAATCTTAGTTGTAGGTTATATAACTGTTTTATTTTTTATTTTTAGTGAAAATGCCCTCTTTATTCAGTTATGAAACCCTTGTTCATGCTATCGCTGGAGCTACTGTAAGTAAACTTTATGATAAATAAAATGTATGATAAAGGGATAAATATATATTTATAATGTTTTCAGGGCAGTGTCGTTGGCATGGCTGTATTTTTTCCGTTGGACACTTTAAGATCCAGATTACAAGGTATGCTTGTATCATATAAATATAATCGCAAGTCACAACTATTTATTAAATTGTTGGTTAATAATGGATTACATATACATTTTTTACTAATAACTTATATTTTAAAGTCAGATTTTACAAATCCTTTATTATAAGAAACTGTAATAGTAAGTTTTATTTGGTAAAGCATTTTAAATGTTTAATTTGATTTTTTATCATAATATAATTTTTTGTCACTTCGTTTAGGTAATTCATTTTAAATATATATTTTCTAAATGTTTCCAGATTTATTAATTATCATTTAATACATAAAGTTGGCACAGAACTTGCAAAACTTAAAATCAGTTACCCAAAAATCATGATTTTTGAAGCGACAATAGCTCAGTGGTAGGTGTGTACGACTTCTCATCAAGGGACGTGAGTTTGAATCCAACCACCTACAATGAGCTTTAGCTTTCGGTGAAGGAAAACACAATGAGGAAACCATAGCATGGTAGTAGGACTTTTTCTAAATGTCCATCTGGCTAGCGACCACCCTCAAGTTGAAAATCTGCCACCAAATACCAATAGGTGTGTTCCAGCAGCTGCACTTGAGAGCCAGTTCCTCTACAGGTTTAGTGTATCTACCAACTTGGGTCATATCATCACTTAAGATCAGGTGAGATTATGGCCATAATGCTAAACATTAACTATAAAAAAAAGTTAAAGTGATTTATTGTGATATAAGTGGTAATATTATTAAAAAACAAAGTGTATCTGTTTTCTTTTATTTTTATAAGAATGGTGTTATTCTTTAGTTTTATGGTACTGATTCTATGTATAAATAAAGAAAAAGGCATTTTAAAATGACTTGTAGTTATTTAGATAAATTACTATTATAGAATTTTTTTTTTTTTTTTATCGCTAAATGAAAAAATAGATTGGTGTATAATTATTACCTTTTGTAATTTACAGTTGAAGATTCCTACAAATTAAAAGGATCATCATTGGAGCTTCTTTTGAAACTGGCTAATGAAGAAGGTTTAGAATCCTTGTATAGAGGATTAGCACCTGTCCTACAGTCACTTTCTATTTCAAATTTTGTTTACTTTTACTCTTTCCATGCATTACGAAGACTTTCAGCAAAAAATCCATCTGCACTGAGAGATCTTATGTTTGGTATTATTGCAGGCAGTATTAATGTTATAGTGACCTCACCTCTATGGGTTGTTAACACTAGAATAAAATTGGAAAAAACTAATTATAAAAATCTCTTTGAAGGTCTTATAGACCTTGCAAAAAGAGAAGGAGCAAAAGGCCTTTGGTCAGGTACTGTGCCATCATTACTTTTGGTATCCAATCCTGCCATTCAATTTATGGTTTACGAATCATTTAAGAGAAAGTTAGTTAAGACACACTCCTTTGATACATATACTGCATTCTTGATTGGAGCAGCGGCAAAAGCAGTCGCTACTACATTGACATATCCATTACAATTAGTTCAATCGCGACTTCGTGCAGGTACTAAAATGAAACCACTATTAAAAGACGTTAAAACTAATCCTTTGACTCTGTTCAGAGGTTTAGAGGCTAAATTGTTACAGACTGTCATGACAGCTGCTTTAATGTTCCTTATTTATGAGAAACTTGTTATTTTGGTGTTAAGCATTATGAAAGTAAGGTTATCAAAGAAATAACTAATAAGCATTTGGACTGCAAGCATTTTTTTTAGTTTTGGTAACAGGAAAATTTATTTATTTTACGAAGTCTGATCAGTTAAATAGTTTATAATTTTGTGGGATCGTACATTAGATAAGATTTTAAATAACTCAGTGGTAGCGTGTAAAGACATCTCGCCAATGGAAGAGAGTTCAAATTCTCGTTTGAGCTTTTGATGAAGGAAAACATCGTGATGAAACCATAGCATGGTGGTAGGGCTTTTTGTAATGCCCACTTTGCGACAAATGCTGTTACAGTGAGTTTTTACGTATACCACTAATTTTTAATGTAAACTTCTCATCGTATCATAAATTAACAATTTTATTTTGGTTACTGCTAGTAACTTAAACAATAATTAATCCGACAACGATGGCAAAAAACTCGAGTGAAATAATCGCAGATTATATACCTAAACATTCTGTTTTACCTTGTAATTTTTACATAAACGTGTTAACTGAAGGCCACATATGACGTAATTGTTTATATTGTTATTTGTTAATAATAGAGTTACAATTTGTATTTTTGATACGAGTTTTAAATAACTTTATTTATAATACCTTTCATATCCATACATTTGATAATATAAACAGTGTCGTATGAGTTTTAAGGTACTTTGCCCAAGGGCATATAGAAGTCAAAACCAAATCTGGCAACGAATAAGAGGCTTTCGTCATTTATGCTCTAATACGTATAAACCAAAGATAATGTAATATTTGTACAGACAAACCCGAGTGAGAACTGCATAAGTGAGAAAAGTTTATAAAAGAGAAATAAACCTCTATAAAAGAAAGTTAGTTTTTCCCCGTAAGCTGAGGCTGCTACTTGTACTTGTACTTCTATAAGGGGCTGACGAGTGTATTTAGTATCTACTATTCATGACTTCCTAAATTTTGTGAAACTAATATCGTTCGTATTCTTAACGATTTTTTTAAAGTAAATATTAGTACCAGATTTTTTGGCATTTATGTCAAATTGTAATGACATAATAAAATACATAAATATTTGTTACTACTAATCTTATTTGTTGTATTTTAAACTTTTATAAGTGAGAAAACTTCATAAGCGAAAAACAGATTGTGTTCCCATGAACTCGCGTTTATCTAGGTTTGATGTACTATAAAGCTATAATGCTATAAAAGTAAAACAAATAGTTGAACGTAGAGGTTATAATCGGTTTATATTGTCATACTAATTTTGGGAATAGAAATATAACAAATGTAAATCGGTTTTGGTGCAGTATTTAATTTAACGGAGAAGGAAAGGAAAAGGTTAATATAATGTAATTAATACTTATGTAAATAATTTATTACAATAAAAGTGTTAATTATTATTTATTTTCATTTATTTTATGACCCGTCGCGCATAAGAAAATCTAATTACATTGCTGCTGCTAGTTTCATATCATCAGACGTTCGAGTAATGACTTGAGTATACTGGTTCACCAGAAAATTCAATTCTTCATAAATCTGAAATATAATACTAGTATTCATTAAGAAAGTATGTGTAAGTAATTTATATGAAAAGTTAATGTTTGTATTACTGTTTTTTTTTTCTTCATAATTCCCCTGACATTAACAACCTCTCTAATATTACTATTTTTGTATATTTGACAATTTCAATGTATCATAATAGTATAGAGAACAAACAGTAAAGCTTTATTTGCATGTAGTAAAAAAATAAATAGAGACACCTGCTAAGTGCCAATCATCGAAAGACTGAATAAGCGACTGTTTTGTGCCATTTTAAAAAGCTATTATTTTATATTATTACGGTATTGGTATTATTAGAATGAAAGCTACGATGAAGACATTTGAAACTATATACATAGGATGTACATGCAAAACAACAATTTCGTGTTTGGCTACAAGTTTCAAACGATTTAGTAAAAGCAAAACTTAAATGATTTAATTAATTTGCCAGTTTTGTTAATTTTTATAGAAAAATAAATTAAAAATTTGAACATGGCAGGATTTGTTATGTAGATATAAAGGAGCCTACAAAAATGAAACGACAAAAAAAATTAACGGAACCTGTTTAATGTATGGCTGCGAAATATGTGGTTCAAGCTCGGCTAGCAGTAAATCTGCGTGAGCGAGGGGCGCCGCTCGGGGCAGGTGGGGGGAAGGCGGGACAATCGGCATCAACGCGCTTCGTACAGCCTCGCAACAGGCTGTTCCTGCTTCGCTCACTCTTCCTCCGTTGAGCAACGCACGTATACATCCTGCACCATCTACTTCCTAAAACCACGTTTGCTTAAATACATTTAAGTGCGTTTCGAGAATCTAGATACAATGTATAAATATGCATGCTTTGATATTACTCAAGTTTGCTTTCTTTTTTTATGGTAACTCGGCAAAATGACGGTACTGTATCTGATGTACTCTACGGTGCAAAAACAGCAGCAACCATCGAGATAACAACAATCCATCGCTAGTTGCCACTGTCACGCCGGCTGGGTTCAACGCTATCCGCAAGTCATCCGAAACAGAATATGCACTCAGGTATCACTTTAATACGCATTAATCTTTCGCCTTTTACTAGCTGATCCTGAAACGAGATAATCAAAAACGAATCACGATGACGGGCTCCACACCCTGTACATGGTGATCGCAACCCAGTCAGGCAAAATAGCCCTACTACCCCGTCATAGCCATAACCTCGTCCGTTTTTTCAACAGTGAGCACCCACGTGCAGGTGAGGTTGGCTTGGATGTCGTTAATCTTGAGATGTTGTTTGACCCCTCTTACATCCCAAAAAAACATTATTTTTTTACATAGAGAAATGCATTTACGCATATTATCTCAATCGTGGGGGACTGAGAGGATAATGTGGGTCGCAAGGTATATCCACTAAAACCATCTCTGGCATGGCTGGGGCGAAGCGGGTCCGAACTTGCAATTACTGTGTCGCCACGGCGAGCGGCCCGGTTGGCTGTTCAGCTGGGCTTCTTTCCGGGCAGCCTGGGGAACTGCTCTTTTAAGCGGCCGGACTGGTGCTTTAAAAAACCAGTCCGCCAAAACGCCCGTCTCAGTTCAGTTTAGGGCGGCAGAGTGAAGAAAGCATATCGATCTCTACTACCCCCCGGGCGTCGTTAACGCAAAGAGTGAGCACGAGGATTCCTCTCTACGGTTTCTTGCTGCTGAGCATGGCTTACACCACGCTCAGCAGCAAGAGCCGTTCTCACTGCCGTCTCCAAAGTGGGCCGTTGGCTTCTTCTGTTCGATCTTGTGCAGGAAACACCCAAAGCATCCATGCCTGAACAGCACCTGCACAAGAAAAAACGTGGCCCCCTGCTACACGACTCTTGGAGGACCGGATAGATGGCATGTATGGCTTTTTGTGTACTATATAGCTCCATATAAGTTCATTTTGTTGTCTAAAAAGCATACTTTGTGGTACATGCACAAGCTAACTCAGATGGTTTCCACTTAACCTGGTGAGTGTAATAGTTTTCTTCATACCACTTCTCATCAAAATTTTGCAGTCAAATAATCAGTTATTGATCTTTGTATGAAGCTCTGTTTATATACTAACCTATTTTGTAGTTCAATTGTAAATGAATTTTAGTTCTTTAAGAAAGTAAATAATCTTACCATATATCTTTGTAAGAACCATCTTGGAAAGAATTGATTTGTGGTTATAGCTCTCTTTGTAACAGCAAGTAGTGTTTCTGGATTTGATTCTTTTAAGACTGTGTACAGCATATCAAAATCGATATTTTCGCCTTCTGAAAATTTTATGACAATACTTAATATTGTATATAGCAAGCTGGTTTGCCAATAACATGGATATAAAGATTAAAACATTTATATCCAAAAAAAATTAGTGTGCTCTAAATAACAATATGCTAAGGATTAGTGTATTCAGATACAGCATCGATCGACAATTTCATGTGAATGAAAACATTGTGATGAACATGACGATAGAGTATTATCTAAATATAATATACCATCCAAAACTTAAAAATATTTATCCACTGAGTTTAAAGTGTTACTGTCTTGGGCCATGTGACACTTAACATGAGCTGCAAATGTAGCCATATTCTCAAAGTTTAAAAAGAAATTAAATTGTAAACTATTATTAATTGAAGTTACAAATTAATGTTATTCACTAGTATTACATAGTTATATATTTCTTTTTGAAGTTGATTGGTTATAAATTGTAATTAGTGCTGCATTAACTTACTAACTTAAGTAGGCAACAATCTCGAGATAGCAAGTCATAGAAGACAGTGAGATAACGAACAACAAACAAGACGTCATGTGCTACATATACAACTATACATACAACAACAGTTACAACAACACATACAACAACAGTAATATACACCTAGTGGTATTTATAAAATACCATTTAATGTATATAATAAATATATATCATAAAAATTTGTACATCAAAAATCATATAGAGCTATTGATGTAAACATGTTTGTATGTAGATATTATTCATTTTCTTTTTTAATTGTATTAGATAAAATGTAAATGTCAAATATATTTTGGTAGGTGAAGATAAATATTCATATGTCGATACAAACGGCTAAAACTTGTACTTAAATTATTTGCGAAACACCATGTAATAGATTACTCGATTTATACATATCTGGTTTATCTCATAAAAAAATTCTTACTCAGAAGTGCTTGCTGAACCGCGCCAATAGACTCTGGGTCTTCTTCTCGCAGCTCAGAAGTCAATTCTTCCGGTCCTATAACCTGTTTTAAAGACAAGTCTAAAGCATGCTAAGAATCTTTTTTCAAAATATTTAGTTAGCTACATGTAGATAATTATGGATTACGTTCAAAGGATAAAGATTTGTTCAATCCTACTACATTTCTACATTGGCTATATTTAATATGACTTTAGTAATTATTCGATATAAACAAATTCATGCATTAAATAAGAATTAGTAGTCGTACAATTCGAAGTTCGAAGATGATTATTTTAAAGTTTACAACAAAACTAGCTTTAGCCCGCGGCTTCGCTTGCCTTAATATAAATTACGGCAATTTAAACTTTTTTAAACAATACTTTTTAGTTCTTTTCTGCTTTTCTTTCTTTTCGTGTATGCCAAATATCATTAACGCCGATTGTATAGTTATGGCATGAAAGCGTAACAAACAAACACCCAATCGGATTTATAATATTAATTACAATGCCTTTGTAAGTGTCGCTACAAAACGTGAGAGACGACGTATGACGATTGTCATTAAGCGACGGTCATTCAATAGTTATGATTGTATAAATGCAGCAAGAGAGTGCATAGTATGTGATACTGGTCTGTTATTTAATTTAATTGTTGATTGTAACAATATTTTATATAGTTCATAGGTTTAGCGTTATGGCCATAATCTCACCTGATCTTAAGTAAAGATACGGCCAAGTTGGGGGACACGCTAAACCTGTGGAGTAACTGGGTCTCAAGTGCAGCTTTCGGAACACGCCTTTTGGTATTTGGCGGCAGATTTTCAACTTGCGGGTGGTAGCTAGCCAGGCGGACATAAGAAAAAGCCCTACCACCATGCTATGGTTTCCTCACGTTGTTTTCCTTCACCGAAATCTCAAGCTCATTATAGATGAATGTCTTCACGTTATATGTAATAATATGTAATATGTAAGAATAACAACCTGAAGTTTATTATTTTGATGTCCGAGAGCGGGACAAGCGATGAATGCGTGTTCTGGTTTCGCGAGTCGTAGACACGTGATGGCAGCAGCCAACCACTTCCTGCGCCCGGCTCCGCTCGCGTTATCTCCTTCAATGTTCTCCTCTATACGGCAACGTGCTGCACGCTCGTACATCACTGCTGCAGCTATAGCAAACAATGTATTCTTATGAAGTATTTTCTATCTACTACTTTTAGGTTTAACGGTATGGTCACAATTTCACCTGCTGTTAAGTGATGATGTGGCCCAAGATGGTGGACACGCTAAGCCTAGTGGAAAGACTGGCTTTCAAATACAACTTATAGGCTACACAAACTATTTGGCGGCGGATTTTTAACTTGAGGATGCTAATGTCAAAATGTCCTCCTTCACCAAAAGCTCAAGCTCATTGTAGGGATTCGAACTCATGTCCGCTGTCATAGCGTCCGTACACAGTAAACAGTTATCGTGCTGTTACACGTATACGTTGTGGCGAAACGATACCCACCGAGGTCCGTGGCATATTCATTTGATAAGGCCCCAGTAAAAATTGTCTCGTCATTTAATTTTAATAAAACACTGAAGTAGTTAGCAAAAAGTATGTATTACTAATACTGTGTGCATGTTAGTTAAATGTATAATAAATATAATTTTGAAAAGTATATTTATTCTATATTATCTTATATATAAAAATGAATCCCCGAAATGTATGTACGCGCATAACTTTCGGACGACTGCCAAATCGGATAATTTTTTATTGTACTCGTTACTGTCGTTGTTGTTGTACAAAAAAAAACGATAGGATTTTTTTTTAATCTCATAATATGAAAGGTAAAGAAGCGGTGATAGCTCAGTTTGAAGTGATGATAGTTCAGTCGGCAGTGTGGACGGATGCCGCGTCAAGGGATGTTGGTTCGAATCCACCTATATTTTTTTTAAATGTCATAATATTAAAAGTGAGTCAGTGAATGGGACAGAAGACTGTGAGAAATTTATACATATAATAGGATCGATTATAGGTGATACGAACTTCACCGGGTCACCTAGTAACAAAACATTTATTAATAGAATTATTTTCTTCAAGTTTTCTGTTCCGCAAACGTACCAATAACATCAACAAAATTTTAAAGATCGAGCCCTAGAATTTTCAATAGACAAATGAATGCTTTCTAAAACTGATACTTATATATGGTCTGTAGTTGGGCTGAGGGCCCGTGGCATTTTACCAGCTCTGCCACAGGTAGTTACGCCACTGGGTTAAATGCTAAACTTATGAAGAATCATACTAATGTATTAATATTATAAATGCGAAAGTGAATTTGTTTGTTCGTTACGCTTTAACGCCTAAACCGCTGAATCGATTATGATGAATTTTAAGATAAAGAGAGATAAATGGGAACCTGGAGACGGTTATAGACTATTATTTCTCTCGAAAAACTTTATGGAAGTGGGGTGTAAAGGGAGGGATAAACTTTGTATAAAACTTTTTTTGCGTCATCCGATTTGTTTGACAAAATCAATATTAACGCGAGCAAAGCCGCACGTAAATTCTAGTAAATGATATTACCTTTTCTGTAGTGGTGCCTGGAAAGGTGCAACGAGTATAAGAAGTCGTAGTAAGGGTTGTGCGCGTGCGCGTCGATCAGCTTTGCGCGTGCTGCCGCGGCGCGCTCTGCCTCGCCCGCCAGCGCGGGGCACCGCACCAGCGCGCCCAGTTCCCCACGCTCACCTGATATGTATCAAATACTCATCATGTTAATCATATTTTTTTATGCATTAGGGGGCAAACGAGCAAGCATGTCACCTGATGGTAAGTGATCACTGCCGCCCATGGACACCCACAACACCGGGAGAATCGCAGGTGCATTACCGGCCGTTATTGGAGGTACTGGCTCACAAGTGCAACTGCCGAAACACACCTATTGGTATTTGACGGCAGATTTTGAACTTCAGGGTGGTAGCTAGCCAGGCGGGCATTAGAAAAAGCCCTAGCACCATACTATGGCTTCTTCACGATGTTTTCCTTCACCGAAAGCTCAAGCTCATTGTAGGTGGGTTGGATTCGAACTCTCGTCCCATGACGCGGCGTTCCTACACACTACCACTGAGCTATGATCGCTTCAAATCGCTATCTTAGATGTTACAAATTATAAGCGGATCTTTAAAAAAAAATAAACTATAGTAATACGATGTTAAAGAAGTACGTTTCCAATAGACGTTGTGGTTATTTCTAATGAAGGACGAAAATTACAATTACGAAAGTCACTATAAACCATCCCCAATTAGCATTCAAAGCAAGTCACTCGAGATGAGAACATCATCGAATATAAATCTTATGTGATTTATATTTATCTATTATTTACACCGTTTTCTATATTTTTGGTGCTTATGAGGTAAATAATTATTGCAAAAGTTTTCTAGTTACTTTCGTGGTTTATTTAGTAGGTAGGAAAAGTAATTTAAAAGTGTTACTGAGTGTGGTGAGGAGTGCTGCGGCGGCCGTGGCGCGCGCGTGCGGCGCCGTGCACGCAGCGGCCGCAGACAGTGCGCGCGACGTGTGCCCGCCAGACAAGTGCCATTTGAACACTAGCCACTGACACGTCGGCTATGAAACACACAACAATTTATATATAATTCACTAGCTGTGCCCGTGATTTCATACTAACATTAACTAAAAATTATTTTACAATCTTTGCCAGTTTTTATAAAATTTTTCTTCTGTTGGAGGCAGCGTGAGGTTAAATAGCCTAAAGCCTTCCTCACTGATTGCTTTATGAAAAGCAAAAATATTTATTGAAATCCCACCGGTAGTTCCTGAGATTAGCGCGTTCAAACAAACAATTTTTTCGCTTTATTATTAACTAGCTTTTACCCGTGGCTTTGCTCACGCTAATATTGATTTTGTCAAACAGTTCTGATTCCGGTACCCGCTATTTTAAATAAATTATATCAAACATTTGTGCTCGTTGACATTTATACGCAGGCCGCTCACTATTTTGGCGATAATGGCTTAAACATAAAACATTGATATATGCTGTCGCGGGCTTTTTTGTACGACTATTTAATATAAACATTTGCATTACACATTACATGTAACTCTGTTTTTGCAGCGGACGGCAGAACAGCTCGCAGATGGCAGATTTTTTCACACACTCACACAATATCTTTATAAATTTTTGCCTGTGTGTTATTCTGATGCATAAGCTATATTATTATTATTAATGCATTCTTATGTATTATTGTAAAGTTTCATTAAAATCCATTCAGTAGTTTTTGCAGTAGTAACAAACATCCATGCATCTGTACATCCACACTCCTTACATCATCCATACTTATACACTTTTGCATTTATAATATTAATAAGGACTAGCTGCGTCCGCTACTTCATTCGCGAGAAACTAAAAATTATTTAATATTTTTTGTCCGTTTTTTTTACTTTTTTCAAGACAGCTATGATCCTATTAGTAATAGCGTGATGTAAAATAGTCTAAAGCTTTCCTTAATTATCGCTTTATCAATTACATAAAGAATTTTTAAAATTCTACTGGTTCCAAAGATTAGTTCGTTCAAACAAACTTTTCCGCTTTAACATATTAATATTTATAGATATAGTTATCAAAATAAAGGTAGCCATCTGAACACATTTCAGTTTCAAATAGTCAAAACATTTAGATATATTCAAGTAATAACTTCATCCGAGTCTATTTATCTGAAAAAGGACAAAAATGAGGATGCCGTTGTGTAACCCAACAGTTAGGTATTTTACATGGAGGTGCTTACAGAATAAATAGACTGTTTTTGTGGATTTGATTTATTATTCATTTCAAATAAATATAAACATTAAAAGACAGGGACAATAATTTCTATTATTTATTTTATATTTTCTTTATTCTCTTTACAACGTAATGATCTGTAAGAATCGACATCATGTTGTTATCTTTCAGTATTTTGTCACGTTGCTAGGTGACGTATATGTTAAATGATATACTGAAAAATAATAAATAATATCATATGGCCGAAGAAATTGATCACGCTGTTTATAATTTTAAATTATGATCAAATGAAGACAGTAAAATTCCACCAAGTTTCCTTTACTGCTTCTAGTTTGTTCGAACGAGATTTTAGTAGTTCGCGGTCAATGTATCTTCACAGTTTGGTATAACCCTAATATTTAAGGACATGTAACCTATTACAATACAGTAAAATGAGACATTATAATATTTTATAGTGCATTATCAACTCTCTACAAGGATTGATATATATATTTTTTTCAATTACTAAACTAACCCCTTTTATATTGGTACTATCAGTAGGAATCACAATAAAAAAGAAAGGCACAATAATATATTATTAAAGATATCATGTTTATGTAACTTCCTTTTCATTAATAGTATATCTCCGCCCTGCAAACATTTTAACGTATTTTTCCATGCGATTTCATCAGCACAGGTAAAATTAGGTTTAATTAAAAAAATAACTTATTAAAAGCGAGACCAAACGAATAATTTAGCTTATCAATTGTGTCAAAATTATATTCATTGTAAGAGCTATTAAACCTTATTTTGAACTTATAAATAAACTACTCAATCGATTTCAATAAAGTTACTAGCATATAAAACTTATATTGATCTCAACGTATTACATGTTAAAAAAAACCTCTTCTTACCAAGTTTGGGTCGTCCTTGTCGGCAATGCTTATAGCTGTTTCTGCTAGACGAACAACGCATGCACCCGCGTCGTGTATTTCAAATAATTTTATTACCTGCACACAATTATAATATATTAAATAAAATATTTATAGCACTACACTTTTAGACCACGGCTGAAGCCTTGGAAAATGGTAAAAACTGAAAAAATAATAATAGTAGGATGAAACCCATTGGAAAAGGAAGAGGATGTAACAAAAATGAAAGGGAAAATAAATTACGATTTGAGGTCGGGAAGGGAAGGGGGTGAGTTTTTAAGGGTACAAAATGGTTTATCTCCATTTCCGGCAAAACTACAAGTCCTATGGAAAAAAGTTAAATGGCAAAGTTGTAGGTAATAAAAAGAGCTACAACTTTTATATTTACACTTTTTCACATAACCTCAAAATATATGTGAAAAACGAATTTTGGTGAACCTTTTTATGTCCCAAACATACTGTATTTTGTTTTATTTTATTTGAAATTCGGATTAATATATTTACATTATCTGATAAATTTATTTATGATCACACATATCCATTACATTTCTGCTATATATATAAAAAAAACCGATATCGAAAAGTGATACTGATTGATTCATTGCTGAAGCGTAATTTATGCTATAACAAATTACATTGAAAAACGCATACACTTCACATATTAAAGTTTTGATATATTTTCAATAAATCGACTTGCCTTCATATAATATATGACAAGTGCCTGATGGTGAGTGAGACAGTCGGAGGCGGCAACAAGTTTACGTAAAAAGGTTTCTGTACTGACGCCTTTCGCAGCCTTGCAGAACGCAGAATACGCTACTTCACTGTCTTCCATGTCAAGAAGTGCAAGACCCAAGATGAATTGACCTATAGAGTTAATATATTTCAATTTTTAGTACACAAAGGATTTGCCTTGCATATTACGGTGAAGAAAAAAATACATACGTGTACGATTTTACACATATAGGTCTGAATATTTTGTATCCAAACACCAAATGGATGTAAATAAATCAATTACAAATGTCCATAACATAGATGTCGCACAAAGTAATTTAACATTTACCTTAACAAAGAACAAACAACGTATACATATACGTACTGTAATATATATTGCTAAACACTTTGGATTTTATTGACTTGGTTATAACTATGTGTCGGTTTTATTTTTTATATTCATCAAATTTATTTCTAATTATCGGAAAACGGTAGTTTAATTGAGCAAGCTTAATCATTTACTAATTAATCTTTTAATCACCAGCATGTACTAATGTTTTTTGTGATATTTACATAATTTAAATTATGTAACATTATTCACTTTGATGAAGATAAACATCGCAAAAAAACCTAAATATTCTGGTAATACCATTTATATGTAACATTTACAACTGCGGATTTCTTGGCATTTGAAATCGCCAACATGTCAAGTGCCGGTGTGACGATTGAGATCGTATTTTCGCACAGGAAACTTTTGCCCAAGACTGGTTAATGCACAGGGTTGAAATATTGTATCGTTATTAACAAATATAAATTTAATGTGGAGTTTTTGGCGGGATCTTAACTTTTATCTTGCTGTTATTTTATTTTAATTCATAAACATACGTTATTTAGCCGTATTACATAATATTGGCGGCGTTGAGCATGATATAGTTTAATTATGGTGTATAAGTTAAGAGAATTAAAAAACTAGGGGCATAATTTGTTAGTACTCACAAAAACTACTTGGACAGTTTTAGCATTTTGGTCAAGAGCTGTATGTTCTGCTATTGTACGTAATTTTTACATAATAGTGTACCAACCGGGTTGCCAGTAAATAAAAGGAAGAAGGAGGAATCATACGTGAGCAGGCGTTACGTTCGCACCACGGCTCCAGCATTGTGACGTAATTGTGCACGAGTCGCGGCTGGTTGATGGTCGCCAGCCACGACCCAAACTCGAACCCGCCGCTCACCGCCCAGCTGCGCGCTCATGTTCAGGGATATTTACATATTTTTTACCTTATAAGTTTAGCGATATGGTTACAATCTCACTGACTCAAGCGCAAATTTCGAAACACACCTATGGGTGTCTAGCGTCAGATTTTCAACTTAAGGGTGTTATCTAAGAGGTGATAGCTAGAAAAGCTCAGGCTCAATGTAGATGAATTGAGGCGACGTTCGTATACCTGAGCTATCATCGCTTCGCAAATTATAATTATTATCACGTTTAAAAATCTTTGTTAGTTCATTAACTCTGCAACCGAATGGTGGTGTAGTTTGTTTTTATATGAAAAGGATACAGTTGATGCGCAAGATGATAAGTAAAGAAGGGTAGCGCTTGGTGCCACAGCAGTGGCACAGCCGCAGCGTCGAGCCGGGCCCGCGCGCGCGTTCCGCCTGCACTCGCAGCGTACGCGTACATCGCGCCGCCCGCACTACCCGCACTCCCCGCTCCACCTGCGCTGCCCACAACCAGATCCACGCACTCCGCCTCCAGTGCGTTCAACTTCAAACGGAAAACCTCTAACGAACTCGCCGATCTGTGTACACAACACGAATGCTTACGTTTATATTCTACAAAAATATAGTATATAGTTCTAATTAGTTATTGTTATGGGACAGTTCATAAAATACGTCACGCAAAATTTTACCTTTTTAGACCCCCTCCCCGCCTTCATCATGCTGTCACTTTTTCGGCGACACCCCTATTAATATTATGTCACAAATGAGAGACCCCACCCGTACATGATATATAGCAATTGCCATATATAATAGAATAGCTAATAGCAGTACACAATACTACAATATTTTTTGTGTTTTTATTCGGAATATAGATATTGGACACAACCCTTCTACCTTACTGAAACCACATAAGATGTAGATCTTAGACGAAAAATAATAAATATTTGTTTATAACCTTTCCCCTTGATTTATTTTATGGTTGTGACATTATTGCTTTATTTATCTATTTCTCAATATAGGAAACACAGTAGCATGTATATAAGTTAATATTTACATACAGATTTATTGTTTAAAATTTCTTAAATAATATTAATGAACTCTGCCAGAATTTAGATAAATTTGTATTAAACTGGATTGTTAATACCAAAATGATTAATAATTGGAATATTTTAATAATAAAAAAAAATTACAATTAAAATATAATAGGGGGCTTTTTACAATGTACATAGGACAACGTAACTCTAGGACACTCAATTTTTGTATCACATCCATTGGTTTTATTTATTTAATAATAATATGTAAAAGATTTTAATATACTTATCAGTTGAAGTATCTTTTAATATAATCTGATACATTATAATTTCTAGTCCGGTTTGACCAGGAACATACTCTATATTTCCTGACTAATTTGAATTGGAAGCACTCGCATCGCTCTCGCACTCGCAGCAATCGTCACCTATTTTTTGACATACATAACAATAACATAACTTTGTTAATTTTACCCAATGTTTTTCATGCTTTATAGGTTTAGCGTCACGACCACAATATCACCTGATGTTAAGTGAAGATGTGGCTCAAGATGGTGGGCACGGTAAGCCTAGTGGAGGAACTGGCTCTCAAGTGTATCTGCCGGAACATACCTAAAGGTATTTGGGACCAGATATTTAAGTAGTGGCTGGTAGTTAAAAGGATGCGCATTAGAAAAAACCATATGATCATACCACTCAACCGCCAACTGCCAGAAAAATGTTTAATAAGTTCTTTTCTGCCATTATACGAGAGATAAATATTCCTGCCTAATTTTGTCTTAGCACCTCAGAGTATTACAGTTCATTTTAGTATACAAAAAGGCTTGCTCAGCTTTCTATCGCTTCTATACTGTTTAGAAAAATAAACTATGGCGACAATCGAGATATTACTTTAAAAAAACGGTGCGTTCATTAGACGACACAACAGATGTGCAACATTGTTTCTTTTTTGGCCCCTTAGTCGCCTCAGGGCGACTGACAATACCCGAATAAGGTCATAAAAAAGTCGCGTATCAGAAAGGCCTGCAATAAGAAGTTTCACTTCAAAAATGTTAAAATAAAATGTAGGTACGGAGTTTGCAGCGTGGCGGCGCGCAGCCAGAGCAGTGCGCGGTACGCCTGCCAGTGCACGGCGCAGTGGCCCGCGCCCGGCACGTCGCCCGAGCCCCGGGACAGCCCCAGCGCGGCCAGCACGCCGCGCAGCACCCGGCATCTGCACACATCTCTACTGCTTCACATGTGCACTGTATCATATCATCTATACGAGGAGCTCCCAAAGTCTGCGCCGTAGAGAGTAAAAAAGGACGCCGTGAAACGATTGTCTATACCATTCTCGTATCATTATACCTATCTATTTCGATCAGCTTGATAGGTAAGGGCGCCGAGACAAAATAGTAAACGTCTATGGGCGCTGCGAACTGAAAAAAATTGTGAACCCTATATCTATAACATATCGATAGCTATAACTATATACTAGCTGTGCCTGCAGCTTCGTTCGCGTGGAACTAAAGTTTTATTTAATAATTTTTCCCGTATTTATAACTTTTTTCAATACAACTTTGCTCCTGTTAGTGGTAAGCGTGATGTTATATAGCCTAAAGTCTTGTTCAATTGTTCTTAAGATTAGCGCGTTGAAACATACAAACAACCAAACAAACTTTTTGCTTTATAACATTAACCCATTCCTCACCACTGTCATATTTTAAGGACACTATTTTCAAAATTTCTTTTTACGTTTTAGGACTTTTATTTTTATTATTTCTGATGAAATTCATATTTTTACACTATTTTTCTAATAAACTAATTTTATTTCGCTGTATAAAATTTTTTAATAATAAAAAATAAAAGTACTAATACGTAAAAAAATTTTTTGAAAATAGTGTCCTAAAAATATGACAGTGGGGGCGGAATGGGTTAATATAGGTAATATAATTAACCGGCTACTGCGAATTTTATTCGATTGAAAATATGGTTTGCATTTATCAGACCATTATTCGAGAAATCTATATGAATACGACAGACAAGGGCACAGTATTTTATTCGTAGGTAAATCAATTTAACGAGTATCATTTTTAAATTAGCCTGGGTAAGCTGCAATAGGGGTACGTCAAACTTGACTGATGGGTACCAGTTATCTCACTAAGAACCACACTGTTGCTATGTCATTTCTTTATTTGCCAAAGAACCACTTTCGCATTGTTGCCTTTCATATATTCAAAATTCAAATTCAAATACAAAATTCATATATGTATGTATGAACAATTTCAGTAATTTGAACTATTCAAATAATTTGGTAAAAAATATTAGTATATTTTAATTTAGTAATTTTTAATAATTATCATTTATTAGAAAAAAAGAAAATTATTTAAACTATTCGAATAGGATGAATTATTCAAATCCTTGAATTGTTCGTATAATTTGAATAATCAATCATCTCTAATTCAATCAATCAAATAAAATCATCGCTAATCAATCAAATTCATTGTTTCATAAAGCATAATATTAACCACTAATTGTATGCCATTTTTTGTTTCATATAAAATTAAATTTTAATACAACTAAAGGATGTTACCTTTTAGTTAGAATATTAAAAAAGTATGTAAAAAACGTTTTAGAAATACACTACTATATATTTAATTAAACATTAAATACACCATTAAACATTACGTTTGTACATTCAGCAAGTGATGATCTTATTGTAATCGTTACATATCTCACATCATTAAGAAAACGGTTCCCGACTAACTTAAGAGAGATAATTCAAATTAGGACTCTCCGACCTGCATAACTTGATACGTTTACAATCGCCTGTTTCCACAAGCTTAAACTTTATTTGCAAGCTCGATCATATAGTATAAGTAATGAGAATCTTTGGCTTATGCAACTGCTCGATAACAGACTATATGTTTGACATTGATAGTATGAATGTACACTGAGTAAGTTTTATTTAATTAAATTATTTGAAACATGTATTCAATTAAAATTTTAACTTATTGCTTCACATATAAATGTATAAATCTATCTTACCGCATTTCAGCCATTTGTCGGATAGCTTCTATGACGACAGCAACTCCAAGATCGCTTGCAAATAAACTGTCATATTCATCACTTTTCTCAGCTTCAACTATATAAAGAAAAGATGTTTATGATAATATGTATTCTTCTAACTTAAATATTTGTGGCTATATTAATGTAAGGTAATTACTTATTTCCCTCTAAGGTTTCTATTCTAAACATTTCTATTATATCATTTTCATAGCATCCTCAGCAGTTCATTGACCTTACATTTCCTATGCAGTATTAAATAAGACTGAAATCTAATTTACGTAATAGCTTTTTTTATATTTATTTATTTTTATAGACGATGTGCCGATACTGTTGAATTTCTTATAATAAAAAGTGTATTTTATATGATAAAAATGGCATAATATTCATCAAACAGTACTTTGCTAATTAGAAATTATGATTATTTCTTTATGTTGTAAATGTAGGTACACCTAGTTAAGTTTGGTTAGGTTAGTTAAGTTATACATATATTATCAGTTTTTTTTTAAACCAATGAACGCTTTAAATGTGAGGAAGGTCTCATAATACATGATAAGAAACATCTTCATCCTCTTGTCCTGTTCCCAAGTCATTTGAGGTACGCGCAATTCGCTTTGTTTAATAGTGAAGGTTTAGCGTTATGGCTACAATCTCACCTTAAGTTAAGTAACGATATGGCCCAATATGGTGGCCACGGTAAACCTAGTAGAGGGACTGGATCTTAAGTACAAGTATTTGGCGACAAATTTTTAACTTGAGGGTGGTAGTTAGCCAGGCTGGTATTAGAAAAATCCCTACCACCATGCTATGGTTTTATTACGACGTTTTCCTTTTTTATGTAATAGCGGGCAAACAAGCAAGCGTGTCACCTGATCGTATGTGATCACCACCGCCCATGGACACCCGGGACACCAGGGAAATCGAAGGTGTGTTGTCGGGCTTTATATTGGAGGGACTGGCTCTCAAGTGCAACTGCCGCAACACACCTAGTGGTTCTTGGTGGCAGATTTTCAACTTGAGGGTGGTAGCTAGCCAGGGGGACATCAGAAAAAGCCCTACCACCATGCATACTTCACCGAAAATTCAAGCTCATTGTAGATGGATTCGAACTAACACCCCTCGTCATGGCGTTTTACACACAACCAACTGAGCTATGATCGCACCAAAATTCTCTTCTTACATAAATCTCTATCAGCCGGCATCCCTCCATTCACTCCTCTTCCTTTCGTCTCATTCCTCACACATTCTGTCCATCTTTTCTTTGACCTTCCTCTACCTTTCCGGCCTTCAAAATTCATATCCATTAGTCTTCTCACCACATGCGTTTCTCTCTCTCAAGAACAGAAAATAGTTTTAAAAGTATTAACTGTGAGAGTGTAATTACTAAGATATTTAATTATGGTTGTTCGCGTGTAAAAATACATTGTATCCTAAACAAAGTTTTTAATATATAAAATAAATCGAGGTACATACTTTTTGATGTATCACATTCGGGTACGTCCAATCTTAGGGCGTTGTTTAATTCCAGTACAGCACTATGTAAATCGTTTATTGGTTCCAATATTCCCGTGAGCTCATCTATTTGCTGAGGGGTTAAAGTCTGAAATGAAATAAATAAAGTTGAAAGTCAGTCGCCAAGCACCCATATATTGTTACTACACTTCAGAGCCAGTTTTCAAATTTACCAACTTGGCACACATTGTTCCTTAACATCAGGAAAGATTAGCACTTAACGCTAAACTTATAAAGAATGAAAAAAAAAAAATAAGATTCTCGAAACTATATAAGCGACAGTAATAATAAGACTAGCCTATAAATGTTACACTGCTGAATGAAGTGCTCCATTCTAGTGTAATAAACGTAAAGATATTTCACTCTAGATGTATTCACTTATAATAATAATCATTTACTTATACTAATAGTTCCATTAATATAAATACCATAATACATCATTATTTACAACTATAATCGTATTCTTAATATTGTTAGTAATCATAAATCTAGTAGCTGTGGCAGAGACGATAACACTGAGCAGTGTCCGAGACTTGCGATTACGGATGTAAGGTTAAAAGGCCCCTTTGTGACAATTGTCAATACTCTCCTTCACTGCTGGCGTTTCTTTCTCTGTCCAGTATAAATCACTCCCGATAATGATTTACAACATAAATATCAAATATATCAAAACAGTCTAGTCAATAATAGAAAATATAAGTTTTATGTATATATATTATATCATATCGTATATATGTTATATCATATCGTATATATCTTATGTACATATATATCTGGCCTCAAGTGCTTCGCTTTGACTGAACGCATAGTCGCGCTCGAGTCGCACTTATATAGCAATCGGTGTTAATAAACTACCCTCCTCTGATACTTATTATAGTTGTTTTAATATTCCGTATATATTAAAGTTGTAGTTAAAATCAAAGAGTGTAGTAATTATTGTATTATGTACTGTATAATAATAATAGCTTTTAAAATTGATGACTACACTAGGTAAGAGAAGAATTAATCATCACACTGGCAGTATGTTGATGTTTTTTTTTTATTTATAAAGTAATTTGTTGGTTTCAATAAGTAAAGTAATTGCATCAAAAAACGTTCTGTATTTTTATTCTTTTCCAATTGAATTCAATGATACGATCCGTTTAAAAATTGTTTACCAAATGTAAACAATTCACGATTATTTTATTATTAGGTAAGGTTCGTTAACAATTAAATTAATTTAGTAAATACAAGGAACTAAAAGCGGTGTGTGGTTAAGACAGCATGACACAAGTGAAAACTTCATCAAGCCGAAATACGGTTTAATATGATACGAAAAATAAATTAATACGAAATGCAATGATAACTTATTAAATAAAACGTATTGGCACTCACCGTGTTTATGTTGACACACTACGACTCATACGTCGCGTGCTCTCTCATCAACGCTCGCCGAGTTAACGCGTTGACCATATTATAGTCATATAACTAAATAATAATTAAATTATCTCTCTCGCTCCCTTTAAGGGATATAACTACTATATAACTACTACTATACTATCAACTAATAGTTGACTCTATCCAACTTTATCCAAATGAGCATTACATAGCAGATCGATTCAGCTTAATCTCAATTAATACGTACAATATAAATTGTTTAGCGCGTTAAAATAAGTTTTCACTTCTATCTAAAATTATGATTATATTAATTAAGCGTTAAACGTGTATGATGTTCACTGGTGTAGATATGCATAGGCATAATACCTACCGGCGCGTGCCGTGAGTCCTGCGCGGCGGCGGGCGAGCGCAACAGGTGCAGCAGCCGTGGCAACAGGCGGTGCTGTGGCGCCGGGCACGCGAACAGCCGCCGCTCGAGGTCGGCCGCCACCGCCGCGCCCGCACCCCCGCTGGCGCCGGCACCCTCCCACCGCGCACCCGCTGCCAGCACCCGCACAGCGTCCTGTGACAACTCGCCCATCTCGCTCCCACCCCCTACCACAACATTGCCAAGTGAAAACTCTATAGGAAGGTTTGGAAAGGGAGTACTCGCCCATACGCCTAGTCAAACGTTCAAACGATAATTATCAATCCTATAACTAATCAAAACTTAATAAGTGAGACAGCTAAATTGTGTATGTAACATGTTAAATTTTGTATGCAGTAAAGAGATTTAATCAAAAATTAATCTTTAGTTCGATGATCTATTTAACACTAAGAATCTTTACGTTACAAGAAATAATTTTATAAGTTATCATATATCATACCCATTCCGGAATCAGCCAAAAATGACTCGGGTGAGAGCAGTATGCGTTCGAGTGGTTCCAACTCGCACACCAGAGAGATGCCTCCCCGACGCACCACGGCGCACCACCAACCACCGTCCACATCGGGACCCTTCAAACAATAATTTACTAATTATATACCCATATTTATTTAAAAGGACATAATTTTAAAATAAAAGGCGGTTACATACCTGTTTAGAGGTCATGAGTCCTAGTGGTTTTTGTAATCCTTCCATATATTGCATACACCAACTGTACAAATCTGCCCAGCATCTGAGACATTCATAAAATAGAATCTAAGGATGCAAAATTTAACTGTCATTCTGTAAAGTAAGTAAAACAACAAAATCATTTTTTTTGTGCAATTCTATTGTACAATGCAAAAACAACAGCAATTTAGACTGGCCAAATCTTAAAAGTAAAAGACTTATCATCACATGATTGGTAATTACAACCCAGTTGATTTCTGGACATACATACATACATCAGTTAACACCCAGTCATATCACAGTAGTGAATATTAAAGTTGATCGTTTTCCAATCAAACATAATTTTGGATTTCAATATTATTTGGAAAACTCAATAGAACTTTTAACTCTTTGTTTTACAATTTCTATTGTAGAAGCAACGCCACGATATCCATTTCTGGGATGAAGATATACATAAGATGCAAATAAGATAGTCTTTAGGAGCAACTTCTTATTATGACTTAGGTTTGGGATTTTTCCATGTTTTATCCAGTTATAAGCTGGAATATAATAGCATTAGTTGTTTAAAGTCAAAAGCTTCAATAAACTCTAATCATCACGAAACTGTTTTTCCGTTAACTACTTAATACAACAAAGAAAAATTACAACAAAACTAAGAACAAATAAGAGAATAGAATATACATACTACACTTACTTTTAACTGAATATAAACTGTACTATAAAACGTTAGCTTTGGTTACGTGATCTTTTCATAAACAGATTTAACATTGAGAATGGTCAACACAGATAACTATAAGACATGGAGAAATATGTTCAAAAGAACTATACCATTGATAAGTGTCATAAAAACTACATTCATAAATTTTATGAAGATTACAGATACATGTAAAATTCATGGCTGAAACTATTGGATATCTTAAATTATTTTATTTCCAAATCCAAAGCCAAAACTGAATAATGATCTAAAGATATTCAAATCAGTAATTACATATAATCATAATTTAATAATGTTTGACTATTTAGTTTTATTTTATTATTAAACTAAAAAACCTCTCCCTCTTTTACGTACCTACCTAAAATATAATAAAAAAATTATTTTTTTTTGTCTGACTCAACTTTTGGTAATAACTCACACAAATGCATAGCTCAGCTTAGGCCTCGAGGACTGTAACATCCTTGCAAATGACCATAAAACGTATCTACGATAAATGTGACGTACTTGTGCATGAGATGGGTCTGGTCCGGCGATGAGGTGCGCGCTGCGAGATGTGCAACTCGTGCTGTTACTGCTGACATCGCAATGTCCCCCATATCCCCTTCCGTATTTCCTCCAGTACCTATCCCGGCACACCATGTACGCTTGTATACCTAAAACAAAACAAATAATTACTATTTTCAAAAATATTCATTCCAACGAAATAAAACTCTGATGTTAGTTAAATGATGCTCCGGCATCAATTAGAGAAAAAAATATTCAGATAATTCAGCATTCTTAGTATTTGGTATATAAAACTCCTTCAATTTATAATTCTTTATAAAATTATTATATTTTATTATAGTTATTATTATTTATTTAACATATGAGAGACGAACTTCTTAGCAAACCATGGATTCACCTTGCGGGTTGGGGGGAGGGGTCCATGGTATCGCAGAAAGGAAAACTCTGAGCAGTTTCCGAGACTTGAGACGCGGATGTAGGTTTAAGGGGCCCCGCTCCGACGCGTGTCAACACTTACATTCACTTCTCGTGTTCCTCTCCCTGCCCAGACAAATTAGTTAGGAGCCTGTTAGCGCAGCTTTAGAGACACGTTCTAATATAGAACTTACTGCAGTCCTAGACAGGTCAAGATCTTTTAGTAAATTATAGAGAGATTTCGCTGGTATACCTCTTGCTTCCATTTCGACCATGTATAAATTCACTACGTAGCCATTCCTATTCGGGTCATTTATTTGTTTTTATAGAGTGGTATTTTGGTATATTTGTTGCCCATGGTACAGTAAGCACGATTAGTACTATGTGTTTTGATGTTCTGGAGTAAATGAATAAATCCGGTCTGGAAGTCGAACTTTTGTATTAATACTAATTCTAATATTAATAGATACAAATTAATTACCGAAAGAGCTTTCCTAATGACAGAGGGCGGAAACAATCCAGGTGTCAGTAATCTATCGCGATACTGCTGATGGTTTGAGAGCTGTGGCAAAGGAGCAGGAGGATCGCGGGTAGCCACAGCGCGCCAAGCAGCCTCAGCACTAATAGCACTACCTAGAGTTAATAAAAATATTACATGTTCACTTTCTTACTAATGTGTATAGTGAACAATATACTACATTTCAATTATAAAAAGGAATCATTTATAGTTGTACCTTTTTTTTTAAATATATTTGAAATTTTCTCAGGATATTCAACAATAATTAAATCCACAGTAACTCTAGTGATGTTCTATCCTATGCATTCACTGTTAACATACCCTATCCAGCCATTAACATAAATACGTAATGGTACAGAGTATTGAAGCACCCTGGTGGAAATATTTTCTGCTAGGAGATTAATCTTTGCAGCATTCTAAAAAAAAATTGAAGAAGAATAAATAAGTCAGAAAAATTCTAAAAAAAATCTGAAAAAGTATAAGAAGACATATTCAAGATTTATATTGCTTTTTAAAGACTGCATTTTTAAACGTTTTTGGACTCTTCTGGAAGACTTTCTCAGAGATTTATAAAAGTATTTATATTTTTTGAAAATAAGTTATTGTGACTTTTTTAATAAATGCCATATAAATCTTAAAAATGTATTATTATACTTTTTCAGAATTTTTCTGACTTATTTATTCTTCTAGAATTTTTTTTCAGAATGCTGCGAGAATTAATCTGACTTCTAGCAGAAAATATTTCCACCAGGGCAGTCATAAAAGGTGTCCATTATATGGGATTTTGAATACATAGCATACTTCATCAATTTTTTTGAATCAATAAAAAAAACTTTATTCTCTAAAACTTGTAATTTGACATGAATATTCTGTCTACAAAGTAGATACCCATTGATAATCAATCTAAGTTGAAACTTTATTACAAAATCTGAAAAAAAAATTATTTACTTTTTTTTTATAAAATTATAAATTAAATTTAAGAATGCAAACTTTCTAAAGGAGTACTTCAAGTAATCAAATCGCAACTCAGTATAATTAGATGCTTACTTGTTATAAGTGTATCTCCGTCAGGTTGACTCCATAAGGCCCAAATCACATTGTTTCCGTCTCCATAACTAACAGCATAATCCAAAAGATCCAACTGAAAATAAATTAAAAACAGAACATGAAATAGGTCCGCAATTTAAAAATTAACTTTAGATCAATTTTTAGAGATCTTCGGTCACACTAATTATAACTCATTTATATAATATCAGATGAAATTGTAGTCAGGAAGCCTATAAAGAACGAAGAGAACGCTGTTACGCAACTGATGATGTATCTTGATGATGATAGATATCCTTTTTTATTACTCCAATAAAGTTTTGTAAATAAACATAAAGTAAGAATATCTTTAATTATATTAAATAAAAAAATACACCCAACAATGAAAAATAAATGTTTTTTTTTTTATTAAAATTAAGCCTAAGCCCAACTATTTTGAATCAATAAATTAATCAAATATGACATTATTATTTAGTAAAGATTATTTAACTTATGAAAAGAAAATATATTTTAGGTTAACAACATAATAAATCATTTTTTGCACTTAAAGTACCAACTATAAATCAGATTTCCTAAGGATCACTAAGGTGGTCTTAAATTACACTGTATTGTATAAATATATAAATAATTAAAAAAATACTATTTATAGCTTAAAAACTATTCATTATATTTAATATATTGCTGAAGAGCACTTTATCGAACATCATGGAATACTTATTGAATTAAGTTTTGGTTGTTTTTTAGGAATTAGGAAATAAAAGTATATGAAATCCGTTTTCTAATTAATTTTAAGAGTTTTTTGCAATACAAGCGGTCTTTGTAACCGTTTTTATTTCAATACATAATAATTACACTATTACGTGATCTTAGAATTTGAGTTATAATATTTATCACAATTTTTATTACAGTAATCCCCCGTATAACACGGGCATTCCCCCATATAACGCGGGGATTTCCCACTTTATATTTCTGTACTGAGAAATTAACAATGATTTCTACAGTTCGTAATTAGTTTCGCACGTGTGTCGATTGTGTTCATATGCATAAGTTTTTTTTATTTAAAATGTTCTCAATTTAGTTTGAGTTTAATAAAACGTACATATGTATTTCGTTCATAATATAGTTTTTTCTTATTATTCGATTTAAAACCATTTAGCGAAAAAAGTTAAACGTGAATAATTTATACGGGGTTGTAAAAACGCGTTATACGGGGGTACTCTTACAACGCGTTTTCCTATAACGCGGAACCAATCTACCGTGTTATAGGGAGGATTACTGTATTATGTTTAGACTGTAGTATAAAACCTGCTCACTATACACAAATTGGAACAAAATTGTGACCATGCGACAACCTTCTCTTCTCCGCTGATCTATCAGTGCACCTTTCTCAGAATAACAGGAACGGACTTATCGCAATATTCATGGTAGTCGTAATCTAATCGGATTCAATTGTTACCAAGCTAAATTGTTAGCAAATAGTTGTTCACTATGCAGCAATCACGGGATAGGATACGAAACTAGATAATTACTATTTTTTTGTAGTTAAGGTTTAGCGTTATGGCCATAATCTCACCTGATCTTAAGTGACGATAAGGCCCAAGTTGCTAGACACGCTAAACCTGTGGAGGAAGTGGCTCTCAAGTGCAGCTGCCGGAACACCTATTGGTATTTGGCAGCAGATTTTAAACTTGAGGGAGGTGGCTATCCAGGCGGACATTAGAAAAAGCCCTAGCACCATGCTATGGTTTCCTCATGATGTTTTCTTTCACCGAAAGCTCAAGCTCACTGTATCAATCTCAATCATTGCATCAAACTAATGTGGTTGGATTCGAACTCACGTCCCTTGACGTGAAGTTGTATATGTTATTTATATAATTCACAAGTTAATGTTCTGAGTCTTTGTTTTTTGTGTAATACAGGAAAACATAACTCACCTGGGGTCCAAAGATACGGCAGATATGAGAAAACCTCACAGTACCAACTCCTTCATTATGCATTCTCAAAACTACGAATTCACACTCATTAGGGAAGGACAGGTATGCAACCAATGTAATACTACCATCTGGTCCTTCAATCTTCTGTATCATGTGTCCGTGAGCTGTAATATTTAATAGTATTTTTATGTACAGTGAATTTTATTAATAACGACCGCGGTTGTAATTACTTTTCGGTTATAGCGACGTCAAACTTACGTCCCTTGCATTTAAAGCATACTTTCCTAGGAAATTCATTCGGATATAGCGTAAATTTCGGATATAGCGATCTGTTGTTATGAACCATTTGTGATAGACTCCTAGAAAATACATGCGCATATTGCGACTGACTCGGCAAAGACACATTAATAAAACTATTAAGTTTTCTTATCCTTGTTTTATATTTACAGATGGCCAGATACGCTTGCTTTGTTTGTAGGTAGGACTACTTATCACGTGTACAAAGTTGAACTTATGTATCAATTACATAGCAATATCTAGTTTGTGAACATTGTTTCGTAAAGTTATGTATAAGGCTCGTAGATGTACATTTACTATTAAAGAAAAAGTAAATAAATAAAAATATGTACATGACTTTCTGCTATTATAGATATAGCGACTTCCAGATATAACTAACTTAAACTGGTCCCTTCAACGTCGTTATAACCGAAATCCACTGAATTAAGACAGGCTGTTTCATTTGTATAGGTAAAGAAAGGCAAATTTATAATCACATGCTAATAAAATGTATATGGTCTGAAATTTTATTTTATTTTTATTAACCTTTTGTAAGAGACAGTAGACCTTATGTTTGTATACTTTTTGAACATGCTAAATGTTCCTTTTGCTATTTGAAAATGCATCAAAAAACAAGAATGCAATTATTTGTGTTCCATATAGTTTTCACTAAATCCTGAAGTTTAGTTGTATATGATGTCATGAGTCGTAGAATTACCCATGGAAAAAAACATACCAGTAAATAAAAAAAAAATACAATTCGGATGAAAGCAAAGCTGCTGGTATTAGTAACAGTTCAATAAAAATAATACAATTTAGTATTACCAAATTATTTACGTTTTGTAAAATTGATAATGAAATAACAAATAAATATACTAACGGGGTGGCTTAGGTCTGACCAAGGTTTGTGTAAGAGGAGCTGACACAGCAACGGGAACACCACCCTCGTCTATTGACCAGACGCGAAGGCAAGTATCACCGCATATTGCAACAGCTAAGCCGGGAGTTAACACAACTTCATATGTTTCAAAACCATCACTGTTGCTTTTTCCTCTGTTAGAAATATCAATAAAAATATCACAAATTCATTAATTTCTCTATTAGTTATATAGGAATTGGCTTTCGTTCCGAACTTTTTTTAATAAATGATTGTTGGTTACATGTAGTGATCTTGGTGTCCATATCATACAGCATAAGTTAGAATTCTAAATCGAACTCTCAGCTTAATATCGCATAACTTCATTTTATAGTTACATCAAGTCCTAGAAAATGATTAAATAGCTACCAAAAAAATATAAATATGTAGTTTTCAAAAATGTACTGTTAGTTCCCTCTTACATAATTTCATTGGCTGACTATTCAAGTAATTATAAAAAACAAAAATAAAACTTTTTTTTATCGTTAGGAAATGCATCTACAGGATACCGATAGACGCCGGGAATACCCACTAAATCTCCACGGCAATCTGTCTCCTTACTGGGGCCACACGGGTTTAAATACCTACTAAAATAGTTACTGTCTCTAGTTTTTCTTTTTTTTATTAGCAAATTAAGCAATTTAGCAAATGTCAAGTGGGTATAGCCATTCAAACTACGAACACAAGGACCCAAACTTAAAAAAAAATATTTTACATAAATAATTGCCCCATGCAGGGATTGTACCCACAATACGCGTCAGTGAATTGACCGCCTAAGTGCAGTGTTACTGTTTTTACACACTATATCTAATTTATAATTCACAGAATAAAAGAAAGCGGTTTTTAAAGCTTGTTTTGTTTTATTTATAAGGTATGGAAACATCACTGTAACTTTTTCTATTGCAAAGCAGCAATGTCCACACTGCTTTGTTTTAGTTTGCAGCAACAGATGCTGGCAAATAAGGTGTTCTAACTTAATCATCAAAAGTAACATCTAATTATGAATTATATATATATAGATTGCAGAAAAATTTCATATCAAGTGGACTGCAAGCCTATTTGTTACTTTCTTTGTGACATTTCCTTGCCAAACACAAAGTAATTCCTGATCAGCAGCATGGCTTTTGTCCACATTGTTCAAAAGAATACAACTTACTTTCATGCATGTCAACCTGGACAAAATATTTCAATGATGGGTAGACTGTTGATGTGATTTAACTCAATTATGAAAAAGCTTATGAACCTACGAGGAGGCTCTTATAAAAACTGGAATTTGTATTAATTTGTGGAAAATGTTAAATTGGATTGGGGATTCTGAGGCAAAGAAAATTTTATGTGAGAGTTGGTGAAACTATGTTGGAACAACGAGTTATACTTACTGGAGTACCACAGAGTTCTGTCTTGGGCCCAGTACTATACATTATTTACACTTTTGACTTGCCAACCTGTTTAAAATGTAATGTTAGCATTTATGCAGACGACACTAAGTTATTTGCTAACCCTCTGATTGATTATAATAAAATTTAAGTGGACCTAAATAAAATAGAACCCTGGTCTAAGGAATGGATCATATACTTTAATACCGCAAAATGTACTGTGCTGCATATTGGTACTAGCAAACCTCATTTACCATATAAATTAGTCAATACCTAACTACTAGAAGTCAAGGTCCAGACTGCCTGGGGGTAAAGATTACAGAAGACCTGAAATGGGAAGAAAACAGAATAACTATTACAAAAAAGTGAAGAGTCAAACTTATCTCAAGCCTTTGGAATATTCACAACAGAAACGATTTTCAAAATTCATAAAACATACATATGACCAATATTAGAATATACTTTTCAAATATGGAATCCACATTTTGTTAAGGACATTGAACTCCTCCTTGAGAAAGTGCAACGCAGTATTACCAAAGTACCACTGAAACATCATTCATATAAAGACAGATTGAAGATCTTAAAACTTACATCTTTGAAAGATCACAGCGATCGTGATGGTATGAGTGAGACATACAATATCTTAAATTGACACTATGATGTGAAACTTTCAAAATTATTTAAATTTAACATCAATGTCCATTTCAGAGGCCACCATCTCATACTAATAACAAACCAGTCTAATAACAATCCCTTCAAGCATTTCGTAAGTAACTGAGTGGTTATAGCGTGCAACAGGTTCCCTGAGGATATAGTGTCGGCACAGAATGTTAACATCTTCAAAAATAGACTCAACATGAACTTAAGAAAAAAAAGGTTAACAGAGACTCAGTGTAGATACATTGGATACAGGCACATATCAGTCAAATCGACTGCTTGCCTCTTACAAATGAGGCAATAATAATTCATTCTTTTAGTTTAGCATATCCTAGTAATAATAACAATTATTAACTTATCTCTAGTTTCTAATAATAATCGACAATTAAAATAAATTCATGATAGCCCACCTTAGTGCACCTGTTAGACCAGCTAAAAACCTTGGTACAGTTGATTCCCGTTTTAGTAATGTTGTGACAGCAGATCCAGTCACAGGTAGTTTTACAAGTAACAATCCTCCTTCCCCAGTATGACCAAAAGCAAGGGCAAATACAGCTTCACCATTTTCACGCAGGAATGAAGCGCATGTATGTGCTACACCAGTGGCTATTTGAAATATAAATATTTATGTATTCAACAAATTACAATTAAATATCATCTCAAAAGTACAATCAAAGTTTCAATCAAATATTTATTGATCTTAAGGTTTCCATACATAGCAAATAATTACTTACTTGCATTTGAATACTGATTGAGTATGTAATAATTGTTTGGGTTATTTATAGCATTAGTATCTTGAAATATTGATGGAGAAGTACTGCTTAATGAGCCAAATGTTAACTGAAAGATAATAATATAAAATATATTATTTAAAAAGGTGTGTTGAATAACATTTTGAGTAAGACTGAAATGAAAGTAACTAAACAATTTATCACATTCCATTAGCTATTAAAAAAAATGTTTAATTAATAAACAAACATGTATAGCAGTATACTGGACTGCATTCTGTTTTAAACAGTAACCAGTATAGCTAACTATAATGAAATGCTACTACTAACTGACAATATACTTACAGTGCAAAAAGGCCAACATAATATGCTGCTACTTTCATTTCTATATTTTATGAAGTTTATTATTAAATCAAGTTACATGTAAGAAAATTGACTTTGTATATTAACTTAATTCAATTACAACATTCAATTGCCATGCATTTGAGAGTGTTCATGTCATCTCAATATTCTGTAGTTACTACCATTTAACTCTTAACATACTGGACATATGAGCATGCAACACTGGTTAAATGTGAGCTAAATGAGTTACAGAATTCATATTATTCATTTATTTATTAATTAGTCATTTTTCATTTCAATGTTATATTGATTAAATATTTAAAGGAGTGATAATATTAAACACTAAATAGATATAATACACTAGTCATTGATAATATTATAATAATTTGTTAATGTATAAAACCTGTGTGGTGTTCACATAGATAAAGTACTACATCTGTAAAGCATTAACAGGAAAATAATTTGGATAGCAAAAGTTAGCTATATTGAAAATAAGGCAAGGAAGGACATTTTACTTGTGCAGATTGTAAGCTCATAAAAGTGCAAAATCAAATCATCATAGTAGTTGCCTCATATTCCAAAAGAAAAGAATTTAGTTCTTTCTTATACTTTTAAAAATATAATCCAATATTTTGTTTCATAACTGATTTTAGACTTGAAGAAGGTCTCTAAGAAAATCTTTAGCAAAAACATTTGTAATTGATAACTTTATATACAATAACAAAATTATATACTAGTATACCTTTTTGTCTAATACTGTTGGATGTGGAAACAACAATCTATGAACAGATGAGACAGTGGCTGCTAACAGAACCATTTGATTAGTCGCTGAATGTTCATAAATAGTTATACTACTCAGAGGTGGTGTGCCTGCTGCAACTTTACATCTTAAAAAGCTTCCAGAGAGATTTACGTCTAAAGATGCTTCTACCAGTTCTATTGCATCTGATGAGGTTTGCCTGAAAATCATATGATCAAGGATATAAATAACTAACTGTAAAAAGTATAAACAATAAAAAATAAAAATTGTTACCAATAAACAAAACGGTTCCTTGTACATATTTGTTTTGAATCTTCATACCAATATCCACCAGCTTTCTGTGAGAGTTTTATGTCTTGTAAAGTACTATGAGTGCCACCTGAGATTAGAAACAGAATTTAAACAAAATATAAAAATTAAAATCGGTATCAATAAATTATATTTTAAAATTTGAAACATTTTGTTGAAATACCGAAAGTGGTTTTCTTTTGCCAATTTGTAATAACACTTTTTTTTTATGTAATAAAATCAAAAACTCTTATTGACTACTAACATTCTAAGATATTAGTGACATTTATATTATTCACGTTTAAAAACAAAAAGTCGTACCTGTATTTAGCGTTATTTCTTTCCATTTTTCAGGTATATTGTTATTGGGAATAATTTCTTTAAAAATAACTGGCATAGCCTCAACAAACTCCATAATAAAAAGCGACGGCAAACTGCCCTTTTCCACTGATCAAATTTACCGATACTTATGTAGAAAAAACTAAATTTTGCAGTAAATGTTAAAGTATTTTAAAACAAACCATAACTTATAACCTACGCAAGATCGGCTGTTGGTATCTACTAGAGCTGTAACAAACCGTATGTATTCGTTACTAAGTAACAGGTAGACTACCTAGTGCTAACTACCGAAACGTTACTCACGAATGCATTTCATTACTCGTATGTTATCGTATTTCCTACTGTATATACTGAGTGCGAATGATGCTATATCAATGTCATATCGGAAGAAAAACAAATCATTGCAACGCTCTTTGTTAGGTATCAAAAGTAACGAGTAACGATACGATACGATAGTAATGAGTACTGATTGTTGTAGTAACGACTACATACAGGTACGCTATTTTTCGTTACTTTACACCTCTAGTATCTACTAACTTTTAGATTTCGGCTAGAGATGTGATCTGAAGATCGATTAATTAATGAATCATATTATTAGGGCAAAGCAAAAAACTATTTCTTTAATTGATTCACAGCTCTGAATTGATCCAGTAAATCGATATTTCACCCGATATTGCATCGAGATTCAATTCTTATCTATTTTCATAAAACATTTTTTACAATTATTTGAACGTTTTACCCAAACATATATAGAAATGATAATTTTTCACAAATATGGAATGAAAAAGTCGAATATTGTGGTGTTCTTTTTGTAGTCTATAATTGGTTTTATATTCAATAAAGAAGCAAGATTTTTTTTTTTATGGATCAATGTTTTGGATTTCTATTGTTTTGGGAATTGATTCATAAGTTTTTGATTTGATGAATAAATCTTTATCAAAAAAAAATGTCATCCCTAATATAGGTAGTATAAGTTATAAGCTATGTATACTGTGGATTAATTTATTACTGGTCTCTACTGTGGGAGGTTTTGGCGGGATTTTGATCTGTCATGTTGTGATTTTTATTTTTATTCAAATACTTCGTTGTTTAGCCCTATATTATGTAAATTAAGGTTACGTTTTACGTAATGTAGTGTAGCTGAAGAGCATGGGTGAAGTGAATTGTGAATAATCATTCGGAACATGATCTATTAGTTGTACCAAAAACTCCCAAATGAGCTTTAACAAGAGAGTCATCATCTTGTTGAAGACAGTATCGTCGGCATTTAAATTATCTAACTTGGCTGCATGGTTTAGATACCGTTGCTTTTTCCTTTCTCAATTGAAAAGGAAAAACTATAACAAAAAAAGGGCTTTGCTGGGGATACAGGCACAGATTAGCACATCAGGCAAGTTAAATAGTTAAAGTTAAATAGAGTAACAAATTGTCCTAAATCGACTATCCTTTCTTTTACCGCTCATTATGGCAGACTTTATTAGTGTTAGGTACCCTAAAATCGTTTTTGTAATAACCGATTAATGTCTAATGTTTATTGGTTAATTGTAAGTTTTCGTTACTCAGTCTGGTAGTTTCGTCTTTCTATTTTACCCAGGTGTCTAAGTATATTGACATTTTTTTTCATATGCATGTTATAAAAAAATATACTAAGTTTTCTATAGTAATACTGGTAAATATCACCTCTGTCGAAAAATTTTACAATTAATTCGTTGCATAATTTTCTTGCCTCGTTAAAATATATAGTTGTTATACATTTTTGGAATCTTCTTCGCTTACCGCTCCATCCTCCATACCCAGTTTGACCACCTTCGGTACTAATTTTTCAAGTTCTCCTGAAAAATCAATAATTTTAGACTTAAAAATATTTCACCATTTTAAAAATTCACAATTTACATTCTTTTGGTAATTCTGGATCAGCCTTGATCCCTTGCTCGTTAACCACCGGCTGGTTGCGTTGCAGAGTTATACCTGGAATAGGAAAGTTAAAATTACTGTTATAATTTATTCAAAGCAGTTATTCATTTCAATCCGTAAATTTTTCCACCACCGACACTCAGCTTATTCATCACATCTATAATCCTCGACGCCCCGAATCGAACCATACAGCATACTCCTACCTCCGTTGCTCCAACTCTTCGTTATTAATTTAGATCGGTATAAGGACCTGAACATAAGCCACCTAGTTGAAAATTTTAGTGACCCAAAAAACACATATATCTTATATCACAAATGGATAAAGCGACGCAACCGATCAATGTAAACATAGAACTTATTGACCTGGCAAAAGAGATAGTAAACAGTCTATCAGATAAGCTACAAATAAATGAGGTATCGCCAATGCTTCACGAGATTAACGCCGACATATTAAGCATTCACACAAGAATAGAAAATATAGAGAACAAAACAAATCAGATGGAAACTATAAAACATACAATTTCATATGCTAAATCCACAGACACTCAGAACAAGAAATAATAATAATAATAATAATAATAATAATGATAATAATAATAATAATAATAATAATAATAATAATAATAATAATAATAATAATAATAATAATAATAATAATAATAATAATAATAATAATAATAATAATAATAATAATGATAATAATAATAATAATAATAATAATAATAATAATTCGCAGTCTAGTGATCTCATCATTTCCTCTAGGTCTTTGGCGGTTTCAGCAATTATAACAATATCATCAGCGAACCTCAGATGGTTTAAATAGTGTCCGTTTATGTACACTCCCCTTCGAGGAAAGAGGAGAGGAAAGAAACAACTTCGAGGAAAGAGGATCTCCCTGTCTAACTCCTTGTTCTATGTTTATTTCGTCTCCTCTAGTTTCTAGTTTAACTCTGCTCGTACTTTTTGTATAGATATATTTCAAGATATTGATGTATTTATAGTTAATATTTGATTGTTGAAGTGCGTTCCAGATTGAATAGTGACTGATGCTGTCAAAAGCTTTGCAGTAGTCAATGAAAGCAACATACAGAGGTCTATTCTATTCTCTGTATTTTTCTATGACCTGTTCTAATGTATGTATGTGGTCCATTGTGCTGAAGCCTGATCTGAATCCTGCTTGTTCCTTTGGTTGCTGCTTATCAATATCGTCGGATATTCTGTTTAAGATTATAGATGAAAATAGTTTGTATATGCTTGCCAGCAGGCTTATTTATTTTCTATTTCTTCTTCTGTTGATCTGTCCGTCGGTGAATATGCTTGGATTATTGATAAGGAGAAGCCTTCAAATTTTACTTGTAGAAGTGCTACTCTTTCAGAGATTCCTATAAAGTTGGTGATGTTGTTTTTATATTTTTTCTTGATGAAAAATCCCACTCCATGTAGTCCTTTAGTTTCGCCGATGTAGCAAAAGATAAGGGCACTGTATTCTTCGATCTTACACTCCATTTTTCGGATTTCTGCGAGACCTAAAATGTCCCAATTAATATTTTTTAGAGCATTAGTTAATTCTACGAATCGTTCTGTCGATGCAAGTGTTCTTATATTGTAAGTGCAAATTTTAAGGATTTGTTTTATATCTTGATATTTTATTGTATTTGGTGGAGGGTTGCAGTCTAATTCCCCACGAGGACAAGTCGGGTTGGGGAATGTTTTGTTTCTGTTATCTTGAAGGCCTTGTTTATTTAAAGTTTTGTTCCGGTGGCTGATGACAATATCCTATGAATTCTGATCAGTTGGCAAGTTAGCAGACGGCAGGGAGTTACTTCTATTCCTCATTACGTCGAAAGCATTAAGACGATTTGTTTTTGCTGACAGTTGTTGTTTGCGAGGGTGCTCTTTTACATTAGGCGAGGTTGATGGTTCCCTTTTGCGTTTCTCATTTCCTGGTTTCCCCTGTTTGATAACTAGCTTGTCATAGTTTATAAATGCATAATTGCCTTTCTTCCTTTCTTCTTCTAGTTTTGGCTGCAGTTTCTTTCTCGTGTCGAGGATTTCTTTCAGATAGTCGTCAGACACATACACATTTTTTAATTTCTTCTTATTTGCCACTATCCCGTGTTTCTTCCAGAGGTTAACGAATGTTAGGAGGACTGGCATTTCCTTTCCATTTTCTGGCTTATTTTTGCCAATTCTGCAGATCGTGTTTACATCCCTATCTTTAAAAGTAATATTTAAATCATCTTTAAATTTCTTTGTAATGATTTCAATTAGATTGGCAGTCGAATTTTCGGTTTCTTTTACTCCTTATAAAATTAAGTTATTGACTCTTTTATGTATTTCAAGATTATCTATTTTTTCCTTTAATTTCTCGTTTTCTGCCCTCAATTCCTGCATTTCTAGTCTAAAAGGAACTAATTTTTCATCAATTCTTACCATAATATCATCGGTTTGCTTTGACATTCCTCTTTTCATTTGGTCAAAAAAAGATTGAAATTTATCAATTTTTGCTAGCATAGCAAAATGATCATAATAAAAAACGTACAAATAGATATGAGTGATGAAGAAATCATTAAAGCAATCAAAATACAGAATAAATAGCTATTCACAGAGATATAGGACGAAGAAAACAGAATGAACAACAACAACATGTCATAGCCCAGGTGTCTCCGGCAGTATCGACCAGGATGACCCCAGCCGACATAATCCACTTTTCTCTGCAGAGGGTAGCAGTGGTTGATTAGACAGCGCTTATTCAATGCACAAAGTGCTTGGGATTCGGGCACGGAAGGATATTTTGGGAAAAATCAGATGACACTTGTAGTCACCGTAGCAGGAAGCACCACAAGGACAAGTGTTCCTCCTGGCAGGCTAACGAAACATCGTACTGCTGCAACTGCTTCAGTGCCCGAGCAGGTCAAGCTAACCACAATGTCTTCAACCAAGTGTGCCCCATACAGTACAAGTGCGACTTAATTGGGGGATCTAAAGTTAGATATTGTTAATTAGATGATAATATAAGGGTTAGATTAAATTTAGTTAATTTAGCTGTAAGAACTAGATCTTTAAGACATTCCTTCTCAGTATACTTCATTATACAAAAAAGTCTAAATATTGATACCTCAATTCAAACTTAAAAATATCGAAGTTCCATCATGTATAAAACAAACATAGAGCGTATAATACAACAAAGGTCTTATATGCTGTATATTATATAAATACTATCTTGGTATATCTTATTATATATCAAGATAGATTTTTGGTTCAATTCAAATATGAGCAAATAATTAAATATTGTCTCTCATGTTATCAGATAAAACCACATACTAAATTAATAAAGTTTCGTTATATATAATTTAAAAGAAGTGCTGCGTTAATGTATTACGCTTTAAAAATAAGAGAGTTTAATATAAGTAGATTATTAAATCAGTCTATCATTTTGGCATATTAAAGAAATGATGTTTCACATCGTTGCAAATTGATGTTGCTTATCGTACAAACAAAAATTTATTGTATCAATAAATAGTTAATATTTATGTTAAAATAAAAATATATATTAAAAGAAATGTTCGCATCGTTGTTAAATTATGAAAAAGTTGTATTGTGCGAGAATTGACGTATTTTATTAAAACGTTTTAAAATTATAGTTCTTAGTGAAAATTCGAAGTAAGGGATATCCAAAAGGACTCTAAATTAATAAGCTTAAGTGATGTATACAAAAACAAACAATCCAAAAAAGTTTCTGATCACATCAGAAGGATGATTCGGGAAAAATATCACGTTGCTTGTAAAGTCTTTATTTTTTTATCGATGTTCCTTATTTTATATGGTAACACTGATAAAAAGCTTTTGCGTAAGTTGTGTTGAGCATGTGAATTTATTTATTGCGCTAAATTATATTAAATTAAATTTGTATAATGTATGTATCATTAAGATGAACTATAATTTATAATAAATTATAGTAATATTTACAGTATGAGCTGGTGTATTAAATGTAAAAAATATTTATGGGTGCGTATGTATAAATAAATCGATAATTCTTGTTTCGTAAAAGTTAAAATATCATCTATGATAACATTTCTGGCTGAATCGATTTTAAAAGTTCAATTTTCTATGTATTACTAAGTTTTCTAAATATAACTTGCATATGAATCACGTCAGATATATTATTTTGTTCAATAGAAATTTTATTTTTCTTATATGATATGGTTTTTGATATATCTAATAAAGTAAATATAATGATTAAAAAGTAATTTGAAATCCAAATAATTCACGAATGAATTATGATTTGTTGTCAACAAGTTAAGATAAATAATTATAAGTTAACTTTAGTTTTATGTGATGTGATCAAAGTAAATATATTTATACTGACTTCACCTAAATAAAGTATATTCATTATTACTACAACAATACATAATACTATAAAGCATCAGACTTCATCATTGTTATGATGTTAGCTCATATCATTATCAGCATGGATTGGGCAGCTATATTTTGGACGAATTTTAAGTATAATTGCTAGGTTTTTATAAATTTATGTAGTTATTAAGAACTGACTGAATTGTATAAAAATATCTTTCATACTAGTCTTAGTGAACTCTGAATCTGTGAAAGTAGCTGTTATTGCTATATTTTAAGCACACTATAGTTGACTTACTTATTACAACTACGATAGGATATCATTACCAAAGACAGCACATTTGATTTACAAGCCAATGAGTCTAATAATTGACAATTTGTCATAAAGGGCAAATATTACCTGTTTAGTCTTAAAAATAGGTATTGCTTTAGTATTGGGCTGCACAATTTTCATTATAATTTTAATTGGTATAGGTAGGCAATAGGCCACTGAAGTAAATACTAGTAGGATTTTCTGTGGAAACTTATAATTTTTGATTAATTATTATTTAAGTTTTATAGGTAAATTACTAGGAGTCATATAGACCACTATTGTTTCCTGCCTAAGAGATTTACATTTTAAAGCATTAGAAAGAGATAACTTAATAGTTATATCTCCTTTTAATGCGTTTTTCATTCCAGGACTACTATTTCTGGGTGGTTATACAAAAAAAAACTACCAACCTAACATATCCGAGTTGGATTGCTTTGAATCGACTTGTCAACCATTATAATGATATTAGAAAAACGAAACCAACTTGAAAGACCATTTGTCTGTTTTTTACACGCAAAGATTTACTGAAAACAGCTAAATATATTTTTTAGGTCTGGTATGACACACGCATTAAAAGGAGATATAACTATTAAGTTTTCTCTTTCTAATGCTTTAATATGTATATCTCTTGGGCCATAAACAATTGTGTTCTATACAATTTCTAGTAGTTAATCTATAAAACTGAAATATAATTAATCAAAAACTGTAAGTTTCCGCAGAAAATCTTGATAGCATTTATTTCAATGGTCTATTCCAATCTTATCTGCCTATACCAATTAAAATTATCATGAAAATTATGTGGTCCCATACTAAACCAAAGCCTTAAAATAAATTATTTAATCTTTATTGCACAAATTTTTAGTTCCATATTTAATAACTACATGGCTGATACACATAGAATATTTTCTTTTTACTAGGGCAGTTGGAATGAAGAAAATTTGAAATAATAGAAAATTCAGGAGTGTTTAGGTTGTTTTATGTAAAAGTTCTGTATTATTAAGTTTTTAGAGAAGTGTAAATTTTGTTGACAAATGAAGAGAGTAATGTTTACCTATTTTTTACAATTTAATAATATAAACATACAATACAATTTGGATGAAGAACAAGCACATTTTTCCTAGTATTATAATTACAAAATTCTCACTGTCCATGATAAGCATAAATAGTAACCCTTTTTTTGAGAATGTGGTTGTGTAAAGAGGTTACTGATAAACATTTTTGTACATCAGCACAGTGGAGGAGCTTAAGCATAGATTGAGCGTAGGGTTAAGGGGCAGAAGGCCTGCAAATATAAAACGACGTGTGAAGCTGAAAATGTCATCAGTATCAGCGCAGGGTGTAGTGGAGCGAGCCTCAGCAGAACTGTCGCGACGAATTACTGGACTAGGATTACGCGGCCGAAAGCGCTCGCCTGGAGTTGTAGAGCGTGTCGCCAATGCGCTTTGTGGACCAACAACTGCAACTGCACCACGGGTTCCCCGCCGACGCAAACCTTCACCTAGACCTCTTTTATGGAATCAGTTTATTCTAGAAGAGAAATTTCTAGAGAGATTCTTTCTATATTTTAATGCAAGTGACAGACGGTCACTTGCACAAGTGTGCACGAGGTGGCGCGACATATTGTATTCGTCGCCACGCTGGTGGACAGGATTAGTAGCAACACTGGATTGTAGAGAGTTGCGCTCCACTTCTGGTTGCTGTATGCAGAGATTTTATAATTCACTTATAAGAAGAGGAATACGTGGAGTTATTTTAGTTTCAGCATCTGATGATGATATAAATGAATTTATAAAACAGTTTCCTCTTTCGGCTCATCACATTCACGCTATAGGATTAAAAGGTTGCACTATTACTGATAGAGGCTTAGAAACAATTTTGGATCATTTACAGGTTGGTTACATAGTATAATACATTATAATTTTTTTTCTATAATCATACAAACATTTGTATGAAAATAGCTACCATTTGGATAGAATATAATAATATTATTACATAAATATTAATTAAATCACAATAATCAATCTTCTATTTTATTTTATTTTAGGTTCTCTTTGAACTAGAACTAACTGGATGCAACGAAATAACTGAAGCTGGTTTATGGGCATGCTTAACACCTCGAATTGTTTCACTCACGCTTACTGACTGTATTAACATTGCTGATGAAGCTGTAAGTATGTAATTATCTTGTTCATTTGATGGTTAAACACTTAGGCACTAGGTCGTTTGCCATGGTTTTATCTATATATGTGAAAATACATTAAATCAAGAGAGTAAAAATCATTCAATACTATTGGCCAATTGCTTTATTTATTTTTGGATAGTTTGTTAAATGAATCTGATAATTGAAGATACTTTTTAAAAGCTTTTTGTAAAGTAGACCATATAAGTTCATATTATCACTTACCTTTATATATACAAAGCTTTGATATAATTATCATCAAAGAGATGTAACTATAATACATGAGCGTATAATATTGATATGACAATATGTTGCCAGAAAGGGCAGTAACACCTTCCACAAATGACACTCCCAGACGAGCAATTTAGTAAGATTGGGGATAGCCTAAAAATTCTTGAATTACTTGTGGTGAGGGTATAATTATTGGTCAATCTATTTCTTTTTTATTTTGATATATTCAATAAATGACGAATTTTAGTGTGTTAAACAAACTTTCATATTAGTGTTATTTCCCACCTTGTCAAGAATTTCCTTCAATTTTCAATAATTATATAGTCGAATTTAAAATACTAACGAATATTTCATTTGTGTAATTATACACATTATTATTAATTATTAAAACGGCCAAAGTTAACCACGATTTGATAATTTATAGACATATGTATATTTACGTAGTTTTTGTAGACATTTCGTACGTATTTATTTCTAGAAAAGAATATTAATAAATTTAGTATTTAATATTAAAATCATAAATAATTTAATACTGAATTAACTCCTGATAGTATATCAGTATGTCAAAAGTTGTCAGCTATCGATAGCATGAAAATACGTCACAATTATTTAAGTACATTTACTCCAAAGTATCCTATCCTAAAAGCAGTCCCTTTGTTTTGTGAAATAAAAAGTATCCAATATATTAATCCGTAGTATTGGTTATCGCAGGTCATATTTGTCCATAAGGTATAGTTTCACAGCAGAACGAGTGCTAAAAGATAAAAATAAAATAACAATAATAAAATATTATTGGTCTCTATTTCGATAACAAAATACGTTACGAATATAATTAAAATTATAATGTTCAAATATGAGTCAGTTACAAGTTTAGTAGGTATATGTGTCTATAGATTACTATTATTGTTATTTCCTATACGCCTCATCCTTACTTTATGTTATTGTTAATTTTACTTTATGTTATTATGTTAAATATTATACGACTTAATGCAACTGTACACAAGGCCTATGATCGCGGTTCGTTTAAAATTAATCTTAAATTAATAGTCATATTTATCCTCAAATATATGTTTTTTTTCTTTTCTTTATTGTTAATGTTTAATGTAGTGGCCATAATCTCCACTGATCTTAAGTGACGATACGACCCAAGTTGGTAGACGCGCTAAACCTGTGGAAGAATTAGCTCTCAATTGCAACTGCCGGAATACATCTATTGTTATTTCGCTGCAGATTTTCAACTTGAAGGTGGTAGGTAGCCAGGTGGGCATCAGAAAAAGCCCTACCACCATGCTATGGTTTCCCCACGATGTTTTCCTTCACTGAAAGCTCAAGCTCATTGTATGTGGTTGGATTCGAACTTACGTCCCTTGACGCAAAGTCGTACACACTACCACTGAGCTATCATTACTTCAAAATTTGTAATTTTTTGAGATTCATAATTTCATATATACAAACATTCTTTTTTATATATACAGACTGAAGTTTAATCGCAGCTTAGATATTTATTTATATTTTTGACTATCAAACAAAGAAAATTTCATCAAAGTTTTAATTTTTATCCTTTATCCCCGAGGAAGCTTTTGATTTTATTTGTTCGTTTCGCTTGGTGGGTTCGGTCGCCTAGCTAGTTGACACTGTGCCAAGTGCAGTGAATTCAAATCCCACAATGCACAATTTGATTATTCTGTGCTTTATAATTTATTTATCTTAGCCTGGGTGTTACTTAGTGCCCGTTAATTGTATTAAACGTTCCCTACGATAGTAAATCGACACAGCTGCAGCGTCCTAAAGTATAAATTGTTATATTGGATATTATTATAATTAGTATATTTAGAAAGCTGTTTATATTTTGCAATTGCAAAAAATATATATTTTGCATTTTATTATTTACTAGCTATTACCTGCGGCTTCGCTTGCGTTTATATTGATTTTGTCAAACAAATCACAATTGACGCAATAAAAAGTTTCATCAAATTTTATCCCTCTCTTTACCCCATTTCCAATAAGATTTTCACTAGAAAAACTAGCCTGTTACCGTCTCCAGGTTCCATCTATCTCTATACCAAAATTCATTATAATCGATTCAGCGGTTTTTACGTGAATGCGTAACAAACAAACTTACATTCACATTTATAATATTAGTAAGGATAAGGATAAAATAATCATATCATCATACCTTTTTTTAAATTAACATGTCACTACTGTGGAAAGGCAACTACATAAATAATAACTACGACATATAATACTATTATTTTTATATAATAGGTTGGCGAAAAAGTTATTTTTCATTTTATATGAAAACTTAAGACTTCTCTTCCTTAAGTTTATTTACATTTAAATACAGTATATTTTTGCAATTTTGTTCGATTATTTTCTTTCATCTTGTAAGTAGTGCCATGATCCTGTTACTGTAGAAATTTGCAACTTCTGATCAAAAAACCACGACAAGTGGTTTTGGCAGTCTTCACTTGATGTTAATCTGACGCTGCCTACAGAATTGTAAAGAGACCTAAACAGGTGGAAGTCTGAATTGCAAGGTCAGAGCTATATAGCGGAACACACCCGAACGACAACAACGATATTTACAATAGTACTTGTGCACTAAGTTTCGGCGTGACCGAAGATTCGGCTGATTTTTGACTAAACCGGAAACTGGCGCCGAAACTAGATGTTTTTGGCCAAAACCTTCCGAAACCGAAACCCAACCAGCGATCGGACATTAATTGTATTTGATATAATTATAGGTAGGTGCTGTAGCTCAATTACTGCCGTCTCTATACGAGTTCTCACTACAAGCGTACCACGTGACCGACGCAGCTCTCGGCTACTTCTCTCCGAAGCAGAGCGCTTCACTCAGCGTGTTACGCTTACACAGTTGCTGGGAACTAACGAATCACGGTGTTGTCAATATCGGTAATGTATTCTCCAGTACATCATAAAAATTCATTAACTAATTCTTTAAAACTTTATCTAAATATCTGCTAATCGATATAATGCGTATTCCATATTATATGCCTAAGTGATATATATTGATTCTGATTTTCTTCGGGACTTTGATTTTTAGGAACCCAACTCTATATATTTGGATGCCTCTTAATACTAAAACCATTAGAAACACTATGGTAGATGTACCGCAATTACGACTTTGTTATTGTTATATATATTCAGTTTGAAGGAAAATAGTCGGTCTTCTGGTAACAGATTGTAATGTTGAGAAAATAAATTAGTTTCGCAACGCCGATCTTCCAAAAAGCTATTATACATAAACCTTACTTAATTTTTATTGTGGACAGCCTATATACTAACTAATATTACAAATGCAAATGTGATTTTTACACCTTCACATCTTAACTACTCTATCGATCATTATAAAATTTTGCATAAATGTCATGAGCATGTAAAAATCGACGTAGGAGTACTCAATATATAGAATAAAGTACTACTCCTGAGGGATAGGAAAATAAAAGAGACACCGCGGACAAAATCTTGTATGATATTGATATGTATAAAAAACAAGTATTACGGATAAGACGCAGTGATAAGTAGGGCAGAATATGTGTTACCAAAGCGTTCCACTTAGCGTTCGCAACGCTTATGGTCACGACGCTGGTTTTCCCGTCCAATTTTCTACTGAGCATTACAATTTACAATTTTATTTTAATTACTTACAATACAATTTACAATTACAATCAATTACTCCAGTGTATATAATAGCGATAGATAATAGATAATAGAGATATAATAGAGATAGATAAATAGATTAATAATAGAGTGTAAGGCCACCTTTGCAGATGGGTCGTTATGAGGTTGGCGCGAAAAAAATAATGACGTCATAAGTGACGTTTTCGACCGTTATGTGGAATGGCTGAAGACATGTTTTGTAACTTGTGAACGCTTAGTGGAACGTCGCTTACATGTTGACGAAAACGATGAATAGATAAGGAATAGGATTCACGTATACCACCGCGTCCAAAGAGCCGTCTCTAGGTTTGGGTCCTGGTGCCTCAAATGGCGCATAGGAATAAACCCAGAAAAAAGTGCGGCTATCATGTTCGATCCCCACGCGAGGAGAAATATAAAAAAGACATTACACCTTTTCGATGTCAATATCCCCTGGACTAATTAAACTAAATATCTTGGTGTAGTTTTAGATAGGCGCCTAACCTTCAACAAACATATAGAGTACGTTCAGAAAAAAGCCTTCACGACTATGGTTCTGCTACGCAATATTACCTCCTCTAAGAGCAAAATGGCACTCAGACATAAGCTCACAATGTACAAAGTATGCATCCGTCCCATATTTACTTACAGTTGCCCCGTATTCGCTCACGCTTCACGCACCACCCTTCGCAAACTACAAGTATTGCAAAACAAATTCATGCGCATAGCCGTCCAAGCCCCGTTTTACGTCCGTAATGTAGATCTCCATAAAGATATGAACCTTCCGTCCAAGTATGCATATATTAAAGATATTACAAAGAATTTTTTTGATAGTGCCGAACTTCATCCCAATCCCAAAATAATACACGCAGTTAGCTACACTTCCAATCCGCACGCCAAAGGCTTTGCGCGCCGGCCACGTAATTGCTTCTCCGACCCCGTTGACAAAATAACGAGATTAAACGCACTTCTACCTGCCGTCTCCAGCAATCGCACGTGTCCGCGCACACGTCCGCTTAACCGCAGTCCTCGCCGCCGAGGCCGAGCGGATAATTTCGCTCCCGCACACCCGCCGCGGCCTCCTTCCGCAGACGCCTGAGCCTAGGTTCGATTCTCCGGACAGGAGCCCTCGAGTGGCTCTGCTCGCGCGATACAGTGACACTCTACATCACTGAGATTAGACTATCACACCGCATACCATTCGTGCACACTGACACGTTAAGTACACAGTTCTGTAAGGGACTACCCTCGCGGCCCTTGATCTGATTACCTGATAAGGTCGTAGTTAGTATGACTAATTTAGTAATACAGAACCTAATGATTTCTTAGGTTTACGCGAATATTATTCATTGAAATAAAACTAATTTAAACGGATTTTATCGCGGTTATTTATTAAATTTTGATCAAGATGTTTCGAAAGCTTTTCAGCCTTTAAGAGTCCGCCCCGTTACCACGAAGGCTGAAAAGCTTTCGAAACGTCGGGATCAAAATTTAATAAATAACCGCGATAAAATCCGTTTAAATTAGTTTTATTTCAATGAATACAGAACCTGTTGGTTAGTCAGGATCATGAATCTTTTTTCATTTACCGGCAGCAGCCCTAGCCGAGGTTCGGCCGTCCTGGCACACTTGTGTCTGCTGCCTCGGGGCTGAGTGTCCTCAGCACTCGCCCCAAAGTTCGATGAAGCTGTCAAACCCTTGGCGCTAAACAGCGTACGTCAGTAAAAAAAATAAAAGATGAATAGATAAAGAGATTGGTATACTTTTAGATTTACTAGGTTTTATTTAATGATCCTTGAATTGAAAATATATGTATTATTTAATACATTTCGTGGTTATATATTTTTGCACGATTTTTGTATTTACACTATATGATACGCAAAAAATATATAGATATTAAATGTATATAGATGTATATAGAATAATAAGACAAAATATTAATTTTGTATGTAATTTTACAGGGTTTCTATTGATTAATTACATTCGCTTTTGAAGTTGAGTTGCAATTGACTATTTTTTTATTTTAATGAACACTGTTTTACCTTTGTATTTACACAGATTTATAACCAAGATCTATTAACTTCAACTCCCGATGTTTGTAAAATAATTCTAAATCAAACCTATAAATATACGTATATAATTTTCACAGGCACATACATACATTATTAGGTATTCATAATATGTTAGTGTGTATTTATAGGAAGTAATACGTTTTTGATCAGAGATTTTTTAAGTACAGTTCATGGTCTTATTGCAGTTCATTCTTTGCCGAACCTGACGGTGCTATCGCTAAGTGGGTGCAGTAAAGTAACTGACGAGGGAGTAGAACTGCTCGCTGAGAACCTGCCGCGGTTGCGAAGCCTCGACTTGAGCTGGTGTCCGCGTGTCACGGACAACGCCCTCGAGTACATCGCCTGTGACCTCAACCAACTAGAGGAACTTACTCTCGACCGGTCAGTTATCATATACATAAACTAGCTGTGCCCGCGACGTCGCGTCAAACTAAAATTTTAATTTGATTACAAACTTTTACGTACGACTTCGCTCGCGTTAAAATTGATTTCGTCAAACAAATCGGATGACGCAATAAAGTGTCATACAAAGTTTATCACTATCTTTGCCCCATTTCCAATAAAGTTTTCGCGAGAAAAGTAGCCTATCACCCACGCCAGGTTCCCATTTGTCTCTATACCAAAATTCATCATAATCGATGAATTTAGCGGTTTAGGTGTGAAAGCGTAACAAACTAACAAACTCACTTTCGCATTTATAATATTAGTAACGATATTTGCCCGTTTTTGTAACTTTATTCAAAATAGATTTTCTCTTATTGGTGGTAGCGTGATGTCAAATAGCCTTCCTTAATTATTGCTCTAACAATTACGAAAATCATTTTTGAAATCGGATTAGTGGTTTCTAAAATTTGCGCGATCAAACAAACAAAACTACTCTTTAGTTTTATAATATTAATATAGGATCCTCAAAATAATTTATATGTTATCTAGCTGTCCTTGTAGCCCTTTTCCCTTTTTTACTGTAGACAATCATTTGACCACAGGCCACCTATCGCGTTCTGGAATAGTCATTCATTACGATAAAATCTCTTCTACTTCTCAAATATGACCAAACAATACATATTTACAAAATTTTATTGAAACGATGATGACTTAGTTGGTAGTTTGTCCCAACGCTGCGTTAATGGACACGAATTTGAATCCCAGTAATGAGTCTGAGCTTTCGGTGACGAAAAATATCGTTATGAAACCATAGCAGGATGATAGGGCTTTTTATAATGTCTACCTGGCTAGCTACCATCGTCAAGATGAAAATCTGCCGCTAAATATCTATAGCAGTGTCTTCCAACTTTTTTCACGACACGGCCCCTTTAGTATGAAGAAATATTTCGCAACCCTCCTACCCTTTCTTTTTTTTTCATGTATTTAATTTGTGACAAATATTTGATCCAGCATATTTATTCATTTTCATAATTAGGTCTCGGATAAATACATAATTAAGTACGCTAAACATATTTTTTACTAATATTGAATGCGTCGCCATGAAATAACGCACTTTACAAAAAAACTGGTACTTGTGGTCATCGTCTATAAATCAAAACCACTTCAATTCATTTTCTTCGACACAGTGTTTTATTGAACAAGTCGGATTTGAGATAAACATCAAGGAATTTATACCTGGTATGAAAATGGTGTCATAAAAGTTGAAAGAACTGTTTCCACCTGACATACGCTGTTAGCCGTAAGGGCTTTGATAGCTTCACCGAATTTTTTGGGGCGAATGCTGAGGGCTAGCCGAACTTAGGCTTAGACTGCTGCCGGAAAACCAACAAAGAACTGTCATTACTTCTCATTGCAAGAGATATTGAAGAATACTGCGCAAAGGGGGATCTTAAATCCGTTTTTAAATGCAGCTGTAAATGAGGCAAATTTGACAACTAAGCTCAAAGAAAATCTGTTGGATTGATCTGCCGATGGGTTGTGCAATTGGAATTTAAGTCTGTTAATTTGCATACATTTTGGTTAAAAAGGAAATCAGAATACCCAGAATTAACAATAGAGCCCTGGAAGGGTTTGATTCCGTTTGTCACCTCCTACTTTTGTGAGTTGACATTTTCATCAATGGCCCAAATAAAAAGTAAGGATAAAGAAATCGCTTAAATTTGGAAAACAATTTAATTCTCCGTGTAGCAAAAACGGATCCATTTAAAGAAATTAGTAAATAAAAACCAAAGGCAACCTTCGCATTAAGAGTTCTCATTAGTTTATTTTTTGTTAATTGATACAAATATTTAAGATGGGAGAGATCTCATAAGTTTGTTTTAAATTTCATACAAATGATTATGTCCTTTAGTTAACATTTTTCTTAATTAATCTTTTTAAGCTTTATTGTTTTTTTACTGCAGTAGTTTTCTTAACCTTTTGCAACTCCGCTGTAGAAGCTTCACCAGGGTTCGCGACCTACACGTTGAGAACCACTGATCTATAGGTGTGTTCCGGCCGCTGCACTTCAGAGCCAGACCCTCCACTAGGCTTACTGTATCTATTACTTACCCATTACCTAACAACAGTTGAGATTGTGGACATAACGCTAAACCTACAAAGTATAAGATTTAAATCGGTTGATCGGCTTTAGAGGCTGATTGGGAATTGTGGACCGGAGTTTATATATGTAAAGATAAATATATTATTTTCAGTTGCGTGCACATAACGGACATAGGCGTCGGTTATATCAGCACAATGCAGTCTCTGGTCGCGTTATTTCTAAGGTGGTGTTCACAGCTCCGAGATTTTGGCGTTCAACATCTCTGCGGCATGCGGTCGCTACAACTTCTTTCCTTAGCTGGTAAATTAAATTCTTTCTAAAAACATGATAGCCTTAGCATTGCAGTCGAGTATTATTGAGGTCAAAGTTTTTAGTATTTATCAAGTTTATACTGTAAAGTTAATGGAAAATAAAAGAAGAATCATTTCTGATTTTTAATATTTTGGTTTATAGCGCTCATTTAGTATTGGATTCATCTTAAGTGTCGAAAAGTGTGTATTTCCAGTAAAAGTTTCATGTTAGCATGCAGTACTTAAATATATACTAAGACAAGCAAGAGAGCTGACATAATCGGACCTACACTCTGAAACTTATTTCGGACCTACACTATACAAGATATTAATACCAATCGGATACTGATATGCTCATAGTTACAATCTCAGTTGTTTTTAAGTTACATTAGTAAGGAGAAATGTTCTATATTAAAACAAAGTTTTGTAACTTGAAGGACGTTAAAAAAGCAAATGAATTTTTGTTTTCCAGTTCCGTAGATTCTGTAGGTGTTCATATTTTTACTCAAAAGTAATATACTTTTTCAGGTTGTCCACTACTCACGTCAGGTGGACTGTCAAGTCTGATCCAGTTGAGGCAGTTACGCGAGTTAGAACTAACCAATTGCCCCGGCGCGTCACCAGAATTATTCGATTACCTGCATGAACACTTACCAAAATGTGTCATCATAGAATGAGGTAAATCATATTTTTTTGTTGTTGTTTATAACAGGTTTTGTAATTCTTTCTTGAGTTGCATAAAATAATATAATGTTTATAATATACTACATAAGTATAGAAATATAATACAGTGGACCTCCGGAAGTCTGGCACTCTCTGTAATCCGACATGTCTATTATTATTAAATATTTTTTTGACAATCTTCGCTAATGTAAACAATGCATGACTGAACAAGTTACAACTTGTACGCGCCACCACGATAGTACTCGACATCTGGGTATTGTTTTAAACTTTTGATTATGATTGCTTAGTTGAATATGATTACAAGTTTGTTGTTTAATTTACTAAATTCGACATACATAATGAAGTAAAGTATGATTTGTACTTCAGAGTATAACATATCGAATTTTATCATTGGATTTGTAACTTATCGCATTACAAGGTACTCTTTTGTAAAAAAAAAAACCCGGTCTAAACTATAATAAACTAACTTAAACTTAAATAACTAAATAAACTGCCCTTCAAAACGTTTGTCGGATTACCGGGGGTCCATTGTAAAAAATACCAAGGGATAAAAGATTTAAATACTTTACCGCTGAACCTGTTCTATATTTTATAGTTGATCTATTTTTTTACTAGTAACCAACCGTAGTGCAGTTACTTTTTTAAGTTTGTACACAAACTAAGCAAGTCTTTTATTTACAGTTTAGGCGCAATGATAAACGAATGAAGTATTTGTGGGACATGAAAAAGCAAATGTGTTTCCAAAACTTTTTACTATGTAATACATTTTTTTGCTCTGTGTGAGAAAATATGGAATCCGCAACTATTTATTCACACACTGCGACTACGTCGCAATTTCCTTATTAGTGTACACCATTGCTAGAAACTTTTGCCAGAGTTGAAAACTATTAATTTTGATTACTTGTTATATTATATAAAAATAAATCTCTTTATATATACATAATATAGATGTTGATTTTAAAATAATCTAAACGAAAACTACTGATAATTGTTTCTTACAATTGAACGAAATAAATTTCGCAACAAATAGCATTGTATATTGTAATAATAATAATTACACCAAGATTATTAGTGCTTATTGGTATCATTTAGATATCAGGAACTAATAAATTAATAGAAACAATTAATTCAAGTTCAAACATAACATTATAATTTAAGATCCTGAATTAGAAAAATGTTATTTTTTATATTATTCTCAAATGCTTGGGGCAAGATAAATCGGAAAGCATAGTAAACTTAATTAGAAATAAAATCCAACACAATCAGAAGTATGGACAGAGATGCGATAATAATTATTCGTATTCATTAAAAATATTACGATAATTGCCTTAATAGATGGAATTATTATTATTTGGTTATTTTCCAGTATCAAGATATTAAGTCTTTTTAATTCATATTAATTATATTTTCTAAAATTATCAGTTTTTATGTAATATGCAGAAGAGTATTAACGCTTTTTAGAACTTCACATAGAGACTAACATATAAATTAACCCTTACTGCTCCAGCCATCCCTAAAAACGTAATTTTACCATCCGTGGTAGGTACGGCACTGCATAAGAACAATTGTCATTAGTTTTCGTTTAGACCTTATGAAAACCGGCACTTATATGTTGCGAATTTCTATACTTTTATATTTATTTTGTTAGTTATAAAGACTTTTTATCCAATTCTAGTCACTAATTTTTAAGTACTTCATTTTTATTATTAATGTTTCAGTGTTCATGATGTAGTAATGTAACATAAATTAATTACTGGTCGAAATTATATCTTATATTATACTTGAAAGCAATATAAAAAAGTAATACCTACCTAGATAGTTTCAACCCAGTATAATGCCATTTTTACATAAGCAATGTAATCAAAGACAGTATAATAGATAGCTTAGACAGACACATTTCACGTTCACATGAAATATTTTACTTATCTGATTAAAGTGCTAATACTGCTGATGGATAAAATTAATACATATTTTTCATGTATTAATTATAATTTTATGATTTATATTATTATTTAAAGTTTAGTTTTAAGCTTTATATTTAAACATAACTAATTTTGTAGATCGGAGTAGGTAATGGATATTTATCTAAACTTCAAGGAAGGAAGTAACTTAGAGTGGATACCCTAACTACATCTTTCTCAAATCCCATAATTATAATAAACTTCTACTTTGGACTTGAGAAATTGCGATATATTTATTGATAATTGAATACAGTTGTAACAAATTATGGTTTCGAAGAATCGAATTCTCTATTTAGGGCTCTTTTATAAAGCTTTATTTTACATGTAATTACCAAAACCTTGAATATTTATTGTAATTACAGAAGAAGGCTCTTATTTAAGGTTCACGGTATAATTTTTGAACATATATCTCAGCGGATAAGGAGCTTTTACTCTACTATGATTTTCAGACAGAGTTAGAAGACAGAGACATAGTTATTAGTTTCCTCTGTAAAATACTTCCTTCCTCAATCTTTAAGTAAATATTCTCTACATATTGCAATCTATACTCATACAGGTTGAGAATATATTTAAATATTGATTAAAATATAAATGTACATAATAAATAACACAAACCTAAAATCATGATTAAAAATTTATAATTTTTTTTTATCTATCGTACCTCTACGATTAGATGTACTATTTGAATGTGATTTTATTTAAATTGTAACATCTTAGGCCTGCTTCATTCGAGGCTTTTGATTTGTTTATTAGATAATATATATTTAATTTATTATAAAACCGTCCGTGTGTAATTATGTAATACCTAGTTATAAATAATGAGGTTGCATTACGAATTAATCACGTGTCTATCTACTGAGGTGTGACATATGACTAGTTACAAATTAATGATATTTCTTTGTTTTTTTAAGTAAAATTATTTTTATGTATAATGTGTAACTTTTGGAAAGTTTAGATATTTGTAAAGATGGGAATCATTGACAAAGAATTAAAATTATCCATTATCGGAGCTCAGAGCACTAAATTAGGTAGTGTTATTTTTTTCGTAAACATTGGTATTATTTTTTATGAGAGGTAATTTTTAGAGAAGTATCTACATCCGTACCAAGCGCAAAAATGTACACATGATATCTTCTATTTTTTTTTGTAGTAATAGATTCCTTTATATTCATATGATTTACGGAAAAATCATGTTTTCATTACTAATTAAAGTTAAGAAATGACGACAAATACAATTTTTATTCTGTCGTAGTGTCTTCTCGTGATCTGGATACGTTTTAATTTTCATCATAAATAAACTGTATCAACCTCATGATGTTTATATCGTAATAAGTTTATAGTAGGCGTAAAATGAAATATCTCATGTGTGTTGTAACAAAAAATATTTGCACTTATACCAGATATTTAGTATAGTTATAAGTGAGCATTCCTCCGGGTTTAGAACCCATAAACACTCCCACTGTATTTCTCGAGTTTTTATTTACTTCCTAATATTTATTTTTGACATAAGTTATTATATTACGTATTATAAACTTAATTAATGTAAAAGTAACAAAAACAAACCACCTATTATGATCGTTTCATAATAGTAGTCTAATTGGTTTGAATGAACGATTTTGTGAGATTCCAAGGCTACTAATGTTTGCAGAAAACGCTAAAATACTGGTTAAACAGATTATACTTAAAGATAGGTAGAATGTTGTCGTTACAAATATAGTACCTTTACAATTACCGTTGATGTGAGAATAAATTATGATTACTTAGAGAATAAAGTCTTTTTTCTTTGATGTTTTACTGTCAACATTTTTGCAAGTATCGTAATAATGCTAAAGATATACATCAAATATGTAGAGATTGCCACACCGCTGGAAATTGATCAATTCTTAACCCCTGAGTCTACATGCCTGATTTGCGATTACAATTTTACGAGGTTACTATATGTTAATTTTACTTTGTGAAATTTATTAACTTGTTATTACTATATAATTTTTAATTTATACTAATATTATAAATGTGAAAATGAGATTGTTTGTTTGTTACGCTTTCACTCCTAAACCGCTGGATGGATTATGATGAATTTTGGTACAGAAATAGATGATACCCTGGAGACGGAGATAGGCTACTTTTCTGACGAAAAACTTTTTGGAAGTGAGGTAAAGAGAGGGGATAAACTATGTATGAAACTTATTATTGTGACATCCAATTTGTTTGACAAAATCAATTTTCACGCGAGCAGAGCCGCAGGTAAAAGCTAGTTGGTGAATAAATTAAAATTAATTTTTTTTTTAGTTTATCATAGGCGTGGCAAATATTTTGTTTACACCGGAAGGGACTGGAACAAATATTATTGCAGCATTTTGTCTTTTCTAGTAATATTTGAGACTCCACATAATACTGCAGTATCATTTTGCGTGTTATGCTAGTCAAACAGTACAGAATTTCTGTATCTTGATATAAATTTTAGCTTTCAGTATTATATATTTTTTAAACTGTCGAACGTTGTTTGTAGGCTCCTCAATCTTATATAACGTAAATTTCATAGTGTCTGTTTTCCCTTTTGAAAAGTGTCGCACGCAAATAAAGCACCTATTTGTGATCGTAGAAATGGGTTCATGTCAAAACCGTTAGTACAAACCCAATAAGTTTAATGTCTTGCTTCTTCTTGTTCAATTTATTCGAATTCAGTTACAGATTTAGGACCCAGTGTTTATTACCTCACTGTGACATCACGAAACGTCATATATAGGTTATGTTTATATAAATGTGGTTAATAATTTATATCAATTTGTTTATGTAACTTGTTTATGACTAATATGAAATACGTGCGTTTACCTGTACTCTGTTGTCTTTATTTATGGAATGTTTATTTCTAATTTGAATTCTTATATAAGGGTGGAGTGAAATTAACTTTTAGATGCACGGTTTATTAATAGTATTTTTTTTGTATTCTAAGCTCAAATTTAAGTATACAGTTTTATTTAAATCGATTAGTGTTTCTGCAACGTGCAAAAACTGTAGAATAAATTATTGCTTAGATTCGTTATAATAGCAAAAAAAAATAATTTAATATAATGATATAGTACAAAGAGTTTGTACAGCGATATAATTTCCACTAGTTCGTTGTAATTAAGTTTTTTGGAATAGGTTTTAAATAAGAATGAAGTAATTAAGAAAAAATTTTTTTTTGTTACGATATAGCGCGGGGTGCTTTTAAGTGTATTTTTATAATAACTTTACTTTTCTGAATAATTGTAACATTTGATATCAATTATTAAAATTAATTCTTCTTTATTATTAAAATTAATTATTTTATAAATAACTTAATTTTTATTTTGACTCATTCCAAATTATTCAATTATTTGTCACACTTGACTTTGGCGAAGTTTCCTACATAGGCAGATACTATAATAATAATAAAAAAAAACTATAATAAACTAGTACAATTGGTATGAATGAAAAACTCTTATTAATAAAATATATATATATTTTTCTGTTTCGAAATGAAATCAAATTTGTAATAAGTAAGAAATTGCGATACAGAAAAAATGTACCATTTACTATTACTCTATGGATGATAAGTTATAAAGTGCAAAATAAATATTTCTATAACTGATAATACTGGACATATTAGACCAAAGTCATAAAATGAATATAGTGGCATTTGGTCATTCGTGTGTGTGTAAACTTTTAAATTATTCGGAAGTATTAAACTTGGTGAAACTTAGATGGAAAGATTCGATTACATACAGATAATAAAAGTCTGGTAAAGATATAAGTTTTTATGTTTTCTGCATTGCCTTTTTAATAAATTAATACGGACTAACGTATGCTGAAACATTTAAACTGAAGTTGGTGGTTTAGATTTTGAATTGTATGGTGTTTAAAAACCTATAACATTCTGTTTTATGACCAACAAACATGTTTCTACCTAATATCGAGTGTGGTCACTGAAACTCAAAGAAAACAATTTCTCCCGTGTTATTTACTCTTAAAAACCTGAATTAAATCACCTTCGAATGTAAGTGCTTCGTGGAAATAGTAATGTAAGCACTACTGATTTAGGGCAGAAATAATAATATAATTCATATATTTACTGACGAAGTGGAACTTATGACTGACTTATCGTTAGAATAACAAGACACAATTAAATGAAGTTAGATTAGATTCTGTTTCAAAGATTAATTCCATAAACAGCTGTATAGAAATGATAATTGAGTATAGAGTAGCCTAAGATTTATCGTAAATTTAATGTGAGCAATAAACACTTTACGAGGCCTTTTCTTATGTGTATAATCTCAGCTGGGTAACCTGCTTATAGTATAATCTCTAAATTATTTATTATTATAAATCGCCCTTAGCATTTATTTTGTAATACTACAATAGAAAATATCTAAGGTGGGAAGCTTTAGACTGGGTTTCTTAAGATGCTTTGGCATCATTTTATTAAATACTTACCCTACAAAAAAAATTAGTGCGTGAAAATCATTTTTAAAGTATATGACTATGTCTGACAATTTTTGTACGTAATTTATTTGTGAAATATTTATCTCGAAAAATACCAAATTTTTCTTGTCTAAATGTAAGAAAACTATGCTGTAGTTTGAAACAATATCTTATTTTAGTCAAATTAACTTATCCTTGTGTTTATTCCATGGTGCAACTTATTATTTTACTTCTGTAATTATTCTGTATATCTATATATTCTTTATATATCTGTATATTCTATATATATATATAAATCTGTATTTTTAAATGATTTTTTTACATTATTTTCTTAATTATAACAATACTTGAAATAAGTACGTTGATCGCTGATCGATTTAAAGTTATTTACTTCTATAAAATATTCATTCAATATCTTGCCACACTGATGGAAATCGATAGGAAAAGTCTACTACCTACTATTGATCGCTCCACTCTAACCTTTAAATAATATTTATATATACATGTGTTTGTAAATAAGACACCTAAATGAAAATACTAAGTGAGATGTTATAGTGCAATATAGATGTATTGTTTTAAACAGTTGTTTTATTTCATCGTATTTGTCATAGGAAACATATTTTATTATTTGCATGTTTCATAGGAAACAAGCTATAATAGCTCAGTTGGTAGTGTTTACGGACGCCGCGTCAAGGGACAAGGTTCGAAACCCTTTATGTGCCTGAGCTTTCGGTAAAAGAAAACATAAGTACATAAGTGTAAGTTAACGGTAATTTTGTTTCAATTCGGTAAGTCAACATAACAAATGGCATTAATTCATATAGAATGTAATTGTTTAACAGATTTCTTTTTGAAAATAAAAAACATGTAATCCAATTAAGCCGTGCTTTTCGAGATATGGCAATCAATATAGAGGCGGGACGGATTTGTTAAACATTCTCATATATGTATTTATAGTAAAAAATAACTTCGTTGAAAGGCAGTCGTAAACTGAATAAAATGTTTTATTTTATTGAGTTTATGGGTCTTTAATCGCCACCAAAACATCAGTGGCGGTGGTGAAAAGCTGATATTCTGTTAGGTTAGAACTTTTTTGCTCCAGCTTCCCTTTTTCAAACTTCCACCCTTCGCCACTGCTAGCTACCACCCTTAAGTTGAAAATCTGCCGCTAATTACTATGAGTGTGTTCTGGCAGTTGCATTTGAGACTCAGTCTCTCTACTGGACATAGCGTGTCTTCAATCTTGGACTTAACATTGAAAGTAATTATTAAAAATAATAAAATCAATTTATCATGTTTTGAAAAGGTCCCTTTTTCACAATTACAGTAAAATAAGCATACGACATGCATGAAGATTACAGTAGTTTATACGATCCCGAACTTTAAGCTTCCTTTTGGCGGAACTTAAGAAAGGGACTCGCCCACCTGCAGACGCACCGGGTCAGAACTTTGTAAGATGAAGCAATTTCGCCAGTTGCGGTTCAATAAGTTAAAAGAAATTTCTAAAAGCCTTTTTACTGTTGTTGGACAGTATGAATAAATTTAAAATGAAATAGGATCAACGTACGTGCGTTTGCGACAATAAAGTGAAAGGAGTGACCGCGACTTCGTACCTTCGACAGCGACTAATTAGCGGCCCCCTCTAACCCCTTTCCCCGCCCCGTAGTTTTAAAGCGTCAATAACAAGCCTAAAATTAAAAACAAATAAAATTCTTATAGCCACCCCTATTTTGATTTATAAACAGGTATACAAATTGCAAATAAATTGGGTGCATACTACAATCGATTACAATTGCTGTCAAAAATTTTATCACAATGCAAATGAAATAATCATGAGATTTTTCTCACAGACAACTCTTTGCTATAATTTTATTATAATATTTATTGGATTTTATCAATTTCCTTTTAGATGGAATTCCGAGTATAGTATAAACATGATTAAGCACTAGCAGGATCAAACTTCAGCTGCACTGATTAAAGTCCAAAATATTAACTTTATAAAGTCAGTTTAACTACTTCAAACTTGTTCATATAATTTGATTACTAATATCCTTTAATAGAAATGTATCATAAACAGTGACCCCCAATAGGTAAACTTAAAATCCATGTCCATAGTCCCTCCGTCTCCAAGTTGTAAAAGATTTGTACAAACCATTCACTGTTTATACATATCGTTTTCTGTTGTCACTATGAGCAATATAGGAACGAATTATATTTACTATGTCGAAAATAAAAAGCAATAGTATTTTTGTGCGTTTTATTATACAGTCCTACAAAACAAATTACTGATGAAACTATGCGAGACACTAATGGTAACTTTCAATTTAAATATAGACCACAGATCACAATTTTGACTAACCTTGCAAGTCAATTGAATAAATTACTGACATCTTATCATGCTAGTGGTTATTTAAAAGTAAATATAATTAATTGCACATTAAGTATAATAAAACTAAGTTAGAATTGTTAAATAGCGCCCATAACTTGTAAATTACTAGATTTCCCCATAAAGATGAAAAAACATAAAATACGCTCAGCACCAATTATTAATTAGTTTTAATTTGAATACGTGTCAGTTTTTAATATAAGTTAAACATATAATATTTATATACACTTCGTTGAAGTTTGTTGACACTTAACAAAGATAAATTAAAAGTTTCAGTTTGTAACATTATAAATCTCAAATTAATCGCCAATAGAATAAATACATTTATCAAATTTAATTCTTGGTAACAATAACATATTCCTAACCATTAAATTTCATTCAATGTATTTATTTTCAAGTTCAGTTGGTCACAAAAACATTTTAATGTTGCCCATTAACTATCTGTGGATAATGTACTAAAATATTGTCAATATAAATAAATAAAGCTCACTTTTATAAAGATTATCTGTAATTTTACAACAGCAGGTTTCCATTGAAGTATCAGTCTTGCCTTGTTTGGTTCTGCAATAAACAAAAATGTTATATTGACTTAACATTTCATGTAAATTGATGAAGACACATTTTTACTTTATATTACTATATTAACAGAACTCGTGGCGGCCGACAGATCGCGATTCCGAGCTCCACACAATTCACCAACTTTTGTGTAATAAGCATAATTGTCAGTTGTGTCTGAAGGTTAAATAAACATATATGTATACATTTCTGTATTTATATTCAAAATAATTAGTTTAGAACCAAAAAAAAAAAATGTTATCCCATATTTAAATGAATTTCGATCCTGTATTTAATAGTGCATTTGCCAAATTGATATATATATATATATATATATATACACTTATTTATATTATATGTGAAAATGTTTGCAAAATTTTAATAGTTTTAAAGCATTTGTACCCGACTGGGTCATGATCACCGTTAGCATGGTGAAAGACCTGTCACAGTGAATTTCTTTTAGTTTGTAGCGTCTCGTGATCAGTCAGTGTACCTGCAATGTATACCACATGCAGAGTAGCTCACCAGCTGCTATCGCAGTGACCTCTAATGGACTGCTTATTTCTTAGACTTTTTCTCTTTGACTGTCTTCTACTATTCAAAATTTATTAACCTACATTCTCCATCGATTTCTCTTTCTATAAGTATCAGCTTATAAAGAAGTTTCCTATACTATTGCTTAAGTTTGTGGTATGTTGTTATTCTCGCAAGATAGTATTCAAAAGTTTTATTTTATTTCTGTACACCATTTTTATTAGGTCTTTGAATCCGCAGAATGATAATCAAACCATCAAACCAGTTTAAGTTCGAATATTAAAAAAATGATTACGATTCTAGCAGAAGCTATTCAAAGTCAATAAGAATTTGAGATGGAGATATTCCTCAGTTTTAAACGTTTCGAGAACGTGAACACAACACGCAGTGTTAAATCTATTTACCGTAACTGCTAATCATACTAATATTATAAATGCGAAAGTAAGTTTGTTGGATTGTTACGCTTTCACGCCTAAATTATGATGAATTTTGGTATAGAGATAGATGGGAACCTAGAGACGGTAAAGGCTACTTTTATTCACGAAAAATATATTGGAACTTATTACCCCACGGTAAATATATGGATAAACTTTGTATGAAACTTTTTATTACGTCATGCGATTTGTTTGACAAAATCAATTAACACTAGCGAAGCAGTAGGCAAAAGCTAGTTATTAAATAAATTGGTCACTAGCTCTTGGACTGAGAAGCGTTTATCCGGCGAAAATTTTGGTTCAAATATGGGATTTTGTATCATGAGGCCTGTAATTGATTAGTTAAGTATAGAATCAATAAATGGTATCGAGAATGTGGTCGTATGTCGACGGCCAGCACACCATGAAAAAATGAACGATGAGATGCGCGACAGTCGCCACACGATAAAACTAGATTTGTAATGCTTTTTTTTATATAATTAAACCTATCATAGTTAATACAGTCCGCTATAAATATTTCGAAACATACAATATGATTAGTAAGCGAACCTATGCAGCGGAGGTCCGTGCAGGCGGCGATGAGGGCGGTGAGTGCGGTGTGGGCGGCAGCAGCAGGTCGGCGCAGGCGGCGAGGTCGCGGCGCAACCAGGCCGCGTTGAGGCGCACGGTCTCGACGGCTTGCTGCACAGAGCGCTCGGTGCCCGGCGACCGGTGCGTGCGGAAGAACTCTTCCACCTCGGCCGCGTGCGACTCCGACGCAAAGTTCTCCGTCGTCGACTTCACTAATCGGGACAACAGGAATCCACCCTAAAAATATATACACATTTTTGAAATAAAAACTTCTTTAGGAAGATTTGGATAGAGAGTAAATTCGTGTAAATCGTCATCGACATGGTAACGTGACGTGTTAACGTACACATTATATCTCAGTTCCTCTTATCTATCTGTAAATATAAATGTTCCTATTAGTATAACTTAGTGCTAAACAGTTACTAGTTTTAAATTAATTTGGGTATCCAAAAATAACAGCAGTTTCTTTATACTTTTAAGTTATCACTTCTGTTAGCAGTCCTAATAAATGCTTTGATTTTCTTTTTATATAGGTCATATGATCACAATCTCACCTGAGGTTAAGTAACAACGTAGCCAACAATGATGGATACGGTAAGTCTAGTGGAACAACTGACTCTGAAGTGCAACTACCGGAACACACCTATAGGTACTTGCGGGCAGATTCTCCATTTTAGGATGGTAGCTAACCAGGTAGACATAAGAAAAACCGCTACCACCATGCTAAGATTTCATCACAATGCTTTCTTTCACGGAGAGTCCAAACTCAATTTAGGTGGATTAGAATTCATGTCCCTTAATGTGGCGTCCGTACACACTACCAACTGAGCTATCATCGCTAATAGGAAAATTATTCCTATTTTATTTATTTATACAAATCACCAACAAAGTTTACATCAACACATTAATATCTATAAGCTATACAGTTTCATATTTTCTTAAATGTAACCCTGATTACAGGTGTACTATAATTGTACCTAACTGTACAGTGTACTCTAGTAACAAATGTAGTAATTATCATGTTAACAATATCAATAAATACAAATTATAAGCGGAATCAAAATAATTATATAAAATATTGCGATTTAAAATAAAGATATACTATATATATATTCAAAATATAACAATTCAAAGTATTTGTGTTTAAGAAAAATGTGACTTTTTAATTGTAGCGAATATGTCAAAGAAAATATTAACCTTCCCAGCTTTAACATTGGATGCAACATTATAATGTTGCATGAGTCTGTTTAATGGAGAAAAATGACCAAGATTTGTATGGGCCTGTTTTTCACAAAATAATTTATAAGTTCCTGTTTGAGGTTTTTACGAGGTATTCTTATGATTACTTCTGAAGGAAGTGATGGCACGTCCATTAAAATTCATCCAAATTTTATCTACTAAATTACTACTATCAATATTCATACCAGATTTTCATGAGCCTTGTTCCTTGAAATCAATTACTGATATACAGTCTGATACATGTCCCGGAAGGTAACGATAACCTCGCATCGGGGGAAAAGCCCTCTTATGATAAGCCAGTAAAAAAAATCAGCGTTCTACACACAGTAGTACTCGAGTACCAACCATTTTATAAAAAAACTAAAGATATACTACCCGGAATGGAATTTTTCGACGTTCTCTTTAGAGTTTTGAATTGTTTGTAGGTTTTAATTCTGTTTTGACCTCGCAAGAAGTCAAACTAGTTGTTGCCAAATCAGAAACAAATTTATTAATACAGAAAAATAAGTAAATATCATTTATAAATGTACTCTAAGCGTACTATCACTTAACTTTAATTACTCGTACTAAAACAATAATACACTAATCTGAGCATGCAAGTTTTAGCAAAAGATGGTCGATTTCATTGAGATTCTGAAATGCTATCATATATGCATCTTCTGTAAAAGTATAAGAAACAATTACAGTTGTTTGAGTAAATTATATTTTAGTGACGTTTTTATCGTTAGACAGAATTAGTAGAGGTTTTTTATGCAATTAGAAAGAGACTGTGAGACCTATGACGCCGCCATTTTGTTATTAACAATTATTCACTTTATTATTTGTCAGTACGTTACGCTGCTGTGCATACTACACATCTATTAGTATTCTGTTATTTCTAAACTAAGCCGGCTTGTTTTGGGCTTGATTTGGTGTATTTTGCTAACGTGGCTTTCTCTTGGACTTTAATTTTTTTTGTGCATATCGTTGGGCACTTTGCTGAATACTTACTCTGCAGAGGAGTATGCTAACATGCATTTCATTTACGGGGAGTGTAGATGTAATGCCAATGCTGCCGCTAGGTTATATCGTGAAAGATACTTAAACTCCGAGCATTATCCAGACTACAGAGTGTTTTTAAATGTTCACCGATTGTATTCTGAAAGTCAACTGCCTAGCGCTCTAAGATTCGAAGGGAGACTACGTGCAAATAACGATGACGTTGTTTTGGATCAAATAACTCAAGACCCTGAAACTTTCCTAAGAAAAATTGCAGAAAATAAAGGTAAAATAAAAAGTACAACACAAAGGATTTAGAAAAGAAACCTGTATCATCCATACCACTTTCAATAAGTGCAATGTCTGCTGCCACGTGACTATTCACTCAGAGAAGAATTTTGTAGGCAAATGTTAAGTAAGAGTAGTGAGGAACCGCAATATTTAGATAATGATTTGTGTTCAGATGAGGCTACCTGTCAAAACGACTGTTATCTAAATTTACACAATTTGCATAGTTGGCACACCGTAAATCCGCATTCGCGCACAGGAAAGTCGCAATATCAATTTAAAATAAATTTATGGACCGGTATTTTAAACGGTAAAGTCTTAGGACCAGTAGAACTACCCGAAAACTTGAATGGCGTAAACTATTTAGAATTTCACCAAAATGAGGTACAAAGTTTTTTAGAAGATATACCACTCAGTTTTACGAAGAATATGGTTTCAGCACATGGTGCACGTCAAGCCCATTATACCCGACTAGTGTGAGAATATTTAAATAATGAGTACCCTAATAGATGGATTGGTCGATCGGGCCCGATTGAGTGTCCAGCACGTTTCCTTTAATCCACGATTTAAATCCATTAGATTTTTTTTTTAAGGAAATGGTATACAAAAAACCAATAGAAAACCTAACTGAACTACACAGAGAAATAAATAATGCTGCCAATCAGATAAATCGAAAAGGATATGCTAGACTCATAAAAAGATCATTTTGTAGAAGATGTAGAGCATGTATGAGTGTTGGTGGAGGACAGTTTGAGCATTTACTTTAAATAAATAATTGTAAATAACATGTCGTTTTACTCTAGTTAGTGATAACACTAATAACCAACCATACAGATAGAGACACTTCATCTTATACTTAAAATAACATTGTTAATAACAAAATGGCGGCGTCATAGGCGTCACCATCTACCTCTTTCTAATTGCATAAAGAACCACTACTATCTCTGTCTAACGATAAGAGCGTCACAAAAACATAATTTACTCAAACAACTGCAATTGTTTATTATACCTCTATTTAGACGACACAACAATAGGTCATCTATCGCAAAAAATAAAATAAACTATTATTATATTACAGAAGATGCACATATAATAGCATTCAATTTGCCTGATCAGCTTAGTGTATTATTTTTTTAGTACTAGAAATCAAAGTTAAGTGATAGTACGCTTAGAGTACGTTTATCAATCATATTTACTTATTCTTCTGTAAAAATATATTTTTTTGATTTGGCAACAACTAGTTTGACTTCTTGCGAGGCCAAAACAGAATTAAAACCTACAAACAACTCAAAACTCTTAACAGAATGCCGAAAAATTTTACTCCGGATAGTATATTTTTAGGTTTTTAATAAAATGGTTGGTACTCGACTATTACTGTGTGTAGAACGCTGGTTTTTTTTTTACTGGCTCATCATAAGAGGTCCTTTCCCCCGATGCGAGGTTATCGTTACCTTCTGGGACAACCTGTATACCTATCCTGCTCGTGAAATTTTATCGTAAGTGAAGATATCTGCATCAACTATGTAAATTATTAAAAATATAGGAGCATTTACTTATATAACTCGATCAGATATATTACAAACACTTTTCCTTTTCATAAAATAGATAATTAAGGAAATAAAACTCTCTTATATGTAATAATTAATAAAAATAGTATAAACGCGTTTTTATAACGGTCAATATTAATGTTTAGTTTAAATGTTTAAATCTGTACATGATATTATTTAATTATACTTGTGTATTTTCAAAGTATGAGACATTTTAGAAGATACAATTTATTAATTTGAATTATTAATTTTAAAAAATATTTCATAAGTTTTGTCCGAATTATAGTATTTCACTTTGAATGCCTTAATCTATTAAATAACTTGAATAAACAAGTACCTGATATCTGTACATAAACTGTTTCCAATTGTCTTTGAAGAATTGCCATGCGAGGTCGCGTCCATTTTTACTCACAGCCACGGATACGATAACAAAAACCGTATCTTGTGAACGAACTTCATCCTGAAATACAAATTACAATTTCTTCTTTGTTATTTCAAATGGTGCAATATTTAAATTCTATTTGCCACTAAACACAATGACGTCAATGAAATTGTCTCGCAATGAGTTAGACACGAACACAACATGGTTCAAGAATGATTGCGCACTTTTTCTTTCTAGACATCAAAATTCATAAATATTTAGTTTATTATGCCTGCTTTACTTAAATGTAAAGATATTATTTTTCCTATTAATTTATTAGAAACTGGTGATTTTAGATAGTGCTATGCATCGTTTACAGAGTTGATGAAAAATTACTATCTCTCTAAACTTATACACAAAAAAAAAATTACAAACTAAAAATATATTATATATCATATATTATAGTGAATATATCTATAGTAAAATTACAATTTATTAAGCACAGACTTTATAGTCGCAGCGATATTTTAATTGTTTCTAGGAATGTTTGGGTTCTACGATTGGTTTGTCTACCTAAAAAATTAAAGCAGTCATGAGGACTGCCAACAGTAGTAAAAACTATATTTCACAAAATCATGTAAAAAAGAAGTCAAATCAAATCAAAACAAAAATCTTTATTCAATTCGGCCCTAAGAAGGCGCTTATGAACGTTTAAACGGCAATACCAGTTCGGAAAGTCAGTGATCGAGAAGAACCGGCAAGAAACTCGATCTGCAGGTCTTATTCTTATCTTTTTTTATATTATAGTTTATTGTGTTACAGTAGTTATTAGCGGATGTACAGAGAGGAGTGTCAATTTCAGACATCACGATCTCTCAAATATTGATCCACCCTATAATAGCCTTTTGACATCAAAACCGTTTGACATGGTTCTTGAACATACTATCCGGCAATTCAGTAATGTGCTTTGGAACTTTATTATAAAACTTAACACTATTATCTAAAAAACTGTTACTTGACTTACTTAGTCTAAAATAGGGTGTGACTAGTTTGTCACGATTTCTAGTATTTAAATCATCAGGTCTTTAACGAAATCCAGCTTTTCTAAGTTTTTGCGGACCTACATTAAATTATCAAGAATATATTGGGAGTGCAAAGTTGAAATACCAAATTACGAAAACTTATCCTTTAATGATTCGCGAGGTACTATATTGTAAATGGCTCGAACTGCTCGTTTTTATCAAAGAAATACGGCGTCTTCCTCAGCTGCTGTCCCCCACAACAAAATATCATAAGCCATTAAACTATGGAAGTAAGCGAATTAGACTAACCCAGCAGTGGCAATATCTGTCAGTTGACAAATCTTACGAACAACGAATGCAACTGACCTTAACCTTCCCGCCAATTTTTTTTATGTGAGGACCATTGTATTTTAGAATGAAGAGTGATACCCAAGAACACAGTACTATCAACTAAGCCTACTAAATTCCCTTCGATCTAAATTCAAGTGTCACCCCGTGGAACATTAGGCAAGGTAAATCTAATACATTTAGTTTAGTCTGTTTAGTAGTCATTATTTAATGCAAATCATTCCGAAATTTTATTTAAAGTATTATTTACATACCGAATCTCTGAATCTGTTATTTTCACTTTAAATATAAGTGAAGTGTCGTCGGCAAAAAGAACCATTTCAGCGCAGTTGTGAACCAATCCAAGAACCAATAATGTAGTTAAAACGAAAACCAAGCAGTTTTAAAATTTTACGATGAAAAAATATTCAAAATTCTGTTGAATTCGAATATTGTAACATTGCATAGGGTTACAATGCATAAAATTGTATTCAGTGTGATAGGTACATTATATTTTTTTTAAGTTAAACTTCTACATACGCTTATTGGGGAGTAGGCTGGTGAATGCGTGACAAGAGTGTTACGAAATTTGTGATCGGGCGAGGTGAACGGAAGTTGACAGGAATATAGAAGTAAGGGAAGATAGAAAGAGAGACAGTTACGTTTCATATCTTATTGTACGAGCAAGAGAGAGATGCGAGCACATATTTTCTTTCTCTGAGAGCCTTATAAATTTACTTCAGTCTTGTGGTCTAAAACACACTCGTTTTTTTAATAATCATTTATCAATCTTATTATTTTTCAGTTATAACTTTGTTGAAATGATGTGGTAAAATATGTTTGACTTGATGAGTGAAATATTATGATAAGAAAGTATGCATTTATGGAAGCTGGGGTGCCCGTTATTTATCATAATAGTATTGTTTAATTTGATTAAATACTTTGTTGCAGTAAAAGGAATTATAAACAATAACTCTGGACATGATTTGTTAATTACCGCAAAAACTCCCTGGACAGTTGCAATATGAGAGTCACGGTCTAGTTAAACCATTCTATGAACTGTGAAGACTAGCACCATGTTCTACCATCATACGTGGTATCAGAATGATTGTGTGTAAAGAGTTTAACAGTAAATAAGAGGAAGAAGGATCATGCATAGTGCATAACACATTTAGCAGACCATCTTGAAAGTGGTGACTGGCAGGGAATTTAGGTTCATTGTCATTTGTTACTGATTAGGATCTTACCGTACTTAACATCAGGTGCAGTGCAGTCACTATGCTGCGCAACATACAATAAAACCCAAGGATTTGTATAAAGTTGGGTAAATGAAAAAGAAGGTAATTACCTTGCAATGTGCTAAGTGGCGCACGTCACCTTGATCTACAGTCTGTTTTTTTTTTAACCCGTCAAGCATTAACGAGGGCAAAAATGGCCTCGGAGATTATATACATGACGTCACAAGACTTTGTACAAAAGGGGCGACTTTCTAAACAATAAAATTATTATCGCCATATTGCCAATTAAGAATTTTACCTGAAAATTTTAGGAGATTCTGAAACACTTACAGATTTGTTAATAAAATTACTCATTACAATTCGGTAGCTATAGATAAGTTAACTATAAACTTCTATAAAATTGCAGTATTATAATAATTCAAATTATAATCTAAGATTTCTACAGTTCGTTTTATATTTTTCCGATTAGTGGAAATGTGAAAAAATTATTGGCAACACTGACAAAACTTTATATTGTCTAAAACGCGGCAAAAATTATTGTGTGATCATTATATTATTCTGACAAACACATCCGTTGAGTTTTATAAAATATAAAGAAACGGTGAGTATTTTCTACCATAATTATACACTTCTCAGTGTAAAACATTTGCGTATTCATATTTTTCAATTCGAAATTTTGATTTCGTTGTAATACCTTGAATCTGTTTTCGTAATAGAAATTTGAATATATCATTATATATTTGTGTTCAAAATGTTAAAAACCTTATACTATGATCTACTAATGTCATTTAAAACATAAATACAATTGTATAAAAGCAAAAGATTTGTTTATAATCATATAACCTATTTTGTTTGTATGTAACTTGACTCGCGAGTTTATTGCTTTTAGGTGCTGTCGATAAAGTTATCGATTTTTTAAATGTATTTTCATTATACTATGAAAAGTTGGATATATTATAAGAATGAAATTTACAATATCTTTTTATAGGTATTTTTATTGTGTTGTGTAAAAAACTCTTATTACTATATTATTTTTATAGGAATCTTCGAACAAAGACATTTTTGATCCTGGGAGCGAGGAAGGTTTATCTGTTTCGGACGACAGGGATATGGTCAATATAATTCATATTTGTTTATAATTCCTATTTTTATTTGATTACGTTAAGAATTGTATGAGTGTAATTGTACTATTTTTTTAGGGAGATATCAGAATGCATTTTATTATACGTTCTGCTACGGTACATACAGCGGAAGGTAGTCGTCGCTTAACGGACCGGCGTCGATGTAAATGGTGCTTGTTTCGAGAAGGCAACACAGAAAAACAGTATATATGTGTGAGAGTTAAAATTGCCGATTACAATGGTGACCAACGTTCACTGTTGTTTGTAGATGGTACCATACTGTCAATCATTTTATCAAGGTATTATGACAACAGGCAATCCTTTAGTATGAATTCTAAAAATATTAAGTTGTATATATCTTGTAATATGTATGTATTACTAAAGAACACCAGTTTGTAAACTCTACTACAAAAATACTGTACTCAAAAATACTGTGCTTATAGTTAATGTGTTACTATAATATTTATCAGTTTGTACTATCTGTACAGAAAAATAAGTGTATTTAACAGTTTTAGTGTATTTATTTTAAGGTTTTATAATATTATATTTAAATTTGGTTTCAATGAGTTTAAATCTGTAGATAGATTTTATTTTTTATTTTTGTATAATAAATTTTTGACTGCAAATTTGTATTGTATTCTTATCTTTAGCTTATCAAGAAACAATGTCTTTGGCAAATTTCACGATTATTAAAATTTTAATTTGCCCGGAAATAAAAGTTTTTATTTTGAATATATTTTGACGTATTTGTCAAATAATAATTATTGTAAAATGTTTAGTGTTATAGTAGTTATTGTTAGCTTTTATCGAATATTCACATTTATTATCTCATATCAATATCTAATTTATTCAATACTAGCTGACCCAGTGAACTTCGTATCATCTAAAATCGATGTTATTTATTCTAGCTAAAACTAAAAAACGGTTTGACCGATTTGTATTTTATGTACATTTTGATTAATAAATCAATCTTAATCAACCTTCCAACTTCAATTCGTTAAGATCAATAGAACTGGCTGTATCTATTATCGATTTTGTTTTTCATTTCTTTTAGTTATTGAATGAAACTTGTTTATTACTCAAATGAATAAAATGTCTTTTAATTATATGAACTATAAATATAGGTGGATTCGAACCTAGTTCCTTCACGCAGCGTCCGTACAAACTATCAACTGAGCTATCATTTCCTCATTACTTTTTATATTATAAGATTAAAAAAAATTCTGTTCGGTTTTTTTTCTATCCAAACCTTGTCCTGATAAACGAAAGCAATAATCAACGAATTATTTATTTTGGTACAGTCGTTCGTAAGATATGCGCGTAAATACATTTCGGTGATTTTTATATCTATATAATAATATAATACGCTAAGAATAAAAGTAAAAATAAAATAGTAATAATAATAGCCTTTTATTCAGTTTGACTTAACAGATTCTTTTACACAGTTTATAATAATAACTTATATCTAAACTCAATCTTAATCTAAACAAAATCTAAATCTAAAATTTACCACTTTTTCTGTTTTGACTTGTCATATCAATAAGGTCTATAATGGAATGTAAGTTTGGCGCCTACGACTTTTTGAATTGACTATAATATTAGACTCACTAATGCTTGAGGTGTTAACAAACGAGGAACGAACATTTTTACTGCATTGCTATTGGTCCACGTAATCAACATAAAGTCCGTTCTACACAAACGCTGTAGTTGTATGTACATTCAGTGAGTCATCGACTATCTGCGCGTCGCACGTGTTTTAACGAGTAAACCAGATGTTATTGTTTGTGCGTGAGTCATGGTGAACATGTCTGCTGTAGTTAAACGTACTAAGCGCCCTTTGCAATGTACAGAAGAACAAATGATATACAATTTATTTAAATCACTTCAACAGTCTGATTATAATAGTTCACAGAATTTAATTGCCAATTGAACTTGTTTGGGCTCAAGTGAAGGGCTACGTGGCAGCAAATAACAAAGGTTATAAATTAATGGAGTTCGAACTCTTTTGTTACAAGGAGTGGATAGACGAAAAATGGTCGCCATGTGTCAATCATGTGATAACCAAAATCGAAATATAAATGTATGGACTCGACAATCATGTAGAATATATGTTAGAGCAGTTTATTATTGACGTATTTACAGAAAGTTTATCAGAAGGAAGTGATGACGATAGTATTTAAGATTACATGAGTTGTATAATTATTTGATATATATTATATGTGTAGTGCATAATACAATATTTTTTATTGTTGTTTATTTATGAAAATATCATACAACAAGAACAGACTACAGCAGAATCACTCTGTCATAGGTAGTGAGGGGAGGTCATGTGGCGTAGAGTCGTGGTGACCAAAGGAAGATGAGAATAGATAGTAACCGAGATGGCGAAGTCGAGCACTTGGGTGAGGAGCGCTGGGTTGCGCACGGCGCCGAGCGCGCGGCTGATGCGGTCCTTCTCCTCGTGCAGGTCGGCAGCGCGGTACAGCTGCAGGAACCGCCGGAACGTGGCCTCGTCCGCCTCCGCCAGCACGGCGCGGTAGCACGCGGACCGCAGGTCGGCCGGCAGCGCCCGAGACCCCGCCATGTGACGCTCGAACCTGTTTATTCAACAGAATCACTTCATTAAATTTCATCTTTATTACAGTTTATAGAGTGGCCAATAATTAGTGAACACACTAAGCCTAGGAGGGATTTCTCTCAAGTGCAAAGGCCGGAACACACCTATTGGTATTAGGCAGCAGATTTTCAACTTGAGGTTAGTAGTTAACCAGGCAGGCATATTTTCCATTTTCTCATTCTCTCAAGTTTTGTATTATTTGTTTGAGTCTTGTAAAGCTCGTTCTGAATTTAACTAGCCTGTAACGTCGCATTGTAATATTATAATTAAAAGAAAAAATATTAAAAATGTATCGTAAGCCATATATCATAATATACAAAAAAAAATACCGGGATTTAGCTTCCTTTATTGTGTCGGGATCTTCGAAACTAATCATTTTATTGAGCACCAAACTTCTAAGCAGAGTATCAAGGTGACTCTCTTTCTCTTCTGCATCCCAGCCTAGTTTCTTAGTGATGTTAGCAAACAGTTTCCGACCGTATTGCTTCAATGGTTCATCCAAAGAAGTTTGAGTAAATAAGACACTTAGTTTTGATATGCAGTTCGAAATCGTTGACCACACAGTAAAATTAGTTTCATTGCTAAAGGCTTCCATGAGTTTCAGGAACTGTAAACAATACAACAATAATTATTTCATAATTCATAAATAACTTTTTTGTCACTTAATGTAAAAAAAAACAATAAAGGAACGTTTTAATAAAAAAGTATGCTAGTTGACTTAATACCATAGCAAATCAGGATATATGTAGGTGCCACACTACAGTTTTTAATGTACATTTACAAATCATTTGGATACACACAATATACACGCAAATATTATATAGGTATATATGTAAACTAGACACTAACATGTAGGCGCACCCTTAAATAATCGTCATATGATCAAGTAAATAGGAGTTTTTGTCGCTTTTGATTTATTATAATATATCCAGTTACACAAAATTAAGGATTTTTGACATGGTTAATCAACCGTTCATGTAATAAAACGATTACCAAAATAGATACTTACATATTAACGCCACCGCAGTAGAAATTTGTTGGTTTAGGTTTAGAAGTCCAAAAAAACTTTATTTATTACAAATTATATGGTGCGGTGGCGTTAATATGTAAGTTTCCCAGAATATGTAATAGTACATTATTGCAAAGGCCGTGAAATAGGCAATTGCAGGTCGAGTATGAGTTTGAAGGCCGACCTGTATCAAAACATACTTTTTATATTATACATTTAATTTAATTTACCTTAGTCGCCAAATATATATCATCTGGTGCTTTAATTAAAAATTGCTTTATGTATTCACCATTAAAAAATTTTTGCTTTTGAATCCGGTCGATTGTTGCTTAAGAAAAGTAGTTAAATTTTCATAATTTTTCAAGTTAATGCCGTTTTTAACATGAACTGAACATTTCAGCATGGAATAAATTGCCCATAATGTAGATGGTTTTTCAGCTTTAGCAATCTCATTAAAATACGCCAAAAATACTGCTTCGGAGACTGCTAATGTTGACTTTTGCCTCGCTTTTCCAACTCATAAAATTTTCATATACTTTTATGTATTTTTCTTTTGACTTTACTGGAAGCAGTTTTTCCATTGCCAAATTAGCGTATGATCTTAAATCTGGTGGAGTACAATTAATCTCCATTTCACTCTTTGAACCGTTGGAACGCATTTTAATGATTAAATTTATATTTAAGTATGTATATAAAAAATTAAGACATCTGTGCCGTAAGGCAAGCACATTAATGACTATACAGACACATTAACGCAATTTGTACTAAGCAAAGTGACTTACTTTGGTATGCCAAGAATGATAAAAGAGATCCAATCAAAGAGTATTTAATAGCCCCAGCAAGCCGTTCCATACAACATTGCTGGAGCGTTGTAAAGTTCCAAATTAAAGAAACGTTCCCGCAAGGCATTTAATTTTCTTTGTCCATATATTCGATACATCGCGTGTTATTTTTTCGAAAATAATGACAATATTTCCATGCATATTTGAGAAAAAACTATTAAATATACATTTTCTGATACTTTTGAATTAAATAGGAACAACAATAATTCTATATTCAATATTTCTAATTGTTAAATCTACTTACATGTTGTGGTGTTTAATTCATAAACTTATGTTATTTGGCTATATTCTATGTAATATTGGTTGCATTGTGTATGATATAGTTTACTTACTGTTTATAAGTGAATTATAAATAATAATTCAGTCCATAATTTATGAGACCAGTATAGAGTCAATATCCTGTATGAACCTTGATAATGTTCCAGATATTTTTCACAATTCTATGTGATATTGGCATAAAAGTGTTGCCACTAAATAAAAAAAGAAGAAGAACAGTGTTAATTATAATATTTGATTGTATAGAAGTAACCTCCGCAGTACGCGTGTGTCCAGCCTGTACTAGAGCGAAGCAGTCGTCGAGCAAACCGAGCCGGTCCAGCGGCGGCAGCGACCCGTCGCGTATGCCCGGCACCAACTGTGCTAACATAGACGGACTGTACCGCGTTCTGTAGTATCCTACCTACAATAAATATTCATTATTGTTATTACAACACACATATTTAAAACAAATTTCAGCGTCGCTTTCAAGAATTCTGTACAAACAATTGATTTTAGAATTTTATTGTATTAAAATAACGTTTTACTCAAGTTTTACTGCTAGACAAAATGCAACTTCAATTATTTTCATTTCAATTAAGGGACAACGTGTAAACAATCCCGACTCAAAACAACCATTTCTGAATCAAATGAATAATTGTCCTATGTCAGCTTCAAACCCTTAGCACTCAGTGCTGCGACAAGAGTTATAAGACAGCTTAAACCGTTGGGTCAACCATACAATCCCTTTGGCCGTATAAGGATAAATGAATTATCAGTTAAAACGTTATGACTGACGCCCAAAAGGAACTTGATTAAATATGACGTCGAAAACTTGATTATTAAAAAAAGTAATAATTGAAAATGAATACAAAATAATTGATCAACATCTTTATAATTATATTTTTTTATTGCTTTAAATTATTCTCTTGTCTATTTTGTCTATTTAATAAATGAGTGATTTTGCAATGTTACACATGTAATAAATGTCGAATAATTTCATTCTAGATTTATTCACTTATAATAATATCATTTACTTATACTAATAACTAAGTTTTGGTACTAGCTTTATTCCACCTAGACAACCTATTCATAGCACTGTCTTCGACCGACTGCTGTTTCGTTAATACAAATACCAAAATACATCATTACTTACAACTATAATCGAGTTCTTAGTATTATTAGAAATCATAAACCTAGTAGCGGTGGCAGAGAAAGAAATCTACAAAGCAGTGTTCGAGGCTTGCGACACGGATGTAGGTTTAAGGAAGCCTCCTTTATCCACAATTGTCAAAACTCACATCCACCGCTCGTGTTTCTCTCCCTGCCCAGTGTAAGACATTCACGATAATAATTTACAACATAAATATCAAATATATGAAAACAGTGTAGTGAATAATAGAAAATATAAATCTTACGTGAATATATGGCCTTGAGTGCTTTGCTTTGACTGAATCCATAACCGTGCTGGAGTAGCGCTTATATAGCAATCGGTGTTAAAAAACTACCCTTTTTTTGTTTTCGACCTGACATACGCGGTTAGCCATAAGGGCTTTGACAGCTTCACCAAACTTTTTGGAGTTAATGCTGAGGGCACCCAGCCTCGAGGCAGCGGGCGCAAGGGCGCCAGAATGGCCGAACCTCCGCTTGGACTACTGCCGGAAAACGAACAAAGATTCGCGATCCTAACTAACCAACCAACAGGTCCTAACTTACTAAGTTTATTGGTCCAAACAATGACATCGGACAAGCCGCGCAAGGGCCGCGAGGATAGTGCCTTACAGAATCGTGTACTTAATGTGTGGGTGTTCACGAATGGTATGCGGTGTGATGATGTTCTCACAGTGATGTATACTTCTACTGTATCGCGCGAGCAGAGTCACTTGAGGGCTCCTATCCGGAGGATCGACCCTAGGCGCAAGCGTCTGCGGAGGGAGGCCGCGGCGGGTATACGGGAGAGAAATTAACAGCTCGGCCTCGGTGGCGAGAGCTAATAAACTACCCTTCTCCGTTACTTATCTTAGTTGTTTTATTATTTCGGATATATATTACAGTTATTGTTAAAACCAAATAGTGTAATAATTAGGTGGTATAACGATAACTTTTAAAATGGTTTACTATACACACTAAGAGTTCTTAGACAAGTTGTAATTACACTAGAAATTACGGGATAATTGTTGTCTCTAAAAACCATTTACATCAATAAAATGAACGTCTTACTTACAGTTCCTGGGTTTAATTTAATCCATGAACTTTCAGTTACATCTTTCAGTACAACTTCTTGACTTCTCTCCTCCAACACGATAGATAACGCCACCTAGAATAAGTATATTTTATATTACAAAAATAAGCAAACAAATAATAGAGACCATTGTTAAACTGTAAAGAACTAAGTGTGAGCGTCATTTGAAAGTAAAAGACCATACTTATCTATGGGGTTAAGGTTTATGGAACAGAATCGTTATCGGGCGTGTTCTATACATCCTGCAACCTCCTTATTTTACCATATTTAGACAAACCCTAAACCTAAGATAATATTACTACTACTATTTATTTATTTTACTTGATTTTTAGCCATTATCTCTATTTTATAAAATTGTATCGATAATGTTTACTTATAAAGCAACTATTTATCTATATTAATATTATAAAGTAAGAAAGTTTGTTTGTTTGTTTGAACGCGCTAATCTCATAAACTACAAGTCAGATTTCAAAAGTTATTTTTGTATTTGAAGGAGTAATCATTGAGGAACGCTTTAAGCTATTTAACATTAGACTATCGCCGATAGGAGCAAAACTATATTGAAAAAGTAAGAAGATACGATAACTTCTACATTTAAAATAGTTAACATAAATCAATTCTTATTGGTGTACTGAATGAATAACAGCATAAGATTATTAAAGTGGCCTTGGATACATATTACATATTCATTTCTTAATTCCGTTTATCTAATATACTATTTAATTCAATAGTTCAATGTAACATATTTATCGGTAAATTAACCAAAATGTTATTCTTTTAGCAGCTTTCCATAATCTTGCAAGAATAATAGTAAGGTGTTTATTGTTTGATATAGAATTAAATATTTTTTAAGTAAAATATATCTTACATACTCAACATACTAAGGTATATAAAATTGCCATTAAAACTCATCACCTAATTGTTCAACTTAACTGAATAATATATAGATTTAAAAATACAATATATAGATATAAAAATATAAACATTTCGAAACAAATGTGGCTTCAAAATAATCGAATAACATTAAACAAGTAATTCTAACAATTAAAAAACCAAACATTTTGATTTTTATCGAACTATGTCTAATAACTAAAATTGTCTGACTTGTTTATGACCATTCACTAATAAAATAACTGATTTAAATGTATCTTTACTTTTCTATTTTCTAATATTGTGTCATCGTACAACGTTGTAGTATATACAAATAATAGATTAAAACATAACTACAACCCGTGATAATATAATTATAGTCAGACTGCATTCAATTATCATATAACTCAAGATTAAATATAAATAACCTTAAAGATATTATTAACACAACTCAATTCAATCATAAATTATTTTCGGATAATCAATAACTGAATAGGTCAAGGCTAATTTATACATTATCGATTACTGTTCAAGGATAATGATCATATGATAAAATTTGATATAAATATGCTTTTGAATTCATGATAATATAATTACCTTTGAAGGTTGGTGTTGTGTTGATATCGAGATTGGAACCATCCAAAGCGTGTCATCACTTTCGCTGCCATCCGCGCAGAATTTACGCTGTGTTAAAGTTAACACTCGATCTGTGCCCTTCTGTTCTGAAGATACCTGTATATAAAACGTTAATATAAATATCAAATACACTTATTGCCAAAACAAAATGCACATAATGATAACACCGCTTTTTTACCGTGGGGAAATGCGTTTATGCATTCCCCACAGCCTGGAAGGACTAACCAATATAATTACACGGCTATCTGTCGTTTTCCTGATTCCTTATTATGACATTCTTTGTACATTCTTTAGTGCGTATATAAAACTCAAACGTAACTAAAAATATCGTCACTACACATTTATATATCCATAATATAGATGAAAAATTTATATTATTATTACAAAGCAGAAAAGGTTGTTTGTTTCTTTGAACACTCTAATCCTAGGAACTAACAGTCGGATTTTAGAAATGTATTGTATTTGTACATACATTATATATATATAAATAAATATGTATTTGGTTGTCCTAATCTCTAAGGAAGTCTTAAGGCTATTTAACATTATGTTACCACCAATAGGCATAAAGTTGTATTGAAAAGTTACAAAATTGGGAAAAATTATTAAATAGAATTGTGAAGTGTACGCACAGTTACTATCAAAATAAACTATAAAAGATTTATAGAGAAAGGTAAGCTCTGTATTTGAAACATGTATGTAACACCATTACAGAGTTTTTTTAAAGGTGCTAAAAAACGTGTCTTTTACCACAATATAACATTACCTTTTTACAAAGCACTATCTTTATACATTCTCAAAAAATAAAATTTATATTTAACAAATATAGCTTTACATGTCGATAACATAAGATGGCTGTTATTGTAAAATCAATTTTTTCAATTAGAATATTAATTCACAACTTTTATGAAGTAAAAGAATAATAGATCTTCGTGTGTATATAATTTTACAGAAAACTAGGTGTGCCTACAACTTCCAAAGAAAAATTCGGTACTAACAGTTATTTTTCTATACCTCACGAACAAATATTTGTTCTAGATGAAAGACACCCTTTGTGCTTTTCTCTACCTATCTCTGATTAATACAAAATTTCATAAAGATCAGTTAGGTAACAAACGCATATACGCATTTATAATATTAGTTAGGATAGACATAAAGAGTTGTCATTATGTTGTCTAAATTGCAAAATTATCATTTTGTAAATATAGAAACCACAATGTTTGCAACTGTATATTTCTAAATTGTCTTACAGTAAGTAAGAAAATTGGTTACTCAGCAACGGATTCCAGAATAAGATCGAAATTTAGTATTTTAATATCCAAGTTACCTAGGTAATAGTTAGGCTTTTTATTATGTAGGACATCAAAAGAGACTTTGTATATGATTATATTAATTTTCTACAAATTCTTAAAAAATAACGTACTTAAAAGTAAATCATGCTTGTATTTTAAAAAGTTTATTATAATATATATATACAACAAACCTCGACAACAGGAAAGCCCATCTGTTTAGTCCATGTTGACATCACAGCTCCAACAGGTTTATTTGAAGCTTCTTCTAGTGCTGCCCACAAATCCTCTGTGAACGTGTTTTTGTACTGAAAAAACATATTTACTTTGTCAATAAAACAATTTTTAAAGCAAATATTTATAGAAAAAAAGTGTTTGGAATGCGCCCAGTTGGCACAGTAGTATTTAATCACTTTGATCAACATTTTCAATCTACACTAAAAACGTAAGAAGTCTGTCTGAGGTCATCTCAGGAACTACTGATCGGATGCTAAAGATATACAATAATGGTTAATATTAATGTGAGTATCCATTCCAAAATTTAATAATGATTTTAGGTTTAATATAACAATTAAAACGAATGAGTTTGTGTAGGGCGGTTACTAATATAAAATTCCCTGATGTCATCTATTAACATAGATTAAGATACAGGGCATTTTCTATTCTCTATTGGTTATTTATTGTGAAGACTGCACTTGGGAGATCATATAAAATTTGAAAAAGTAATCAGCAGATTGAAAACGTATCTCATTAACCACAAGATTATATCAAACTAGCTGACTCGGTGAATTTCATATCACCTAAAGTCGATGTGCAATAGCAACTGGCTATATCTAATATCGTTTACGTTTTACATTTCTTTTGGATATTGTATGAAACTTGTTTATAACTCCAATGAAATAAATTTCTTTCAATTATATGAAATTTATATATAGATGAATTCAAAGCCACGTCCTTTGACGCGGCGTCCGTACACACTACCAGCTATCATCGCTTCAAACTGTGTTATCATCGCTTGATTTCTTTTCAAAATATGAAATCGAAAATAAAATATGTTAGTTTTTCTTTATTTTTATATACAATCCTTGTACTGACAATAACGAATGCAATAAAAAAAGAATTATTCAATTTGGTACAGTCGTTCAGAAGTTATGCGCGTACATATATTACGGCGATTCATTTTTATATATATATAGACATAGATTACGTATTTTTAGTTCATATATTATCATTACGGATATATCGGATCATACCCCGATTTATTATAGCGAAATCGGATTTTAACTTAATAATTCCTTTAATACTATGTTGCGAGTACGTCTACGTGTCGAGGATTTTCATATGGTAAAAGTACTTTTGACGTTGATGTTCGCTTCACTCTAGAGAATGCTAAACACAACATTCTGTACATAAAAACTGACGACCTCTAGTCCACGCCGACAAATTCGAATATTTGTCCTTGAGATTTAAGTACTGCCATGACAAATGCAGATCTTAGTCGGAATTGGTGTCGCTGCAAGTTACCTGCATTCCAGTTGACCCTTTAATAAGCTTTACTTGGTATATATACCTCTTTGTCAATTTGTTCAGCAGTCACAATTTTTACCGTAATCGTTTTATTTATTGCATAAAGTTTTCATAATAAGTCTTACCCCGTTACCTTCTGATAAAGCCAAATAACGCAACAGCATTTTTATTTTTTAGCTATATGGCCACAATCTCAACTAATGTTAAGTGACGATGTGGCCTAAGATGATGGCCACATTAACTAGGCAGGCACTCTACTAGGCAGTAGAGGGACTGGTTCTCTAGTGCAACTGTCAGAAAAACCTAGAAGTATTTGGCAGCATATTTTCAATTTGAGGATAGTAGCTAGCCAGGCTAATATTAGAAAAACCTATACCACCATCCTATGGTTTCATCACGATGTTTACCTTCACCACAAGCTCAGACTCATTGTAGGAATTCGAACTTACATCCTTTGACGTCGTGTCCGTACACACTACCAACTGGGACATCATCACTTCAAAAATCGCTTCGCGTTTGGTTGCAAGATATGAATATTTATAGTATTAAGAACATTTTGTACTCTTCGGGACGCTTGGAAACTATATCTTTGTTAATTTTGTAATGATCCTTATTGAGTAATGCTAGTATTGTTGTGTCTTCAATTCCCTCATAATTTTCACATTGCAAAGTAGTTACGAAACAATTTATCAATTAGATCGTTCTTCCATCGTATTTAATAGCAGTTCATCGCTACCTTAATTAACTAAATAATCAGAAAATTCCCGTTGTTTCGTGTCAACACGGTTATTTTCTTCAAATTTAAAAGTCTTGAAAAAAGACCGTAACAAACATTGCTAAATAGACATTTTCAATAACTCAGATCGATAAAAAAAAGGCATACTAATTCTATTCAAAATAATGGTAGATCAATTGCACTTCGCCCATGAAAACAGTAGCCACTAACCGAATTTCTATTGATTCCATTTAAAACAGGTTCTTCAGGGAAATCCAAAGAATTACAATTATATCGTGTTAATGTACAAATTATTAAATTTTATATTTTATCCCGCAGGAACCCTATTCTTTTATTGAATAAAAAGTATCCTAAATGTTGATGCGTAATATAAGTTACCACCCTGCCAAATTTTATTAAAATCTATCCAGTAGTTTCAGAATAATGCGTGTTTAACGGGACAGACAGACAGTCAAAAATACTAAAAAACATATTTTCGGCCTCCGTATCGATAACAAAATAGACTCCAATTATTATTATTTTTTATTATTGTATGTACAGACTTTCTACCTTTACAGTTTTAATATATGTATAGATATAAGATAGATGTAATGATATATTATGTCATTATGTTCGGTACGGTATTTTAGTGCTCCAATATTACAGAAAGACGAAACAGTTAAGATTTTTTATTAATTACATCAAAATCCCGGGAGAAGCACATTTGCTATCAATTTCTGTTTTATAGGGTTAAATTATTGTATATTTAATCTAAAGCATTAGTTATTACCGAGGTTAATTTGACCAAAATATATCTCAGTACTTCAGAGTGCAAAATAAGATAAAAATCAATCAATCAGCGAGACAAATATCCAAAATAAAATATTGTAGATCTTTATTCCGATATCACTCCGATTATAATAAAAAAAATACCCAGTCAGTTTGAATATGTATATGTATATTCATACTTATCCTAACAATACACAAAGCCGATATGTATTTTTCAAATATTTAAAGATCTGACAGGCGCATTTTTCAGCATTTAAGAATATGTGTACCGTGGCGTCATCTATCGGCAAATTTTGGAGTTTTATTTTATTATTAAAGATCTTAATATAATCGTCTTAACTTAAAAATCCGGCAGAAGTGTCTTTTTTCAGCATTTAATAGTGTGTGTTTATAAAATAAAATGTTTTGGTAGAAAAATACAAGTATAAATACAATGGTTTTCTACAAACTAAAATAAAAAAGAAAAGTAAAATAACAAAGAAAATTGTATCAAAATCGAGGTTCATTTAGTACAAATTTTTAACTTTTATCTCCTATTACGCAGGAACCCTATTGTTTTACGGAATAAAAATTATTCTAAATGTTGATCCGTAATATTAGCGACCACCCTACCAAATTTCATTGGAATCTGTCCAGTAGTTCCAGAGTGAAGCGTGTTCAACAAATAAATCTCAGATGTAATGAACTTAACAGTTTGTTTTGCTGTCATAAGATGGCACAGCCAGTGCAACTGTGATATATATTAATTTTTTTGACTAATTTACGCTTCTTTGTTTGATAACAAAAAGAAATAAATAAAAACATAAATAAATTAAACATTTTTAATTGATTGTAACATATGTTAGGGTGGTCCTTATTTAGGGTTTGTCCGATTTTTTTTTCACGATAGTCCTAAATCAGTTTTAAATCTATTAAAAAAAAATTATGCGACGTTATAGCTCTTAATTTTAATTTTAACCCGGCACCCCAGACTACCAAACTTTTAAATAGAAGTAACAGGGGAAAAAATCTGTTATTACCTTGGAATTTTTTTCGTCATGAACGGATGAACAGAACGTACCGGAAAACAATATTTAAAAAAAAATAGAATTTTTGACAATATCCAAAAAATATCTTGTGTATTTTAAAATTGGAAAAAATAGGTGAAACTCACGACAGTTCAAAAATTAGAGAAAAACTAAAGTAACTATCTAATGATTTCTTAGGTTTACGCGAATATTATTCATTGAAATAAAACTAATTTAAACGGATTTTATCGCGGTTATTTATTAAATTTTGATCCCGACGTTTCGAAAGCTTTTCAGCCTTCGTGGTCACGGGGCGGACTGAGATGTAGGTTGTCCAGAAAAGTTTATGTTACAATGTAAACACCTACCACAACCTTCTGTAAACACCTGTACACCACCTGTAAACACAACCTACACCTAAATAATATATTATTTTATTTTTTGCGATAGATGACCTATTACATTATTGTGTCGTCTAAATAAAGGTATAAGAAATAATTGCAGTGAGTAAATTATGTTATTGTGACGCTTTTATCGTTAAACAGAGATAGTAGTGGTTCTTTATGCAATTAGAAAGAGATAGATAGTGACGCCTTCGACGCCGCCATTTTGTTATTAACAATGATTCAATTTATTCAGTATTTGTCAGTACGTTACGTTGCTATGTATACTACACATCTATTAATATTCTGTTATTTCCAAACTAACCCCAGCTTGTTTTGGATTTGATTTGGTGTATATTGCGAACTGACCTGGCTTTCTCTTGGACTTTTATTATTTGTTGTGCATATCATTGGGCACTATGCTGAATACTTACTCTGCAGAGGAGTATGCTAACATGCCTCTCATTTACGGAGACTGTAAATGTAATGCCAATTCTGCCGCTAGGTTATATCGTGAAAGATACCCAAACTCCGAGCGTTCTGAGAGTTTAAGTCTGTATCGCGCTATAGGTGTTTAAACAGTTGTAAACATATATACTCATTTTAAATTTTTGTGACTATACATGCTTCGGCCGCCCAATTTTAGTAAAATTACAGATTTATTATATGTGTAGATAATACTCCTGACAGAATAATCATATTATGAATATTTACATTTGCATCCTTGGTGAGGACTGTACAAGCATACAATCAAAGAACAAAAATACAGTGAAATTGAAAACAATTATTTGTAGAGCAAATTAGTATCTGTTTTATGTTATGTTTAAACAAACAAAACTCGGCGCGGCGACAGCAGTGAAGTGCACTTAAACAGTGCAATGTCATATTTACATCTCTAATGCAGATTTAATTTTAAAACATTGAGTAATAATAGTCAGGAGCTAATTTCTTCAATATAAAAATAGCAAAAAATGTGCAAAACTCGATTGAAAAAACAATACTAGACACCAATTTCTATTGCAATGAAAATAATATTCCTCCACTGTATGTAAAATGTATGTCATGTTTCTAAATAGGTCTGTAGTAGTTACTAATAGCATTAACTGTTTCGACAGCAAGTTTTTTTTAAAGGTATAAACAGTTATAAGCCATAATGATCCCAACCTACAGCTGATCCAAATGACTGTGTGCTATGTATAAAAATATACCTTTATTACAATTTGCTCAATGAAATGATATTCTTATCTAGAACAAAGCCATTTCAAATATACATTGCAGTAAATATTAAAGTCTGTCACTAAGTATTTATAAGTATTCCATAGCAGGTTTATTTGAGAATCAGTCATGTTCTTCAGATTATTACATATTTCATGTTTGTAAATTAAATTAAAGTAACATGATAAGATCCTGTTATTTGTAATAATTATTTGAGATATGTCTTATCAGCATCCTGTTGGAATTAATTCCCAATGACTGTCTTCTCTTTTACATATACTTATAACTTTAGTGTTTAAGTAAAGTGTGGATAGAGATCTGTGCAGTGCTCTGTTATCAACTTCACCTTTACTTACTATCAGATGATAGTGAATCCAAGTTCTTGCTTGTATGTTATAAAAAATCTCTAAAACATTTAATTATATATCAAAACAATTACACAAATCATACACCTCTATACATGGCTATAAACCTCTTACAGTAACTCTATTTTGTTGTCACATTTTGGTTAATCCAGTGTGTATTCTGACCCGGAGACACTAGCGAGGCCAGCATACCACAGATGTAACTTGATGGATTGGGTACCTTTTTGAGACTGTCATAGTCTTTGTACTATATCATCTCACTATCAGGTACACAGTACAGAACATAGAAGTTAATATCTTTGATATTCCCTAAGTTAGATTCTATTTCCTATATATTACTGCTACAATAATTGCTAAAAGTACCTGATGTCTTGTAAGGTATATGTTCATGCCTTTCCGGAAATCATCATCTCCAATATATCTGTGCAACATACGTATAACAGATGCACCCTTGTTATAGGATATGTCATCAAATATTTCATCAATTTCTGATGGGTGACCTACAGGCACTTCAATAGGATGTGAATTCTTCAAGCAGTCCAATTCTAAAGCTCTGAAATGTACCATACATGTAGCTTTAAAACAGTTGAATTCTACATTAATTCGTTTAAAATGCCTAGCCACTTTGAATTTTACAAATAATAATTAAGCATTCTACTTAAAGATCTAGGACTGCAGTTAATTCTATATTAGAACATCTCTAAAACTGTGCTAGCAAGCTTCCGCAGAATTTGGCTGGGCAGGGAAAAAAACATGAGTAGAGAAGGTGAGTGTTGACATGTATCAAAAAGGGGCCCCCTTAAGCCTACATCCATGTGATAGGTCTCAGGAACTTCTAGGGAATTTCCCCCCGATGCCACACTATGGACCTAGTACACACACACACCCATTAAATCCATGCATAGCTAAGATGTTTGTATATCATATCCCTAAATTAGGAAATTCTACACAGGTTTTTTTTATTGATTTTGTGAGCAAAAATCTCTTATGAAATTAAAACATTGAATGCTCTTCAGATTTTATAAGGAAATAATTATTAAAATTTGTAACATTTCATAAACATGTATGTGGATACTATTCATAAGGGCAAAAAGCCTAATCAATGTGCAACAACACATTAATATGCATGATGTGTAATTAAATAAAATCTTTTGTTTGTCAGTAGAATGACTCCACAATTTTCATAGTTGGCATATTTCCAAATTCAGAACAAGAGTATACAAAAACAAGTATAAAATGATATGACTAGCTATTTACCAAAAATATTTAATAATTTGGAGGTAAGAGTTTTTACTTAGTAAAAAAGATACTATATCTAGATGAACTTGAAATTTAAACAATATACAGTGCCACATATTAACTAAATTTTCAGTATCAATTTTAAAAACAAATTTCATCAATATGACTTCCACAGAATATTAAATGTCTAAAAACATGAGCAATATTGAGTATTTGATTAACAATCCATTTATTGCCAAAAATTATTTAAATAGCAGTCACTAAACAGCTTTTATTTCAATTAACTTCAAGGTAGGTAAAAAACATGGATACTCATTAATATTGAAGTTGATTTTAAATTAATTTCAACAATTTCCTTTCAAAATATAAGTTTACGTATATTTTTTTGATACATAAAAAATCATAAATAATCAATTTACAGATAAAAAAATATTTGTTGTCATAATTAAAACTAATTTAAGATTAATTTGATTGAAAAAACTTACCGAATATAATTTTCTGTGACAAATTGAGTCCAAATATCATATTCAGGGAATAGATGGTTAACACACAGAAATTCAACAAAAGAGGCATAGCCTTCATTTAACCATAAATGTGTCCACCATTCCATTGTGACAAGATTTCCAAACCATTGGTGTGCTAATTCATGTCCCACAACAAGGGCTATCCACTGCCTTCTAACAGCAGATGTATGTTCTTCATCCACTAATAAGCAAGTCTCCCTATATGTAACTAAGCCCCAGTTCTCCATAGCTCCTGCTGAAAAATCAGCTATAGCTATCAAATCTATTTTGGGTAGTGGATATGCAATATTAAAATACTCTTTATAATAAGGTAGTACACGAGCAGCCACTTCCAGTGCAAACAAACCCTGTTTGCTTTTACCAACAGGAGTATAGACACGAACTAAAACACCATCATTGGATTTTCTTTCTACATAATCATATTCTCCAACTACTACAGCTACTAAGTATGTAGACATTATAGGAGTGGTATCAAAATGAATAAATTTCTTATTGTTTATATTTTTTTCTTCTTTAACAGGCATATTTGACAGAGCCACACGGTCAACAGGCACCTCAAGTGATATGTCAAATGTCGCTTTGATAGCAGGCTCATCCCAGCAGGGAAAACATCTTCGAGCATCAGTAGCTTCAAACTGAGTCACAGCTGCATACCTCTCCTCGCCTGTGGGTGTCAAATATTTACTGCGATAAAGTCCCTTCATTTTATCATTAATTTCGCCTGCAAATTCACAAAACAGCGTTCCTTCACCCTCTATGAGCGGTTCCTCGAAGGTAATAGTGGCAGTCTCGTCAGCAGCGCTGAGCTCAACTGATGATGGTGTGATCTTTGACTCGGAGCTATCATCTGTGTATTGCAAATACACATTTTTCAATTCCAAATCTAAACTATTTAAAACGATCACTTTTGTAGCACTAACAATCTGAAACAGAAGGTGAAATTAACAATCGACGCGTCACGTGTAAATGAATATTAGCAACGGTCATAATGAAATTTTCTCTTACCGATACTTTCACTGATGTTTTTCCTATAAAAGTAAATTTTTCAAGATTAGGAACCAACTCTAAACAATAATGTTTAGGAATCACATGTTTGGGGAGACGCTGAAATGGTTTGTTTTCTGGCATCGTCACTTTTTCTTTCAAGATAGTGAATGTAGGACACGCTGTGTACAAATACCGTAATGACCGAGTGACAGAGTAAACTCGCACTCCAATAGCGCCGCTGAATTCAACACGTGCCCCCCTCGCTCTTCTTAACCCCCACTCCGAATAACGGTGTTCGCTACGTAATATTTCGTAATGGCGTCTAAAATAAATTTTGTTAGTAACTGCAAATGAATTACGTATGACGTATCCCAGTCGTGCCGTCATGGAAAGCATTACACTGACGACTAATGCTATAAAAAAGTGAAAGTGTTACTTTCATATGGGCAGACAAGTTCAACCAAAGACAAGAAAAACAATGACTGCTAAAAATTGACTGCATTATTGGGCCAAATGAATATTTCACGAATCACTTCGTGAATACTACGTGAATAAATATATCACGTATAACTCCTGTTACATATCTTTATATCCATTATTGTACATAAGACTATTACGATAAAATATGCTAGCAGACGAAAGATATAATATATTGCAAAGAAGTAGAATCTACTTTTTTACAGTGTTAGGCTTTGTGTTTTTTAGAAACCTAAAATAGGTTAAAAATGGAAAATATTTCACTGCAGTCATTTTGTTGATACTGTGGCTCATGCTTTGATAGTTTGATAGTTTTTTTTTTCACTTAATTTTACAGAACGTAATATATAACCTTTGTTATAGCAGTGACAAAATAATTTCACGACGTTGCAGTTATATTAAGGTAGATATTATTTCAGAAGATAATTTATCTTGTATTTGCTATTTTGTCGATTACTAATAGAAAGTGGACGTTATCAAAATAGGGATAAGTACACAAATAATGAAATAATTCAATACATTTTATTAATCATTTATATTAATATAACATCTATAAGTGAATAATGTACATATATTATACAGTAGAACCTCGTTAAGTCGAACCTCGATAAGTTAAAAACCCTCATTACTGGAAATCTCAACCCCCTATTAGTTGAAATAATCAATGAGTCCCACCAAGCTATTTTGGTACATATTTTCCCTCCATAACTCGAAAAAATATTTTTACCTCTGCATCTCAAACATAGCAATGTTTTATTTTACAACCTTCACAACTCAATTATTTAAGACTTATTACCTCTATACGTCGACGAAAAATAAATTACCGACTTTAAGGATTTGCCGACAGTGTGAATACACCATTTTGATTTCATATAATCTTTAGCGAAGCAAGTCATTTGTTGTCGAGTGGAATATTGGCAGAAATGGTTTGGTTCTACTGCAATACAGATCAAAGTGTACTACAGTTTACAAATAAAATTGTTGAAACATTAGTGCTGTGAAATATAAACTGAAAACTTTGAGTGAAAAATTAGACGTTCTCGAGGCTGTGAAGAGCTCTTAAAAGAAGAAAGATGTTGCTGAATAATTTGGCCTGCCAATGAGTGCTCTGTCAATAATAATAAAAAATTAATCAGCCATCATGCGAAAAATACAAATGGTCAAAGTTTGTCCTGCAAAAGACGACGGAATGCAGAATTTCCGGGCTTGGAGGATTGCTTACTTAAATGGTTTTTGCAGTGTCGGAGCCAAATTATCAGTCTTAGTGGACCACTGTTACAAGAAAACTACCGAAATATACTCTAAATCATTGGGACTTGGTAATTTCAGGGCCAGTAATAGATGGCTAGACAAGTTCAAAAGAAGACATGAACTTTATTTAAAAAAAAAATTGTGTGGAAAGTGCAAGTGTCAACATTGAAACCTGTAACAAATGGAAAACTAAATTGCAAGACTTGTTACAAAGTTACGAACCTGACAATATCTTTAATGCTGACGAAATGGGGCTGTTATTTCATTGTCTTCCAGACAAGATGCTAACTTTTAAAATTGACAAATGCCATGGTGGGAAGCGTAGCAAGGAACGTTTGACTATTAGGCTAGTAGCAAACATGTCGGGCATAGAAAAACTTTCACCATTGGTCATTGGCAAATCCAAAAAACCTCGTTGTTTTTCAAAATATAAATTACTACCTATGCAATACGAAGCAAATACAATAGCATGTATGACTTCTGCTATGTTTAAAGACTGGCTCAAATATATTGATAAGAAAATGGAACACAAGAAAAATCTTATTAATCCTTGACAATTGTACAGCCCATAATGATGTTCCACAAAAGAAAGCTGTTAAAATTCAATATCTGTCCGCCAATACCACATCAAAATTATGGCCTATGGATCAAGGTATCATTAAAAACTTCAAGTCATTATATCGAAAAGAAGTTGTCAGGAACATGTTGAATAATATGGAATTTTTTTTTTTTTTTTCGACAGGACATACGCTGTTAGCCGGAGGGGCTTTTACAGCTTGGCAGGACTTTTTGGGGCGAATGCTGAGGGCACTCAGCCCCGAGGCAGCGGTCACAAGGGTGCCGTTGTGGTTGGCCCTTGGCATGGACTGCTGCCGGAAGAGAAAATATAAAATAATAAGAGCTGGCCTACTGGAGTAGGCCTTTAGATAAAATATTAATTGTTAAGTGTTAAAAATACTAATTGTTAAGAGAGGCAAGGAAGTCGGTGGAGTGGATTGTACTGTACTGTTTTAGGTTTGATTAGTCGGAGTTGGAAAGACATAGTCTTCGCATCAAAACGACCGTGAACTACCGTGGTTTAACTAGTATTCTGGTGCTTGTATATCTGAAATAACTTAGAAATGTATTAATTGAATGGTGAAAGGTTAGCAACAAAAAGCAACCAAAAAAGAAAAAAAAGTGCCAAACAATTGGCAGGGCCACAAGTTTTTGGTCCCTTACAGAACCGTGTACTTAGAGTGTGGGTGTGCACGGGTGGTATGCAGTGTGATGTTGTATTCTCAGTGTTGTAGAGTGTCACTGTATCGCGCGAGCAGAGTCGCTCGAGGGCTCCTTTCCGGAGGATTGGACCTAGGCTCGAGCGTCTGCAGAGAGAGGCCGCGGCGAGTGTGCGGGAGTGAAAATAACCGTTAGGTCTCGGCGGCGAGACCTGCGGTTACGCGGGCGTGTACGCGGACACGAACGGTTTGAAGAGACGGCGGATGCTGATTACGGAGAAGCTCGGACGAGCTTTTGCACGGCGCGAACTAGGTCTGGGTAGGCGGCTACGGCCTTTAGACGGTCGATTCCGTCGGCAGAGCTGATCATAAGATCGAAGGCGATGATGTCATCGACGTCGAAGCTTTTTAGAAGGCCTGCTATCCAGTTCAGGCCTTGGAATTCGTTGGAGCTTGAAGGTTTAGCCTTCGGGGCTTGTGGCTTGGGCTTGGTTAGAGAACAAAGGCACTGTATCGCGAACAAGCAACAATAGCCGGTTTGTTGCAGGTGCGTCTTCTAAATCTTTTTAAAGTGGTTTATATGACATAGAAGACTCGAATAATAGAGAAACTAGAGAAAAAAATACTACATGCGCAAGAACCGCATTGAATACTTTACGAATTTTTATAGAACAAACCAGCAACTCTAAAGAACAAGAATTTTCTGCTCTTTATACATTATACAGTGCTATAAATAGAGAACAACTGAATTATCTAAAGCATAAAAAATACTGACTTTTTTATGCCATATTTTTTTTATGTTAAGGATGTTATAAAATACTGTTGATTTTTAATAAATAAAAATATGCGTGTCGTCTCTGCAACTTGAGTTTTTATTTATTTTACCTCTCTAACTCAAAATTTATAAGAATTAATCTCAACTTCTTTGTGTCGAATCAAAAACCGCCTAAGTCGAAGTTCTCTATAAGTCGAAAACTCTATAGCTCGAATTTTGTAGCGCCCCCCTTAATGTTCGACTTATAGATGTTCTACTGTACTTATATTTTTAGTAGGTATTTGCAGCGCCCGCTCTAGCGATATATATATATAAAGAATGTCCTTAACTTCAACAATAACAAGGCAACAAAAGGTGGACCTAATTATGATTACTTGAGACAAAAAAGAAAAAAAATCTATATTGATTTTTTTTTAGTTACGAAAAAAAGTGAAATCCTTAAAAAATGGACATTCTTATATATTTTTAAGTACCATTTTATATTAATAATTAAGTTTAAAAAATTGATTTTAATTTAAAGCATGATGAACGTAGCCTCAACCCATTTAAGAGAAAACCCTTGGGGTTAAAGTTTTTTTATCTCATGAGGTCGAAAACCTAAAAATAATTATTTACAGGAACATGTAAATTGCTTTTTTCATGTAGCTAAAATATGACGTGCATAAATTTATTAGGTTTATATAGGTTTTATCACCTTTGTATGTTGCAGCTTGGTGCTCAGCAGCTGGCTAAAAGTTTTAGTTTTATTGTTCTTGGAACTTCGGTAGCTTCTTCGGCATTCAAATTTGCAATACAACCATTAAATCCACAGTGGTGCTCGGTTTGACATCAAAACTAGAGACGAGGTCAAAACATTGAGGACAAAGATATTGAGACATCCTATTTAAATTTAATTATTCGTCGTACGGCACCTATATTATGTATTATTAATAGTATTTTGTATGACGCACTTTAATTATTGGTTTAAAGTATAGTATAGTGAAATAAAACTAATTTAAACGGATTTTATCACGGTTATTTATTAAATTTTGATCCCGACGTTTCGAAAGCTTTTCAGCCTTCGTGGTCACGGGGCGGACTGAGGTGTAGGTTGTCCAGAAAAGTTTATGTTACTGACATATGTAACATAAACATAAACTTGAATCAATGAATAATATTCGCGTAAACCTAAGAAATCATATATAGTATAGTGGTCAACAATAACTAGAAATATGGGTTTTAAGTTGCCGTCTACTTGTTTTAACTTCAAAGACGCGTATCTGGAGGTTATTATAATATTAAAAAAAAAGTATTGTCAAAGTCAACAAATTACCTACGAAAAGATTAACCTTCGTTTTTGTCGCCGAGTGGAGTTTGTTATAATATATAAATTCTGACGTTAGTCTATATTGTTTGATTGAAAACTGATTTAATGATTTTTTACAAATACCTATTTATCAAACTTTGAACTGAGTTCATATTTTTTTCAGTAAGTATTGCGCGCCGGTGAAATTGTGATCATGGCGAATCCGTCATCAGGCGTTGGTAAGAATTATTCATCATAATTTCCGCAATTTAGCTTGTAATTGATTAGTAAGTATATTTATATCTATTATACGAATTAAATATCAAATCTTTCGCTGTACCAGTGGTACCTCGGAACTTTCGACTTCTAGAAGAACTTGAACAAGGTCAAAAAGGAGTGGGCGATGGAACAATTTCATGGGGACTAGAGAGCGACGATGACATGACTCTTACTCATTGGACTGGCATGATTATTGGCCCCCCCAGGGTAAATATTATATTATTTGACCTACATTTAATAGTATAAATATGTTTTAGTATTTATTACTAATAGTTGAAAAAAAAAAGTTTGATAACGAAATTATTGTACTGATGATGATAATGATATTGTACTAATTTTATTACAGACACCTTATGAAAATAGGATGTATTCTCTTAAAATTGAATGTGGTACTCGCTATCCTGATGATCCACCTACAGCACGTTTCATTTCCCGAATCAATATGAACTGTGTCAATAGTCAGACTGGACTTGTAAGTATAAAGATTTGCATTATATTAAACTATTTTATATATGCAGCTTTATTATGGTTTTTAGTTAAAGAAAAATGTATAAAACTGTTTTGTTGTTCATATTTAGGTTGATAATAGGCAGGTTCCAATCCTTGCAAGATGGCAGCGTGATTATACTATCAAGACAGTGCTACAAGAGCTTAGGCGTCTCATGACCCTGAAGGAGAACATGAAACTGTCACAGCCACCAGAAGGAAGCACTTTCTAGTTCATTAAAATGAAAATTATCTCAGTAGACCCAATCTACTTTGAATAATTTTTTCACATGTGTTACATCATATCTACCTTCACTTTATATTATCTGATATATGGTAAAAGCTAAATCTCTATTATTTGATTTTGTCTAAATATGCTGTGTATGAAAGTATCAGAACTATAATCAATGCATTTATTGTACTATGAAATAATCTTTAAGCCTTTTTGTATAATTCGCATTGTTTTATAATTTGGACTGATAAACAAAAATCCTTTTTATTTGGCCCTTAAATATTATCCACTTAGCGAGTTGCCCATTTATTTAACATATTACTTAAATTATTGTGGCCTTTAAAAAGTCTACTTTGCTTTTGGTATTAAGAATAGTTTCACTAAAATATTGATCTGAATTAATCTTTTGTGAGCAGTCATAACTAATAGCTACATTGCAATCACTGATAATTACATATAAACTTATGTTAAATTCAGAAAGGTATTATATTTTTCAAATCTTATCTTATGTACCAACTGTGTTTAAACTGTAAGCATAAAAACATGTTTATAATGCTAGATTGGAAAAGAGTTGCTTAATGTCTCTAATAGTTTTAGATGAATAAGCATAAAAAATATTGTAGGAAACTAGGAACATAATATTAAGTAATACTGATTTAATTTAAAGATTTTGCATATGTTTTCAAATTTCTCAATGCATTTAATGCAATGTTTTTATAACTACATAATGCTGTATAGCTTGTCTGTTTTATAATAAAAATGTGTTGACTCTCATTCAATGAATATGTATGTGTGAATTATTGTTACAATACCAAATGCTAAGTGAAATTGTTTCATAGTATTAAATTTTTTTACCAATGTATAACTAGCAAAGGTAAATAAATCAAATAACACTTATCTTTAGTTAATTTTTTTATAAATTCTTATATAGTTTTTCTTACCATATGGGGATATGCTGCTTTGGGGTGATTTGGATCACCTTGCATATATTGATAAACTTGTCAGTTACTGTGTTAAGTTTTGTTGCATGTTGAAGTCGGCCCATGTTGAACTAGGTGTTGAGAGACAGGCACAACAGATAATTAGTGTTTCATTTCCAACCTCAGAGTATTCACTCTTGCTTTTGAATTGTTCTGTGCTTACCCATCACAGCTGTTATCTTGCCATGCAGCCTTTTGTATTGTTTATTTGTAGTATTATGTAGATACTGCAACATGTTTATTGATATATATAAAGGTATGATTCCAATTTTTAACTATGTGGATACAAAGTTCAGTACAGTTTAACTTATATGAATTATATTTATCCCTGGGTTCAAGGTTGTATTAAAGAAAATCCAAGTTGTAAATAATGGGATACACAAGAAGAAACTTCCATGAGTAGTAAAATACTTGCTGTTTCAGTGCTCTCAGTGATAGTTTAATGGACACTACTAATATGGATTGAACATGCCGCCCACCAAAAGAGAATATGGACCTTTTCCTAAATGGAAAACAAAAATCTTAACAAGTACAAATCAAAATAACGTTACAAACTAAATATAAGTTTTACACGAATCAGACTTAGTTTATTACAACAATTTATATTACTATTGCCAGTACAGTAGCATACAGTACATTACAATATTTTTATCGAAGGGACCTACACTGTTGGCCTAAAAAGAGAAAGAGTAATTGTAATGGCGCGAAAGATTATAATTATATAAACCTAACTGGCGGTGCCTGAGACTATTACCTGATCGAAAGTACTAAAATCGAAACTAACTGATCCCCTTCGGGATTTGAATACATTAAAATGATGTACACAGTTTATTCATACTTCTTTTAGTTATGGTATTACCACTGTTGACACGGTGCGGGTGCAATTGTCCAGTCCGGTATGTTTTGCGATGATTCACCGTAACATCCACGGATCATTAAAATGTTCTAGTTGTGGTTTCTTAATACAAATAATTAGTGCTTTATCCAATTCCTCTGTTGTTAATGTTTTGTTTATATTTTCCATCTTTTGTAGTTCAGATATCTTCTACAATAGGCAATCACACCTTTAAGCTCAGTAAGTGTGTCAAAATTTTCATAATTTATTCCTGGTTTGTGGTTTTCATTCTGTTTTGTAGAGTGTATATTGAATTGTGTTATGTTTCTTTTCTCTAGTTCAGTTGTACTTATCTCTGGCCTTGTAAACTTTACCTCCTTTTCTAAAAGCCATGGTGGCCCTTTACACCATAGTTCATTCTTCTGCAAGTCCTTGATGGTGCTACCTCTTGAAGCACCATCAACTGGATTATGTTCTGATCTCACATGATGGCAATGGCTATTGTCTATGTATTCTAAACTTCCTACTACTCTATTCGCAACAAATGTCTTTCATCTGTTTGGATATCCGAAAAGCCACGCTAAGACAATTTTAGAATCTGTCCATGCAAATATATTCTGTTGAGATTCTCATGTATTTACTAACTTTGTGTAGTAATTTGGCTAGCAGTACGGCTCCGTTGAGTTCTAATCTCGGTAACGAGATTGGTTTGACTGGTGCTACTTTAGTTCTAGCGGCGTGAGGTGAGTTTTTATGTCTCTATCTTTTGTTAGCACACTGCAATAAACTGCAGCTGCGTATGCCTTTACAGAAGTATCACAGAATCCATGAAAATAAATTCTACTCTTTTCAGTACTTAAAGTATTCAACCAGCGTTTGATTTTAATGTCATTTACATTTTCTAAGTCTCTTCTGATAAAATTCCATTTATTTGGTATAACTTCGCTAATTTCTTGATCCCAACTGTAATAATACAAACCCAATAATGTAATACCCTTATAGCCATAATTGTTGTACTAACATGTTTGCAGTTATAATGACTGGTGCTTTCCAACCTAACGAGTCAAATAATTTTTGTTAATCTGATAGTATCGTTATTTTTGTTAAATTTGGCAACATGGGTTCCAGTTGCACTTGATAATTAAACTCATCATCTCCAAAATTCCAAGACAAACCTAGACTTTTGATAGTACCATCTAGTTTTAAGTCCATATTCGCTTTCGTAGTGATTTTCTCAACTTCAATTGATTTGAGAAACTCGGTGTCATTGGAAGCCCACTTCTGAAGTTCAAAACCACCTCGAATGATCATAATTTGTTTACTGATTCGGATGACGAATGTAACGGTTTTTAACCTGTAATCCTTTATCTGTGGTATTACATCAGTAACATTATATTTATCGCTACCACGACATAGTAATCTGTGATAGTCCTGTATCTCTTTTATCCAATAAAACCATTCTATACATTTTCACGATATCGCTTGTGAAACATATTTTATGCATACGCCATCTCATTATTATTATTCACATATCTTGTAGAATAGGTCCAGTCATAAGCTCATCGTTTTAAGAAATACCGTTATCATTCTTGCAAGAAGCGTCAAACCTAACTATGACTTTTGTTGTTTCCTTTTCTCTTTTAATTACGACATGACGTGGTAAGTAAACAAAACTATTTGCTAAGTCATCTTTCGGAACTTCTTCCATACGCCCCATTGTTAAATAATCTTCTAGTACCTTGTCGTATTCTTCTTTTAAATTAGGTGTTTTCTGTAATCTTTTTTCTTGATATATTAATCGTTTCACTGCTATTTCCTTCTGGTGTGGTAGGATTACTTGTTTTGAAAGGCAATCTTACAACGTATCGCCCTGTACTGGTTCTCGTGTAATTGTTTTCATATAATTTTCCACAAAACTTCGCTTCATTTGTGTATTTTCTGTTTGTATCGCAAAGTATTTTTAAAAGTCTTGTATTATTTGTTGATCCATAACCAGAACATCCGGTTATTCTATCTTATCATTAATTTTTCCAAATAGAACCCAACCCAGGTTTAACATTTAGCCAACCCATTAAGCCGTTTTGTGTGATTTCTGCGTACACGTCGACACCCAAAAGAAGATCGAAGGAAACTGGCTGATAGTAGTTTGGATCAGCCAGCGTAAGGCCATCTAAGTGAGGCCAATTATTCGTATTGATTTTAAGTGAAGGTATTCTAGTAATTAGTTGCTTTGATATAATATATGTTCTAACGTTCAAACTAAAAACTTCACATCTTGCCATGATTCTATGTTAACTTGAATAACTTGTTTAATATCTTCTCTTGTTGATCCAACACCAACCGCTGTACCTTTAACAGGATATCACTTAGCTTTAAGTAGATGTGCAGCTCGTTCACTTTTAAAGTTCGCTTGTGAGCCTTTATCAATCAAAGCGCGTAATGTGGTATAGTAAATCGTCTTCGCTTTTCACTTGTACTATTGCTGTTGCTAATAATGTCGTCCCTTGTTTAATTTAAATGTCTGATACCACCATTGCTGTATCTTCTTATTCTTCTAACTTCTCCACGTTTGTATGTAACGCCACTTTGGGTTGATTCTTATGTTTACTTCCGTGATTGCCCATTAAATTACTTGTATTATCTTTAGTTTCGTGAAGAAGGGAATGATGACGCCTTCCACATCTCCTACAGTACGTAGGTATGCGACATTGCCTTGCAGTGTCCCGATGAGATGCAGTTAAAACATCGATTGTTTGATTTAATAAGTTCACTCCTCTGACTGGGTGTTTGTTTCCCAAATTCCTTACAACGGCTGAGGGTATGGTTTTCTTTGCAGATTTGACACTTTTTATCCTTTCCAATGTTAGTTGCAACATGAAATGATTTTTCTAGTAAACAGACAGAACTTGTTTTTGGTTTTGTTGTTTCTGTTAGCTACAGTATACGAAGTCGACATTCAAGAAACTTATTCAACATGTCTAGCGATGGAAGACTTTCCTGGTCTTGTAGATTATTGCTAATATGTTCTTCCCAATCGTTATGCGTGTCCGAGTCTAGTTTCTGTGTTATTACGAATATTATAATTGGATCCCAATTTTCTGTACTAACCTTCATATTATTAAGACGATACAGGCATTCAAGTGTCGTATCTAGTAAATTTTTAATTATAGTAGTACTAAATGTTATTTTCTTCTGCGAAAATAACCTCTTCGTGATGGTATTTATAACTATGCGTTTGTTTCCATATCCCGTTTTTAATATATCCCAAGCTTGTTCGTAATTTGTCTCCGTCACTTGTATATATTTAAGAATGGATGCGGCTTATCCAGTAAGACTAGTTATTAAATAGTGTAATTTCTGTACATTATTCAAAGACGCGTTGTTGTGTACTAAAGTCAAGAACAAGTTGTGGAATGATAGCCACTCTTCGTAGTGTCCGCTGTATGTTTGTAGTTGTATTTTCGGTAGTACTGCCTGTGTACATTGTGAAGCATTGGATATTGTTAGCAAGTCGCCGACATTTACTGGCTGTGATACCAATAAATCCTTGAATTCAGATTTGAAACTAATGTATGTTCATAGTATTCGTCTTTGGCGATGTACAGTATTAGAGCTCTTTTTTTATTTTGTGGTACTGTGTATTATTTCGTTTTAGGCTTGTTTGTATTCACTCCAATATACTCCTACATATGTTAGGCGTGATTCAATATAATATTGTGTTAATCTACTCTTCCGACACTTATTTAAGTTGATTTGAGTCTCCTTTATCGTTTGTGAGATGTTTTCTATAACGTTCAACGCTTTTTTTCACTTCTGTAGCCATTGTAAATCACAAAAATCTTCAAATGTTGCAAAGTAATTAAATGAATTTATTTGAAACTACAAAATTAAGTGCAAACGTCTTATTGTTCGCAGTTGACCGATGCATTAAATTTTCGTCTCCTGTATCCGGTTCGAATTTGGACCAAAATATTTCTGCGTTAAGGTTGACTTTAGCTTGTTGGTATATTATAAAGAAAAGACGTGTACTCTCTGACAGTTTAATGCACACTTCTAATATGGAACTTGGACACTTTCCTACAAAAAGCTAAGTGTTTACCAAAATACCCACCTGCATTCGGAAATTTAATAAAATCTATATTTAATGGTGATAGTTGACTAAGCTAATATAAGGCTATAAAAATGACAATATTAGAAAGGATTACTATTATTCAAAACTGATAACTAACTTGAATCTCTAGCTATTATTCTGATCGCAGACAATTTCGTAAGTTAAACTGAATATTTTTTAACACTAATTCAATAGTAAGTGTATAAAAAATAATATGAATTAAAACTTCATGAGTAGGTACAAGTGTGGAGTACTTCACTGATTGTATATCAGGTATCAGGCTATAGGTATAAAAATTCTTAAATGTAATATAAGTAATTACATATTAGGCTAAAATATATGTCGTGTGCGTGTTTATAGATGTTGTACTCTATGCAACACATGCAGTGCCAGATTTTCCTATAGGCTTACTAGGCTTCAGCCTCAAGATCAAGTGGGACCTACATTCAATTTGTTAGCTGAATGAAAATTTCACTACTCTAAAAACAGTAAGGCTAAAACACTACATCGAAAATATGGAGAAATTAATAGATATAAAAATATATTGATTAGCGCAAGAGGTGAAAGGGTCTCATAATTGTAGAAGTATAGGGCTTAGTTCTTCATCTAAATCTGGCCCTGAACACATGCATTAATTGAAACACAAAACGTAATTTATTTACGTAATAAAAAATATGTTGCATAAAGTGCTATGTTCTCCGTAAACATAATAAATTCTTAAAATATAAATATAAACACATTATGACAAAAAAGTAACATTATTGTTCACTATAATATTAGTTTCATTTCGGACGACAGCACATTCGCACACTAATAGCCATGCGACTCTGTTGTTTAGGTCAAAAATGTATTTAGGATATTAGTAGCGTTTTATCTGGTTATTAAGTTTCGAACAACTGTAAAGAATAAATGAAATTTGCATTCGTCGAGGTTTGCAGGTTATCTACATGAAATCAGATTAATACAAATTAAATATCGTAAAAGTTGTATATTATATAATAAAAGATATATAATAACATAAAGTAATTTAATTAAATATAATATTGCTGTTTGTCAAAGTTTTTGCTTCGACTTTTTACACATTTTATATATAATGTTAAGCAGTAAAGATATAGAAATGCCAAATACAACTTATTTCGTTTAGGTACAAGTTAATTAGTTTTAAGATTGACAACCCGTCTGTATACTAGTTTCACATCCAACATTAAATACGCATAACTCTCATCTCATTTACACTAACAATTTTCACAATCTTTCTAATAATATTAACAAGCACCGACATGTTATACCTGTTCTGATAACAGGCTCTTATAATAACACACATTCGCACTTCTTCAGTTAAATCAAGATTTTTTACTTATTAATAAAATTCATGTATATTGGCACCAAACAACACGATGTAATAGGAAATGCATAAAAAACAATTTCTTTGGTCTGGTTATCTAATTGCATAGTTAAAGCACCCATGAGTGCTACAGAGTAGATAATAATGTTATTTCTCAACAATGTCAGTATCATAAACAAATAAATTGTTAAATTATAAATAATTACAATCTACAACTTAGAAAAAATGCTTATAAATTGTAGTATTTTGGATAAACTATTTATTTACAACAATTACAATTTTTAACGTACAACATTGATTGAAATAACCATTTTAATATGGATGCACATATTTTACACATTTATTTTTATTCTCTTATATGTTCACCACCTATTTTCTCTAGAGTCTAACACATAGAAATGTATCGAAATTCGAATATTTTATATGATTCAATAAAGTAATTTATTGCGTGAATTATAATAAATAATATTTTATACATTATAAGTACATCTTGATATATTTGATAACTTTACAATTACATCATCTAAAAGCCGAAATAATAAACGTTGTAATTTAAGAATACCTTGAGAGTAAATAGAAAGATTATTCATAAAATTTAACAATATGAAAATTAAAAACTTAGCATAATAATCTCATTGAAACTTCGGTTTTGTCATGACATAATCATAAAGATTTCTGTTCGATACATATAAATTTATTATTACAAAAACACTATTACTTTCCATTACTCATATTACAATACCGATTTTTAATTATAAATATCAGTGTAGAATACTGCCAAATGAGCTAATTACGTGCTAGACACCAATTTTCTATTTAATGAATATATATATACCCATGTAAATAGGATCACTATTTTGTACATATAACTGCATAAGTGTTTATAGTACAGCTATCATCTGGTGCTTAGAATGTATACTATATAATAATGTAATTATATATTTCTCATAAATAATACAAAAACTTTAGACAAATAACTATTAAAATATTAATAAAGAATATTTACTGATTGTGTCGTCAATTGGAATATGATATTTACACGTATACCAACAGTATGAATATATATTATAATAATATGGACACACTATACATTATGTCAAAAACAGTTGTGTTGTGAACGCAGTCAATAAGAAGTTATAACTATGAAGAGTCATGAAAATTTGTAAGAAGGTAAAGGAAACAAAAAGTAAGTAAGTAATATACTTTAAATAGAGTTAGTAGTAGTCTTAATAAACATGGGTGAACATAAATATTTACATTTGAATGAAAATAAAGTGAATAACACTTAAGAAATAAAATATTTTGTAGTGGCTAAAATTTGACTAATACCTAGAACGTATACATACACCTACATTTTTAAAATATTTATAATGAATTACACTAACAGGTTCATTTGGGAGTGTCTGTGAAAAATGTAAAAGAAACACTATAAATGATTTATTTAACGCGGACATATGTAAATGGTGCTTAAGAAATTGAAAATTACAAAAACCCTGTTTACCTAGAATAACGGGACTTGCATTATAAAAAATATGACAATTGCTATGTGGGCGAGCGCGCCTACCGCTAGCAGAGACCGTGCAGCCGTCGCGCCGGGGCCGGCGGCCGCGCCGCGCCCAACAGTCGCAGCAGTGGCCGTCCGCACAGCGCCACGAACCCGCCGCCCGCCCACCGCATGCTGCCGGCCCCAGCACTCGCCGCCTCCTCTACCTCGGCGATACGGTTCAACGACCGCGACTCGCGCAGCCGGCTCTCCTTTCGGGCCGCCCGCCGCCTGCGACCTCCGCCGCCGCCGCCGCCTCCACCCCGCGCGTCCCCCGCCGCGCCGCCCCCACCCGCACTTGCCGGCCGCGCCCCGCCCGCGCTCGCCGCACCCCCAGCCCCCCGCCCCGCGGCCGGGCGCGCCCCGCCGACGGCGCCGGCCCCCGCCCCAGCGCCCCGCTCCTGGCTGTCGCTGGAGTCATCGTGCGAGTCGCGCCGCGGGCGGTCGGCGTGCGCATCGGCTCGCTCGGCTGCGCGTTTCTTTTTTTCGGAATCATCGTCGGAGAGGTCTGAAGAGGAGCAAGAGCCGGCGCGCGGCCTCCTGCGCCGACACTCGGCTCGCTGGCGGCGCGCGGCCGGGACGCGTGGCACACTCGCCTTGCATTCTGCTCCCTCGTCTTCCAGATTCACCTGAAAGAACTGTGTCTTTAAGTAACAATCACTTGTTAGCATGCTCATTCTTCAAGATCAACTTTAACCACCTTTAACATTTCGCGGCGAAAACGTCAATAATTAATACATTATTTTTACTCATAACGTCCCATCAGCAAAGGTAATACATCCATTCCACTTGAGTTAATGATTGTAATGCTCGCAAACATGTGGAACGAAAAACCCACAGTCGTGAACGTGAGTGTTGTGAACACTAAATGTAACATAACATCAGTACTATTAGTAATACTGGCCAGTGTAGCAGTAAAATTGTAATATTTATTTACTTTTTTTTCTTTGATATTTTTTTTTGCTTTACTTTGTTTTACCCGTATGTGTTATTATTATGTATGTGTGTATGTATTATTAAGTATTTATTATTGTTGTCATATATATGTTAACATTAATAGACAAATCTTAATAGTCGTAAAAATGCGCTTCAGAATTCAGTTGACAGATAGTGCAATCGCAGATATAAGGTTTAAATAAAATAAACCTTGGTGAGATTATCGGCAAGTAGTGCAGGTCGAGGCACTGGCGCTGGCACAGACACAGGCGGAGCGGCGTCGGCGGGTGGGTCGAGCGGCGGCGGCGGCGGCGGCGGCGGCGGCGGGGGCGAGTGCGGGGCGGCGGGTGTATGCGCGAGGCGCGCGGCGAGGTGCAGCCGGCCCTCGGAGCGCGAGCCCCGGCGCGAGTCGACGGTGCGCCCGCCGCACGACGCCGACACCGCGCTCTCCTCGTCGTCTTCTTCTTCCCGAACTATACTGCATTTCCGAGACCTCTGTAATTATAATTATTAACTTAACAGAAAAAAAGGCGCGTTCAAGCAGTTTTTCGCTTTATAATATTAATATAGCTTTGTTCTTAGATTGTTGATGCCTTATATAATTTTGGGAACTACCACTCGGATTAGAATTTTTGTCAATTTGATAGAGCAATCATTAAGGAATGCTTTAGGCCAGGGGTTCCCAAATTGTGCCCCGCGACGCTCTGTTGTTCCGTGAGACGCTCCTGATTACCTCTTGTAAACTTGTAAATAAATTGTTCTCCGGAAACTAAATTTAAGCATAAAGACGAGAGGATGTCAACTTCTTTGTTTTCATTGTGTTGATTGTATTTGTAACGACACACAGATGACATACAACGTCACTGTGTGCACTACAACTGGATGACAATATCTATTATCGTTGAAGAGCTTTTATTCTGTAAAAGCATTACCGAAAACGCAAAGTCTCAAGATTTGTGTGAATTTTTAAAAAAATTATAACAGGAAACGATTTAGATTGGGAACAGTATATCGGTGTATGTACTGATGGTGCTCGATCAATGTCTGGCAGGTATGGACAAATACAAGCGCTTATTAGAAAAAAAAGCACCGGACGCTGTGTGGGCCCACTGTATCATCCATAAGAAAGCACTTGCCTCGAAGTCAATGAGCTCTGAATTGAACCAGGTATTAGAAAATGTTATTGACGTAGTAAATTACATAAAAATATTAGGCCGCTAAAAGCCAGACTTTTCAAAAAACTATGCATGGATATGGGAGCTGAACACACGGCTTTGCTATATTACTCTAGTTCACGAGCAAAAGTGTCTTATTACCGGTATTCAAATTACATGAAAAATTCACATATTTTTACAAGGCGAAGGTCATGTAAACTCCTGATAATTTACCAAAACAGACTTTTTGCTAAAACTATCAAATTTGTACGATATATTTGATAGACTGAATAATTTGAATCTGTCTCTACAAGGCAATAACATGCAAATATTGAAACTATTGGAGAACATTGCGGCGTTTGAGAAAAACCTACAGTTGTGGATTATAAACATTAGTCAAGAAGAATGTCAGAATTGTTTCCCGTAATTTCATAAATATGCGGCCTCTAACGAGCTTGTTGTCTCACAAGACTTGACTTTCGTTTTCACTGAACAACTTTCGAAACTATCTGAATTGTTTTCGAAATACTTTGCGTGGATCCAAGATCCTTTCCATGCACAAGCTCCACCAGAATTCACTTCGGAAGAAGAAGAGAGTCTCATTGAACTCTCTTGCGACAACAGCCTTAAAACAAGATTAACGTGTTTCGATTTGATGGACCTTTGGAGATCGGTCCAAAATGTTTATCCAACTTTAAGTTCAATAGTTCTAAGAATTCTCATTCCCTTTGCAGCATCTTATTTATGTGAAGCCGGATTTTCAGTTGTAGGCGTAATAAAGAGCAAATATTGCTCAGAGTGTGCTCAGTGTGGAGCACGAAATGAGAGTAGCGGTGTCAAGCCTTATACTACGCCTTGAAAAAATGTGTGGAGTTCACCGAGATCACACGTGACATTGACTAAGTTGCCATTGTATTATATTTCCTGTTTCTTAAAAAATAAATGTTTTCTTTTATATAGATATAAAAACTCAGCTTCATATTGTGCATTATTTAATTTTCCTGCCTATATACTTAGTATCATTGTACCCTATTTCTAAATACTAAACCTGTAAGTGTGCCGTGAACTGAAAAAGTTTGGGATACCGTGCTTTAGGCTATTTAACATGATGCTGCCACGAATAGGAGCATAGCTGTATTGAAAAAAAAAAATACAAACACTATTGTGATAATAGTATAGACTATTAATCAAATCAAATCAAATCAAAAAATCTTTATTCAATTTAGGCCCTAAGAAGGCGCTTATGAACGTCAAGAATTACTACCGGTTCGGAAAGTAACGCAGTCATCGAGAAGAACCGGCAAGAAACTCGATCTGCATCTTTTTTTATTTTATTAAGTCTTATTCTTATACTTCAGTCTTAGTCTTATACTTATATACATATGTTACAGTAGTTATTAGCGGATGTACAGAGACGGGCGTCAATTCCAGACATCACGATCGCTCACATATTGATCCACCCTATAATAACCTTTTGACATCAAAACCCGTTTGACATGATTCTTGAACCTACTGTCCGGCAATTCAGTAATGTGCTTTGGGACTTTATTATAAAACCTGACACTATTACCTAAAAAACTGTTACTTGTCTTACTCAGTCTAAAAGAGGGAGTGACAAGTTTATCGCGATTTCTAGTATTCAAATTATGGCGGTCTTTAATGAAATCTAGCTTTTGTAAGTTTTTACGGACATACATTAAATTTATCTAGAATATATTGGGAAGGCAAAGTTAAAATACCAAATTCCGAAAACTTATCCTTTAATGATTCTTGAGGTCTCATATTGTAAATGGCTCAAACTGCTCGTTTTTGTAAAAGAAATACGGTGTCTACCTCAGCTGCTGTCCCCCACAGTAAAATACCATAAGACATTAAGCTATGGAAGTAAGCGAAGTAGACTATCCTAGCAGTGGCAATATCTGTCAGCTGTCGAATCTTACGAACAGCGAATGCAGCAGAACTTAACCTTCCCGCCAATTTTTTTATGTGTGGACCCCATTGTAGTTTGGAATCAAGCGTTATACCCAAGAACACAGTAATATCAACTAAGCCTACTAAATCCCCTTCGATTGTGACTCTAGTGTCAACCCGTGGAACATTAGGCATGATAAATCTGATACATTTCGTTTTATCTGCATTTAGTAGTAAATTATTTATTGCAAACCAATCAGAAATTTTATTTAAAGTAATGTTTATATACCTAACCTCTGAATCTATCCTTTTCACTTTAAATATAAGTATCGTCGGCAAAAAGAACCATGTCAGCGCAGTTGTGAACCATTAGCGGTAGATCATTTATATATACCAGGAACAAAAAGGGCCCTAAGATGGGGCCCTGCGGTATACCAATTTGTGCTAAAGATCCCGCAGAGGTTACTCCATTTATGCTAACTTTATGACATCGATCTTTTAAATAAGAGGCTATGAGGCTATAGAAGGTCCACAAACACCTTAGTGTTTTAATTTAAGAATTAGTGTATTTGTGGTTCTAACAAATAAAAAAAATATATTAAAATCAGACCGGTAGTTTCTAAGACTACCGCGTTTAAACAAACAAACCAAACAAGCTTTTCCGTTTTATAATCTTTATATATAAAATTTCGTGTCCTGTTTTTTGTCCACGATGAACTCCTAAACTACTGAACCGATTTTCAACAAATTTTGCACACTGTGTACAGTTTGATTCAACTTGAGAGATAGGATACTTTCTATCTCGATAAGTGACCATAACGCGATAGATGTCGCTGTAGTCGATGTGATTGACTGCTCGCAAAGGCAGAACAAGGTCTGCCAGGTCAGCTAGTATTAATATAGATATACTATACCATATGTGATATACTATGCGTGCGTATATGTACTATGTTTGATATACGTATATACTATGTAATACTATGTACATAGTTATAGTGTGGTACTGACCGACGGTACATCCTGTGGTGTCCTGGGTGCCGCTGAGAGTGCGGGCGGCACCAGCAGAGAGCGGGGCCCCGTGCCACCCGCAGTGGGCCCCGAGCCCGCCCCCGCCCCCGCCAGGAGGGTGCCGCCACCGGTTCGCTGTACGCTCAACGCTTCAGGTCGTCGAATGACACGAGTCCCATCCAGTCTACGAAATGCTTCCACTCTGTGGAAATAACTCTTCTGTTGTATCTTTTTTCTAAAGCGCTATGGCCACAATCTAACCTGATGGTAAGTGAGTGACAATGTGGCCCAAGACGGTGGATATGCTAAGCCTAATGGAGGGGTTGGCTCTCAAGTGTCACTGTCGGAACACACCTATATGTATTTGACGGGAGATTTTCAAAGCTAGGCAGGCATTAGAAAAAGCCCTACCACCATGTTATGGTTTCATCACAATGTTCTCGTTCACAGAAAGTTCTAGCGCATTGTAGGGGGATTCCAACTCACGTTCCTTGACGCGGCGACCTTTCACAATAACAACTGAGCTATCGTCGCTTCAATCTCGAATTTTTGCTATTCCTTATAAGTAAGACTGCCTAAAATTATCGCTTACGAAGATTTGTAGATTGGAAACGACTAGGGCAGGGTTTTTAAAGTTTGGGCGTCTGCTTCACTGGACTTAATGCGTCCAGGGAAGATCGGATTAAAACAAAAAAGGAATAGAAAATAATTAGTAATTTCATAGTCACAAATAGTTGCACAAATAACATTTGAATAAAATTTTCATGAGTAATAATTTTATACCTTAATACTTTTATATATTTAATTAACCCACCTGTTTGACCTTAACTTTCTTTCAGCTAGTAAATAGTAAGTCGCTGTAATATGATTGTATTCATTCTTTTCCACTGAATCTAGGATTTGTTCTTTTGTAGCTATAGAACCGTTTACCATTTTTTGTATTATGGCAGTCCGATCGTTTTCTGATAGTTGTTCTTTGGCAACAAGAGGTGTGTCAAAATCTTCGACGGTAGCGCCTTCTCCGGCCGTCACCCACGGATCAGTCGCGATTTCTGAGAGTATAGCCCGTTTCTCTGGCTCTCTAACTAACATTCTTCCTATTAGCCTACAAAAATATTTACAATTATAGTATCGTGTATCAATATGTCAAGTAACTTGGGGTGAATTATATATGTATATATTAGCAACGTATATATTATTTTCACAATTTATCAGATAATTCCATAATTTAAACCAAGGATTTTAACACACAAACATCCATACCAACAGAGTAATTTTAAGTCATATTTTGTTGGATAATAAACTGTTGGTACATACATGATTTTTTTACAAATATCCTTTAACATATCGCATAACACTTTGTTAACCTGTCAGAGTCCTCTAATCAGATATAAATTGTGCTAAGCTAGTGTATTAATTAAATTATAATGGCATGAATTTACATACTTATCTCACACAATTGGTTGACATATTCTAGAGGTAAATAATTAGAATTATGTTATAAAATCATAACACCTCTCAATATGAACCTATAATTACGTCGTCTTCAATATACATGAGATGTATAGATAGACGAAATATTCAGAAGTGATTATTATATATTTTTTATAGTTAATAGGTTAAGAGTTATGGCCTCAATCTCACCTGATATTAAGTGACGCTGTGGCTGAAGATGATAGACACGCTAAGCCGAGTGGAGTGGAACTAAATATTATATACTAGTTTTGCCCGTTTTTGTAACGTTTTTCAATACAATTTTACTTCTATTGGTGGTAGTGCGATGTTAAGTAGCCTTCCTAAATGATCGCTCTAACATATATAAATATATTTTTCAAACAAAAAAACAGACGTTTCCGCTTTGTAATAATAATAATATAGATTGCACTATGCTTAATATTATTCGACAGAATAAGAACATTTTATTTATATATTCGTTAATTTTTATGTATCAAAATTATATTGGGCAAGGTAATTTAGTATCAGCTATCACAGTTGTCAGTATCTTGCATACTAAACAGTTATATGATATAAAGGAAAGTAATACATATATAGATTTTTAAAAGTGATAACAGAAATAAATAATAACACATTTCATAATGTTCACTTAGTAACTTGGAACCTAACATACATGAGTTACAAAGGGTTCATTATGTATGGATACAATTTGACATGAATTAACTAACTTGGTTATGAATTAATCCATACTAACTTGTCTTAACATTAAGCGATGATAGCTCAGTGGTAGTGTGCACGACTTCGCGTCAAGGGACGTGGGTTCGAACCCAAGCACCTACAATGAGCTTGAGCTTTCGGTGAAGGAAAACATCGTGAGGAAACCATAGCATGGTGGTAGGGCTTTTTCTAATGCCCGCTTGGGTAGCTACCACCCTCTAGTTGTGAACCTGCCGCCAAATACCAATAGGTGTGTTCCGACAGCAGCACTTGAGAGCCAGTTCCTCCACAGGTTTAGTGTGTCTACCAACTTGGGCCGTATCATCACTTAAGATCAGGTGAGATTATGGCCAAAACGCTAAACCTTAAGTATAAAAAAAAAACATTTATAATTTATTAATACAATTTATCGCATTTCAAAATTAATGGGTAATTTTAGAAAAAGTTAACCTTGCACAATATTATTTATATTTTATAAGTTAAAAAATATTACACTCACCTTTTACAAGAATTCGATATATGCGGTGGGATAATGTATTTACAGTCCATAATCATAGTCAATGTTTCACTGTCATTAGCCTCTTGAAACGGAGCTTGTCCACAAACTAACATGTAAAGGATGACTCCTAGAGACCAAACGTCAACTGCAGGTGCATCATAAGAATCACCTAACAAAATCTCAGGAGCAGAGTAAGCAAGGGAGCCACATGAGGTCTCTAATTTCTGTCCTGGACAAAATTTATTACTAAAACCAAAATCAGTCAATTTTACTACACCTAATTTCTCAAAAAATACCACATTTTCAGGTTTTAAGTCTCGGTGTACGACATGTAGCCTGAAAATAAATAATTGAGTTAATATTGTTAAATAAAATTAATATTAACAGGTTTGTGTTGTTTTTTTTTATAAGTCAAAAGCCAAGCAAACATATTATGTGAACAAATCATGTCAATCAATTTAGGTAATAGATTTGTTGAAGTTTATTAAAGTAACAGATTACAATTCAATTTTAAAACTGTTAAAAAATAAAATGTGTTATATATCTGAGTCAAATCTACAATAGACTTTAATATAATTTTTAACTAGTGATTTATATTTATAAAACCATTTATAAACCATTATCAATTCAATGTTATGCATAGCAATTTGATAATATAGTACTTAAACTGCTTTTATAATTATTTAATTAAAGATATTTTTATCACCATGACACAAAATAAATGTAATTAAACAGGCAAGTTGCCAGTTCATTCAAATATATTAAGCCAGTTACATGCTCGGACTGAGCCTAAAGAGTAGGGCCTTAATAATAAGGTCTAAAACAACTATGCTGTATGTTGAATTAATGTTTCTAGCCAAAACTTTAGATTCTTAAAATCTTAATCTGTCAAAAATAGTATATGAATAACATTGTATATTCAATTCAACATTTCTATAATAAACGAATTGTATTCAGGCAGTTGAAGACTGCGTAATATTATACTGGGAGGCGGCATCGACAAAAAAAATAGGTAATATTTGTCCACTCTCAAGCACAAAATACTATTAACATAATATCGAAAGAAATGTATAAAAATATAATTAATAAATATAAAAAAAATAAAATACCTGTGGCAATATGAAATGGCACGAACTATTTGGCGAAAATAGTCGCGAGCAAGAGATTCTGATAGACCAGATTCATGTCTCATAATATAATCATATAAATCACCACCATCACCTAACTCTAGTATTAAATATAGTTTAGTTTGGGTGTCTATGACTTCGTAGAGCCGTACTACATTCGGATGTTGTACAAGTTTCATGCAGCGAACCTGAAATCAATGATATTAATTATACAAATTTTAATATAAGTTATATGCCCACCTATATGTGTATATGTATATATTAATCACAAACTTATAACATTTTTTTATATATGTAATTATACAAATTGCCAAATTAATTATCAATTTATTACATGAGCGAAAACTCCAATAAAGTAATCAAGTACCTATCATGCAAATGAACATTTGTAACTACTGACAATAAAAATATTTGATTTATCTACCTAAAACAGTTAACACCGTATGCAAAAAATATGCATGCTGCATGAAACTGGATTATACAGAACTGTTAAAAGTTCACAGGAATCAAATTCTGGTTGATAAGTAATTAATATAAATTCAGAAAATTAGTTACCTCTTGAAATAAATGTGATTTTGAAACTTCATCTAATTTACTTTTGTCTATTACTTTAACAGCAACCTTTTCACCAGTGAATACATGTCGAGCCAGCTTGACAACTGCAAAATGCCCTGAACCAAGTGTATCAAGCAAATCATATAGACCAGCTATCTTGGCATCATATGGTCCTCCAACTGAGACTACTCCTCCACCAGCTGTACTTCCACAGTTATTATTCATCGCCATACCCTATATATATACAAACTTAGGTTATATAAATATGGTTTAGATTAGCAGAAGTGTCGGATCAAATATTTATAGAATGAAAAAAATCTAAATAATGTCATAAAATTTGAAAACCTTTATCAAGTATCAATCATAGAAACAAAACCACCATATAGAAACAAAAAATCATGTTAGAATGCAGTTTTTTTTTAAATCTGCTTATATATTTAGTAGTGGATGGAGGAGGCCTTTACCCAATTAGGGGTCCAAATTTCATAAATAATTCAATACTAACATTAATTATAGGCTACCTTTCTTAACTTAAGTACCAATTGACTAATAAACTAATAGTTGACATTTTAGCCCATTTCATCACAAAACTTAGAGTATGAATGTAGTTAAAAGCTCTATATAAAAATATGTCTAAACTAGTATTTAAATCATGTCATAATGAACCATTATGTAACTTGATGTCATAAATTAAAATTATTTTCATTTGGCACATTTCTTATACTTTTAAGGTTAAGAATGTTATTTATTATAAAAGTTATTAATCTTTTTCCTTATTAATAATGCATGGCATGGCATAAATATGAGACTAAAGGTGCAAACTGTTGGATTTCTATACATATATATATTTTTTAGGAATAGGCAGCAAAAGAGCAAGCCTGTCACCTGATGGTAAGTGATCACCGCTGCTCCCACACCCACACCACCAAAGGAATCACAGGTGCATTGCCGACCCTTATAGGAGGGTCTGGCTCTCAAGTGCAACTGCCAGAACACACCTAATGGTATTTGGTGGCAGATTTTCAACTTGAGGGTGGTAGCTAGCCAGACAGGTATCAGAAAAAGCCCTACCTGGTGCTATGGTTTCCTTATGATATTTTCCTTCACCGAAAGCTCAAGCTCATTGTAGGTGGTTGTTTTCGAACTCACGTCCCACAACACATGCATTCCTACACCTTACCACTGAGCTATCATCGCTTCACATAACGACAAGATACAATGTTTAAGATTTTTTATTTATTTTATATTAGTTTAGTGTTTGTATATAGTGTTACCTGATGTTGAGTGACAATGTGGTGAAAGATATTAAGATGTTACTACATACTAAGTTTAGTAGTAATTGAATCTCAAGTACAGCCACTCAAACATACCAACAGGTACTAGGTGAGAGATTATTAATGTATTGGTGGTAGCCAGTATGTGTGGTGTAGGGTATACATAATATATTATAAAATATTACAGAGCCAAATTTGTGTAAAAAAAAATTAAATATAATAGTAGTACATTATCTTTAAAGAGGCTAAACTATTCTGTCAACATTTTTATCTGTTTACCTTCTTGTATGAGTAACACTCTAAAAATAGTGGATATCTATTAATAATTTAGATCAACATATAAGATACTTACTACCCTATAAATTGAGAGATTATTAATCACTCAACTTCAGCACATTTTGACCAATCACTAAAGAAATAAGCATGTATGATGTATTTTTATGAAGGTTTTTGTGCTATGCCTGAATGCAACAGGTGGTGCTGTGGTTGATTCATGGACTACTGAAATGGTAGGAAATCTTCTGCTAGAGCAGTAAGTAACTAACTAAAAACCATCACTTAATGAAAAAACTATGCTGTTTATTTATACTGTATTCTTTGATGAAACCAGATAAATTAAAAAGAAAGGTGTAGCATGTGAATGTTTAGATTTTGTAACAAAAATACAGTTACATTATACATTTAGTCAATTCAATCAATTAAGTCAATTAAGGGGTCATTATAGCAAATTTTAGTAATTTATTATATGGTTTTGTACTTACAAAAAAAAATTGTATTTAATGTAATTAAAATAATACAAAGTTGAAGCATACATTTGTTTATTTTATTAATATGAGAACTGTATCATTAGCATCATGTGAGAGTGGTGGTAGCTCAACTCTTGACTTTGATACCACAGGTTCAATTTTTGATATGGGATGAACTTATAAGTAAAACTCATAACTGTTCAATTACCAGATACCCTAGTACAACCTTTACTTGGTTTCGAATTAGAACGCGGTGTGATATTGATTAGAAACATTATTATTGTATAAAATATTGACCTATAAATCAGTTCATATTGAAATGACAGTTGTTGATCCTACTTTTCATAACACATTCCTTATATAAAATTCAAAGGTTTACACTAACATTTATTTCACTGGATATTAACGATGAATTACTAAATGAAATTAGGTGTATGTATAGTCTACCTATGCATCTAAACTAATAAAAACTCAAAGAACTCACTTTCTGACTTAAATTCGAATCAATTGGTTTCGTATAACATAGCTAGAAGAATCAATATACAATAATATTATTCTTTTACTTTAAAAGCACAACAATTAATTATATAACGCAAAAACAGAAAACTTCATTATTGTTACAGACGTCAATATTATAAAAGAAAATTATTCACAACTTCTTAATTTGTATTCACCAGACTCTTATACGAAATCTCAACGATCACAACATCGCCATTTCACCTATTTCAGTAAACTCAATTTTTATAGTTAATTACTGTTGCAAAAGAATTTGCCAGTGTCAGTTGGTCTTATATTTTATATCAAAAGTAGATTACATAAAAGATACTGAAAATATTATGAATCAACATATATTAACGTATAGGTAACGTAAGTATAACTAATCTAAATTTTTAACATAAAATATTACTATTGTGTATCTACACTAAATATTTAACCAAAAAGCTAAATAAAAAAAATTAAGATAAAATGATAATAAAAATATCACAATCCGGGTTTATAACTATTGTGTAACTAACTTTAAATTTGAATAAGCTCGACTGATTTCAAAACTGACTGTTCACATATTGGCAGTAAATTTCAAACTTAATAATCGTGGTGGACGTTGAATAGCCGCAATCTTGTTGTATCGTATTAATGCACATTATAATTATTCTGATTGCATTCAAATCTACAAAAAGACGAACATTTACAAATGGTAACAGAATCGAAGATGATGGATGTTAACAATGCTCAAACATAAGATTATTGGCAACAAGATGGGACGAAAATGTAATTTAAATCCAAAGCGACTAATGATCACGAATTCTCTAGTGCGAGGAGGAAAGTTTGTGTGAGTTTACCAACGCACGTGAGCTCTTTTGATTTGGATTGACTTTCCTCTCATTATTATTGCCGGAGCGATTTCGGTTCAACTTTCTGAAACTTCTGCCAACGGGCCCGAACCTACCGTTTCAGTATATATGTAGTTGGACGAACAGTTTGATGATTTGACGATTGTGTGAAGAAAGTATAATAGTTTCTACGGTCATATAGTACTTATATCTTTTTTTTTTTTTCGACCTGACATACGCTGTTAGTCGTAAGGGCTTTGACAGCTTCACCGAACTTTTTGGGGCGAATACTAAGGGCACTCAGCCCCGTGGCAGCGGGCGCAAGGGAGCCAGAATGGCCGAACCTCGGGTTGGAGTACTGCCGGAACTCGAACAAAGATTCGCGATCCTAACTAACCAACAGGTCCTAATTTACTAGAATTAGTGCTCCTAACAATAACATAGGGCAAGCCACGCAAGGGCCGCGGAGGTAGCGGGGGTAGTACCTTACAGAACCGTGTACTTAAAGTACTTATATAATTAACTTATAATCAGGAGCTGTGCCATAGTGTTTATGATCAATTGTTTTTTTTTTGCTATGGCAGATTTGAATATTCATGATGTAATGATGATATGATTTATGATTATATTCTCACCAATGATGTTGGTGGAGTAAGGGGTATGAATCTGTCATCTTTACATACAAGAACGTCAACCTCAATTGCACGTGGTGCACCCTACTAGCCAACGAACGAGGCTCTGGTGACCGCTGCTCTGTCAGTATAATCAGACATCACTGTTTTTACAGATGGAAATACTGTACATGAATTTACCATCTAAAATCCAAAAGTTTTCATACCTTAAGCAGCCCCGGATCTAGGGCAACGTGCCTCGGGCTGCAGTTTCAGGTGGCACAAAAATCATAATTTGCAGAAAACATGTATTTTAAACTAAAGTGTATGAAACCAAATTTAAAATTAAGTAGCCAAACCAGATGGTCAGTTAAAACAAGATGTTACTGTCATGAAGTTGTCAAAGTTCTGGAAGTAAAAGCAGAATCCTCTCTAGAAGCAGAATCTTGGTATGAAATTATCTCATAATTTTTATACGTTTTTGTAACTTTTTTCAATACAGGTTTGCTTTGTTTGATGGTAGTATAATATTAAACAGCCTCAATTTCCCCATCAAATAAATGAGTTTTTGAAATCGGACTTGTAGTAGTCAAATCATATGGTCAGCTAAATCTAGTAATTGCTCTGTATATTAATTTACCAGAAGTTGTCAACGCTCTGGAAGAACTTGCAGAATTCTCTCTATTCGCAGAATCTTAGTATGAAGTTGGTGATTTTCTACATGCGAGATGATGGATTTTAAATTTATCCTCAATTTAACACTGGGATAATATTTTTCGACAGATTAATAGAGTGAACGTTGAAATACAAAAGAGGATATTATCATTTCGCGTTCTGTGGCGATAATACAACGTCTTGCTTAAACTCTTGAAAAGAATGAAAGAAAAACAAATGGAATAGCGATCCTCAAAATTTTCTTTTTGAGAAGCGAAATATATAATGGAGCCCTAATTTGTTTATGCACATTCTTTATTATGTTAAAATGTAACATTTGTATAGTAATTAAATATCTAATGGGAGATATGAAAAGGTTTCTTATTTTTCATCAATTAGGTGATATCAGGTTTGATAGAAGAGAGTTGAAGTTTCATATTAGGTTATATTTACATTTTTTTTCATGACCATCAGTATTCTCGTAGAGCCTCCACAGAGGTTTTGCGGAACTCTATGGCTCCGCGAAGCACACTTTGAATATGGCTAAAATAGAATATTGAATCAAAGAAGTTGAGTTCATTTTTTTTCTAATAATGAATAACTTATACTGGGTTATTGGTAATTGGACATATTTCCGTTTAGGGGGAGTAGGCTTGGGTCTGTTCCAAGAGTGGCACTTCAGGGGCGGAATTTTGGGGAGACAGTTGAAATGACCTGTTAATGGATAGCTCACATTTCAATTGTCTTCAGGCTAATTTAAACCACTCCGCTGCTGCTCAGGATTTGTTCCTACAAGCGATGGCCGAGTGGAATATTGGTGTTGCGGTTGCGGCGGAGCCCTACTCCGTCCCCAACCAACCTTGTTGGGCGAAGGATTGGGGGGGCTCTGTGGCCATCCACAGTGGAACGGGTGCACCTCTATCGGTTAGGGAACGGGGATCTGGTTTTGTGGCAGCTCTTTGGGGTGAATACGCTATTGTTGGGGTATATTTTTCCCCAAATCGGTCTCTGGCCGAGTACGAAGCGTATTTGGGTATCCTTGGGCCGGTGGTAAGGAGACTGGCGCCGTCTCCTGTGATACTACTTGATGATTTAAACGCAAAGTCGCGAGCATGGAGGGCGGTGGCCACAGATCCGCGGGTGAGGCCACGGATGAGTGGCTATTGGAGACAGGACTTGTGGTCCTCAATAGAGGAGCCGTTTTGACTTGTGTGCGGCATAACGGGGGCTCAATAGTAGACATTTCCTTTGCCACCCCGGCTGTCGCATATCGTGTTAGGGGATGGCAGGTACTGGAAGAGGTGGAGACACTTTCCGATCACCGCTATGTTAAGTTTGTGGTCTCCACCTCTTTGGAAGATGGAGAAGTCCAACGTATTGGGAGGAGATCGTTTCCTAGGTGGAGTGTTGGTCGCCTGGATCGGATGCTTGCGGAGGAGGCGGCCATCATTCAGAGTTGGAGGTCACCTGCCCCAGAGGATGGAGATGTGGATGTAGCGGCTGTCCATCTCCGAGCTGCCCTAATTGAGATTTGCAATGTGTCGATGCCGCGGAGTACGCACCGCGTGCAAAAGAAAGCTGTGTTCTGGTGGACCGCAGAGATAGCTGATCTCCGGGTAGCGTGCTCAGCGGCTCGAAGACCGAATGTGCGCAGTCGAAGAAGAGCGCGGCGAAACTTAGAGGAGGAGAGTCAGCTATATGCCATCTATAGGGAGAAGAAAAAGGCGTTACAGGAGGCCGTCAGCAAGGCCAAGGAGAAAGCTTGGGGAGAACTTCTCAGGGAACTGGAGAGGGATCCATGGGGGCGCCCTTACCGTGTGGCTAGAAAGAAGTTTCGGGGTCAAGGGCCCCCGTTGACGGAATCGCTTAGGCCGAACATGATGAATAGGGTGGTGGAGGCTCTTTTTCCCCCATCACCTGAATTGTCCCCGCCCTCAATGCTGCCTTCTGGTGGTGTTGAGGATATAGTGGATTTGCTCGATGTCCCTCCCGTAACGGAGGATGAAATGGAGGCAGTGGTCGAGCGTTTGCGATCCAAAAAAAGGGCACCAGGTCCGGACGGTATTCCAGGGCGCGTTTTAAGTCTTGGCCTTAAATATCTAGGTGACGAGCTTCGGGGACTGTTTAGTCGCTGTCTTACTGTTGGACAGTTCCCGAAAGTGTGGAAGGAGGGCCGTTTGTGTCTTCTGGCTAAGGAAGGTCGTCCCCCGGACTGCCCATCCGCGTACCGGCCTCTTGTGTTGCTAGACGACATGGGCAAAATGCTAGAAAAGATTGTCGCCTCCCGTGTCGTTCGGCACATAAGAGAGGTTGGGCCAGATTTTTCGGAGGAGCAGTTCGGCTTCAGAGTTGGAAGGTCAGCGATTGACGCGCTCATGGCCCTGAAGCAGTTGTCTGCAGAGGCGACAAGGAAAGGAGAAAGGGTGCTGGCGGTATCGGTAGATATAGCTAATGCCTTCAACAGCCTACCGTATGGAGTAGTACAGGAAGCGCTTCGGTTTTATCGGTTGCCCCTGTACCTGCAGAGGCTGCTGAGGGCTTACCTGCAGGATCGAAGTATCGCATATGTGAACAGTCGGGGAGGAATGGTGAGACGCTAGGTTAAATGTGGTGTTCCACAGGGATCGGTTCTTGGACCGCTCCTGTGGAACATGGGTTACGACTGGGTGCTTCGTTGTCCACTCCCAACGGGGGTGTGTATCATCTGCTACGCGGATGATACCCTAGTCGTAGCCCGGGGGGACGTTGGGATCAACTCACGAGTTTAGCCACTGAAGGGGTGGGCATGGTGGTTGAGCGAATCAGGAAGCTGGGCCTTAGAGTAGCGGTGGATAAAACAGAGGCCATTCTATTCCACGGGCCTCGGCGTGGACCACCCCCTGGGGCTCATCTGTTCATTGAGAGACACCGGGTCAAAGTTGGGGCCCAGATGAAGTATCTGGGCCTCATACTAGATGGACGCTGGAACTTTGAGCCTCATTTCAGGGGACTAGCGCCGCGCATCATAGGGGCGGCAGGGGCGCTGGCCCGGCTACTCCCAAATGTAGGAGGTCGCAGTATGCATTGTCGGAAACTCTACGGAGGAGTGGTCCGTAGTATGGCAATGTATGGAGCACCAGTATGGGCGGATTCCCTCAGTGCTGGCAATAAACGCATGCTTAATGCGATGCAAAAAACTATAGCACTGAGGGCTGCTCGTGGATATCGTACCGTTTCCGTAGCAGCGGCTTGTTTGTTGGCGGGCTTCCCACCTTGGGAACATGAGGCTGGTATACTCGCTGCCACTTACCAGCTTTCAGCAGTGAGGAAGTTGCAAGAAGGGGAGCCTCTGGATCCGGGGGAAATAAGTCGCCTCTGTCGAGACGCAGAGATAGAAGTGCTTCGGCGATGGAGCGATACTTTGGCGGGTGCACATTACGGCCTTTGGACTATACATGCCATTCGCCCGGTCCTCATGCAGTGGGTTGGGCGGAAACATGGCTCCCTTACGTTTCGCCTGGTACAGGTGCTGACGAATCATGGATGTTTTGGGCGGTACCTGTGCCGGGTGGCACGTGGAGAACCTACGCCGGTTTGCCATGAGTGTGGAGCTGATGAGGACACGGCACAGCATGTGCTGCAAGAGTGCTTGGCATGGACGGTCCAACGTCGCGCTCTAATTCGGGGAGGACCTCTCACTGCCAAGTGTGGTGAAAGCTATGCTCGGCAGTGAGAGGGCATGGCATGCAATGGTCTCCTTCTGTGAGCACACCATCTCACAGAAAGAGGTCGCGGAGAGAGCACGGGAAAGGGACCCTGGGAGTGACCCTCGACGTCAAAGGCGAGCAGGCGGAAGGAGAAGGCGGTATGATAATACCCCTGTTCTACCGCCGTAGTCAGACCAAACACCACCACTAGTCTTCTTGACGGTATAACCTGATTAGGCTATGAAGCTGCTGGACGGGGCCCGGCTTAACATCAGGCTGGGCCGACCGCTGGGGTAGCGCGGTGAATGCGTGGCCTGATCCCGTGTTACTTCGAGAAAGCGGAGGCCGGTACAGTGGGGTTTTAGTGGGTATTCCTGGAGATCTAGCGCCGGGCGAGTCCCACATACCCTTCCCAGTCCACCAGGGAGGGGATGCGTAAAAGCATTTCCCCACGGGAAAAAAAAAAGAAAAAAAAAAGTGGATATGGGTGACTATTTGCGATAATTTTAACCAATATGCATTATGCAACAGTGAGTGTTTCTAGCTTTTTTCAAAATAAATAAACAATGCAACATCAAAAGCTTATTTTAAAAAAGTATCAGTTTAAATCTCATTTTTCTACTGATTTAAAAAACGATTAAACACTGGTTATTTATCAGTATTTTATGGAAATTGAATAAAACGACCTTATGTTTAGTTTAATATTAATTTCCGCCTGCTTCCTTTGTGATCTTTTTTTTCAGTTTCTTTAAAATAAGTTCCTAGTTGTTATGCAGTGTTGGAGAGCTAAGAAAACATTTATGTTTTTAAAATTATATACAAGCCAAGTTTCATAACGTTTTTTTTGTTTTTAAAGCATTTTAGTAGAAAAAAAAACAACTAAATATTGAAATATTATTGTTTTTCGTCTCGCATTATTTAATTTGGACCGATAATTGTTGTTTTAATATTGATGAATAACCAGTGTTTTTTCGTTTTTATAAATCAGAAGAAAAACATAGATTTAAATTAAAACTTTATTAAATAAATTTTTGATGATACCTGTTTTACTTATTTTGAAAAAAGCTAAAAATATGATAACTCTAAAATGGTTCACATTTGCATAATGCATATGGCGTTAAAGTTATCACAAATAGTCACCCCTATCACCTCCTAACGGGAATACATTAAATTACCAACAACCCTGTATAACAAAGAAAAAAATAGTGTATATTTAATAACACATCACAGAAGGTATTAAATAAAACGTATCGGCACGGCATATACCGTGTTTATGACGATAATGAATACGACTGATGCGTCATGCTCTCTCATGTAACGTTCGCCGAATGAGTATACTATGTCGCTTTGACTATGTCTCTCGCTTTCTTAGTCGACTCGAGCTGACTTTATGCAAACGAGCGCTACATAGTCTAAGGTAACAGCTCATCCTTATTCAATACCCACAACATGATCAGCGCGCCTAAGGAAGTTTTAACTTCAAGAATTAATTAGCTAATAACAAAAATTGCCACCCATTTTATATTTACGAGTTTTATTTAATAATTGATGTCGTACACTGGAGAGAGGGCGCCATTGTTAAGTTTTGCCCCGGTTCGAAAAATTCGTAGATCCGGGACTAACCTAAAGTGGGGACTTTTCTGTACGTCAGATGGCAATAAATACTATATTAATAAATTCAAATATTGCCAAATTTTTAGAATTGTTAAAAGGTAACAAGATACGACCCTGAGTCCCAGAAAACGGATAACGCGTTTCTGAGAAACGACGCGAAAATATATCACACTAAATCTGTGAACAGTACCTATGTCAAGACTATCGGGTTATGATCAGACTTAGCTAACGACTATATTTCGAAATTGTATCCTGAAGGTCCGCCACATTAAATGTAGGAACACTAATAGGAAAGACAGAAACTTGCCTCGCTCTTTAAACGTAGGAAGTTAGATTTCATCTGTTTACAAGAGATTCGTTGGACTGGAAGGACTAGGGTGGCGACATAATCGAGGGCGCCAAAATTTGGAGTATCAGCAATAAAAATTACAATTTTCGGCTATAAAAATCTATGATTATTATTGGGAATTTATTGCTTTTATGCCAAATCTTAAAAATCGAGTTCTTATTAGATATTTACGTTTTGAAGTCTAGTTACAGTGCATTTTTTGTAATGTTTTTGTATGTTTTTATTCACAAATTTAAAATAATATTTTTTAAAGAAGCTCAACTTTACTCATGAATAACTTTTAAAGAAGTAATTTGATAAAAAAATCATAAAAGTCCTTTTTTGTAGAGCGTATTTTTCAAGGTGCCCCATGCAGGGCGGCACTTAAGTTAAATCTGGCCCTGAGCGCAAAGCATGGAAGGAATGTAGTGATGTAGTAGGAATGTAGTAAAGGGGAGCTATACCTTGTAAGCTATACCATGAAATTTTATAAGAGAGTGATCGACAGCTGCTTAAGATCTGATTGTTCATAGTCAGAAAATCAATATGCTTTTGTACCTGGTTTATCAAACACTGATTCTATGTTCGCCTTAAACCTGATTACTGCAAAATATCGCAATTACATATCGCATTGCCGGACTTGGAAAAATCATTTGATCGTGTCCCTAAGAAGACAATCTGATGGAGCCTTCGTATGAAGAATACATCCCCGAAACATACATAAACGTTGTTGTCGACATGTATAAGGATGCGAAATCAGTGGTATCGGAAGCATTCACGGAAGGTGTCTATTAAGGCTCTGTACTAAGCCCTTTCCTCTTTTGCTTGGTTTTGGATTAACTATATTATGCGATGTCGCCATAACTGCACTGAGAACCGTGAAGAATTATTACAGCCAGAGCTAACTATTACATGTGAAATATTCAATCATTTTGGGTAGTAATAACACAGGAGCCATAATGGATTTTTTTAAATCTTTATACCTCTTCGAATAATTAATTCCATTTATGACATCAAAATATGACCGATATCAACCGATATCATACCAGTATCAATCGTATTAGATAGATGAAATACCTAATGGCAATGAAAATAAATACTCACTGATATATTTTAACAACATTTATTTCAATCTTTCTCAAAAACAAAATATTATTAAAACATACGAAAATTGTCTTTAGTTTGAATATGGCAATTCAATTATTTTTTAAATCTTTAATCACTTTTGGCGTATTTGTAGTGCTAACAATAACACTTTTGGTTGTATGAATCAATCTTAACAACGACCAAAAAAATCTTATATGCACGACATAAATAATAAGTAATTAATAATTCTAAAATATTCTTATATCAAAGTTATCGATTTTAAATAAATAATTTATAAAACATGCAATTAAATGTATGATACAGAGCATATTAGTTTAAAATTCTTTAATACTCATTTCTTGCGTAGCCCAACTGGTGATGTTACTCTACCCTACATAAAATCGCAGCGAAATTAACCGCGTTATCACATAAAAATGAATTGACGTAATCTAGGGTTTAAATAGACTATTTTTTTTGTGGGATAACATATTATTGCTTGTTTCAAATAACATAGTTGTTATATCTTATATTCTTGCAGTGAGTCGGATCTGCAGAAAGCTCCATGCGGAAAGAACTCTAGGTTGAAGATGTGCTTTTAATACCTCTGGTGTTAGAAAGTCCGTATCTAAACTAGTAATTTGCTAATTTATTTGTATAAAAACGACTTAATTAATATCAGATATACGGCGTTTTATGTGTTAATCAAACAAAATGCTAACCGATCAAAATCAATATCTTTGAACATCTAAGACCTAAACTTTGCGTTTCTTTACATGGTAAAAAACTGCATATAGGTACGCACATCCTTTCGTAATATGCCAGGGGGGGAGGACTACGACACGGACGTGTGGGACTTATCGAGTGAGAGGTGCCTTCAAATATCAATTAAAAAGGCAGCGCGATGATTGCAGGTCTCCCTTATTACCAAAAACAGGAACTGCTTACCTGACTGTCCTGCTTAGAATAAACTTGGCTTAATATCTTAACTAACAAACATATGCTAGAACTACCGCTAGTCGCGTTCAATGTGCTTGCTATGATAACTATATCCGAAACTGTGAATATATAATAAGCAAACATAGTAAACATTTCTAGTCATTCGTGAAATCAAAAAAATCCACAGGTGATTTACCTGATTCAATGTATTATGGAGATTTATCTTCCCCGAATGGTATGGAAATGAGTCATTTGTTTAGTAACTATTTTCATTCGGTATTTATAAACCAACTTAATGTTCGTTCCAAATAATTCAGAGAATAATAAAAATAATAACATATCTTTATCTTCCGTTCAAATATCCCCAGAAATTACATTAAAATATCTAAAAAACCTAGACACAAATAAGGGAAGTGGACCTGATGTGGTCCCACCTTTTTTCCTAAAATCTTGCCGGGATCATCTTGTTTACCCTATATCTGTTTGGTTTAATAAATCACTAAAATCGGGAGTAATGCCATTTGTTTGGAAGCGTTCTTATGTGGTTCCCGTATTTAAGTCTGGGGACAAGCATAATATTCAAAATTATAGACCTATTTCTAAACTTAGTACCATAGCTAAATTATTTGAAAAAATCATCTATGATTCCCTTTTTCCTATCTTAGGCATGTGATTATTGACTTACAGCATGGTTTCGTAGATAAAAAATCCACGGAATCAAACTTACGTGAATTCATTCACCGAATCGCAGTGGAATTGAACAAAGGCTACCAGGTGGATGTGGTGTATACCGACTAATTTAAAGCATTTGATAAGATATCTCACTCGCTACTTATTCGAAAAATCGAAGATGTCGGTATACACGGTGATCTCCTTCGATGGATAACCTCATACCTACGTGAGCTTAGTCAGCCGGTAACTGTAAAAGGTTACTGTTCCTCATTCGTGCCCGTTACTTCCGGAGTGCCTCAGGGATCTCATCTGGGACCTCTCATTTTTAATATCTTTATTAACGATATCTCTTCTATATTCATTAACTCGAATATTATTCTCTATGCCGACGATATGAAGATATTCAGAACTATAAAATCAGTTGCAGACTGTATCCACTTGCAGAATGATTTAAAAAATCTATGCAATTATTGTGTCAATAATTCACTGAATATTAATGTGAAGAAATGCAATGTTATTACGTTTTCTAGAAAAACCAAACTTATCATACATAATTATCATCTAAATAACGAATTAGTAAATCGGGTTAATGAGGTGAGAGACCTGGGGGTATACCTTGATCATAAGCTATGATTCAATATGCATATTAAGTTAATGACGGCTAAGGCCTATAAAATGCTCGGTTTTATTTTGTGAACAGGACAATACTTTAGACAACCTTCTACTCTTGTTCTCCTCTATAACGGCTTGGTTCGTTCTGTGCTAGAATATGCCTCAACTGTTTGGAACCCGCAATACTCGATTTATATAGAAGGGATCGATAAGATTCAAAATAAATTCATGAAATATTTGCAATATAAATTTAATTATAAATCCAGTACTTTAGTATTACCCTCCTTACGTATACGTCGCTTGTTAAGAGATCAAATGTTTTTGTATAAACTTATCAATAATTGGATTGATTCGCCGTATCTTTTGAATGAACTTAACTTTAGGTGCCCTAGGCCTAATGCCAGAAACCGATTTTTGTTTAATGTGCCATTTTGTATCTAATACATTTTTATTTAGTGTAACTCTTATAATTTGTATTTTAACGATATCGACATTTTTAGTCACTCGATTACCGCATATAAGAAAATAATTAAAACAAAGAGTGAGAGCATTACAAATGAAATGCATAAGTGATGGGTGTTTAAGTGGTTTTGTATATGTAATTTAAATTTAATTTTCTTAGTTTATTTCTTATTATATCTTAAATTTGGAATATTTCTTAATCTTATGAAAATGTTGTTGTAATTGTATTGTGTCTCATTTTACTTTTTTTTTGTTTTTCATTACCGCAAATTGTTGTTATTATTAAATTTTTAATAGATAAATATCTAATAATACGCTTGATATTGTATGTCTCATGATATATGTGGAAACTTAATTGGAATATAATAATTTATTGTTTATACATTTATAAGGATAAACAACTGTATGTTTCCCAAATAAATAAATAAACTACTATTTATTATGCAGCTACTTACCAAGCTCAGGTTAATAATATGTATATTCATGTATGAGACCAATAAAATAGTAGTGAACCTTAGAATTACAAAATTAATAATAATCAAATCTTTCAATAATGGATCTTTACTGCACTTATAAATCCAGATTAGTAATTGTAAATTGTGTATCGTGCAATTTTGATTATGTACACTGTTATCCTTTTCATGGAACATATATAGGAGTGAATTTAGAGAGAGGAAGGCAGACAGGGTTATAGCTAACTAAAAATTTCAATAATCGTAGAACATTCTGTTTATTTTGTAGTTATACTTATTTTGATGTGTTATGATGAAAAATTATTGAAAGTGATTATTTTAGCTTGATACGGAAGGTACGCGCGCCGATGCACTAATGCGATACAAACAACATTAAGTTAGATGGAAGTTATTTTTATTTTGGTTCGTTATTTCATATTCAGCTTTATGATTTAAAAACATACATCTTTGTAGTTTGTTGTTCACATTGTTGTCGTATTTTTAACACTTGTATATGTTATATATTTATACTAGCTAGTGCTCCTGAAATCAATCGCGTTTTCATAGTATCTCGCTTTATTGCTGCAACTTTTGAAATAGTTCAGATGGTTATAATGTGTACACAAATGGATTTGTAAAATATATATTAGTATTTTAAATATTTACGGAAGTAAGTTACTCGGTGTAGGGTTTCTGAACATTTAATAAAGCATCCCCTAGTGGATATATACGATACAGCAGACTCTACCTGTCATTGTGTTTGAAATGTTCGTATTCAAGTATTATAAAATACTATCTGTTTACGCGACTCCGTTCGCGTGGAACTAAAACTGTATATAGCATATGGTACTCAGGGTTAATGTAGGATTTTAATGGTGAAAGATTTTTTTAAACCACCAGTAGTCCTTGAGTTTATTCGTTACAAACAAAAATACAAATTTTTCTCATTATAATATTAAGTATAGAAATACAGTTTGAGAACAGATTAAATTGCTGTTAATTGTTGAAGAACCCTTCACTCGGATGCATACATAAGTACACAATTCTCTTTTATATAACACACTTGATGTTCGAGGAACTTAAATTTATGGCCCTTCCCAAATATAAATCGTATATCTGCACCTAAACACATTTATACGCCTAAGAAAGGATTTTGTTACATCAAAAGTCCGATATTATTACCCAAGATACGTATGATAGGTAGTATGCATATACCTAAAAAAACTCGAATAGGCGATTTTCTAATTAAATTAAAGAAGAAAAATTGAAGAGGTTGCGAATAATTAATTTATAAAAGTTTTAGACCTTCTCCACTCTCGTTTGTGTTATAACATAATTACCTACCCAATATTATTAAATATTTAATTTATTCTTGTTACTAAAACCTAGGTCACGTATCACGTATCGTTACAACGCTCAAGACATGCCTCCAACCGTGTCACATAACAATGGGTGTAGTCACATAACGGGTGTAGATGGTGATTTCGTGAACATTATTTATGCCTTTAGTTTCTAGATTAATACCGAAAAGCATGATTAAGGAATTTAATCCAATAATTGTTATTGCTTACTCACTCTTACGCGATGTTTTGAGATAAATAAAGAAATATATGACAATGTTCACGTAACCATAGGAGGGGGAGGTAAGAGCTTTGCTTACTTTTACTTATAACGGGACGGGGCTATGGAAAAACATTTTAATATTTGATTTTTCGTTAATTTTTGTTAAAAATAAACTCAAATGCTATACTTTTTTATGACTATTATTACTATTGAATATAAAATTAGAATTGGTGCCATACTTAATCTAATAAAGTAATGAATTCAAGTTATTCTGAAAATCAACAAAACGTTAGATATCCTTAGACAATGTATCAATGTATACACAACAATACCATTACAACTTAAACCATCCAAAATATAATTAGTCTTTTTTCTCATGGGATTCTGAAACAAAAATATTCTTATTAATTATTACTTATGAACGACCGAGTATTTCTTGAAGGGCTCTTACAAAAACTCAAGTATATAACATGTAAAACATTTTCTTAATACAAAATAATAACGAAACCATTATAGTAGTTTTCGAGATATTAATTACGTACTTAACCATACCATAAGGCAGATGTTGCCCTGCATTTCCAGTAGTCAGTATGTTGACCAGACCGCCATGTATCGCGTTCTGAGATAATATAACAAACCTATCCATGAACCATGAGCAACAAACCATTTAGTAACTTGATATATCGTCCATTTCTATATGAAGTGATAACAATTGCTAATTTCATGATATTTAATTTAAATGTGGAACATGTCATCATAGAATTTCATATGATTACTATGAGTCAAATAATTAAAAAAAATTACTCTGATTTGAAGTGATGATAGCTATGGTAGCATACTCTGATATCACTTTTATCGGTATGGATGTAAAGTAGTTTTCTCTAAAGTAAACTATATGTTAAATCTAACCTCATCCGTCTAAACTAAATCATAACCAAAATTAAACCTAGGCAATTTGAGAAACAGAGTATTTTTCGGCGCTTTAATAAAGCACTCTAATTAGTGTACCAGTTACCTAAAAAAAATCAGTGGTAAATGTAGTTTCTTTACTTTAATAATAACATATTTAAAATAAAAACATTAAAAATTGTAGAAAGAAGTTAATGATTTTGAATCTCATACCTGAACTGTCTTCTTCTTCAGCATCCAGTATATCAGCACAGCATATCGAGTAACATATTAAAGATAAAAATCCCAATGGTAAACCAAATACCAATGCAGTTAATACCGGGTTACCGCGCCACATATTTATTAATGTAGTTCGCGCTTCATAGAATCCTCTATACAATTTAACTGGCCAATTGTTGCCACCATATGCCTGTGAACATTCAATAATAAGTCTAATATATTATCATAATATAGAAATCATGCGTTATATAAAACAATTTACAATATTACAATTTGTGTACAGTTAGGCTACCTTATAGTTCTTCCAGGCAAACCATACAAAAATTTATCTAAATAATAAGTTTTATGATGGAAATGATGTACACAATTACACAAATGTTAAAATTGCAATATATTATATAAGTATTATACAGAAATATTTGTATACGTATTGCAACTTAAAAGACAACTTCTATTGCGACAAAAAGAGGTAAAGACGATGCCGTTTTTTTTATATATGAGTCTCGCTAATCTTATATCTACTGGCAGTAAGTTTCTTTATTTTAAGGACAAAAATTATATTCTTGTACTTGCCATGTATGTCAAAGTTCACATATTCCAACTTGAAAGTGCTACCTAGTCAAGCCAATAGCAGAAAAAGCTCAACCATCAATATTTTTTGAACAGCGGGTCAGTACATGGTTACAGTATACTAGCTGACCCAGTGAACTTCGTATCACCGATACTCTGGAATGCTAGATGGCGTTAAAGTAGCTTGATTTTAAGATTTTTTTACAAACAATTTTGTTATCTTTCGTAAATATATTTTTTTTCAATAAAAAGTATCCTATGTTACTTCTCTAATACCTCCAAGTTTCATGATGATCGGTTAAGTAGTTTTCGCGTGACACCGTAACAAATAAACTTACATTCACATTTATAATATTAATAGGGATTTCGAACCTATATGTATCGACAAGGTATTCGAACACGCGACTTCATTTCCAAAAGCTTAATAATATACGTGTTCTAAGCTACTAACCGGCGCTTGATGTGAATAAATTTGTTCTAAAAATAATAAAACTGCCTCTGGGGTCATAAGGATAGGATCATCATCTGGAATATGGTGATGACTAGTTGTCGAGTTTAGGACTAATAGGTGTGGAACTGTCAACTCTGACATAGCTATAGAGTTTGCCAATTCTGGAGTTCCCATCCAACCAAATTGAAAATGTCTATGAAGATCATGTTTTCTTTTTCTGCAACATATATTTTGTAAATAATCTACAACACTGTTTTATTTATAAAGGAACCTTTAAATCAAATATAATGGAAAGTTATCATATTTGCAAATAAGCAATAATCATTCTTACTTTATAATTCCTTCTAACATATCTTTAAAATCTCTTTCTGTTTGTGTAATTTCATGTAATTTATTCTCTGACAAAACTGCTATAACAATATATTTTTCTGTAGACATCAGATCATTTATATTTAAACCAGTGATCTTTGGAAAAAATCCAAACCTTTCAGAGTTAATCCACTTGTCTAATGTTAGGTTTAAGTTTTCTTTATTTTCTAAAAGTTCTGGTTTTGCTAGAAAAAAGAAAATATTTATTGTAAATACGACCAATAAACAAAGTTCATAGTACTTTAATTTACTTATGTTCAAGAATAGAGTGAATTGGCATCTTACACGCAAGACCCGAGTTCCACTATCAGTCTCATCTTTATTTACCACCTGTTCAGACAGGGATTAAGCGCTTGCTTATAAAATTTGCTTTGCTTTTGGGGGTTGATGCTGCTCACGTCCGTAGGCTTTACCCTCGAGACCCTACACGTGACCCCTGGGTGGTGCTAATCGAGCAGCTACGGGGTGGTAGGGCGTCGGTGCCCGACTGGGTCGCGACCACCATACACTTGGTGTAAAGCCCGTAAGAGTGACTCGTCGCGTTTCGGGTACAGCCAGTGTATACCCAGTACCTTGGAGACTTACACTGTGATATGGAGAGGTGGTGAGATTCACTAATTGCTCGTTGCATTGTCAAGATGCACTGACCCGACGGCCAGGGAGACCTGTAGCAACGGTTGACCGCTGGCCGCCCGCGGTATAGTACAGGGGCCCAATCGCGGCTAACCACCGTGAGAGGCTGCCCCACCATGCCGCGCATAATCTTGGATAGTCTCGTCGTGCCGGTTGGTGACCGGAACGGGGTCCCGGCGAACTATTCCGGGGGGGTACGGGGGCCCTTCCGTCTGTCGGATCAGTGCTTCTACGCTGTGCTTGAGTTGGTGTTTCGAGCCTGGAGGCTTTATGTCGCAGTGAATTACTCCTACTTCACGCCTTCTTCTTTCTTTCAAAAAAAATTTTTATCGCTACCCATGACAGTGCCAAGAATAAAGAAAAATAGGTCCACAGCGGTGCACAACCCCGACGCCGCTTTCACAATGGAGTTCGCTAACATCCGCGGACTCCATACTAACTTAAATGCCGTCCACCATCGCCTAGAGACGGCTCGGCCTGCTTTACTCTTTTTAACGGAGACACAGATCCGCCGTCCGGCCGACGCATCCTATTTACAATACCCTGGTTACCAGCTGGAGGCAAACTTTCAAACTAAAGCCGGGGTATGTGTGTATGTACGGTCGGATGTGTGTTGTCGCCGTTTGCACCTCATGGAGGACTCCTCCTTCTCCACCCTATGGCTGCACGTGGATCTCGGCGTTGAAAGCCGAGTCTACGCGTGCCTGTATAGATCCCACAAGGGGGATGATGTGACAACTCGGCTGTTCGAGTATTTAAGTCAGGCGACAGATGACGCGCAAGAGCAGTTCCCTACTGCAGAATTGGTGGTTTTGGGAGACTTCAACGCACACCATGAACAGTGGTTGAATTCGTCAACAACCGACCATGCAGGACGAACTGCTCATGCATTTGCTCTCACGCACGACCTGTCTCAACTGGTGACCCAGCCCACCCGGATTCCAGACATAGCGGGTCAAGCGCCTTCCTTGCTGGACCTACTGCTGACGAGTCATCCTAACGAATACAGGGTGTCTGTCAGTGCCCCATTGGGTAGTTCAGACCACTGTCTCGTTGAATCGTCGGTGCCGCGTTCATTGCCTCGATGTCCATCGGAGACTAAGCGTAAGGTTTGGCACTACTCGTCAGCAGATTGGGATGGTATGCGAGATTATTTCGCATCCGTACCCCGGAGGCAAAGGTGCTTTAATGAGAGAGATCTTTCTGGGACTGCCGAGGCAATTGCTGCCGAGATTAGACTTGGAATGGAATATTACATTCCTACGTCCGAAATTGTCAGTAATCGCCGCGGACGCCCTTGGTTTAATCATGAATGCGCAGATGCTTTCAGTCAGAAGCAGTATGCGTACCGTGCTTGGATCAAGGGCCGCGCGAATAAAGATCCTAATCTCAACTCCCTTAAGGCAGCCTATAACAAGGCCACTAGGTCCTGCAAAAAGGCTTACGCAGGAGCAGACGCTCAGCGCGTTGCACGGATTGGCCAGAAGTTGGTTCGCCACCCAACCAATAGTCGCGCCTACTGGGGGCTGGCGAAGGCCGTCCAGGCAAATTTCTGTCAATCCTCTCTGCCGCCTTTGCGATATCCGGACGGATCACTGGCTCATGAACCGCAGAAGAAAGCCACTTTATTGGCCAACATCTTCGCGGACAACTCCCGACTCGACGATAGTAACGCGCAACTGCCCACAACACCTAACAGTGGTATCTCGATGCCTGAGGTCCGCATCAGGCAAAGAGACGTGCGCCGTGAGTTGCTTTCGCTCGATGTCCGGAAGGCCAGTGGTCCGGATGGTATCCCACCAATTGTACTTAGAAAGTGTGCAGCCGAGTTGTCCCCAGTATTAACACGCGTTTACCAACAATCCTACATCTCTGGTGACGTGCCCCGCGTTTGGAGAGAGGCCAACGTGCAACCAATTCCAAAAAAAGGTGATCGTTCAGACCCTAATAACTACCGCCCAATCGCTGTAACCTCGACGTTGTGCAAAGTCATGGAACGCATATTAAATGCCCAACTTGTGCGCCACCTAGAAGACCACCCTCTTATCCATGATCGTCAATATGGCTTTCGACCGAACCGATCAACGGGGGATCTTCTAGCGTACATATTGCACCGTTGGGGGGAAGCGATTGACAAACATGGCGAGGCACTGGCTATTGGTTTAGATATAGCCAAAGCTTTCGATAGGGTCTGGCACCGTGGTCTTCTCTCCAAACTCCCGGCTTTCGGACTCCCCGACAACTTGTGCCGATGGATCTCCAGCTTTCTGCATGAGCGCAGATTTCGTGTCCTAGTCGATGGGCACAACTCGCAGCTCATGTCTGTAAACGCTGGAGTTCCGCAGGGCTCTGTTTTATCACCCACGTTGTTTCTTCTGCATATCAATGATATGCTTCCCCTGGGACACATTCATTGCTATGCAGACGATAGCACGGTTCATGGGTGCTATGTCAGTAAGCCTGGCTGTGGACGGGGAGACACAGAAAAGAGACGGAAGGAACTTGTCATTGAACTTGACCAAGTCTTGACCCGCATATCCACATGGGGAGCAAGTAACTTGGTTGAATTCAATGCCAAGAAAACCCAGGTATGCGCTTTTACTTTAAAAAAATCCCCCTTTTCACCAAACCCTACTCTTCAGAGCACCCAGCTTGCAATGCGCGACAGCCTAAATATCTTGGGAATAGATATTCGGAGTGACTTAAATCTTAGGGACCACATCGAGTATGTCATCTCCAAAACATCTCAGAGACTCGGAATCCTGAACAGAGTGCGACGGTTTTTCTTGCCCGACCAGCTGTACCTTCTCTATAAGGCCCAGGTTCGTCCGTGCATGGAATACTGTTCGCACCTCTGGGATGGATCCGCTAAATACCTCATCGATGCCTTAGATAAGTTGCAAAGGCGGGCTGTCCGTATTATAAATGATACAGCTATTACCAACACTCTAGAGCCGCTTCAATTGCGCAGGGATATTGCCTCTCTAAGCGTGTTCTATCGCTTGTATCATGGTGAGTGTTCTGAGGAGCTCTTTGAACTCATCCCCTCTGCTCCTTTCCACAACAGAACCACACGGGCAGGGCTTCGGTGTCACAATTTCACGGTTTCACCTATAACATCCAGAACCAAAAAGTTTGCTGACTCTTATCTCTGTCGCACCGTGAAATTGTGGAACCGTCTTCCTGTCAACGTATTCCCTCCTTCCTATGATATTGGGTCCTTCAAAAGAGGCGTGAAGAGGTACCTAAGTAGGCCAGCATGACAGCCGCGACTGGCAGTGTATTCTGTTCGCTGTCAGTCGCCGCTGATATGGATTGTACTGTACTTACCATCAGGTCCAGTGCAGTCACTTTGCTGTGCAACATAAAAAAAAAAAAAAAAAAAAAAAAAAAAAAACACTAGCTGTGCTCGCGACAACACTTGTATGGAACTAAAAATTATTTAATATTTTTTACCTGTTTCTGAAACTTTTTTCAATACAGCTTTGCTCCTATTATTAGTAGTAGCGTAATGTTCAATAGCATAAAACCTTCCTGAATTATTGCTGTATCAAATACAATAAGAATTTTTGAAATCCGATTGGTAGTTCCTAAGATTAGTGTGTTCAAACAAACAAACTTTCCACTTTCTAATATTAAGTACAGATTTAAAAAATGAGGTAATTTCATAATGAGTAAAAATAGTTTAAAATCAATTAGTACAATACCTTCAAAGAAATATGCGTCATCTTCTTTATATACAAATATGGCAGTTTCATTTGGTACTTTGTAATCATTTTTAACTAGATCATGAGATATTGCATAAAACGAAGAATAAGGCTGATACTTTGATGCGTGAATTGTAAACATTTCCTGAAAATTCAGTTTGATTACTTTTATTACAACAATATATTAGCACAAATCAATACCAAATGAGAAAAACAAGTATGAAAGAAATAAACTGATACAACATAAAAAAATATTCATATATTGTCAGCTGTATAAGTTTAACTGTTAACCTGACAATTTAACTAAATTTACTTTTTAGTATTAAGTGGGTACCATCGAATAAAACAAGCCAAAACATTACATTAGTCCCTAAGTTCATTGAACCATAAAAACATAAAAGTTAATTTAACAAATAATTATATGGTTAGCATCAGAAAGTACATGTTTACATTTACACAATACTGAAATATAAATAATATTTAACATTTAATAAATAAAAGTAGACAATTATATAAAAATGTGTTTTAGGAAACAATGAGTTATTTTTTAATAAGTTCTAAATATTGGATTATTTACCCATAAAGGTCCGTTTTGTACTCCGACATATCCAAAAAAAACTGAATGTGCTTCTTTCAAATATCCCAGGCTATATGCAGATGATACCTTTTGAACTGCAGGTTGTGACATCCTCATAGCATAATTAACCATCTCATCTGTTACTCGGTCACCTAAATATTCATGGCGATAGGAACCTTTTATACTGTTGAAATAAATAAGAACATCTGTTTTATTGAATTCAATAATAATATGATAATACATAGCATATATTATATTTGCTAGATTAAAAAGATTGCTTAGTTGCAAATAGTTACTAGCCAACATAACATACTATGTTATGTTGATGATATTAAAGTTATGACAATTTTTCACAACTATATTAAATTTGGTTTAGCAGTATTGGTCATTGGTTTAGACAATCAACATGACACAGGATCTTTAAACATAAAAACAAAAAAAAGTTTTGTTTACATGTTCACTTCATTGTAGGTAATTTCTTTGTTTTTTCTTAGAAAATAATAAATATAGCAAAGATTTTGAAAATGTGCCACAACAGACATACTATAATACATCTTCAGAATATAATTAGCAAATATATACATAATTATTAAATAAATTTGTCTTTCCTTAAAATATTAGATATTACTCAGCTCTTATTGTTATATTTTGAGGATAATAGTGGTTAATACATAAAATTATTGTATGTGGCTGTTGTCAAACAAATTAAAGGATGAGACTCCCTGTAGAGTCTAATCAAAGATATTCAAAATAATTATGTACTCCAGTATAAGGTAAATGCACAGCATAGATAGAATATTGGTAAATATTATGTACTAATATATCTCAGAGGTCATAAGTAGTTAATGTTAAATCTGTATTCAGTAATGTACTAAATTTTTCACAAATTCTAAGCAGATATATTTTTTTAAGCATATATTTAATGGTATTCATTCATATCCTATATTAAATAAGAATATTTCGAACCATATGATTTGCAAGATATATATATTTTTGTACCAAGTTTATATTACACAACCACATTAGCTTAGTAATTTTATTTAAGTATTGTTGATATATATCAATCATTTATAATTCATCTATAAAACATATCTTATCAGCCAGCAACTTTTTGCTGGATTCAGCTGCCACACTGGTAATATACAAAAATCTTAGTCGACACATAAAATCACTTTTAATAGAACCATGCTAAAATTACTATTGGCTTCAAAATTGTACAGTAACAGTTTTACAAACCTTACAAATATATCTAAGTAAATTAATTCTTAAAATTTTGTTCCTAAATACAGTGTAATGGAATTAATTAGTGAGTGTAATAATAATGTTTCAGAATGATAAAATAATACACTTAATTACAATCAAACACACTATCAGTGTTTCAGCAAAAAGGCTGATACAAAAAGTATGACCAACACATAAGATTCTCATAAAATAGGCTTTATACAAATAGACTAAGCAAGGTCTTTTTTTTTTTCGAAAGGTCCTATACTGTTAGCCTGAGGGGCTTTTACAGCTTCACCTGAACTAGATGGGCGAGAGCAGAAGGCGCTCGAGCCCGAAGCAAGGTCTTTAATAGTTGGTTATCTTATACATCCTACAAGAGTACAGAATACATTTCAATTTAATAAACATTGCACACCAAGCACATAAGGTAGGACAGGATTCCCACCAGAGACTAGTAGCGTGATAGCAGTCCCTGGTCACCAGTAATAAGGAGGAATTCTGAGTCTTAGTGTATTTTTTTAGTAGGTATTTGAAAGAGCCTCTCACCAGATGAGTTTCACACACCCCTCTCATATCATAGTCTAACTGCCATATTGTGAGCGGATCACCATATAAACAAAAAATATAGGTCCGAGATAGTATGATTCAAACTTCTTAAAACTCAAAAAGTTTGAGTTAGATGCAACCTAATTAAATCATGCTTAATGAAGACATATGTGATATGACATGTTATATACAGAATCCTGTTCAAATTTTTTTCTTTAAAAGGTATAGTAGTTAAGTCTTATTATGATTAATATTTATTGTTATTAATGCTAGATCACTATTATGGTACTTGATGCTATATAATGAATCTAGTATTTGTTATAACGCAAATAATAACAGAATAATATGCCATACTTACAACATTACTGTAGGATATGCCCGTATGTTAAAGTGTGTTGCAATAGAGGTGAACCGAGTGCAATCAACCTTAGCAACTTTGATGGGAGAGTTATACAGAGCCTGTGCAACATGTGCCCAGACAGGTTCCAACCGACGACAGTGTGCACACCATGGTGCATAAAACTTAACAAACCACATACCATCCTCACTAAGTTTAATGAATTTATCACTTAGCTCAAGAACTCTGGAAGATCCAACTGTAGAAATGACTGCAAATGATAATTTTTTATTTATATGTTAATAATGATGCTATCAATTTAAGAAAAGACTGCAACTAACAGAGAAGTTAGTATTTTTATAAATGGGGACTATTCAGTAATAAATAATTATTTTACATGGCTTACGTTAATGAAAATACAAACTGATCCTTGGAAAAAAAAAGAAAACTCGAGACTGTACAGTTCGGTAAAATAAATATCCGGACATATTTACAGTGTAAACTAAATACAAACGAAAAATCTTAATAAAACATTTAACACTCAGTCTATGCGTATTTTGTTAATATAAATATTTCACATATTTTATACATAAATGCAATACCTGCGAAAAAAAAAAAATATAATCCAATCAAGCGGTTCATTGTAACCACACTTTATGTAGAATATCAGTAGTAGCCGACTATTTATACCTTACTGGTTAAAAAATATTACATGGTAAAATTAGATTAGTAAATAGTAGGCATGCCTTTATAATCAATTTACAGTATATCATTACTAAAACAGCTACATAACGTATAAGCAAGTTGCTGTCATATGCTATCAATAATTATCTATAACATAGGGCAACACCACAATGTATCGTTTCCGTGCGGCTTAGGCCTAAAAAACTTGTATCCAGGGGTCTTAATAAATAAAAAAAACGTTTTCATGTATCGAAATTCGAAACAAAGTTTTTGATTCCAACGACGAGACTCATCATTGCAGGATAAAAGTACTTAAGTTCTGGTTAAATTAATGAAATTCAAATTAATTAAATAATGTTAGTTGTTCTTTTTGAAGATCATGAGTTAACGCTACAATTTCAAACATTACATTATATATTATATATAATAAGTATTAATTTACAACAACATACTTTTGAAAAAAGTTGATATAGAAATATGCTGACAGAACTTTAAGTATGATATAGCATACAAGAATTTCAAATATGTGAACTTTAAAATTGAGGCTTAAGAATTTGAGCATGGAAAATAGGACTTTCTTCTCAATTCATAAATCCAGTAATCACTAGAAAACATATGTTAGTGAATAAAAAAATTGTAAACGATTATAGGAATTAGTATTAAATTATATTTTAGACATTAGAAATATTGTTGTTTGTGATATTTTATTATTAAATATTTTTCATGTAGAACGTCATTTAACAAAAAAACTACTAATAACGTGAAAAATTATACATACAGCTACAATTTACTTTCAAGAAAATCAATAAGTTAAATGTGTTTAATAAATTTGCGTTATAATACTACTCAACACAAATATTCTTACACGTATGTGGAATCCCCTACTTCATACTCGTAGCGCAGGCTCACAACGCCTACGTATACATTATATACGCCCACAACGTGATTTAAGTCGTGATATTATTTTAATATAGTATGAAAAGTTAACTATATTAAACTATGACTTTGAGTTGTTATATAGGCTACAAGTCTAGGGTAGGTCTATATGTTTATGTATTTAGTGTTATCTAAGAATTCAGACAAAAAATCCCCAAGCAGGAGGCTTACCGTTTCCTATTCCCATTTATGTTACCAGTCAGCTAAAAAAGTTGAGTATATGAGTAGTACTCTATATACTTGAATCAGTAATCAGTTAATGAACTTGGGCTGTGAACCTTCCGTTTTACATATTGCTAGCTGTGTGCGCGACTTCGTTCGCATGGAACCAAACATTTTTTAATTGTTTTTGGCCCGTTTTTGCACTTTTTTCAATACAGTTTTGCTCTTATTAAATAGATTAAAGTCGTCCTCAATGATTGCTCTAATCAATACAGAAAGATTTTTGAAAACCTACTCGTGTTCCAAAGATTAGCGCGTTCAAACAAACAAACTTTTCCACTTTATAATATTAATATAGATAAACTATTTTAGTATATGAAATAGCAGGTTTTACAATGTAATTTCACTGTTAGGCAATTATATTAGAGGCAATTATTTTCATATCCATATTTGCCACTGGCTGCCATGTTGTTGTGGGGCCACGACATGGCAGGTAGTCCAGGATCCACCGTGCAGTTTTTTACTGATTACTATCGAGCTGATTTTTCGTAAGTAGTTTAATTTTGATGAGACGCCCAACGTTTTCTCTTACAAACATTTTCGATTGTCGTAGCTAACAGGGGGAGCAGAGGTAAAACATGTCGATTTGATAATCCTAAAAAAATGTATTACTAACTGGGTTTTCTTTTATTAAATCTCAAGATAATTATCTGATTTATTCAATAAAATATTTGTCGTACAATATGTATGGTTTGATCAAAGAGTCCCCTTATAGTTATAAAAATAACCAGCAGATTTTTAGTCTGATTTTTTTTCTATTGCTTAGTTCATATTTGTATAATTTAATGCCATATTGTCCTACAAATTGCGTTGTGCGTTATCGCGGTACTTTAATTGAATACATATTTGAAATTCATGGAATTAAAAATCAATTTATTTTCTACATTTTGCTACTACAGCTGAGTCAAACCGCTATGCATGCGCACATCATTGCTGTGTATCAGGTATCCCACGTTGTTGTTGACCATAACCGTACAAAGATTTGTCTCTCGAGAAATACGTTTTTAATTGTACTGCATAATAATTATGTGGTCTTTTTTTGTGTAATTTGCTTTGCGTAACCCCTACTTTCGAAAGGAAAAGTTAAGAAATTTAATAGAGATATTTGGCTTTCTTGCAAAACTTTTTAAACTGCTCAAAATATTCATTAGCACAAATATCGAGATGTTATACCATTTGAAAATTGGACTGACGAAGTAATAGGTTATTATTCCTCTTGCTATAAAGAATTTCACTCAAAATGAAATCTGAATATTAGTGTTATGAAGGTAAGTTGATACAATATTTTTTTACTTGATTTTAAAAATAAATGATCAATATTTTATTAAGTTTAATATTTACACGTAAATATGTAAAAAAAAACGATATAACTAATTCTTTAAAGTCCATATTTTGAAGTATTGGCTACTGACTTACAAGATACCCTATTAATAATATTGTTATTTATTGACTGATAATTCAATAATTTATTTAATTTTTTTATGTTATTACAGAGTCATATATCACGAATGAGGAAAATGAAGGAGATGAAGATAAGAGTGATGATAGTAGCAAAGATGATGTAGATTTAATAGATGAATTTGATGAAGATTAATATTTTTTTATATGTAAAAACACAAATTTTTGTACCTAGTTTACTGGAAAATAAAATCAATAAAATTTTGAAAAAGATGTTTTCACTTTATGTTATGTTACAAATAGGAAAATGAAAAAATTACAATTCTTGTTGGACTAGTGATACATACCTATTTTCTTGAAGGGCATTGTTATATTTGAATCAAGAACACATTATCCTATTTTGTAAAAAATTTGTCCTTCAGTTAGTAATGAGAGAAATAGTCTTGTGATATTAACAACTTTTCAGTATGGGAACGAGATAACTTACCACGCAATTGGTATTACAACGTGGCTGTTAAATTATATAAATATGAAATAAGCAACAGAAAAAAAATCAGCTGGTTAGTTATAATTTTTGATGACCTCGTTATCCAGACATGTTGGAAGAAAGGGACTCGTTGATCAAATCACACATTATGTAGGACAAATATTTATTCCAATAATTCAGATCTTGAGATTTAACAAAAAAACCCAGTTAGTAATACATTTTTTAGAATCATCAAATCGACATGTTTTATCCCTGCTACCACGATCGAAAATGTTTGTAAGAGAAAAAGAAGGACGTATCATCAAAAGAAAACTACTTTTAGAAAATTAACTTTATAATAATCAATAAAAAAATTGGACGGTGGATCCTGGACTAAGGCCATTCCCCTCCGCAACGCGGCAACGCCGATGCATTGAATTGAAAATCTGCTAAAATACTATTTGTATAGCACTAACTACATATACATATTATTAGATCTTTTTATCAATAAATTGAAATTTATTACTTAACACTATATTTAGGTTATATAAATAACTATAAAAAAATAACATAACCTGTATAGCTGATTCTTTAAAAAAGTCTTCTATCAATAATTAAAATATAACTTGGCAACACGAGTAGTCTTTTACTGTGTGTGAGAAGTGTTGTTGGATTTGTGAATTAATCTGTATTTTCTTGTACTTATAATCGCGAAAATTTGCGATAAGCTTAATTGATTTCAAATATATTGATTACAAATAATTAATATCTAAGAAGATGTGTCTTGTGATTTTATAACGTGATTTTGCAATTTTGGAGGTAAAATGCCCGCTTCCATTTGCGACCCAGTATCTAGCGCATTGCGTTTATCCCTTACCCCAGATGAATCTCAAAGCTCTTCTCTATTAGACACCCGATTGTATTCATCAACAAAAAGTGTCCTCTTGTCGAAAATTGATTTTGAGGAGTCTGGAGATTATCAAAGCAACGTTCTCGACGGGCTAAAGTCAAAGTACGTGGTGATACGACCTAAAAAGCCAGTGCTTGAGAATAAACTCCATAAAAAAGATAGTGTGAATATTATTCAAGGACCTGGTGGGTGTTGGTTTTATCGAATAATTAATTTTTTGTATCTTAAACGTTTGTTATCATAAACACGATATGCTGAATTTAGAGGTTATATTTTGTGATTTGTTGTCAATAATGTTGCAAGCATGATCATTCATTTGTTTGAAATATTTTTGAATGTTTATATGTTCATAAAATAAAATGTAAATTTATAGTAGAATACTTTAGAAAATGTTTATATTGTTATAAAAACAAAAGAAAAGTATATAGCAGGAATTGGTTTCATTTATTTGATGATTTTGAATTCTCATAGATTTGTTTTATATACATATAATTTATGATACGTTCAAGATATGTAACTTGAGTTAAGAAGTAAATAAACAATTTGTTATATGTTGTACAATTTTTTGTTTCAGAAAATCTTAAAGTTATTGAAGATGGATTGCCAAAGCCAAAACGGGTGTTGTTTCCAATTGACAAGGTCCATCTGGGATGGCAGTGCCCGTGGGCAGCAGGTGCTGGTATGCAAAATGTTGGTAATACCTGCTATTTGAACTCCACATTACAAGCACTTTTTCATGTTCCCGCTTTTGCCAATTGGTTAATGTCAGAAGTAACACACTCAGAAAAATGTAATCAGCAAGGTGAGTAAATTTGGTGTTTTAATTTATTTTGAATTTATTTGTTGCTCATATACTAAAAATGTGTAAAAAAACCATGTTTGGTAATCAGTTACTATAATTATTTGTCATACATTAATTTCCTGATTTATAAAATGATTAAATGGAATATTTTAGATGTATGTTTATAGTCAATAATCAAACTTTTCTATACATATCTCCAAAAGTTTTACTTAAATTAAGTTACTTGTAACTAAATATTTAACTAGTTATAGTAAATAGTTGAATAATGTCTGTAAAGTGGTAATTATTATAGAAATAACTTTTCTTACAACTACAATGTTGGTTTTCAGAAGCATGTGTGATCTGTGGTATGAGAGCCACATTAATGGCAACACAAAAAAGTGGAGGAGCACCAATTAAGCCATGGCAAGTATACTCAAAGCTTCGTCTAATTTGTAGACACTTAACTCCAGGTCGGCAGGAAGATGCTCATGAGTTTTTAAGGTACAGTAATCTGCATATTCGCTAAAGTAGAAATGAGTCATAGAACCAAATGGGGACATCAGAGATTAACATTGAAAAACATTTCAACAAATCTAATTATATTGTTCTGTCATGAAATTACCATCTTTGGTTCTATATAACTCATGTCAATAACGTATACCTATTAATTTATACAGTATATTAAAATTAAAAAAAAATATAGCTAGTTTATACATAACTATATTGTTATATATGTATATAGCTAATTACATCCTAAGAAAACTGTTGTATGGTCGGTGACATCAGTCTTGTGATAAGGTAACACCCTCAAGTTGAAAATCTGTAACTAAAACCTATCAGCAATGTCCAATACGTTCAATTGAGAACCAAGTCTTCTACTGGTTTAAGTGTATATCACACATAAATTTAGGTGAGACATGTAATAAACTATAAAAAAGGAAAAAAAATTGGTCTCTATTTAAAAAACCGAAATATCAAATTATTATTAACATTGTCACCAGTTTTAACGCGTCTATTCCGGCACTCCTATGCTTTAGGCGTAGGCCCGAAATCCTGGAAGGCCGCTTTAGTGCACCCAATCCCTAAAAAAGGCAACCGCTCGGATCCGTTCAATTACAGGCCTATCGCCATCACCTCCTTGTTCTCCAAGATAATGGAGTCCGTTATCAACTGCCAGCTCCTGCGGTACCTAGAGGACCACCGGCTGATTAGCGACCGCCAGTACGGCTTCCGTCGGGGTCGCTCAGCCGGTGACCTTCTAGTTTACCTAACTCATAGATGGGCAGAAGCAGGTGAGACCAAGGGGGAGCCGCTTGCAGTCAGTCTGGACATAGCGAAGGCCTTTGATCGAGTATGGCACAAAGCGCTTCTTTCGAAGCTACTTTCCTATGGGCTTCCCGAGAAATTTTGCAACTGGATCACCAGCTTTTTGGCAGGTCGGAGCATCAAGGTCGTCGTCGACGGTGCATGCTCTGATCCTAAATTTGTCAATGCTGGTGTTCCACAAGGCTGCGTACTCTTTCCATGTCTGTTCCTTCTGCATATCAATGACATGTTGCAAATCAGCAACATTCATTGCTATGCAGACTATAGCACTGTGGATGTACTGTACACTGGCCGTGCTAATATTTCTCGGGAACAGGTTGACGAGAGCCGGAACAAACTTGTGTCTGAAGTCGAGTCTTTGTTAACCAAAGTCTCCGACTGGGGTCGACTTAACTTGGTCCAATACAACCCCAAAAAGACACAAGTTTGCGCGTTAACCGCTAAAAAGTCACCATTTCTCGTAACTCCTCATTTTGAGAATACTCCCCTTTCTGACAAAGCCAGTATCGGAATACTTGGCGTCGATATTTCGAGCATCGTCCAGTTTCGCGGTCAATTGGAAGGTAAGGCTAAATTGGCCTCACAGAAGCTAGGTGTGCTCAGTAAGGCGAGACGGTACTTCACGTCGGCTCAATGCCTGAACCTGTATAAGGCACAAATTCGGCCCCACGTGGAGTACTGTTCTCATCTCTGGGCGGGAGCCCCCCAGTACCAGCTACTTCCATTTGACCGCATTCAACATAGGGCAGCTCGGATTATCGACGATCAAGTTCTTTCCGAGCGGCTTGATCCTTTGGCTCTGCGTAGAAATGTTGGGCCACTCTGCATCTTCTACCGCATTTACCACGGGGAGTGTTCTGAGGAATTGTTTGGATTGATCCCGGCCGCTGAATTTCACCATCGGACATCGCGCCAAAACAAAAAATTGCACTCGCACCACCTCGATGTCTAGTGTTCCACAACAGCGCGATTTGTAAGGCACTTCCTACCTCGCACAGCCACTCTGTGGAACCAGCTGTCGCCGGCGGTCTTTTCGAACCGTTACGACTTGTGAACCTTCAAGAAGAGAGCGTATTCTTTCCTTAAAGGCCGGCAACGCACTTGCAAGCCCTCCGGTGTTGCAGGGGTTCATGGGCGGCGGTGATCACTTTCCATCAGATGAGCCTCCTGCCCGTATGCCCCCTATTCCATTAAAAAAAAAAATTGTTGACAAATTAATATAATAAGTATAAATTCACTACCCAGAAAAGTAAATGATTATATAAAATCTAATTTACAGGTATCTCATGGAAGCTATGGAGAAGTGTTACTTGTTGCGATTTATAAATGCAGATAAATTGGATCAGTACAGTAAAGAAACCACACCAATGAATCAAATTTTGGGGGGGTATTTACGATCTACAGTCCGTTGTCTGGCATGCCATCATCTTTCTACCACTTATCAACATTTTCAGGTACATGAAGATCAATATATGATTACAGTTTATCTTCATAACATCTGCATATAATATTTGCATATAATAAGTACTGCTTGAACATTTGTCGTTGAACAATATTAATTTTATATTACATAATTATTCATTATATTTTAGTCATTCTTAATATTCAGCAATAACTCATTGGACTCATCCAAATCTATTCAAATAATTTCAGTTGCATACATTTATTTTAATATTCTAAAGATTTTGTAATGGTTTCGAAGACCCATAACATCTTTGACACTAAATCTAAATCTAAGTCTAGTTTCTGTTTCACAACTTTTTCAAACTTTGGAAAATAATGTTAGTTTTTTTTTAGGATTTATTACTAGATATAAGAAAACACACAACTCTAGATGAAGCATTAGATTCATTCTTTTCTCGAGAGAGGTTAGAAGATTTGGGATATAAATGTGAAGCTTGCAATAAGAAGGTAAGAAATGAATAAATATAATAAAGCAATTATATTTTATGAAGTAGGTTAACAAATTTTTGTTACATATGCATTTAATACAATATTATGTGATAGTCTTTTTGGTTTTATCATATTATTATAAGCAAAATAATTTTTTTTTTTATTAGGTGTCAGCAACAAAGCAATTCTTTATTGAACGCGCTCCAATGGTACTATGTATAGCATTGAAAAGGTTTTCTCTTGCTGGTGGAAAACTCTCCAAACATGTACAATTCAGGAAGAAAATATCACTTAACAAATATATGTTTCATAAAAACTTGCATCAGCAATTGGTAAGTATTAATTATTACTTTTTTATTTATACCGTCTGTATATTTGGTTTAAGATTAGAAAATCGATCATCCTCAGTTTGACTTCATAGTAGAATATATTCATATATAAATGGAAAAAAATATATTTTCTGTAATATTGTACGTTTATTGTTTGAATTGGGAGGTGTTATAATTAATCTTATATATTTTATACAATTTTGTTTTTATTAATAAATATAACTGAGAAATATATTTTTCAATCTTTGATAAAAATTCTGAATATATTACATGGAATTAAAAAGAGTAAAAAAAGAAATGGATGAAGATTGAAATACGTAAGCTGTACATTTTAAGGTAGGCTAATTATTAAAAATCTTACTGGGTTGTTTTCAGTCTTATAAACTGGTAAGCCTAGTTACACACCTTGGACCGTCACAAAATTGTGGTCATTACACAGCTATTGGACAAGCACCGAACGGTAATTATTATCAGTTTGATGATAGCTGTGTTAGACCATTGCCTCTATCTGCTGTTCTGGGAACAAATGCTTATATTATGTTCTTTGAGAAAGACAACACAACCGATGAAGCCTCCACTCCTAATACATCTGCATCTAGCATTGTGTATGGGCCGCAGCTTCCAGAGAACATCCTCAACAAAGAAAAAAGCCCTGTTAAACTCACTTTCTATAGAAATGATGACCGTAAACCCATGTTCCTTAACAGCACTGCAACAGACGTGTCTAAATCAGACATAAAACCTATAATTTTAAATAGCACATTAAGTAAATCAATAGACTCTAGTACTACAATTTCCGAACCATGGGTTGTGAAACAGAACGGGGAAGTCGAAAAAGTCGTTCAATCTTCAAAGATTCCGAATGGGCTCGATAAAAACAGCAAAGTAAACGACGATAAAAAAGTCAGTTTCCTTATAAAAAAACATGGCGATGAGTGTTACGTGAAATCAAAGTTCTCTAAAAGTGAAACAGATCTCAGGCTAATAATAAACAATACAAAGGTGGTCGAGAAATCTGCATCCACAAGTAAACTGCTCAAAATATCAAAATCGCCCTTAGAGAAATTAGAAGAGCAGATGAACAAGAGTGACTTAGGAATTAATTCCCAGAAGACTGGAGTACCAAGTTCTAGGCTAGTTCCATACGATACGGAATCTAGTGGGGACGAACGGAATGATGGCCTTGTCGATGAAGGTGTAAAAAAAGTTGTTCTAAAAGAGGAAAATCGGAAACCGAAACCAACCCGCTGTATATCTCCACAAGGATTGGTGGTGACCACAAAAAGCATGCACCACGCCTGGACAGTCTCTAGTGAGAAAAGTGGACCGCTACTCAGTCCTAGCTTAAACGGTGATACAAATAATATGTAAGTTATTTTTAAGTTTTTTACAATAATATTATACTAGATGTCTCTGCGACTTCTTTCGCATGGACCTATAAAACATTTAATACGTTTTGTCAGTTTTTCTAACTATTTTCAATACAGCCTTGATGCTGTTGCTATTGGTATTTGATCAATGCACCTATTGGTGGTAGTGTGATGTTAAATATCTTAAAACATGCCTCAATGATTGCTCTATTATACATAAAAAGTTTTTTTGATATCTGACTGGTAGTTCCTAACATTAGGGTGTTCAAGTGTTATACTATTAATATATATGGTTACTACAAAGGTTTAATGAATATTGCATGACATACAATATACGTTAATCAATTTTGGGAATGAAATTAGATCTCTTTAGTGTACTTATCAACATTGAATTACGAATATATGTAGAATTAAAATATACTTCACGGATTTCTAAATTTATACATTTAATAACTCTATAATTTTACTAAGATGTATAGAAATAAGTGTTATTTCGGGACATTTATATCATTCACGTAATCCATGTTTTTATAAAATCGAATTTATGGTGCGGAAATCGGAATACGTTTGGAGGCCTTCATAAACCTAATACGCATTAATAACTAGATCATTAACCTTACTAAATCTACACCAAAATTTTCCTAATTTATGTTTATTCGTTTTCCGACCATCATTACAGTGCTTCGTAAAAGACAAGTACTTATTCTATATCACAGTTGTTTACATCTCATTTTATAATATTTATTGAACGTCGATGTTACGTACGATATTACGTCGCCCCGAACAAAAAAACAAATTGGCACCCCTTAGAAGATATATAATTTTAATTGATTAGAGAAGTACCATATATCCATAGCACTGAATGGTCAAATCAGTTGAAGAAGCGCTCTTTAGAAATTTGAATATAATCTGAATATATATATATATATATATATATATATATATATATATATTACATAAACAATATAATTTTTTAGCAAACGAATGGACTGATATCCGAAATTTTGTCCTTGTTGGTAAAATTTACCATATCAATTTTTACAACCAAACGGTCACCACGGCGCCTGCTTTTGGCGCCCCGGGCAAATGTCTGGCTTGCTCCCTAGAGTAGGCCCTGATATCCTTTAAAACCCCAGAGTGTTCTTCAATCGTCTATTGGGCCTGGGTGCAGGAGCTGTCTCCACCTTGCATCTGCTTACCTGGTAGGGCTTGTGTAGCTTGACTTAATTTTTTTTTTTTTAAAGCAATTATTTAATTTTGTTGTTATCAGGGTGAAGGAGGAAGATTGTCAAATAGAAACCGAGCAGAGTCCAAACACAAGCGTGAGCAGTATGTCCCCGCTGAGTGACCGCAGCGAGCCCGCTCCGGCCCCGAGCAGTGTCGCCGCGGCGCCCCCACCCCAGCCCCCGCCCCCGCCCCCGCCCCCGCCGCCGCCGCCGGCACCGCCGGGCGCGCAGCCCCCGCAGCAGGCGCAAGGTGCGCAGCCCGTGGAGACGATGCGGCACCTGCAGTCGCTGTCGCACCGCGGTTACGGTGCACCTGTCTCCACCTGGAACGGGACGCACAGCGCTATTTCGCGACAGGTACCATTTTTTGAAGTTTAAACTTCTATAGGAAGATTTAGATAGAGAGTAAATTCATATAAGCCGTCATCGACATGGTCACGTGACGTATTACCGATAACACTGGATCTGTTCGTATTAGTATAAGTTATCGCACTGTAAACAATTTGATTTACAAGTTTTAATTTAAGATCAAACAATTTATTTAGATATCCAAAGATAACAACTGTTTGTTTATAGTTTTCACTTCTGTAGGCAGTCCTCATGACTTCTGTGTTTTTTTTTAAGGTGGGTACATGCATTTACGCATACCCTCCCAGCCCGGGTGGACCGAGATGTTTATGCGGGACTCGCTCAGCGCTAGTCGCTGGAAATACCCACTATAACTATACGGCCATCTATCGCCTTGTTCAGGCGATGCGGGTTTGAACTTGCAATCACACGTATCTTGCCCATACCCGTATCTACAAAGATAACACATTGTTTTTAAATGAATCTACTTAAATAAAATAAAGAAAAAAAAATTCTTTACTCAGGAACTTATTAATACCTGCAAAGTTATGTCAATATACCAAACTACCTAACAATTTTCTACGTACGATATACTTCGATGTTCGTTCTCGCTAGTCTCGAAAATCGTTCAAGCTAGTTCAATGAAAATTTCTAAATGTGTATTACTTTTTATTCTCATAAGTAACTCTACCTCTGAACGCGATAAGTGTCTATGTTCGAGTTATTGATCACTGGGAAGGCCAAAACCATGTCTATCAGGGCTTTTTGGTAGATAATAAATCTAAAACGAGCATTATGTAATTCTGTGAACAAAAAATAAGGTATTTGAGGAGAGACGCGACGAGAGGAAACGAGCGCACGAAGCGACTGATGATATGGACCGAGGCCGCTGCAAGAAGATCAAGAAGTTCCACCAATACAACCGCTTTAATAACAACAGGAACGGGTACAACCATTTCCAGGTAAATATCACAAATGTAAATTATAAATCATATAATATTTATAGAGAAAGTAGAAAACCATTTCCGCAAAAAAACTATTAGGAGTACAAATAAGTTTCCGTCGTTTTTTATCAAAAATTCAATATTTATTATAGAAGAACGATAATATAAATTTATTTAAAATATTGCCCATCACTTGCAACCACTTTTTCCCACCTCTCAGGCAGCATTCGAATCCCACGTTTGAAGAACTCCTTGTCTTTTGAGGCTATCCACGAATCAACCCAATTTTCGGTATCCTCATAAGATGTGAACCGCTGCGCTGACAGAGCATGTGTCATGGACTGGAACAGGTGATAATCGGACGGTGCTATGTCTGGTGAATACGGCGGGTGGGATAACACTTCCCAATCAAGTGTTTCCAAATACCTTTTCACGGGAGCCGAAACATGTGGACGAGCATTGTCATGCGGGAGAATAATTTTTTCGTGTCTAGAATAGTATTGAGGGCATTTTTCCTTCAGAGCTCGGCTCAATCTCATCAATTGTGTTCGATAGAGGGCTCCAGTAATTGTTTCGCTCGGATTAAGCAACTCATAATACACTACACCTAGCTGATCCCACCAAATACACAGCATAAGTTTTTTTCCGTGAATATTCGGTTTTGCTGTTGATGTTGACGCGTGGCCAGGTAATCCCCATGATTTTCTTCTTTTTGGATTGTCATAATATATCCACTTCTCATCACCAGTTACGATACGATGTAAAGAACCCTTTTTTAATGTCTAGCTAGCAGTATTTCACTTAAGCATAATCGGCGTTCAATATCTCTCGGCTTTAAGTCGTACGGAAACCAATTTCCTTGTTTATGAATAATTCCTAGTGATTTTAAACGATGTGAGACTACTTTCTGAGTGACTTCTAATGTTAGAGCAAGTTCTTTTTGTGTTTGAGATGAATCTTCCTCCAATTCTGCATACTCGTAAATTTTTGGCCTTCCACTGCGATCTCTGTCTTCTACGTCGAAATCACCGTTTTTAAACTTTTGAAACCACTCACGACACGTTCTCTCACTCAAAGCACCCTCACCATATGCTTCTACGAGCAATCTATGCGCCTCAGCAGCAGATTTCTTTAAATTAAAGAAGTAAACTAATATTTCCCGCAAATGACGCTTACTTGGCTCAAATTTTGACATTTTCTACCAATAAAAATTATATTTTACCAATATGAAATCAATGATATTAATAGGTTATGTTGTTCTCGAATGTCCAAACTATTTTTTTAAGCCGGTTATCATCTGCGAAAGCTAACGGACACTCCGTGCCGTGCTATCTACATTAAAACGGCGGGAACTTATTTGTACTCCTATTATAAATGGGTAAATTTATATGATCGGTAAAGGCTGGGTCATATTTGTGATGTCGATTAGTTATTTCAATGCAAGGATAGTAGTTCAATATTGACATCAGTCGCTAGTGTGTGCTGGGTGGTAGAAATCCCTATCTAACTTTTCACTTTTTACACGAATTTTTCACTTTTGGGATCGGGATCGCATTTTGGTATCAGCTGTTGTATATGCTACGGCCGATGTTTTTTGAGGTTGGCATTATAGTCACATATTTTTGAATTGTAATATTAATAGGTAGAGTTTAGTAATTTTGCTGTTACTATTAATAAAAGTTAGTAAAGTTCCCAAGGTAAAGGCCAAATTTCGTACTAACGATATAACTTTTGTGGGTAATCAAATATCGTTAACAGTAGTTAAAGAATTTATTCACACTTAAAAATTGATAATCTGAAGTTGTAGTAGTCCTCATGTAAGATATTCATATAAGATCATCATGTAAGATATTAATTCATATTATCACTTCTATCTTTGATGCCCAAAGTATTCATTCTTTGGACTGTGACTCACTTATATGACTGATAAAAATGATGACTACAAATTTCAAGACATACCAATAAGTGATAATTTTTAAAGGAAATTTCAATTAGGTAATGATTTTTTTAAAATCTGATTTGTTTGTTTACGATACGGGAATAGAGGCCTTGACAAGATATCATTCTAGACACTAAATCGACAACACTAAATTCCGTGATCAAAGCGTAAACAAAATACATGCTATTTTATATGAATGTTTGTTGATTCGAAATTCTAACTTAAAAAAATTACTACTTAAATTGTTAATAAATTTTGATATTCGAAAATGTCTCCTTCGATTTCATTATTGTCTAAAAATTATACTAGATATGGATTGGGATTTCCGCTGCTATTGATTTATAATGTTTAAAAATTTAGGAATGAATATATATCGTGCTTAAAACACAGATAACGAATTTAACGATAACAGAAGTTCTATCTGTATGGTTTTAATATATTTCGTTAAACGTTATTCCTTTGTTTCTAAATCTAACACATACTCTCTTGCTCACACTCGTCAAACTGTCTTATTATACGTTCGTCTTGTATCAATGTTCAAAATGATATAGAAAATTGAATGAATGAATTAAGCACGAATCATTGAAGTAATTTCTCTGTTAGGGTTGGCCGGCTCGGCTGAGGGTCCTTTGAGCACCGGGGCACAGCTCCGCTATGTGCATTGAGGCCACGCTCTTGGATGGCACACAACTGTATGTCGATATGTTTCTCCAATATCATAATATTTGAAAATGATAAGCGTTATATGAACTTTAAATCTTACTCAATTTGTTATAGGAAAAACAAAACAAGCTTAATTGGGGAGGTAATTTTAAATATCGCAGCGAAAGGCGCCCACAACATTACAATAAACATCACAACAACAAGTACAAAAAATTCAGCAGGTCAGTACAATTTTTTTTTTTAATTTAGTAGAATTTAAATAATGTGAATAAATTTTATTTGTGAGAAATTTAAAGTAGAAGTAATACGTTTTTTCATGATATTAAAGTGTAAAAGTTTAATGTGGTTTGATGTTTTTTAAAAACACAATGAGCTGGTTTTGTTATGATCGCTCTATAATAGTTTATACTTGTACAAAATTTCATGCATTATTCGTTTTTAATATTCAGTTGGTTATTGTTTTTGTTATGTTAAATTTTTATTAAACTATATTTGTTTCGTAATTTGTAATCGGACACAACCTTTTGCAACACTTTTAAATTTATGTACCTATTAAAATGTTGCTTCCTCTTTTAATGAAGGTATAACAGCGGGCACCACTATCCAAGGCATCATTGACCCCGGCACTTCAGTGTCCATTTAATTGTTTATACAATGGACTGGAACTCTAGTTAGCTATGTAAAAAGCTTTCAAATGTTTATTGATAAATAATGATGAATGATAATAGTAATGAAACAATTGTTCGAGCATTATGATGCTTAGGTTGTTTAGCCCAAGAATAAGCTGCACATTATTTAGATTTATTAAAATGTAATTAGGCGATTTTAATTGTTGGTAAAATCGTAATGTTTATTTACATTATCGGCTTTCACATACACACTGGTTAGATGCAACATAGATCTCTTATTTCTATAATATTAGACAAAATATATCCATTAATTATTCTAAAATATTTATTTTTAAAGTCATCATGCTTACATTTATGTATGTGATGAGTTCTGAACGTTTCTCTTTACTGTACAAACAAATTTGATTTATTTTGAATATTATTACATTATGAATTGAAACATTCATACTATAAACATAATATTTCTATAGTGGATACAAGCTATTGATCAAAACTATTTTTTTTAGAAAAGTTATGTCTCTGGAATATGCAAATCAGTATATAACTATTGATTCTAGAAGTGGAATAACACACGGTTTTAAGTCAGCTCATAGTAGTGGATTCACTAAAAAATAATTAATAAGAACAATAATGAAAATGATGTGTTTTCAAGAACGTAGTGAGTATTTAGTTTACGACGTTTGACGAGCAAGTTAATACAAATATTGTACAGCCCCCCACAGTATTGCTTTCTTTAAATAAAATAAAAATATCTGTAACTCCTTTTACAGTGTTTTTTAGTTGTTAGTTAAAATAGCAACAATAAACTTTTCTCATTAGTGTTGCAATAATATCGAAGTTTGCGTTGCATTGAGACAAGTTGGCCAGCACTCGGGTCACTTACACCTTGTAAATTATTTTCTTGCATGGAAAAGAACGCCACATTTATTTGCTCGTGGCTACGCTTTTGTGTCTTACTTAATAATTGTACATTTTATTACTAAGTAAAGAGATCATCTTGCCAGCATTATTTAATATACCCAGATGTATATTATGTTATGTGTAACTTGTGGTCATATAAATTTTATATTTTGCTGTTATATTTGTATTTTGCGGTGAATATCGACTATGGAAAGGCAAAATTAATTAATGTATAAATTTGGTCAAACACACGTAGACATAGTCTTTGTACTGTTGATATCATTCTATAATTTCGTAATTATCGTCTTACCTCATATACATTAATGTTCCAGTTTCCTCATGATGATTATCTTCAACGTTCAATTTAAATAAATTTTAAATAGAAAATGTATGGGAATTCTGAACTTCTAACTCTACATTACACTGATCAAATTATTTGATCACCATGACCTATACGCAAATGTATATACAAAATTGTACTTGGTACACTTAATTAAATAATGCACCCTTTCGGTTGCGAACTCGATCAATAACTAATACAATGCATGTAACGAGTAGCTTGTCATTTCATTATAATAATTGTCCTAGTTATAAATGTACTAAATAATTTTTATTACCTCGATACAGACATTGGCCTGTCTGCGGGTAACCGTTATCCTTGGACTGTGATTAACTATTATCAGGTATATAGCACCCGTTTTTCTTGTTAGTATAGAAGAAAACGTTATAATATTTATCCTGCCAAGCCACCGTAAGCAATACTTATTTAATGTTTGGCAAAATTGTTTCAACTTTGATAAAACATGCTACTATTGTAGAAAACATTCTCATATTTTGAATAAATAAAAAAGATTATTATGAAAATTTTATTTTATTTTTATGCCTTTATTTTGGCGTTGACGTATATATTGAACTGTGAAAATCGCAAATATGTTTATCTTTAATGTTTTAAGCATAGTATAAACATTAGACACGACCCAGCCGTAAAATAACTTTCATGCTGTTTTTGAACGACTGACATAAATGTAAAAATATTGTTTATCTACTAGCGATGCCCACTCCACGCGCTTGTATTATATCTTCGATTATTGTATTTTAATCTTTGAAATTCCTATAATCGCTATCAATTAAGATATAGCACAACCTTTTCGACTAAAAATAGTTAAGATTATAAATAAAGAACATTAATTATTTTCATTTTTTATACTGTTTCTAAAAGTATTACTAATTATTGTCTTTTTGAAATATTATAAAAATCCGTCATTCCATTTTTAAGTTAAATATGGATATACACATATACAAAAATCCGAATGGCATTCTTGATCAGTGTCTTTTATAATGAAACCAAGATAAAAAAAATTATTCTTTATGATTATACTATTGATAGAAATACATATATACATTATAAATTTATACATCAGTAATTTTCAATAAATTTTATTATATTCATTTAAGTATATTGACATTTTGTCTACACAATATTAAACGATAAAATTGTATTGTTAGAAATCTCAGTAAGTATTAATATAATAATTATTATTTATACAAATATTTAGGATGAATAAAAACCCATATTATATCGGTCTTTATAATTTATGTGAAATTAAATAGAATAAAAACAGTAAGACTTATTTTTATTCTATTTCATAGAATAGTAGTACTTAAGCATTTTCGTCACTAAAATAAGACTAAGCATCTTGAAATTATAAAACTCATCGGGTATTTATTAAACATATTGTAGAAGTTATTCTACCTATTATTATATTGGATTATAGTATTAACATCTTGCTGTAGAATTTTCATCGATGTTTTATAAAAAAATTATTAAAATTAAAAATATAGTGATAATCTCCACTATTATTATTCATTTTTATGTGATTATTTTGAATTGCTGAATTACAATACAGTATAAATTCATTTATAGTATATTTAGTTTTATACAAATCGTAACACGTTACGTTATATCATTACAAGTTACACGGTAAATTTTTAAACATAAATGCAATGAAAATAGATGTTACGACACGATTCACACACGATAATTTATTTAAAGTTTAGCAAAGCAAATTGAATGTCTGGATACTAATCTAGACATATTATAGATGAAATTATAATACCTAGATACACGATTGATAAATATACTCATCACAAAAAATAATCACCGCGTCGCGAGATCCATCAAATTGGACTAAACAAAAACGACAAAGTTATGGAAATAAAACCATTTCCTATAAGCTGTTAAATGAGAATTTTCTAATTACACTAAACGAACACCATTTGACAGTAACAGTATTTTATGGAAAAACTCGACGCATGCTTGTTTTCATAATAATAAAACATTTTTTTACATCTAGACCAAATTATGATAGTTTGCATTAAAATATCATTTTAATTATTTGATTTCTCATAAAATATTACTTCAAATTACAAATTATAAATCTCATAACCTTATTTACCAAATGAGTCACCATAATGGTTTAGACAAAAATTGTTTTATTTTTCATTTTGTTTTAAAAATAGATTTAGAATATAAAAAAGAGTATAATATTGTCAATCATAAATACAATTTTCTTTAGATATAAATGCTTTACTGGTTAAACCGATTAACTCCATTAAATAGTTGCTTGAATAAACTGAATTATATTATTACTGAAATTGGTTTTGAATATATACCTACTATTGGCGAATGAATAAAGTATTTTGAAATTAAAATTTTTCAAAGGGTGGGTTAATTTATTTAGCAAGTAAAGCGTTCATATACGGTATTTAAAGTTTTCATGAGGCTTTCGAGTGGTTTTCACGAACACAAACACACTGTACACATAAAACATCCATTATCAAATTTAATATATACACTCATTGTAACAAGCTAATACACATAAATAATTAACAAACAAATATAACAAAATTATGTGATTTTAAAAGTAAAATTTATTGTAATTTTCACCACGGGAATATTCATTTTTATAAGCAACCAAGTACCTATCTACTATGTTTATGTTTATACTATGTTTATATATTTAAAAAAAAGTGCAGTATAATGCTGCACGCAATGTAAGTGTAAATTCTTAAAAAATAAAGAATTAGAGAGTTTTAGTGTGAGCGAAAAGGAACATATGAAAAAAGTACGTTGTATCTTTCTCCGATGTTACGAAATGTACCCAATATGGCGAGTCCTGTACATTTCACTCTCAATACTTGTTAAATTATTGACTTGCAACCTAAGAAATATCACTTCAATAATAAACTGGAAATAAATTATTAGGTGTAAGAACGTTATTAATAATTTCCCCTATGGAAGTGAATATTGTTTCCACCCTACACCTCTATATAATCAAATAGGAATTTAAATTCTACTACTTGGTATGAATTTACAAAACACATTGAAGTCATACAAGCAAATGAAACAACATGCCATTCTTTAATTGTTTACAATATTCCTATTTTATGAATAACAAGGATTTATTTAAAAAAAAATTATATGTGTATGATAATGTTATTTTTCGTTCATAGTTTAAATGTATTACAATATTTAATTTCTATCTGAATATGTCACACATTATCGTAGTTTATTAAAACACAAAATAGTTATCTTTACCCAGTAGTATAAGTTTTAAAAGAGTATGTAATTTTGATGAAGAATTAAAGTGATATGGTTTGACATTGAAGGCAAATATAACTTTGCTAAATAAATTGTAAACCTATATATTGATACGTAAAATGAAAACTTACGATTCTTTTTTAGAAAACTGGGCGCCCGGTCTAGTTTGGAATTTGGTACAGTTAAATTTTATATTGAATTGAAGTAAAAAAAATAATATTTAGAATGTGTTAAAATATTTAAATTAAATAAAACATTCATTGTTGAAATTAGTACTGCTAATATCGTACATATGGACTGTTGTCAACCAGTCTTACAGAGTAGATTGTCGCTAAAAAATACCAGTAATTTACAATTACTTTTAGATTTTAATTAATTTTGATACAATTTCGATCATTAAGCGACTTCTAGTATAATTACTTAAATAACATTTATGTACACCTTTTTTCTCCAAATTAAGAAGATATTGCTACTTTTGCTTCCGCGACTCATTGGATAAAAGTTATTTAAATTATTTACTAAAATATTAATTGGAATTATTTTTGATTTGGCAGTCACCATTTTGCTTGAATTGAATTTTCTCCAAAGATTTCGTTATCGCAAGTTCTTTCTGTTCCTTCCTTGAATTTCGATCCTCGAACTCGAGGCGATGACATATTATTCGTTGAACTATATCTTCTGTAGTCATCGTGTTACCAGAATTCAATATCTGCAAAGAAAAAATGCTATCATTATCATAGTAATCGTAAGTACGCGAATATTACTCATCGAAATAAAACTAATTTAAACGGATTTTATTGCGGTTATTTATTAATTTTGACCCCGACGCTTGAAAAGCTGAAAAGGGGGAGCTTGGATGATAAGCGTAAATGCCTTTTCCCATGATAAAGCTTCCATAGGCAAATTAGGAGTAAACTTAGCACTGTTTTAAGAAAACGTCATGGTTAAAGGTTTGTATGTATACTTGGTTTACTGCATGTAATAATATTATAGTAGAACAGAAACCTTAAAGCATCCTCGCTGTTTGGGCACTTTGTAGGGGTCGGAGCCGTCAGCGTCCGGCGCGATACTCGTCAGCCCGTGGCACACAACCTTCACACGGAAGTGGTCCATCAGCTCCGCGGTCACGCTGTACGGCGCACCGATTACAACTTCATGTACATACTGTCATACAAACAAAATTATACAATAAACTTTTCAGCTCATAGGTTTTTGAAGTGAAAATTTCAATAGGAAGCTTTAGATAGGGAGTAAATTCATGTAAGTCGTTATCGACATGGTCACGTAATGTTTTAAAGATAACACTATATCTGTTCCTATTAGTGTAACTTATTGCGCTGTAAACAGGTTTGATTTACAAGTTTTCATTTTAGATCAAACCCTATTCTTTAGGGACTTCCTCAACGCAACATGCCAACGCATTACCCGGGTTCAGGCCAAGGTGAAAGAAACATGTGGCAAAACTCGTCGGGTGATAAACACCGGACATTACCCATTACAACGCACCACGGCGACACTGCAAACTCTCGTGTTGCCAGAGACCAGGGATAACGCCTGCACTTCTTTTAGTCTCTGGTGTGAATTGGTAAATAATGAGTGGTAAATAATGGTGGGTTGAGTAAATAAGAAGCAGTATGGTTGTGTGCAGTGTGAAATGTAGAATTTTATTTTTACACGCTTTTTATTATAAAAGTTCATTGTATGGGGGTTCCTAAACTTGTGATCTTATTTTTATTATTATTAACATTATTCCAATCGGGAAGAAGTTCATCTGATAATCAAACTAGTGGTTTCATTTATTTGGATATTGTACCTTATGTTAGTGCAATTCAGAACCAACGGCGACCAGCTAGACTTCGGCAATCTATCTATGTGATGCCTGGGCAAGCTTGTAAGTAGCTAGATAAACACTGATGGGTTTCGAAACACGAAACACAGGTTGATCGGGTGCTTACGAGCCAGTCCGATATAAATCTCCACTAACGAAGTTTTTGAAGCGATGATAACTCAGTACTATGTACGAGCATCAAGGGCCGTGAGATCGAATCCACCTACAATGAATTTGAGCTTTCGGTGAAGGAAAACATCGTGATGAAACCATAGTATGGTGGTAGGGTTTTTTCTAATGCTTGCCTGGCTAGCTACCACCCTCAAGTTTAAAAATCTGCTGCCGAAATACCTATAGATGTGTTCCGGCAGTTGCACTTGAGAGCCAGCCCTCCACTAGGCTTAGCGTGTCCACCATCTTGGGCCACATCGTCACTCCAACATCAGATGTGATTATGACATTGACTATTAAAAAAAATGCATTTGATTGCTGAATATACACTACCCAATATGGAGTTACCCTGGTGTCACCTGCATCGCTACAGGAATTCCCACAGGCTTAGTCTGACACAGTATTTTCATTATCAATATCTGAAAACATCGCAATACAAACCGGATTAGTAACAAGTATATTTTGCTTACCTTACAAGCAAGTACTGAAAGTACTCGTTCATGTAAATTCATTATCGGGTAATTGGATCCCTTGTATCGGTTCACGTCGAGATCAGTGTGCAGGCCCACAATGAGAAAGTCTCCTTGCGTGTGCGCCGCCTCTAAGAAATCTAAGTGACCCACGTGGAATAAGTCGAAAGCTCCAGCGACATACACAACCTATAAAATAAAATTCAGAATATAAAAATAGTAGCTGTCAAAATAAAACATACTAAAAGTTTAAAACAATGTTCTTAATTAAAAGTAAATATGAAGAAAATTTAACTTTTTTTTACTTAACATGATAGTAAGTTAATGCCACAGCATATAGACGCTTTCAATACCAGAAGCGTCAAATACGCGTTACCGACTTATCCAGCAATTTATACTACACAATTTGGGCAATTCCTGTTATACTGTATTATTATTTTTATAAATAATCTATTCATACAAAATAACTCATATATGAGCAAATAATAAGGTTAAAAATTAAATACAACGCTAAATAAGAGTTGCATCGACTGATATACTAAATGTCTTTGGTGTGAAATCAGATTTTTAAGGTATATTAGAGCCTAATGCTGGCGTTCCTTTCATTATGTTATCTTCTACCCGTGGGTATAGATTTAAATAAAATGACCAGAAGATTTCTTACCGCATGTTATATAATAATAAAAAATTGTCATTTTGATACAGAAGTTAACTTATTTATCATGATTAATCAATCATCAATCATTGATACACTGTAATGATATTAATTCAAAAATTTAAGAGCTTCGATACAGGGTATATTTAGAACATTACTATTTACAAGATAATATAACAATAGGATCTATTTATTTACAAACAGAGTTAAACAGAATTACGCAGATAAATATATACACAGCATTCAGTCATCACATTAACCTTTGTATTCATTGTATTAATTAAACATTAAACATTCATTGTTTTATAATGATATAATTATAATTAACGACTAATTATTATGATTTTAATTTAAATATAAATGTAATACGTATGCTAATTATTATTCTTAAAATTCGATGCTCAGAATCACGAAACACATTTAGTTTTCATTAGTTAATATAATAAAATTACTGTAATAAAAATACCTGTACACCTATTCAGTAATTACATAGATTCTGTCAAGGACCTTACTTTTTTTTTAATAGTCAGATTTAAAAGTTCAGACTTTTAAGTTATAGCACATGGACGAATGACATTTACGCGGTATATATGTGTTAGCTCAAATGACTAGTAATACAATCAATTTGAGTAATTGTACGCTAGAAAACCTAAGTAGCATCCTTGCTAAAGTTGCTGTTACGATTGAACGTCTTTTGCACTCGCCTTAAAGCCCGGTGAAATTCTCAAATCCCTTCAAGCTAACAGCTATAGATACTAGATAAGAGAATAATACATAAAAGCCATATTACCAGATGTTCTAGTAGAGAACTGGCGTTAAACCTCCATGGAGAAATCGACATGTACCTCTTTTTTTATATTTAAGCAAAAAACTCCCATGATACATAAAAGAATTGATTACATTTGACATGACAATAAAATTTAAGTACAAAGAACGTAATGTTTCATGTCAATTAGACATTAAGTAAAAAAAAAATCATACAAAGTGACCGGCAGGAACTGGTAACTGTTATTTATGCAATTTATTTACTCATATTAGTCATGTACCTTATCAGTAGGTTTCGGAGAAAGTCCGCTGCTGAATTGTATTATCTTTTGTGTGGTCGGAAGGAATTGGGAGCAACCAGTGTATGGAGACCGCGCGGTAGAGTCTGTACCGAGGTTTGATGAGTGCTCCAAAGCAACTGAATACGCTTTGTCTCCTCTCCTGGTAATACAAATATATGTATATTGATTTCATAACTAAACTGATATAAGAAATCGTATTAACATGTTAATATATTCATAGACAAAATTATATGTAGTACTGATGGTCCGATGAGAGAATCAAGTATTTGCTATTATAACACAATAATAACATGAGTACAATATTTCTTACATGGCAAATTTATTGCACATTAAATTTGTATTATAATTACTAAACAGATACTAAAATGCTATAGATATCTAACACTCAATCCAATTATGCCCATCACACAAAACTTTTGTTTTAATAACAGGGAAATGTAACTTTGCAGGGTGAGGTACATCAAACTAATCCACATGGAAAAAAAATCTCTCATATTCATAACAATTCAGTTTAAAATGCATAAATTAAAATATAGTTAGCAATGAAATTTACTTGAAATGTTCTCGGGTGAGTAATAACATCCGTCCAACTAAATCTGTTGTGGATACACCAGCAGTTCTTGATACTTCCCTGTAAAAGGAAAAATAATGTAAACATAAAATATAGTCATTAATAATTAAAATTAGTTATAATATATATAAGTGTAACTCTCATTATTGCAACTTTTCCTTGACATAATATTTATTAATTTTATTCTATGAGATATTTTAGTCTAATAAAGTATATATCAAATTAAGAAAATACATGTTTAAATTATTAAGTTTATTAACTATAAAGCTTAAGGAAATACTTACTTATATCTGCCAGCTTTTTTAACTAAATGATATGTATCAATTCCATCAGCAGTCACTGTAATATCATCTGAAATGTTAATAACAATTCTAATTTTTTTCTTTACAAAGGTATGCAATAGTCATGAAAAAACAATGGTTTCAATTTTTGAAATATTTCTCTATATTCTCCAAATTCTCAGATTTAAGTGACTTAGATATCAAAGAAATATTTGAAATTTTAATTAGAAATATTGATAAAGACTTTCTATATATATATTGCATTTTTAGTATTATATTCCAGTAATAGTTTTGAGCTATGTTGATTAAAACTTGTAAAATGATATTATAATTATTTGTTATTTTACAAAATCACTGCTGTAAAGCTGATATTTTACCATTTAAGATGTTGTAACTTCTAAGAATTTCTATACAAAAAAGGTGAGCATGCAGGCACTTTCTTGTTATGCGACTGCAATGATGTAACTATAGCAGTGCTAGTATTACTTTAACTTCAGGATACATGACAAAATTTTACCAAAATTGATACTAGATTGTTCTGAAGTTTCATTAGATATAAGATTTACTCTTTTTCAATATGCCTTTTGCCTAAGTAAACACTCTTAATATTTTATTTATCACAGAAAGCTGTGATAGAATTAAACCAAGTTTTTACTAAATTTATACTTGTATCAAAAAACACAATTGTATTTGGACTTCAGTCAAGTATCCATCTTTTTATTATTCTTATTTTATCTGACTGTTAATATATAAATAAAAACATTTTTGATCATATTTTAAATAACTAGGAATAATATTTAAACAACATACAACTTTCTATTTCTCTAGATGACATCCTTCAAAATCTGTTTTCATTTAGTTAGAAAATAGCAAAACTGGCATAAACAGTAAATATAGGCTGTGTCAACTATGTTGTTTATTACTACTAAACTGTTGTTCATAAGCCTTTCAAGTTTTAAAACATATTGACATCCCTAAACCTACACAGGTTTATTATAACTTATGATTTATTTAAAAAATAAAAATAAATTAAATAAAAAATAAAATTTGTGAGTAGATATAAAAATATATTTAAAAAAAATGAAAAGATATAAAAGATGTTTCTTAAATTGGTTAGCTAGTTGTAAAATTAGCTGCTTCAGTGATATATTTCAGGTGTTCAATAAATATGTATAAAAAAGTGTAAAACTGGTAATATGGACAATGTCAATTTAATTTCTTATCAAAGATTAGTCACAAAAATATCACTTATATATAAAGGCAAGACAAGTAAATAATACATTATAGCTTTGGATACTTTTTTCAAATTCAGTAATGACTAAGAACATATATTTTTCTCAACTATTAATCCCTGGTTATACTTAGTTTTGACAAATAAATTAGTACCAAGAACTTTCAAGAGATAAGCAATGGATGTTTTACAGTACATAAAACAGTTATCCATGTGAATTACCTCCATGTACACAAAAATCACATTGGTACTTGTTTAATGTCTCCAGAGTAGTGACATAGGGAGCACCTTCTACAACTTGGTCCACCCATTTGATAGCTTTGACCATTTTGTACCGTTCCTCTTGTGTGAAAACCGGAGGCCCTTTATGCTTCGATATCTCTTCGTCTGTGTGGACACCAACGATAAGTACGTCTCCTAGGGCCTTTGCTTGACGTAGAGAATTCGCATGCCCGAAATGGACCATATCGTAACTGAAATATATACGTATATATTGTAATAGATAAACGGACTTGTCAATTATTACTTATAACGTAGAACAATCAATATACCGAGAATCCTTGAAAATGGTGCGACATGTTTTACGTTATGCCGGATATGCTGTTTCATTGCGTTTATAAACTTTACTATTTTTGTAACTGCCTGATCTATACTAATACCCGAGTAATTAATTTAATTATTTGAACTATCCTCACGAGTAGGGTTAGGCAAACATAAACTACAAATAAATATACGATGTTACTCACCACCCATCACACCACACACGAATTTCTTTTTTCTCGCTATTTTTACTGCTCATTTTATAAAACAGGTTAGGAACACACGTCTAATTCAATGTGATCTGGTTAACTATAGAAACTGTTGATTGATATAATTTCATTTAATTTGTTACTCTTCCGCAAAATAACGAACTTCACTAGCAACCAACTTTGAAGAACCTCTAAGCATAACTAAAATGTTATCTGATTTTGACAGCACAGTTTGACGTTTAATGTTTTTTTAGTGACTTCTAATTGTATATGGCTTGTAACAGTAGTTTAAAATGCCAGTAATATTATAATTGTATTATATATATAAAGTAATGATCATCTGATTTATGCTATAAGTACAAGTAATAAATATGATCTAATCTTACTTCATTTATCATGTTAAATGAAATATTAAACACAACACATGCCAATATAAGTAACTCACTCAGTATGTACACTAAGTACATTGGCGGTGTGTTATTGACATATTTAGTTTTATTCTTATACTTTTATTTAGCTTTCGCGCTGTCGTTCAGGATTTTTAGTTACCTTGAAAAACCGAGAAGATAAGGTTTAAACTAGGGATGACGATTCTTTCCAATAAAAGGTCGATTTTTGAATCGATTTGAATCGATGCCTAAAGAATAGATTCATACAAATATCGAACTATAAAAATTGATTTTTACAAATCGAACTTTTTATTTCGATGTTTCTTGAATTGATTCAAAACTAAATCAAATTAATAGGTTAATAAAATATTGACATTTAAAAGAACGACTTTTAGAAATCGATCTTTTAGATGTCTATTTCTTTTGATTCAAATCCTAATGAATCGATTTCATAAAAAATCGTTACCTAATAGAACCACTTGTTAAAATTGATCTTTTAAATGTCGATATTTCTGAAACCGCTCGTCTTGGTGTCGTTTTAGTGGGTATTGGACTGTACTTCTTACCTACCCGATTAGTCCAACAGGTCCATCGTGTAGCACGCCCGGCACGTTGCGAGAGGATATAGGTACGTAAATGTATTTTTCCCTGAGTATGATACTTTGATCACCCGGTTGACGCAGGTGTTCACGGAACACGGGCATTTCGGGAGCTAGCTATGTTGCATCGGCCAGAAGATTGCATCCAGCAGCTATCATTGTTATTACCCACTTGATGACCCGAGTCACGTAATAGCTTTCTGACCCGCGTGGGACTGGAAACATTGCATTCAAACCACAACCAAAGGCACAGATCTATCGCTCGAAGTTTGTCCAGGGTAATTCGAATACACCGGTAATGGATTTTCCCACTAAAAAAGTATTTTTAGGTCAGTCTAAGAGAGTGTGGTTAGGTTACATAGTGGCACACGAGTCGTTCCAACTCGATCTTCAGGACACAGGTGTAACAACGTATTATGATGGGGTTTTTAGAGATATTTGGGGGTTAGATGTACATAGCTTTAGGCTGTAGTTTCTACTATATAATATAAAAAAGGAAATAGCTAGTTTAATGACTTACACATATTATTATTGAATTGCTATCACTCTTCAAGGCGAGCTACAAAGTCAAATATTTTTTTTTAACCCTGACAATATTTTTATTTGTATACTCGTTTTATTGTCATTTTGTGTCGTGATTTTTTTACAAGCAAGATAATGTAACAATTATCTAGATAGTCCGCAGATTATACTTTACAGGATAATGCTTAAAACGGTATAAAAGGTATTTATTATAAACGAAACCATCTATTGAAAATCTCTTGCTGGATAAATAATTGATACAGAGTAAGTATTATGAAATGTAAAATTGGGTTACAAAAAAATGCTAGAAAATCACATAAAATAAAAAATAGATTGAAAATCTAATAAATTCGGTCATCAGTACCTGCGTAGTATCTAATTTAATGTTTAGTACCAATTACTGGTGGATGCATGTCCGTTAGTTTAACTTCGTCCCATTTTTCTAGTTTTCTAATAGGTATGTAACAAGATGGTGTTTTTTTTGTCAAATAAGTTAAAATTTATGTTTCTAAATCTAATGACATTAATACACAAATTGCAAAATAACTAAACATATCATGTATTTTGTAAAAGTTCATTAATATAATCGAGTAAAGAGCAAAATATGTAAGTTTATTTATTAATATATAAACCACCACAAAACGGTCCATATTATTATATTTACGATATGCACATAAAACAAAATTGTTGGATGAACCAATTAATAATTAAGAGAAGGAATAAACCCAAGAGCGGGCCCTGATACCACCAATTGCTAATAAGTGACCAAAGCGCCAAACATTGGCTAAATGAAGTTGACCTTCATTCTTGTTTTCCAGCTCTACGGCTAGAAAATTACGGAAAGCGGATGGTTTGGGCTCAAGAGCTCTTGTTATGGGATTATGAATAATGGATAATGCGTGCGTAATCCTTTACTAATAGGACCGCTTTGAGTTACACCGAGATTCCCGAAAAACACTTATTTGCAGAGTTCTCGGTAGGTAAATAAAACCGACTACAGAAGACAAACGATGTCCTTTCATGCGGAGGCGGAACAATTATCCATAGGGTAGGAATTCATATTATTCCACAAATATAACTCATTTGAATAAGAAGTAGTATGAGTGCTCTTAAATACCGGGACGAAGCGGTAGAGCCTGTGCTCACACACAGTTCGAATGAGGCAGTATTAAAATTTATTTATAAAAATGTCCCTCCATATACGGCTCAACTGGTATCAGATGCCCTTGAGGAACATGATATTGTTTTGCGTTAGCCGGCACAGTCATCCGAGTTAAACAACATCGAACACGCTCTGGAAATTGTGCAGCAAAGAAGTTCAGTAACTTCCGGTTAGATTTGCGTAGAGAAGAATACCTTTTTTGTTATTTGAAAAAAAAGGCAGCGGTTAGAGATAAAAGGTTTTTTTTTGCGAACTAACATACGCTGTTAGCCTTAAGGGCTTTGACAGCTTTACCGAACTTTGAAGATAAAGGGATTAGTAAAGTTTGTATAAAAACTAATAATTCAATCGAAACTTGATATTATGACTTATCGACACAACAAACGAGACGCGTATTTTAAAATGAAACAAGATTTGGACTGGAGAAATATTTCTTCTATAGGTACATATTTATAGAAATAAGTAGTTAAATAACACATTAATTTAATAAAAATAAAAATATGTTATACTTTCGAGCGAGGTTGTAAGAGGAAATTTATTATATAATATATATATCTATATTAATATTTATTTGTGTTAATAGTTATTATGAATGCGTTAATCTTATTAGTACTATGGTACTATTAGTCGGATTTCAAAAATTATTTTTGTATTTCATAGAGCAATTTAACATCACGCTACCATCAATAGGAGCAAAGCTGTTTTGAAAAAAGTTATAAAAATGGACAAAAGTTATTAAATATTTTATTGTTTCACGCGAAAGAAATCGCGGGCACTGCTAGTACATTATAAAAAAAAGACTAATAACGTGAGCTATATGAAAATAGTGTATAACGGAATTATTCCTCTTATAAAGGTCTGTTAAATTGTAGCAACGCTATACATCTATCTTCTATGATTAACACAAATACCTGTGCGAAGCCGGCACGGGTTGCTAGTCACCTATGAGTTATATTATGTGATCATGCTTCATCGCATCGTAGAAATACTATTTTCTCATACATAGATCTTGTCACTTGTGAATTAATAACGAAGGCGCGGTACGATTTATCTAATCGTGTCGAGAAATATAATTGGTCCGTTCAAATCACGCCACTACCAATGACGAAAACATGACACGACGTTTCTACTTGTCGTTTAAAGATTTGAATGACTGCAAACCGCCTCGGGTCGGTTGTTACTATTTAGAGATGGAAATGGTTACGATGAGGCATGATGACCTATTGACTAAAGGTTAAATGTACTGACAATCTTATATTCTTAAGAAGAATTTTTGTTAGTTTTATGATATTTAATACCTTGAGAGAATTATGAATGTTAACTGAGACTTTTGAAATCGCATTTATTTATTTATTTATATTTTACTTAGTAACGTTATTGTATTATCAATTGAGACAGTCTTTCTTTTGTTATAGATTATATATTTATATCCAGGTTTTTAAAAAAATTACACTGATCTGCCAGGAAATACTGCTCCAAATAAAATTACCACTACTACGAAGATTTTGATGCACTGTCTGCATTCTTTGTCCCTTTATCACGTCTTTTTTTTGTAAAATTCGCTTTACTCATATTTAGAAAAATTACAATGTCATTGCATTCTGTTTCAACATTACACTCTTTAATATTAATTAATAGTGTCTATAACGAAATTACCAGTTCCAGATAAGGTAAAAAGGGAAAAAAATAACTTATTATATATAAGCGTTTTCATTGGGTTTTGCTGTAGTTTTGTATAAAATATATATTTGCATCAGTAATTTATGTCTTTCTCATTGGTTAGCGTTTGACCACAATTCCAGCGTATGGTGTCACGATGTCGTTATACCTGTTAAAGTCAAAATATAGTCTTCACATATCGTAAAAACAGCAAATAGATCGTTACTATTAAAGAGAATCAAAATGCCTTATCTAAAGCATGTTCTTTAATACAGAAATAGGCGTGTTGTCTTTAATCTTTAATATTTACATTGTCTAAATATCACAGGTTCTACCACTCTTAAATTATGTTAGGTTGTGGTCGGCGTAGTACGTTAAGTATTGAAAGGAAACTAACTAACTCTTATGTAACTACATCGAAAGATACAAAGAAACAATATCGATAGATATTGAATTTGAGGGTAAAGCATAATATCCTGCCAAAATTTCGTGGCTGATTTCAATACGACTGGTTACTTCACCAACAGTTCAAGCTCAGTACGGCTCATCCGAATCCAACTCATTATCGCCGTATATCATAATTTACCGAAGTATAATTTCTTTAAGTCAAGTTTCCTAAATCAAAATTTATTAGGAATGTTATCTATGAACAAACTGATACTGCTTCTTTTAAAAATCAAATTATTACGCAATAACATCTGAATAATTCTTAACACACAACATACATCAACATACGTCTGGCACATACAGTAGTGTATCGATTAGTAATAAACCAAACCTATACTTCTAGAGAAATCCATTCTTAGTGTTGAGTCCAAGGTATTTAATATTATATTTTTACCTTAGCTGTGTTAACTTTGTGGCAAAGTGTTCCAATCTTCAGAAGTCCATTAAGGTCTTCAAGACAACAAATATATTGCTTTGATAAAAGCTATAAATCATAGATTCTACAGTGCGTAGTGTAATGCTTTGAGAATTGTGATCAGTTGTAGCAGCGTTTCGGTTATGTCGCTAATGCTTTATAAGTACCATTAGTATTTCGTTGCTGCTCCAGCTGAATTTAATAATAAGTAGGTAATTAAAAATGCGGGACCTAGGCGTAAAAATTACTAAAACTTATATTTACATAAAAATGTACTGTAATTTGCTTTTATTAATTATAATAATGAATATGTAGCAACCTTAATACTAACAAAGGAATATAAAGATGTTGACAAATTAGGAAGAAATTTACATTTTCTACATATAATGCAACCAAATCATAGTAAGCATTTAAAAACCTGTTTTTATAGTAATTCAGTTATTCTTTATAATGTATAAATGAAATTTTTAACTAATAATAATATTTATTGGTGTTTCATGAATTAATCTTTAGCGTCGGTTACACCGCCGTTTGATATAGCGAATGTAGCTTCACTTTCAGGTAAGTCTGGTGAGTCGTATATTTTTGCTATTCGGTTTTCTCCCCTGCCTTTTCTCAGGGCAATCCTGGTCGTCGACGCATGTGCTAGGATGTTACCGCCAATAGGTTTTTTCGGGTCAGCTTGGAAGGTTAGCGTTGCTCCGGGATCAGCAGTCATTTGATTCGTAATGAATACAGCTACATTGTATTCTTCGGAGATCTAAAATTATTTTATTTTTTAGTTTCTAGTTAAGACCATTAGTAAATTTATATAAAAAATAAATATTGAGAAATGTTGAATTTATTAGATAAATTACAACATCTTTACAAAGGTGTAAAATTTGTGTGTTAGTAATATTTAAAATCACATATCTGATCCCAAAGAAAAATCATCTATAATTATAGTAGATCAATGTAGGTAGAATACATAAAACTTCGAGAAAGACTGTAATGTATATAATGTCATTAACCATCTGTTCTCACAGCAAAATATGTTATATTTGTCTTCTTAACAATAACGCATACCTAATTATAAGTACAACAGCGCCTAGCCCATAAAACGTAATGATTTACACGTAGTTTTTGTTATAATTAGCCAATAATATTATTGTCCTTTTCTTTTGGTTTTTCTATTTTATTTAATTTTTATATATACTGGTTTTTATATTTATAGTTCGTGTGTATTGACACGATTTACTTACAATTGCTGAATTGTGAAACATGTCATTGGAATATACATATTATTTTTGTCTTTAAATTTTGTAAACCTACTCATTGTATACTTCTGTTTTGTTTTCGAAATAATTAAATACATCTTTAAAATCCAGCCGTCGTAATACGTTTCAATTTTGCGTTTAAAGACATAATCATATATTCTAAGTTGAAAATATTTAAAAGTGCACTGTTATCTCGAAGAGTTTTATTACGTTTTAAAGAATTCGTGCTGTAACAGTTTGGAAAATAAAATATAATCTTGAATGAAATGAAATTATTATAAATATGTACTTTTAATCAGAGGTAGTATCACTGTATGTTATTGCCTTTATAAAAGTCTTGATAAATGAATATACTTTAGCTGATCCGACCAATGCTAATAAGGAACTACCTAGTGAAATAATTACACTTTTTTTTTTATAAATTTCATGAAGATCCTTGTTATCTCGAAAAATACATGTAACGCCCTCATTTGTGTCAATATTAAAATTAAGAACCTTGTACTGTTAACTATAACCGGATATTAGTTTATCTGACTTATTGCTTCACCTACTGATCTTGAACTGATATAGTTTAACGTGTACGCATATATAATACATAGTATGAGGATGAGTTGTGTTGCAAAATGAAAATGCATTAATTTTTTATGAAGCAATGTAATCTTAATATAAGTTATATCTATTATTTATTGAAGTCATGGCAATAAATAAAAAAAAACATTCGAACTGTCCACCTTTGACTTTGATTCAGACTTTTGATCTATATTTTACTTACTATTTTCATGGAAATATTAGCTACTGCTTGTTCTGATGATTTTTTAAGAGACTAAATTTCGACGTGTCATTTAGAGCATCCGGAAAGGAACATCCCCGAGCAGTGGAAAATCTACGCTACGTTTTTAAAAAGTGTATATATAGTTTGAGAGGTTTTCCAACACTATTAAAAACGTTCTCATTATGAAGTCTTTACAATTAGAAATGTTTACTTTTTCATAAGTACCCTCTACTAAATACTGAACAGTAATATAATGATATTTTCATGTCATATGGAAATAAGTAATATTTATGCATTATATATATTTTATAACGAAAATTTATTTTAATCTAATTTTTCCTCAATAGTGGTGTAAATACACTATGAAATTATTGGGAAATTATCAATTTATATGAAGAATTAAGGAAGGTATGATGTTGTCAAAAAACACGGTTGAGATTATAGAAATGATTATGATAAAAGCCTTATTTAAAGAAAATTGTATTTTTGAAATTCTCGATAATAGGTTGTAAATTACAAATTTTACAAATGTTTTGTTATTGCTATAAGCAGATGGATGAAATATGTGTCACCGATGTATCCGTTTCACGTAGTAGCTGCAATTTTCCTTATTAATAATAAGTATTATGCTATATTATTTTACACTTTTATGTTTGTAGCTGTCTCCGCGACTTCGTTGGCGTGGAGCTAAAAATTATTCCATAATCAGCTTTCCTCCTATTGGTGGTAGCGTAATATTAAATAGCCTAAAGTCTTCCTTAATGATTGCCCTTACAATGAACTCTATTTGACTATACGCCTAAACAAAAAACTAAATTATTCTTCTATCATATACAAAAATATTTTTTGAATCCGACCGGTCGTTCCTAAGATTACCGCGTTCAAACTTTTCCGCTTTATAATATTAATATAAATTATGTATTCTTTACATATTACGGGTTCTGCCGCTTTTTATTATATTTTTTAAATGTAACTATTAATAAATTAACAAATGACATTTGTTGCAGTAAGTGATAACAGTTATTCAGTTCCACGCAAAGAGGCGAAATAGTAGCAAGCAGACTATATTCAAAGGAGCACTGGTTCTAATAATTTAGATGTGGTTTTGCGTTTTAATGCTTTTTTTTTTCAGATTTTACTTAGATAATATTTTTTTTCACGTTGGGCAAAGCTTGATCACCCAGATAGTAATAAGTAAGCTTTAAATTTTTTGTTAAATGATTTTCAATGTATTTTGATTTTGTTTGCATTTTCATGTTGTCCAACATAGACGTAAAAGTAAAATCCCAACGACTTAGTTGTACAGGTAGGAATCTGGCTTTCATTTTGGAGTGGTTCATTAAAGTTCATTAAAAGTGGTTTTAAAAAATAAAACAAACGAACTCATCTACAGTTATTTAAATTTAGATAATTTAGTTTAGGAGTGGCGGTCATGTGTCATACGACTCCCCCAGATCATCGTCTGCACTTGTATAATTACAAACTTAGATACTTAATATAATGTACTAAGCTATGAGATTACTTTTTACAAAAAAAAAGTATTACATTGACTTTACGCTAACGATAGCAGAAAAAGACAAGTCAGCTTGGGCGCAGATATCGCTACTCGGTGCAGAAATATAACACAAGTAATTTGGTTCCGATCTTCTGTCGATTTTACCAGTTGGACTGTCTCAAGTAAAAAGAAATCTGCTAACCCATTGCTTTGAGCTGTATTGCTCATAAATGCATAAAATATTTTTAAACAATGACACAACAATGTGTTTGAACGAATGATGGTTCACTGGCAGTGTGTGTGGACATCACTTCGATTGACATAACTTAAAAATGTCACGATGAAACTATTATATGGTGGTAAGGCATTTTCTATTGCCCGTCTGGATAGTTACCCGCAGTTGCACTTGAGAGCCTCTAGATTTAATGCCATTCTGGATCATATCGTCATCTATATCAGATGATATTGTAGTCAGACGTTGAACGTGTAAAGTCTAAAATTATAAATGTGTAATAATGCAATTTGTAATAAAATACCTTCTGCAGTCGTGATAATAGTTGAGCTAGTTTCTGTTGCCTGTCCGCCAATTCGCCTCGCCCTGAGAAATCCACTCTGAACAGCGCCATAATCGAATCTATAACTAGCAACTTGAAAACACCCGCTTCTTCGTGGAACTTTGCTGCTACGTGATCTAACAGTTCTGCCTGTTTGAAGATAAACTAAAATATAAGAAATAAATATCCTTTTTTGTTTCGAACGGACTCCCTAATGGCACGTTATGGTTTTGAATTGTTTGCGGACTGAAGGGCTAGACTGAAAAAAATATAACACCAAAAGCCAACATCTTCTTGCAGAGATTTTTAAAGCCCTAGAAAAATAAAACTTTCTTTCAGGTGATTTAGCTTGGCGATAATTATGAGTTTATGCAAAAATATGTTGACTTCTAAAATTTTATTTAATCAATACTTAATACAAACACAAAAATATATAGCGTAAGGCAGTCCGTTCCAACTGGGTGGGTGTCCGTAGGACATCACTCTCTTTTTAATTTATATTAGAAGTATTATTTTTATAGGTATTTTTAAAGGTAAAACTAAAAGGTAAGGTAAGTGAAAATTTGTAGTTGTAGATATTTGAATATGGCCACAGTCTTTAATAGAGAATTAGATACGACTAGCTTTTACCTACGGCTTCACTCGCGTTAATACATATTGGGTCAAACAAATAAATCGGATGACGCAATAAAACATTTCATACAAAGTTTATGTGACATTACGTGATTAGTATCAGTAGTACCCACCTCAACACTACGCTTATGAAGCGTGCAATATCTATAATTTTAACCGCACATGTATGTATAATTAACTGTGTGCATAAGGATGAAGTTGAACACAAAAATCTCCTAAAACTTAATAATCCTCAATAAAGTTACTATTGTTTAACTATATATGTTCAAATTATAAATATTTTACTTTTGAATATAATAAGCCCATAATTGAAATTATACAAAACAGTCAGATATTTGGAATAATTTTACATCTATATCAAAACCCGAGTTCTCTTCTAATCCCGAATTTTCTATTTAGAATTCTCTAAAATTTTAAATATGAAAATTAAAAGTATTAAATTTATATAAATGGTAACATTACGGTAGTCTTTATTATATATCAGAAAACAGAATAAAAACTTTATATCTAATTTCTATCTTCTAAGAGATTAAAAATAAAATAATTTAAAGTTACAATATTTATTACCTGATGCTCTGACGTATAAGCTCGAGCATAAAGTACATTATCCAATACAGCGTTTTGGTCTAAATTGAACCTATCTGCAATTGGTCTCAGTCTATCTGGACGACTGTTAATTGTTAAGAAAATGTTTTTTTTTTAATAATTTATGATAATATTCTAGATCTATATGCCTGAGGTGGTATGGCTTTATAATGGGAAGGCCCGAAAACACTTATCTAAGCAAGTCCTCTATACGGATTTAAGTACAAAGAAGCGAAGTAGACCCATTCTCGCTTGGGTATCTGAAGTCAATAACGACCTGAAGCAAGCCCAAGCGACCGACGACCCAAAACCGAAATATCTGGCGAAGAATGAGGAGGAGAGCCGACCCCAAACGAAATGATATAAGGGTAGGAAATGATAGTAAGAAAATAATCTATAACTATATAAGCGAAATAATACTGACTCACTGACTCCTCACGATATCTACAAAATTAGCAGATCTATAGACTTGAAATTTGGTATGGATATTCCTTTCAAAACGTAGACACCCACTAAGAACTCTTGGGGTGTAAGGGGTGTCGAATACCATCTGAGTTATCCCAGCCAACCGCACCCGCAGTAACCAGATTTAAGATCAGAACCCAAATTGGCAATGGAAAACCTGCTTCCACCAAAGTCAAAAGAAAAGAACATGTATATGAAAATATACAAGAGTATATGAAAGTTTTATGAGTTGAAAAAACGAGAAAAAACTGAACATTTTCATCGAAACAGTATTTTTCGCGTATTTTAGATCGCAAATTTTTACTGACGAAAACATACAGCAATTTTTAATTAAAACCCCCGAATGATATACATTTAGCGACAAAGGTAAATTAAATTAAATGTATAATATAAAAAATATGTTATATTTCTCTGCATTTTTTTGAGAAAAGCACTATATATGCCTCGTAGGAAATGGTAATTGTTTGTATCGTATTAGTGAAGTCCTTGCCCACGGATCGGCCTTCAAAATCATACTCGAGCTGCAATTGCCTATTTCATGGCCTTTGCAAAAATTTATAATTTTATTAATATTTTCTATTCTATTTTATTTTATTTCTATTATGACAGTGTCTTTAACAAGCCTCAAAATTCCACAATAGTATATAATATTGTAATAGGTATATAAAATGAGAAAAAAACGATACAATAGTATGAAAAAGGATACAAAGTGTGTTCAGTGTCAAGAAACATAACCTTTCCACCTTGATAACCGGACGGATTTGGTATTTGTGTTGTGACACACAATGTGTGGGACAACTGAGTTTTTCCAGTACGAAATTCTCCAAAAACTTCTGTTAGAGCCATGGACTCTATACCACCAGCTAACAGTTTGCTGAAAATAAGTACGTATGTATATTTAGCAAATTATATTTATATTATTTGAAAACTGATTTAATTAAAAATGAATTAGACAATACCAAACGAAAGAGAAGTTTACTAAATAAACATTTATATAATTACGTAACAACAAAAAATATGCAATTGCAATGTAGTATTTAGGCTTGTTGATCTCGGTAGAGACAAATAAAGCAAACTCCTTCGAGCAATGAATGCTCTAATTAAATTTAATGCTGTAAATTTTAGAATATGAATTCATAAGTTAACTTATTCTAAATTTCTTTATCACGTTAATTATGAGGGATTGTAGGCTGGTGAATATTCATATTTACTAATAATATATTGTTCTAAACATAAACGCACTTTAAATTTGTCCGCTGTCTTTATAGAAATGAATAAAACACTGTAATCATATTTTTTTTTATATACACTTATCAGTTGTCCAAAGGACGTTTGAATTTAATTGAACATAAAAGAAATTTCAACATATGATTTCTTTAATACAACTATCATTCCAGTAAGTAGAACGTAAAGGTTCCAAAAAAATTTAACATCTGCCATTTGCTGAAGATTGTTTCATTTCATGGATTAGTGTATTCGTTTTTTTTTCTCTACATGTTAATCAATACGAGAAATTACTTGATTTACATATATATGTTATATTAAGAGCGTAAATACTGTCACTAACATTTTACAATAGCAAATTAATTATTCGAAAATCCTTTAAAATTAAGTTACCCGTTCCTTGATCTAATTAAAATTTGAAATTGCAATTTTGGAATTAATTTTTTAAAGCACGATCCAGTTTCCCAATTCTTACAAATAAATAGATGCGATTATTTTATTGCTTGTTTCTTTTTACTTAATCCTTGCTTCTAATATTATAATTTTACTAGAAATATATAGTTAATATATTTTTTTATTGTTTCTAAAGTAATGACTTTAGATTATTTATCGTCATAATCACGTCTCTCTGCCACAACAAGAACTTAGACTTAGATGCACGAAATTTTTACTGTTTTTATGTAAACACTTATTATTGTACTTACTCTAACTCTGAACTTCCAGTACTAATTTTAAAAATCTGTTTACGATGGTCACTAACTTCTAAGGCTGTCATAAAACCAAGAGTTACAATTTTCTGACACGCTTCTTTAATTTTATCTACTTTAGTATCCGAAAATCCTTTAATGTTACAAAGTTTTTTTTTAGTTGACATCTGAATTCCTTTAATCGTACATATTCCAGCACCTTTTAACTTTTTAATATCAGCCACATTTATGCCGTGCTTTTGTAAAATATCTACATCTTGAAAAAATATCTCCTCATCATCCTTTTCTGAAATACTCTCGTTAAAAGCCTGATCGATCATTTTAATTTCAATTAAAATCAACTACGATTTGCCGCGCATATATCATTTTTTTTTAAATTACATTCCTAGACATTGCATAGATACTTCCATTATGACAATATAATTAAATCTTAACTAGTTTTAGATTAACAAATACATCATTTCATTTTTTTAGTATAAACTTTGTTAATGCTTCGAGATCGAGAAAAGTGAAACAAAATTTATTGGAAAAATTAACGTTCGGTTTGAGTTAATTCAACATTCTCTAGTGTCTCATGTTATGAGAGATTAAGATGCAAGATAGGTTAAAATCGTAGAGACTGCAACTAATAGAGTAAATCATATTACTTATTATGAAATGAAATTGCATCACAAAAAAATATTGCTCACTTGAGAAATAATTATAACTTTTGTGTCTACCGCTTTAACTGTTGTGCACTAACTCCTAAGCACCGTAATTTCAAATAAATCTTGATGGAAAAGTGTTTTACGGTCTTTATTTAAGGATATTTGATATATTATTATATTTGATATTATTTCTAATATAAAACAAAATTTTCCAAGAGATTTCAATGATACAGTGCTCAATTTTAGGTCAGAGCAAAACAGGACTTGAATTATGCGACGCTACATTTCACAGGTAAGTTTGAGTATAATTCATATTAGTTATAATCAATAATAAATCATTCATGTATAGAAAGTTTGTTTTAGAGTAACTCGTAACAATGAAATTACTTATTTTAATAAAAGAAAATATAACTTTATAACCTCAATATTTTAAACATAGGATTCCCATGAATCGAATTTATTTTTACCCGATTTCTCTATATATGGTATTTTTTGTTCCTTGTGGTAATAATAATGAACCTTCGTGAAGCAATTCTATATCATTTCAGACGAAAAGGCGATATTTTAACTGTTATGTATAAGTTTTTGAGTATATGTGTATGTGTATGTGTGCTATGTGTAAGAATATAGAAATAAGGATAAATAATTAAATATGACTTTTTTACTGAAAAAGTATCCAGCAATGAGCATATGTTGAGGGTACAACAAACGACTACAGTAACTCTAGAGTAGCATAAGTATTAAATGTAGTAAATGTTGAAAACATCCACATTGTTGGTAAAACCAAATTTATATAAAGAAAGTCGCTACAAAATTTTAGTATATAATTTATGTATACATATGCCATGACAACAGAATACAGTAGATTTTTACCTCCTATGTCAACAAGTTTTTTTGTTTAGTTTAGCTGTTAGTTTGTTATTGCTACTCATGAGAACTGCTGTGCTTGTTGGGATAGCTTATGTGCCCGAGTATTAAGATTTTAAGCCAAATAAACCATTGGAATAAATAATTTAATCATACTTATGCAGTCGAACCTTGCACTGGTTTCTAAAGTGGTATTTTCCCGTAAATTTTAATTAATAAAATGGCATCTATAGTCGTCATTAGTTTCATTTAATTTTACACCTCCGACTCCGATTTCAGTTTCGTTACTTTTGAATCGTGGGTTATAATGGAGATCACAACAAAACAAGTAACTGCGGCTAGAATTTAACAACGTACAAAATTTAACATGCAGCTCAAGGAATTGCTTGATTCAAAGGATTGCTCTACAGGGCCCCCCCTTAAGTTTTATGGAAGATACGATATTCCGTTGCTTGTTACAATTCCTGGTATCGAATAATACTTAATTAATTTATATATCACATCTGTCTTCTTTTCTACCTCCATTTTGCATCCAACAACGCCTTCGTCTTCGACTCTTATAAAGCATTATTAACTTCTGGATCCAACTCCGTCTCCGGTATAACCACCTCCGTAACATCCCTGTTACACAGTGTGTTACTCTATTTGTTTTTCTGTGTACGGTTAAGATCTGATTAAGATCTCGCCAAATACTTTTTGCTACATTTTTTTTACATGAAAAGTGACAGGCATTGATATCATACACCCAAATTGGTTATTATTTTATAAAAACAATTTTAACGCTTCGACAAGATTGTGACTCTTTGGTTGAAACCTGCTAGGAAGTTTTTCTGGTAACCAATATAGCTATTCAAAAATTCACTTCACCTATGTGCATTAGCCAAAATACATTACATAAAATAGCACCGAAGCGATGATAGCTCCTTAGTAGTGTGGAGGAACAGCGCGTCATGGAACGTGAGTTCGAATCCAACCACCTACAATAAGCTTGAGCTTTTGGTGTAGGAAAACATCATGAGGAAACCATAGCATGGTGGTAGGGTTTTTCTAATGCTTGCCTGGCTAGCTACCACCCTCAAGTTATAAAATCTGCCGCCAAATGCCTAAAAGTGTGTTCTGGCAGTAGCACTTGAGAGCCAGTCCCTCTTATAAAGGCTGGTAACGCACCTGCAATTACTGTGGTGTTGTAGGTGTCTATGAGTAGCGGTGATCACTTACCATTAGGTGACAGGCTTGCTCGTTTGCCAGCTATTACATAAAAAAGCACCAATATTACAGATAACACAGAGCTAAATAGTTAAGTATATTAATAAAAATCACAATATAACTGAAATAATATCATTAATATCATTAATAATATATTATTTGTGTGATATATATTTTTGGTATATTCAAAATGTAATTGTTGTATTTAAAATGTAAATAACAAGTACGACATGACTATGTTGAACTGGTGAATGGTGTTGAACTGCACTATAGTTTGTTGATTAAAAAATAAGTCTTGTCTTGGCATTCTATTTTCGTAATTCTCTAAAGTCTATATGTTATAAACTTTTAACGTTCACCCCTATTACTTATAGATAGTCTATAGCACTTTCTACTGGTCTCTGACAGGCTGCATGGTCCTTTGCCATTGCCTTTTTCTTTCACAATTGAAAAGGAAAAACTATACTAAAAAAGGTCTCTGACTGAGAATACTAGATATTCTGTGGACGCTCTTAGAAACTTCGTTCTGTCGGAGTTTTTTGGACTGTCGACGCAAAATATACTGGAAATTTATAATTAAAAATTAGCTACATCAAGAATTATATCGTCTAAACCATCTCAGTTAAGGTAAGGGCGTAAGTTAACCTTACGGAAGTACTGCAAAGTGATTAATTAAGTTCATATTATATTTCCTTTAAATCACAGCCATGTTTGAAGTAGTGTTGATTTTAATAAGTTTATCGTCATAAAAGTTTAAAGTTGTTCACAAAGTATATGTGACAGACCTAAGTTTCGTTTTGTGTTGTGATTATAAAAGTTAAAAAGTCTAAAAAATGAGAAGTGCTAAGTGCCACCGACACAGGCGTCGAGGCGTCACCTCTAAGGTAAGGCTGGATGTGTCTTCAATATACATCACCACGTAGCATTTTCAATAAATAAAAATGTTAAAATGCAAATAAAATAGTGTATACAAAACATTTATATATACTAATAATTTACATGCTATTTATATTAAGATTTATTAAGTGATTTAGTTTACAACAAAAACGACCCTCGTAGATTGTGATATTTGAGCTGACATTCAATTTAATGGCTCGATAAATTAATTGATATTTAAATGTAAGGTAAGCATGTGAAATACATACAAACATTTAATAAAACTTTTACTTAAACAGTTGTTTGTTATTAGTGTACTTTCAGGGTACAGTTTGTTGTTGAGTAAATGTTTATTCAGTAAAAGAGGCTTATTGAAAGGATTGAGTTAAGTAATTTTCAACAAAATGTAAATTTAAGTTTCATATATACTATATTTGCCTCTTTGAGGTAAAATATATGTGTGAACTAACTAAAATATTATAAAAATTGTTATGACTAAAGCTTAATTATAACACAAGAGTGCTTGTTAAGGTTTGGGTAGATTGGTCCACAACTATTAGCTTTAAAAGAAAACTGAAATTTGTTTCTAGGGATGGATTCTGAGGATTCCCGTGATGGAAATGGGCATGTACCATCATCATCAAGTAGTAGCAGCTCTAGTTCTAGGAGCAGACGGAGCTCATCTTCAGATAGAAGCGTCAGTTTTAAACAGAATCCAAAGTCTACACCACATTCTTCTAGAACACATGGTCCTAGGTCACCATCACCGGAAAGTCCTTATCAATCACCATTAGCTCAATCACCTACACACAGAAAGTTACTGCGTTCTCCAAACATGAGTGGAGCTCATTCAGATATAAATTCACCTGAAAATTCAATGCCAGCTTCACCAACTGGACCAAAATCACCTGATGCTCCAAAGTCACCAAGTGATGCAGGTTCAAATTTGGGATCACCTACATATACACAACAGTTTACAGATCAATATTCTTCTGCACCACCTTCAGGAGGTGAAGGTCCAAAAACACCTCAGAGTCAAAACAGCTCAATAAGATCAGCTCCAAATTCCCCAGAACGTAAATCCCACACTGCTTCTCCTGATTTTGTGACACAGCCTGCTGCAATATCAAGAAATAGAAATAGACATTCTTCAAGTAGTTCATCTCCAGATAGAAATTCATTCCAATCATCTGCAGTTCTATCTCCACCTGCAAAAAAAAATGAGTGGAGTCCAAAAGAAAAGTGGAGAAGACATACAAAAGCTGAACAAAAAATGGTACCAGTTCCAACATCACGAAGTAGGTCAAATTCAAGTACATCAAGCAGAAGTTCCATTGACAACAAGATTCAAGATCCAGCTACAGAAGAAATATCCGAAGGTACATCAATATCTTTTTTTTTTCATTTTGCTCATATTTCTGTGGAATAATTTGGTTATTCACTAAAAAAAAATATGAAGGGAGTTCATGGATATTGTTTTAGTTAATGAGAGTTTGAATCATAACAGAGAGCCTGAACTTTCATTGGAAGAAAACATTGTGATACAGCATAGTGATTACAGAATTTAATTATGCTCACTAGGGAAGGTATCACTAACAAGTTACAAATTTGCTACCAAATGTTACTAGGTGTTTTGACCACTGCATTTGAGAACTAGTTCTGTTACAAAGCATAATATCTTACACCTTAAGTCACATCCATCATCTAACATAAGATAGATTGTGGCCAAATGCTGAAAGTATAAAGAGTACTATCCTTTATTTGGTTTAAGATTTAACTCCACTAAATTTCATCAATATTTAGGGTTCAACAGAATATAGCTTATTCTACCCATTATACAAGTAAAAAAGCATCCATTCAAGAATTTATTATAATGTAAATTATCTTTTGGCAAACCAAAGTTTCTAATATACTATTTCAACTGTTTGTAATATTGGAATTATATGACAAACCTCCCAGAAAAATAAACTTTATTGTCAAATTATTTACTTATATATGTACTAACAGCATTTTGTTATTGTATATTTAATAGTAACATTTATTATGGACCATTCATTAAATACATTCACATTTATGGGGGAGAGGGGATTTCGCTTAATGTGACATGGGGGTGCCATGGGTCTAAGAAAAGTTAGGTTCGCAGCTGATAAAACAATTTTGTAAATTTTACATGTTAGTATAGATATTTATTAATGTATTATAGTCTTATTATTGCAAGCAATATATATTTAATAATTTAAAAGTTTGTGTACTGCTATTACTTGCCATATTTCATGATGGGGGAGGTCTATCTTGTTTGATGTAATATTGATAGGGGAGTTTTAGAAAATGTGACATAGTGTGAGGAAGGTGGCTGGGAAGTTGTCTAAAAAGGTAAAAATTTTCATGACGGTCTTTTATGAATGTCCTCTTATGAATAAATTTATTAATATAAAAATAGTGTAACAGTTTCAAAGAACCAACCAAAAACTTACATATGCAACTTTACTATACTGATTAATTCATCACTATAACACATTTTTGTTCTGTAGGCGAGATGGAATCTGATCAAGAGGATAGTAAATCACATAGTAAAATAAAAGCTACTGAAAAGAAAAATGGAAAAAATCTTAATATAAGTCATGAAGATCTCTCGGATGTTTCAGATTTAGATTCTGTTGGACCAGAAGAATCAGACACTAAGGTTAAAAAAGTTTTTTTTCTTATTTAACTAAGCAATATTTTATTTATATTATTTTTTATATATTATTGTTACCATTTCTGAATGTTTTTTTATGAATATAGGAAAAGTCACCTGTGCCATCTCCAGATAAAAAACTGGCAATTACTTTAAATGGAACTAGTATACAGTGTTCACCAAAATCTGACTCAGGAAAAGCAGATATGAATAAGTTAGATAAGGTAAGATTTTCGCCTTACGACCTTGTGGTCTTTATTCTTTGTTTTTTTTTTGTTTAATATGAATTTAGTGCATACTCTATTTAGCGTCACATGAATAACTCCGCTTTTCATGCCTTTATTGAGAGTGGTTGTTAAAAGAAAATTAGATATCAATGTAGTAACAACAAGTTAAACCTACCAAAGTCAAGTCATTTCAACTTTAAGGGAGTTTGTTGTTAAATGGGATTTATTTTGTATATTTAAATATGTACTTATGCCTATATTAGCTAACTATAATTAACTACATATAAATATGCAAACATATTTTATGTTTGCTTATCAAAATAATTATCTTAGTTTTGTTTTGGAAGAATTTATTTATAAATTATTAAAAATATGTGATCATTTATATAAGTTTTTTCACATGTCAGTTCACAATTAAGTAGCTATTCTTTATCTCTCTAATTTGTTAGCTAATAATTTAAAGGTGAATACCATTTACGCTTATGTTAAATTACTATATCTTTATTTACTAGTTAATTAAAATAATCATACTTTAGGTACCTCAAGAAAAAACTTGTAATACTGAAGATTGTGAAGAGCAGTTAGATTTTGAAGCAGAAGAAGGTGAATGTGTTGAGCACAAATCAACAGAACAGTCAAATGGGCAAACAGAACAAAAAGGTACTGCACTTTTAATTTATTGTTTCAATAATAGTTTCTATTTCACATATTTTATAGGTTTCGTCCACTGGTATCCACCCATCTTTATCTTCTACCATTCTAATCCTTTTGCTACGCACTCACGAGTACGTACGTACGTTTGTACGTACGACCATTCACGATAATTTCATATTTTCATTTATAAAAATATATATGCCTAACTTTTGTCTTGATTCGAGGGCTGCATGATGTGGCCTGTCAATTTACCTCTCTATCTGCATATATTTGTAGTTAACACTCCGTTGTAGATCTGTAGTGCAAGTCATCATAGCTCTCAGGACCTCACACAAATTGTAACTTTATCTTTATTTCCATTGTTTTTGCTACAGCTTTTCTTAACTGTTTTGTATTTTTTTCTATTAGTGTGAAATACAATTTATTAATTTTTACTTTATTGTGTCTACGACATCATAAGCTATTCTAATTACAATTTATGTTAATATTTTTCAAATATTAACAAACAAATTTATATACTCTCTTAATTTATTTTTCTAAATTTAAGTTAATTCTTTGAAAAACTAGAATATATAAATATTTCTTTATTTATAACCGAAAGTTAAATAAATAATTTTCATAAATCCATATTATAATAATACATAATAATAAAATTTGTCACATATTTTAAAATATCATTTCAAAGAACGGTAATTTTACATTTCATTGCTTTCTAATGAAGACAATAAATATAGGTTTTTCTTATTACGTTTTAAATGTTTAATTAGTTAAATATCGTTCATACAGTGAGAGAAGAAATAAAACCCGGCCATAGGTCACGCGGTTCGTCTCTAGAGGAAGGTGAGGTTTCCGATGAAGCGGAGCGCCGACCTGAAGAGAGTGAACCACGACCGGTTTGCAGATTCTTTTCGAGGGGTGCCTGCACGTGGGGCGTCAGTTGCAGGTTTGTTTTAACATAAATTACTAAATCTCCATCATCTGCATTGCAACACGTCAATGCGTCTGTATTATACATTTGAATATTTTCTATATTTAGCTTAAACAGTTGTTTATTTAATTTAAGAGTTAAATGTTTTTGCTTTAAGTTACTTTAATGTTGAAATATTTTTTGTTGACGCAACAACGTTTGGAGCTCAGTGGTAGTGTGCAGGACTTCGCGTGAAGGGACGTGAGTTCGAATCCAAGCACCTACAATGAGCTTGAGCTTTCGGTCAAGGAAAACATCGTGAGGAAATCATAGCTTGGTGGTAGGGCTTTTTCTAATGCCCGCCTGGCTAGCTACCACCCTCAAGTTGTAAACCTGCCGCCAAATACCAATAGATGTGTTCCGGCAGCTGCACTTGAGAGCCAGTTCCTCCACAGGTTTGGCGTGTCTACCAACTTGGGCCGTATCGTCATTTAAGATCAGGTGAGATTATGACCATAACGCTAAACCTTAAGTATAAAAAAAAAACATATTTATCAGATTTGTTATGGAAACCAAGAGTATTAAATTATTTGAAATTAGTACTGAAATTACATCAATGATACAAAACAGATAAAGTCGAATAAGGCATTGCCAAATAATTTATAATTTAACTAATACCAATCTAAAATAATGTTTATGTATAATTAGTTAGATACTACTTATAAAAATATAATAATCATGTCTGAAATTGTTTGAAACTTTTAGATAACTGAAATAACCAGTTAAATACTGAGATATCATCATATTCAGTTTTAAAATCACATATCTTATAACATTTTTTTTATATTTTCTAAAATTGATGTTACGATAAGTGGCGCTGTGTTCGACTTATTAACTATAGGAAAAATAAATTAGTATCTACTATATCAGCTAATGGCAATTGATCTAAATGTTATAAATATTGAAGTTCAAAATAATGTCCTCTTTACAGGTTTCTACATCCTGGAGTTACTGACAAGGGGAACTACAATATGTTTGAAGTACTTCGTGGCGTGATGGTTGTCCCTACACGGGAATCAGCACCACCAGAGTCCGCATGGGAGCGCGGTTTGCGTACTGCAAAAGAGGTATACATAAATCTTTTTGAAATATTTAATTATAATATCCAAATACCATTCTTATTTATCATTATAACATTCATCTTCAAGTGATCCTTATTAGTTATCATTCTTAAATTGGAAACTAATTTTAATGTATGAAACACCTTTTATAGGCTTTTTATGCTGTAGAGCTTGGTCACTATTTTAGCTGATCTTTAATGATGATGTGGTCTGAGAGGGTGCTTGCAGATGAACTTTTAACTTAGGGTGGTAGGTTGTAATGCTCCCAGCATTAGATAATAATATGTTTACAAAATAATTGGTTTATCCACCAAAAACTTAGACTTGTCTCAGAGATTGAAACTCGTATCGATTGATAGGTGTCCAACACGCTACTACTCAATCAATGGTTTCCTAGCGTGTGATTTTTCAGTGGACCCCCGGTAATCCGACAAACGTTTTACTTTGCAGTGTCAATATAGAGAATTAGTTGGATTACAGAGTACTGCCTAAGACCCACTATAGTCCGGTTAATTTTTTTAACAAAAGAGTACCTTGTAATCTGACAAATTACAGAACCAATGATAAGATTTTATATATACTCTAATACTGATGATAAGGTTCTATATGTGTGTGGTGGATCTATATTAAAGTGATTCATTTCCGCCTAAAAAATTTTTTTCTCTGTGTTCAAGCAAAATATTCATCAAAATATAGAAAAAAAAATCTCACCAAGTTTAAGCTTTTAATATCAATTTTAAGTACTTACTATTTCAATTTGAAGGTTTCCTGTGTAAATTGCATATACTTTTTTTTTAATTTCTAATGCTTTACCTTTGATGGACCTTATGGGAAATTTCACGCTCTTCGAAATTGCTTCAATGTTTTTTGTGTAACTCGCACTAGTTCGCCAGTAGGAATTATCAAAGTTCAGCTTTTTGAATGAATTGTTTTTTTGGTACTTACGTAACGTTAACACCACCGCACCATCTAAATCTTAATAAATAAACTTTTATGGATTTCTAAAGTTTTTTGATGTTAAATAAAGTGTTTTATTTTATATTTTTTGGACAAGCATTTAAGTAGAAAATTGTTGGTTTAGGTTAGGTGTTGATAAAAAACGTAGCGGTCGGGAAACCCCATATATATTTAGCTTGTCGGTTATAATTGAAATATTTCTTTGTTGTAAATATATACGTCGCTCGGGGAGCGCTTTTTCTCAACTCAAGTCATACTAACCTAAACCAACGAATTTCTACTGCGATGGCGTTAACACGTAAGTGCCGCTTTTTTCCATTTGTTTAAGCAAACTGCAAAAAGCTAGATTTACACAAAAAAACACTAAAGCGATTTCAAAGAGCGTAAAATTCCCCATAAGATCCATCAAACCGATTCACAATATTGTATAATAAAAGGTGGCTCAGCATTAAAAATTTGAAAAAAAAAGAATAATTTTTTTATATGCAATTTACACGGGAAAACTTCAAATTTAAATAGTAATGTGGCGTCCTTTGTAATTGTCACTGGCCGTAATATCGGCCTGCGTGCCAGCGGTTTGAAAAGACAGATGTCAGTGGGATACGACAGAGGATATCGCTACATTGGTGACCCCGACGTGATAGAAAAATAGTGCAATTTATATTATTGTTACGAATATTAAAATTCAATGGAGCTGCATATTATCACTGTTAGCGTATAATGACACATTTAAAATTACGTTGGAAATAAGTGACGCATCGGCCGAGTTACATCCCTTGCCGACATTAGCACTATTCCTAACAACGGGTTTAAGGCCGAATTGTCCACGCAGCGGTGGTTTGAAACGCAACAAGATCAGGATCAAGATGATATATCATTCAATACGTCCGAATTTTAACATTTGTTTTACTAACGTTCATTCATAAGTTTTGTATATTATTATTGTTTTTTTAACATATTTTATTGAAAGTATGTCGGCCGAACAATCACAGATAGCCATATCACCTCCCATGACTCCAACTGTTTCGAAAGTAGCGATCAAACTTCCACCCTTTTGGTCCGAAAACCGGCCATTTGGTTCGCCCAAATTGAAGCATAGTTTGATTTATGTAGCATAACTGTCGACGTTACAAAATTTAATTATGTTGTAGCTCAATTAGACGGGAGGTTGACGTCAGAGGTTGAGGATGTTATAATTAGTCTACCAGCTGGTAACCGTTACGAAAAGATTAAGGCTGAGCTTATTCGTAGAGTCTCCACTTCCCAAGAACAGCGAATCCGTCAAGTATTATCGGAAGAGGAACTATGTGATCGAAAACCATCAAAATTTCTTCGACATTTAAGGTCTTTAGCAGGTAACACTTTCACTGATGAAAATATTTTACGCCAATTATGGCTGCGAAGATTACCAATCAACATTCAGGCTATTTTATCAGTACAAGTCGATGTTACTCTAGATAAAGTAGCCGATTTAGCAGATAAAATAATAGAATTATCATCAAATTCTGGAGCACATGCATCTGTGCATACTATTACAACATCTACGGACCAACTAGTAGATCTTACGACACGTTTGGATGAACTTACACATCAAGTGGCGGCACTAAGCAGAGATTACCGGAACCGCCCACCCATTAATCGTTTCAGGCGAAGATCGCTGGCAAGAACCATATCACCTAACCCAAAAAGAAGTGAGCATATTTGCTGGTATCATAAAACTTATCAAGCGGACGACCGCAAATGCCAGCATTCCTGTGCCTGGAAGGAAAACTAATAAGGCAGTCAGTAAGGGCGACAACCGATTGCCGATTAAAATGTCACCGTTTATTCGTGACAGATCAAAATTCGAAACGTCAGTTTTTAATTGATACCGGTTCTGATTTATGCTGTATGCCACTTAAATATGTTGGAGGCCGACGTTCACGTTCCGACTATAATCTCAGTGCTGCCAATGGAAGCGTTATTAAAACTTTCGGTAACATTCAACAATAACTCAACTTTGCGTTGCATTTTACTATACATGTAACAAAACATTTTATTAAGACGACGGATGGTCCACCTGTTTCGTGTCGCCCACGCCGGCTCGGGCCCCTTAAACTACAGGCGGCTAAAGAAGAATTTAACAGTATGATACAGTGTGGTTCTGCCAGACCGTCAGATAGCCCCTGGTATTCACCGTTACACATGACACAGATAAAATACTGCAGATGGCGACCTTGTGGTGATAATAGGGCTCTCAATGATAGGACCGTCCCAGATCGCTACCCCATGCGGCACATTGGCGATTTCAAAAACAGTTTATCAGGGGAAAGTATCTTCAGCACCTTGGATTTAATAAAAGCGTACCAGCAAATACCTGTTGCGGAAGAAGATGTTTGTAAAACTGCTATAACTACGCCATTTGGCCTCTTTGAATTTCCGTTTATGACCTTTGGTTTGAGAAATACTGGTCAGACATTTCAAAGTTTCATTGATGAAGTCGTACGGGGTCTCGATTTCTGCTATGCGTATGTTGATGACATACTAGTGTTTTCCACTAGTCCTGATGAACATGTGCAACACTTACGAAGCATATTTCAACGCCTGCAGGACTACGGGGTCAGTATTAACCCGTCCAAGTGCACTTTAGGAACCAAGGATGTCACTTTTCTTGGATAACATATTAGTGCTGCAGGTGTCCGACCTTCTGAGGACCGCATAAAAGCCCTTAAGGAATACGCATTACCAAAGACCATACAAGGTCTTCGCCGGTTCTTAGGCATGATCAATTATTATCGGCGTTTTCTACCCCGTACTAAATAACTTCAAGCTCCGTTGATTGAGATGCTTACCATATCTAAAGGAAAAGGAACTGCCTCAGTCCAATGGACCGAGGAGTTGCAGCAAAGTTTTCTTAGCTTAAAAGACAGCTTATTTAATGTTATACTATTGGCACACCCTGTACCTGATGCTCCTTTAGGACTTTTTACAGATGCCTCAGGTATACAAATCGGTGCGTGCTTACAACAACAAGTGAATGGTCATTGGCAGTCAATAGCATTTTTCAGCAAGAAATTAACAGGTTCACAGAAACAGTAGCCAGCTTACTACCGGGAACTACCGGCAGCTTACGAGAGTGTACAACATTTCAGACATATCATGGAAGCTCAACAAACTACGATCTTCACTGATCATAAACCTCTTGTATATGCTTTTACTCAACGTAGAGAAAAGTTACCGCGAGTACAACTGAATCAACTATCATTCATTTCACAATTCACTACGGATATTGTTCATATTAAGGGCAAGGAAAACGTGGTCGCGGATACCATGTCTCGCAATCACAGGAATTAGATAACGAACTTAAAGAAATTCTCAAATCCAATAGTTGTTCATTAAAATTGGAAAAAGTTATTATTCCAGGGACTCGCACGACGATTATTTGTGATACCTCTACAGGTAGACACCGTCCTTACATCAGGCCACAGTTTCGACGGAAATTTTTTGAGCAACTCCATAATCTGAGCCATCCAGGTATAAAAGCTACAACTCGTTTAATTACTGAGCGACTTGTTTGGCCGTCTATCAACAAAGATTGCCGATTATGGGCCAGTACGTGTCTACAGTGCCAGCTTAATAAAGTCACTAGACACACAGTGTCACCGATTGGACAATTTCAAAATCCATCAGCTCGTTTTAAACATGTCCATATTGACATTGTTGGTCCTCTACCAGTGAGCAAAGGATATAATTATTGTCTTACAGCTATTAGTTAACTAGTTATACGCGATGGCCAGAAGTGTGGCCTATTACAAACATTACGGCTGAGGAAGTTGCGCAAACGTTTGTTAGCGGTTGGATTGCACGATTTGGCGTACCCACAATTGTTACTACTGACCAGGGCCGTCAATTCGATTCAGATCTATTTCAAAGATTACTTTAGCACTGTGCAACAAAAAGACTAAGGACAACTATTTATCACCCATGCGCAAACGGCATGGTAGAGCGTCTGCACAGACAGTTAAAAGCAGCCTTGATGTGCCACGATGAGACAAGGGTTAGAGCGTTACCGCTAGTACTGCTTGGTATGCGCTCTGCTCTTAAGGAGGACCTAAAAGCTTCACCAGCAGAGTTGTTATATGGTGAACCTCTTCGATTACCAGGTGAATTTTTCGCAGTTCCTATCAACTCAAGTCGTGCCGATGATGTTACAGATTTTGTTGATCAGTTGCGCTACAAAATGGATAAACTTAGACCGATTCCTGCTTCATGGCATTGTCAACAGGCTACCTTTTTATTTAAAGATTTGAAGACGACCACTGATGCTTTCTTGCGCGACAATACCATCCGTCGCCCACTTCAACAGCCATACACTGGTCCCTATGAAATTCTTGACCGTTAAAAAAAAAACTATAACCTTGAACATAAGAGGCAAACCAACTGTAGTCAGTGTTGATAGGGTAAAACCAGCACACATAGATAACAACGATCAACTTTCCAATATTTCTCGTAGCCAGCCTCGTCAACCATCTCTCGACACAGCCGGAACCTCATCAGATCATAGAGTTTAAGACAGTTATGTTACTCGTTCTGGTCGACGAGTTCGCTTCGCTAAACCTATCGACGTGTAACCCCGTCTTTGTTTCTTCGTGGGGGGGTGATGTGGCGTCCTTTGTAACTGTCACTGGCCGTAATATCGGCCTGCGTGCCAGCGGTTTGAAAAGACAGATGTCAGTGGGATACGACAGAAGATATCGCTACAGTAAGTACCTAAAAATTATATTAAGAGCTCAAACTTGATAAGAATATTTTTTTGTATATGTAGATTAATATTTTGCTTGAGAACAGAGAAAAAATTTTTATTGGCAAAATGAATCATCCTAATCTATATGTTCTTCTATACTCTGAAGTGCAACTCATATTTCATTATGTTTGTTGAATTTAGTAACTTAAACAACACATATGTAGTCAAATTCAAACTAAGTGATCATAATTCATAACTTATACATGAATCAGCTGATCGACGAGCTCGGCAACACCTATGTCGGGTGCTATATTGATGATATATGTATGAATAACATTAGCTATGCTGATGACATGATGTTGCTGAGCCTATCGATTGATGCCATGAGAACACTAGTCTTAGTGTGTGAAAGATATCCTGTATGTGTCTCCTGTATGTTTGCCGAGCGACGTATAGATGGGTTCGCCGCTATGATTCGTAAAAGATGTGCCTCATTAATGACACGACTACGCGCCTGTACTAACAGTATCTTGAGTGTATTCACTGATAGATGGGAGTCTCTAATGCTGCGTCATTGGATTAAACTCCATACGACGTAGCTCCACTCAACTATATGTACTAACATTAGTTATTAAGGTAAAATTGTAAACTAATACTATTTATGTTATATGGGCTTGCCTGAAATAAACGCTATTATTATAATCAAAACAATAGCTACGCGTCAAGTACAATAGTGGTGGTGCGTACAAGTTGTAATCTGTTCAATCATGATGTCTACATTAGCAAAGATTGTAAAAAAAATATTTATTAGTAAGTGGGTGCCGGATAAAACAGGGGCCGGATTACCGGGGGTCCACTGTATTTGGTTTATTGAAAATAAGTATACATATTGTTCATTACAGATGTGTGAGAAAGTAAAACATTGAATATATTTGCTCTTCCTGGATACCTTTGTAGTTCTATGTTCTTGTCTCTACTTTCAGTCGCCAATTAAATTATTAATTGATAACTGTGTATATAGATAATATTAAAAGGTATACTTAAATATACGAAAATGAAATTCAAATGAACATGTAAGTTTTAGTTGTATATTCAGTTTACTTTCAGTAAATAATAAACTCCATTTATTAATAATAGAAAGATGAGGTGTCACTATTCAGATTTCAATGAAACATGAGATCATTCTTATAAGGGCAATAAGTTTATAACTGCGTCCGATATAGTCAAATTAATCGACTGACGTTATTTACTTTTACCGAATAGATGTTGCGGAAAGCAAACAAACGTAAAGAGCAAGACATGGACTTTGAGGAGAAAAAATTACATCTGTCAGTGGGTGGTGTGGTGCACGACCCGGACGCGGAGCTCGCGTACGCGGCCGCGGCTGTCGGCGCCTCGCCGCCAGACCACCACGAGCGCACGCCCGCCTACCACCGCGATCCTGAACAGTTCAGGTCTCAAACCAACTCAAAAAAATTTATTACATTTAGACCCTCGGAAGGCGCTTACTAGAACCACGTACAACGATGGCAAACCTAGGTTAAACCTAGTCATGGAGAAGAACTGACAATGAACTCGATCTGGTTATATTTCTTTTTTAGTTAGGTACATACTTAAAAAGGATAACATTTTAAGAACATTTATAATAGGTTTTAGTGGATGCACAGACAGTGGTGTCAACAATTCTCCTCACTATTTCATTATCACCAAAACACATTCATTATAATGAGATTATCTTTTACTTTCAATTTACAGTTTTAATGTTCACTGAATATGCATCTTAATAATTGTGATAATTCCCTTAAGTGAGTAAATCAATTCAAATATCTCGGCAGTGCCATTATATCAAGGTGCCTCCTTAATAACAAAGTCAACAGCAGAATTGGAGTAGCTGCTGCAACCTTTGGCTGACTTCGACTCAAGGTGTTCCGTTCACTCGACATAAAGCTCTCCACAAAACTAGCTGTATACATAGAGATTGTTCTGCCAACTCTACTGTATGCCTCTGAGGTGTGGTACCTCTATCGCAAGCATAATTGCTAGTTGGATAATTTTCATGAAAAATGCGTACGCGACGTTATGAACATCCACTGGTTAGACCATGTTCGTAACACGGACGTTCTACGAGCTAATGTCGAAAGGATAGAGGCTTATCTAATGCCGAGGCAGCTGCGGTGGGGTGGCCATGTCTTCCGAATGAGCTACTGCGGTACAAAGACGTGCTGATACGCCACATCGAGCAGTGCGGACTTACACAGATGCAATGGGAGACATTAGCAGCTGATCAGTTACAGTTACTAATGTTACTAACGGTGAACAATAAGGTACTCGATTTTGAGAGAAGAAGTAGAGTAGAGTTCGACGCAAAATGGGATGAGCTCAAAGCCCGACCATCTGGCCATATATGATAATTATGTTTTAGGGGCGCAGACTTTCAGTGAATGTGGTCGTACATACATGAAATTACAACAACAACGAAGCCCTCAATACTCAGATCACGTAAAATTGGCTGATAAGTTGTGCTTTGGTGGTGTTATTAACTATTAAAAGAAAAAAGAGCCATGTCTGCCTGAGCAGCTATTTTTAATATTTTTACTGTCTAAATGTATTGTTTATTTAGTGTGAGTTATTCAGTGTATTATAAATTAATATAAATCGTGTTCAGACCATACGGACCATTGTACCGCGGTCGGTACCCGCGTCCAGGCGTCGAAGAACGCGAGCGGTATTATGAGCGAGAACGCGTCTATGAACCAGAGCGTCCTTATGAACGACTGCCTCATTATGAAGAACCTACTGGAATACCTGAAGACAGTGCTTACCATAAGGTATGTGCACTTTTATATACACATACATACTTTTAAACATTTGTTCAGACTACACAGAGGTTCCTTCTGTGGCATGTAGATCTTCTATTAGAAGGCCTGCAGGTGGTAGATAATATCCATTAAATATATTATTATACTCTATATTTAGCTTTATAGCTACAATCTCACCTGATGCTATCACTGCGTCACCGTCACCGTCACAGAGATAGCCCAAGATGGTAGACAAACTAAGCCTAGTGGTGTGACTGGATGTCAAGTGCCAACTGCCGAAATTTATCTATAGACATTCGGCGGCAGATTTTTAACTTAAGGATGGTAGCTACCTAAGTGGGTATTTGAAATAACTCTACCACCATGATATGGTTTCATTACGATGTTTTCCTTTACCGGGAGCTCAGGCTCATTGCAAGGATTCGAACGCGGCGTCCGTACACACCAACAATTGGTCCATCATCATTTCAAAACTCCTTATAATGTACCTTTTTAACCTATCTCACTTAAAAACGATATTTAATGTTAATATAATTTGAGCAGACTAGCGGTCACTTAGTGATTGGAATTCGATCACAATTAATTAAATGGTAAAGTTTGAGCATTACTCAAGTTATTTGCCGCGAAGTCTAAAAGTTAATGTAATTTGGTATTATTTTAAAATTATTTGGCGACAATCTCTATTCTGTCAAACTGACAACAGACATGTTGGACTTTGGCATTATCGATGTCAACTTTTTATGTAATTGTAACACACCATATATTAAATATAAATTTAAATTTTCTGACCTCTATAAAGTTTAGTTATGCCATATCTCAGACGCCTCAGTCTACACAGTATTTATGAAAAGCGATCTAAAGATATCGCTTCACGTATTAATATATATTAAATATGATCAATCCTTTTTCTTGTAGTCTATTTTTTAAAAATTGAGCTAACAGTGGCTTATAATAGTGATCAAAGTAAAATAACCCATGAATTTTATCAGCGTCGCGTACGTTCATCACGCGAGGTGATAGTCCAGCGGGCGGAAGTGGAGAGGCGCGAGGGGGGCCGTGAGGGTCGGGAGGGACGAGAGAGTCGGGAGGGTCGGGAGGGGCGGGTCCGGGTCACGCGAGAGGGCCGCGGGGACGAGTGGGCGGATCCGTGGATGCGCTCAGAGCCGATGCCGCGCAGAAGACGTCCACCCTCCTCAGACGACTCCTACTCTTCTTCCAGGTGTGTACACCAATGGATTTTGTCCAATCTTACTTTTTATTACCAGGAACATAGTACATTTGTAATGTGTGGATATTGATCCAAAAAGTTTTGTTCTATTTTGTCAGATACATTCTTTTTCAGGCTTGAAATGTGTTTCATGTCAACCTAGTTTTCATATATACTCTTTTAAGTATAAGATATTTTAGTTTTTGTTTTTGACAATGCAATTATAAATTTGATAAGTAAATACAATATGAAGAATCAATATATCAATTTATTTTGTAATGTACTAATTTTGTTTATTCTTCTGTTGCTTGCTCCCATATCCCTGCGGTCAATGGGTATTTACTGCTTTCATAATTATCTAATCTAATGTCGTGGTGTTTCTGGTTTCGTTCTCTTACCAAACTTATCGGTATTTCATTAATTGCATGAATCTCTCTTGGTCATGATTACACTGGGACTCGCTCGCTGTCGATTGCGAATGTGTGAATGTTGCGTGTGTTTATGCCATTACGCATTTGTGCGTGGGTGTGTACGTATGTGTGTGTATGTGTCCTCACTTACAACCCCGCTGCCCTCCACCGCCCCGCCCCGGCGTCCTTATGACCCCGCAGCTCTTCAAATTCCAGTTCGCGAAGTTCGAGGTCGCCAGGAGCACGACGCAAGAGGAAGGAGTCTTCTTCATCCAGACAAAGGTGAGTAGACATTAATTATATACACTCGGGTGCGCTATGCCCGTTGATGAAGTTAACATTTAAAGTGGTTCAGCTTATGATATTCTACAGTGACTTAATATGTTTTTTTGTAAAATTTGTGTTGAATAAAAATTGTGTTTTAACATATCAGTTCTATTTTTCGTCGAAATTAATAGCGTTAGAATGTTTTATTACTTTAATAACATCTGAATTCCAGTATACCTCCACATTTTATCCTTATACAATCAAATACTTAATTGTTACCTTAAAAAACTTGTGCGGTAAAATTTAGTTAATATATAGTTCTTCAATATGGCAGTAAGGGAGTCATATATAATTATTAGTTTTATAAACTTCGCTATGGTCACGGCTCCAACGAATGTACTACCTAAATATTCTTCATTAATAAAATATATACTGCAGGGTTTCTCTTAATTATTTTATCGTCTTAATTTACTATTAACCTGCTAACTTTATTTACATATTGGTCAATGTAATATAATATATAAAAAAAGCCGACGAGATAATGCATTTACAATTTAAAACAGAAACGTGTGTGTATACGCATATATGCATAAAACGTGAAAATTTTTAGGTTATATAGCGTAATTAATTAAAAAGATATATTACTTATCTTAAATTACACTGATTTGTAATAGTAATACTGAATTGTTTATCTACCACTTTTGATAAATTCGCGTACCGCATGTAAAATTAGTTAACTAAAATAACCGTATACAAATATAACGTTTTTGCTTTTAAAACCGTGTCTTATTGTACTATAACGTGCTTATTCAAATTATTTAATTTGATAAAAAATTTAAAGAGTAATTTTTACATAGAATTTAAATTATACAATTTTATATTTTCTATAATAATTAAGCATAAATCTATATATTGAATTTAAAAAGAAACGTTTAATGTTATTTGCAACATCGAGATCTTATTGTATTCGATTATGAGAGGAACATCACTATTCATCATGCTGATAAAGTAAGAAGTTGTCGTGCGCATGTTTTTACCTCTGAAAATATAGAACTTGAAGCGATGATAGCTCAGTGGTAGTTTATACAGACTACGCGTCAAGGGACGTGAGTTGGAATGCACCTACAATGAGCTTGAGCTTCCGGTGAAGGAAAACGTCGTGAGGAAACCATAGCATGATGGTAGGGCTTCTTCTAATGCCCGCCTGTCTATCTACCACTCTCAAGTTGAAAATCTGCCGTCAAATATCAATAGATTTGTTCCGGCAGTTGCACTTGAGATTTTGATAGCCAGTCCCTCCACAGGTTTATCTTGTCTAACAACTTAGGCCGTATCGTCACTTAACCTTAAGTATATAAAAACAAACTTTATTTTATTGACAGCTGTCACGCGTATCAAGCTATATTTTACAAACTGTAAGAAGTTTTACTCCAAACAAAAACACCTAGACCGCGTTAGTAGTTTTTTAAGTTATCTTAGCAAACAGACAGTAAGAGATGATGCTTGTTGTATTAACTAAGGTTAATATTATTTTTGATGTGTATGGTATGTTTGTTTGGTTTGGCTAAAGGTTTTCGAACGTTTAACTTGTGCAGGTTATCCCCGTCGGTTATAGTGCGAGAACGTAGAATGGCGTCCGCGCGCGCCACCGCCATGAACCCGCCAGCGCCGCGGCGCCGCGCCCCCTCGCCGGCCGCCGCGCGCCAGGCTGCCGCCAACCCACCGGCGCCGCCCTCGCACCGCCACAAGGTCCATACTTCTACTATTTATCTTCAACTTTATATCTATACTAGCTAGCTGTGCCTGCGACTTCGTTTAGCGTGGAACTAAATATCATTTTTGTAACTTTTTTCAATATAGATATGCTCCTATTGGTGGTAGCGTGATGTTAAATATGTAACATAAAGCCTTCCTCAATGATTGCTCTATCAAATACAAGAAGAATTTTTGAAATCTGACTGGTAGTTTCTAAGATTAGCGCGTAGTTAAGATTAGCTATATAAATCGTTTAGATATTTAAAAAGATTCTTTAAAAAATAAAAAAGATTACTATCTATACTAGCTGTGCCTGCGACTTCGTACGCGTGGCACTAAGATTTATTTAATATTTTTGTCAATATTTGTTACTTTTTTAAACTTATTCGTGGAAGCGTGATGTTAAATGAGTATCCACAATGATTGCTTTATTAAATATAAAAACATATTTTTTTTGATCCAGCTGGTAGTTCCTACGATTAGCGCGATCAAACAAACAAAATTTTCCGGTTTATAATATTTATTTATTTCGAAAACAAAACAATTATACAATGAGTACGTTTACAAAATTTAAAAACAAAAATAATGTGTATATTCCAATGACTTGTTTCACAGTTCAATAATTGTAAGTAAAACGTGTCAGTACACACGAACTATAAATATATAGAAAAAACCAGTATATATAAAAATTAAATAAAATAGAAGAAAACAAAAGAAAAGGACAATAATATTATTGGCTAATTATAACAAAAACTACGTGTAAATCATTACGTTTTATGGGCTAGGCGCTGTTGTACTTATAATTAGGTATGCGTTATTGTTAAGAAGACAAATTTAACATATTTTTCTGTGAGAACAGATGGTTAATAACTTCCTTTTTGAACTTGTGCTTGTTATGACGAAATATATCAATTTGTGCGAAGAGCTTGTTGTATCTAGTAGTAACTTTTGTAATAGGACTACGTAGGCCCGCATTAGTGCGGCACATCGGTACATGAAATAGTTCATGTGACCTGGTGGTACGAGGCGGAATGTGTAGTGCGATTTTACTTAATAGTTCAGGACAGTTTAGGTAGTTGTTAAGAAGCTTGTATAAAAACATTAAATCATGCTGAATGAGTCTATTTCTAAACTAAGGCAGTGTAACTTATTACATACCTGAGAATAGCTGTAATAACCGTTATAAAATCGATAATTAATAATTTTAAAGAATTTTGTCTGGATTCTTTCTAGCATTTGTATATAACTTTTATAAAAAGGATACCAACATACCGAACCATATTCTACAATAGGTCGGACTAACATAATATAAACAAATAAAAGTGTTTGTGGGTTTCTAAAATCCGCCATATTACGGGAAATAAAGCCTAGCAACTTAAAGGATCTATTTGTTATGTTGGTTATATGATTGTTCATTAGCAATTTAGTGTCGAGAATGATTCCCAAGTCACGGATAGAATCAACAATTTCTAGTGGTTCATTATCTATTGAGTATACTACATTTATTGGCTTCAACTTTTTATTAAAATAATAACCTTGCATTTGGAAGTACTTAAGATAAGTTTGTTTGATTAGCAGTATTGATTAAGAGCATCCATATCACTTTGTAGGAGTGTAGCATCATTTGAATCACGAATGATCTTGAATAACTTTACATCATTAGCATATATAATCACATTTGAGTGTTTAATATTTTCAGTCAAGTCATTGATGTATAGAATGAATAGAAAGGGGCCTAGGATAGATCCTTGAGGTACCCCAGTGGTCATGTAAAAGGAATCTGATTCAAAACCGTTAATAACAACTTTCTGTTTTCTATTATGTATATATGAAGCAAACCAACGTAACAACGAACCCTTAATTCCATTATAGGCTAATTTCTGAAATCAATATATACAGCGTCTATTTGCTCTCCTGAATTTATAGATTCGTATAAAAATGTAGTATATAAAGTTAAATTTGTGATTGTTGATTTATTTTTAACGAATCCGTGTTGGCTATGTGATATCTGATTTTCTATCACAGGATAGAGATTTTTATGTACCAGCTTTTCAAATAGCTTCGACAGAGTCGATTGAATGGAGATAGGCCGATAATTAACAATATTTTCTTTAATGCCGCTTTTATGTACAGGAGTGATATTGGCTGTTTTCCAAATGGTTGGAAAAAGACCACAGTTCAAACTTTTGTTCAAAATGATAAACAAAGGGAATTATAAGGAGGATGCTGCTTGTTATAAAAATGTCGGTCCTATGCCATCTGGCCCTGAAGCCTTTGATACATCAAGGGATAACAATTCTTTTTCGATACTATCCAAAGCCAAGAATATATTAGATATATTAGTGGCATTATGAGATACCTCGGAGCTAGGGCCCAAGTTTTCATATTAAGTTGTGTTGGTTCATAAACTGATTTAAAGAAATTTCCGAATATATCACAAATTCTTACTGGGTTGCCTGTACTTTCGTTGTTAATGTTCATTTTATCTGGATATGAGCTCCTATTATTTCTTTTAGTAGATATGTAACGCCAAAATTCCTTGATATTTGTTTGAATTTTGTTTTCCAATGTAGTGAAATAACGTTTGTGGACCATTTTTGACAACACTTTGAATTTATATCTATATAGTGAGAATAGACTATAGTGAATGTCAGAATGGGGGCATGATTTGTATTGGGTCCATGCTTTACATTTAAGCTTGGATAACTTTATCAACGTATGATAAAACCAGATTGGATAATTGGCGTTTCTAACTTTTATAAGAGGCACATGCGCATTAATTATTTTAGAAATTTTATCACCAAATATTTCAACAGCTGTGTTCACGTCTAGGTTATCTAACAATGTTGGCCAATCAATAATCATGATTTGTTTATTAATCTCTACGTAATTGGCTTTTTGGAAATTGTGTTTAGACAAAACTAATCGTTTCATGTAGTGCTGAGTGCTCACATTTAATAAAAATGAGATCGAAGGATGGTGTCTGTCCACTATAACAAGAGATGAGGCTGGTGATAATTTTCATACTGTACTATCACACAGAATAAGGTCTAAAATTCTATTATTTTAATTGTATAAGTTATTGAATTGGTTTAGAGACAAGTATGATATTGCATTAATAAGTAATAAATTTCTGTCGCTTATTCTATTCAGTCTATGATCCATATGAGCACCATTTGGCTGTATAACCCATTCTATATCCGGTAAGTTAAAGTCGCCTGCAATGCAAATTTCGAATGGATTAATATTGGCGTACAAGTCACAGAGTGCGTCAAAATAGCTAGTATAAATATCGCTTGATAATTGTGGTGGTATGTAGGTCCCTACTATCAATAAACACGGATTAGAACCAGAGAGTACATTTTTACGTAACGGTATTGTTACCGCGACTGTGTCGATGATTGGTACGTACTTGCACGTCACTGGCGTCGCACAAAGTTCTCGTTTTACAGCCATTAGTGTTCCACCACCTCGTAGTTTGGTAGTGCTACCGAAGTCACGATCAGCTCTTAAGACAGAATGCTTGTTATCTATACATTCACTATCAAAAATCTGAGTAGTTAAATCTGTTTCTGTTAAAACAATAACATCGTAATCATTTCCAAGTATGTTAAAATATAACGTATTAAGTTTCGTCCGAAGTCCATTACAGTTCTGGTAATATATAGACAAACTACTAGTCATTTAACAATAAAAATACAATAGAGGTAATTATAACAGTATAAAATATAAAGTTGATAAAACACATCATTTTCACAGCTAGAATAAATATATAGTACATTATAACTGATATAAAATCATACAAAACAATATTAAGGTACGCCAAGCCGAAAAAATATTAATATACATTAGGGATACTACGGAGGTTGGTATACCGGAGTCGGTGTCTGAACCGGAGATAGAGAGAAGACATTGTTAAATTAAGAGCAAGCAAGTCCTAACTCTGTAACATCCTTAATATAAAAGGTATACAGATATATTTCATTCGTCGTCGTGTTGACTGCGAATGTATTATTAGTTTTACTATCTCTATATAGTCTATATTTGTTATTTTCCTATTAATGCATTTACATTACTATTGTAAAACCGTAAAGTAATTGCAATGCTCATAATAAATGAAATTGTCTTTTTAATATAGGACGAAATAGATTCATATGGACGGAATGTTGCATCAGGACGCACCAGGGACAGAAAAAAGTATTCAAGGTCTTCATCATCAGGATCAGGTTAGCATTTTTATGTGAATAATTATCATGAATTAATATTTTGACTATTACTATTAACTTACTATTTTTAAACTGTAATAAGTATAAAAAAGTTTAAAATTATTTTTTATAAATAATAAACGAGGTATTCTTTGTTATTGATCTTTAGCACAAAAATATATTTGTCTGTTTGTACAGTATAACCTCGTTATGTCGAAGCTCGATAAGTTGATAACCTCCAATTCTCAAGAAAATGTTTTGTTCCCTTCCCTTCAAACACCAATACTTCCATTCTCTATAAGTCGAAAACTCTATAACTCGAATTTTTTGGCGTCTCCCTTGATGTTCGACTTATAGAGGCTCTACTGTATGTGCATATACGTATACGCGTCCCATTCTGAAATTACAGGATTGGATTTTGATGGACTTTGACACGGCGGTACTAATATAGTGGATCGATCCGATAAAACAACAGTGTTCCTACAAGATAGGGGAAAATATATGTTTTTATGCTGTCTGTGAATGTCATCTCCCGCAGGAGACTAGCTGTTTGAAAGTTGTCTCTAATCTCTGGCAACACGGGAGATCGAAGTGTTATCGTGGTGCTTTTTAGTAGGTACTGTCAGGGGCATATTAACCGATTTAGTGTTACCACACGCTTCTCTCACCTTTGCCTGAGCCCGGGTTAGTGTTAAGTAAGCATTGCTATAATAAAAATGTAATATGAGAATAGAAAAACGTTATAGAAATATTACAATAATCGCAATTCTTCTTCGTCTATTAGGTATTGGCTTATTACACGTTTGTAATGATCATTATATTATTTTGTATGTAATATTACAGAATCATCTTCATCATCTAGTGGATCGGAAAGCGAGTCACATTCCTCCTCCACATCGGGAAGTTCTGGAGCTCGTCGTGCGCGACATGCGAGGCTCCTCAACGCGGCAGCGAGACCGAGGTATGAAAAATTATTTCAAAAATTGTTTATTTAGAAGGCTGCTGTAATTTTATAAGTTTTTATATTCTGCTATTTGATACTTACTCTTATTAACTTATAGTTTTGTTTTTGCCAAATATTAAAAAAAAATTAAACCAAAATGGTTTTATGCAACCTTAGGTAATCTAAAGATTTAGCATGTAGAATTAATTTCCGATTTTCGAATTATTAAGTTGAGATTAAAAACGTAATTTTAATATCCTAAATCGAATAATATTCGGGAAATTTTCAGTTTAATATCTATGATCCTAAAAAAGTTTCACTTACATCGTGGTTTCATTAATCCAAACAACTAAATTTTGTAAAATTATTATATTTTTATTTTAAAATTGCCAATAAATATTTTGAAATTCATTGTTTAACAATAATCATATCATCATATCTTTTCTAAAATTAACATGTAACTACTGTACAAAGACAAATTAATATATAAATTGTTAACATATAATACTATTATTTTTACTAATATTATAATATAAAAAATATATACACATACATTGAGGAAGTAATATCTACAGTTCTAGAGATTACGGCGCCCAGAACAAAAAGACAATTTGCCGCCCCTTGGAAATTTTAATATAGTGTCAATATAAAAATATATTGCATAATCATTATATTTTTTAGCGAAGAAGGGATTAATATGTGAAATTTTCTCTTTGGTAGCAAAATCTACCATACAATTTTAAATTTCTACGAAAAGACGGGCGCCCACACCTTCCCTAAATTTAGATCGTGACGTCGCCTAGAGCGGGCCCTAATTCCAGTAAGCAAATAAAAGCGTATAAAATATTTTATCATAATTTAATCAACTAGACAAAGTGTAAATAACTTCAAAACTCGAACACATGCAACACATTTCCGCTTCCTCACAATTTGATATCTTAGTATCGATAGCGACATATACTTTAATTGCCTTTTAAAAAAACACATTCCCGCGTATCCTTTTAAGAAACATATTCAATACAATATAATTGTGAGTGCTTAAAAGGAATTTTAAAATAAAACACAAAGAAGAGGACTACACACAAGCGAGACGAACACTAAACTGTAAGAGTTCGATTCCAACCGCGATCGCGAACGGACGTATCCGTGAGCTCTCGCTGATTGTTTTCGAAATCGATTGCTGCGCCTTGCCGCGCCGCCTATTGTTCCTTTGTATTACCATTACGTCTCGTCGGCAATAATCCGTCTATTGTTGCCAGTTCGTGCTACAGATAATTAGGTCTTGTTAATCTTAATCTATTGTTTGGTTATCGTGTCAAATTTACATTGTGAGAATTCTCTTAGTTTTTATTGTGAATTCCAAGTATTGCTTTTCGTTATTGTGAATCAGTGCAGTGATTAAAGTACCGCCACTGTAAGTACGCCGGTCACCGGCTGCCAACAAAGGTAAAACTTATTTTACCTTAAGCCTTTTATTACAGGCCAGGCTTCAGATATTGTTTTTTATTTCTTTTCGCTTTCCGAATTTGCACGTGTAGTAGATAGTATTTAAATGTTATTTCGCCGAACTCGGGATAGTTTGTTAGTTTTTTTTAGCCGCGCCCCCCTGCCCTTCCGGCAGGGGAGGTTTTATTTTTACATCGGCTACTTCCTTATAACCTTACCCACCCCAAGCCCGCCACCCGATATGGCGCATCGTAGCGAGCTACTGCTCAGAAGGTTACGCGCTTTAATCGAAAAGGAACAGCAGGACCTGTTCCAGAAATTCCTTTCCACCCAAACCCACCAACACCCACACGCACAATATGTCCGCGCTCCACGCGCCGGCGCACCGCCCGCCAACCCCAGCCGCAACCACTTCCCTACCCATCCGTACTCCCGCAGCCGCGGCGACCGCACAGGCACACCGCCCATCATCTCCACCGTCACCTCCGCGTACGCGCTCCCGTTCCCGCTCGCCTGTCACTCGCCAGGCACAAGTATCCGACGCTCCCGCGAGCTGTTCCTCGCGCACCCAGTCGCCTTCAGCGATTCCTACCCCTTCACCCGCATCTCAACCGTTTGCAGAGATGATTTCCTACACGTTCCGTCCAATTCCCACGGCGAATTCCTTCTCGCCGCTCTTGTCCGACTCAACCCCTGAAACAGAGACCGAAATGGAAGCCATAGACTCAAAGGCTAATCCCGAAACTGGCTTCTAGCGGGTGCTATCACCCGAGACAGTTGAAACTGCTGCCTCTAAAGCCAGGCGCGCTAATAACTCTCGCGTCCCTCAGCTATCTACAACTCTCTCAAGCTCCGCGATTCCTGCAACACCAGCTGCACACGCGCAACCCTAAATTCGTGCACCTCCCCCGGTTACGATCAAAGACAAAACCAAGTGGCTGAGCATCTCTACTCAGCTAAACACACAAAAAATACGCTATACTAGCGCTCTGAGCACCCCTTCAGGGATTCAAGTAAAAGTCCCAACAATAGAGAACTACAAAAATCTTACTGCCTTCCTCAGAGGAGGCCAGCACGAATTCTACACCTACACTCTAGAGGAAGAACGCCTGCTGCGCGTAGTTCTGAGACGCGTCCCAAAGGAAATACCCGTCGAAGAGGTATTCGCGTCCATCAAAGAACAGAACTTCCCTGTCCGTGAAGTACATCGTATGTAAATTCCGCTAGAAATTGCCACATAAGGCCCCGATGCGTCAAAAGTCTAGGTGATCACTCCACTAGGGGTGCCCACGCATGCCCGAATCAGTCGAACCTCCTAGTTGCGTCTTATGCGGCAAGGCCGGGCACCCTGCGAATTATCGCGGCTGTGAACGTGCCCCACGCACGAACCACGCTCGCGGCCCTTATCGAGCGCCCTCAACGTACACCGCGGCAGCACGTCCCGCTCCACCACCACTTATTTCTAACCAGGCCTTCCCGAGCCTCCCTGGTCCTGCGCGGGTTATTCCTGCGCACACATCCGCACAAGCCCCAACCACTGCGTGGGCCGTTAAACCGCAACCTGCGAAACCAATACCTGCAAATTCCACCACATCCGCGTTGTCATCCGCCTTCCAAGGCCTCGATTGGCTCGCAGGCCTTCTTAAATAACACCTTGTCGACGATCTTATCGCGTTTGACGATAAGATTAGCTCGAGTCGCGACTTCGACCGCCTCAAGGCCATTAAGGCCTTCCCTGACATTGCGCGCTCCATGCAACGCCTCATTCGCGCTTACCCGTAATTCTTTTGAAATGGAGGATAGAATTAGACCCCGTGGCCTTTCTTTATCCTTTTTTAACGCACGTAATTTAAAACCTCAACGCGACTTAATAGCTAGCTTCCTTAAGGAGCGGCAAATAGACGTGTTTCTCATACAAGAGACAATTCTTAAACCGAGCGTTCGAAATCCCGCGATTGCTAACTACAAAATAGTAAGAAATGATCGTACCGGCGTAAGAGGCGGCGCCATGCTCATATACTATAGAAACTCACTATATTGCATACCAATAGATCCTCCCGAACTCACCAACTTAGAAGTGTCGGTGTGCAGACTGGGCATGACCGGTCATCCTACTATTCTTATTGTTTCCGCGTACCTCTCGCCCAATAAAACTCTCCTTCAGTCGGATCTGGAGGCACTTTTCGCGCTCGGCGATTCGGTTATAGTGGCCGGTGATCTAAATAGCGGGCATATTCAATATAACAACCTGCGTACCACTGCTAATGGTAGGATACTTTATTTGTTAGAAAATGCGCTTAACTTCGATGTGATTGCTCCCTCAGAGCCAACTCATTACCAAGCTAACTGCCGCCCCTCAGTATTAGACGTAGCCATATTAAAAGGGGTCGCGCTTCAGATACGGCAAATCGAAGTCGTACATGAACTAGACTCCGACCACCGACCAGTAGTTCTGCGACTCGGTCACCCGGGTGACCACACTCCCGGTTCAGTCAAAGTAGCTGACTATCTAAAGCTCAGACAGTGTCTCTTTAACAACCTCGCCTCACCTCACTTAGATAGGATCCCCAACGAGATAAAGTCTATGGCCGATTCTGATCTGGCGGTTGAATCTCTGGTCGGTCGGAATGCCATCAGGGAAACCTCGAAAGAGGTAAGGGCTGTAAAGGATCGCCGATTCATACTCCCTGATGACATTCGAAGATTGATCACGGAGAAAAACGCCGCATCACGCGCGCACGATTCCTATCCGACGGAGGAAAATCGCATAAGGCTACGTAACCTACAAAAATCAGTTAAATCTCGTATCTCTGAACTCCGTGGTCAAAGATGGGACAGCCTTTTAGCGGAAATCAAACCGTCTCATCTCGCCTTCTGGAATCTCGTTCGTAAACAGAAGAGCAGCTATTCGTCCGCGATGCCCCCGTTAGATAGAGGCCCTGGCAATTCGCCCGCCTTCGAAAGTATAGACAAGGCAGAGTATCTCGCTGCTACTCTCGAACAACAGTGTTCTCCCAATCCCTATGAATATCATACCAGAGATCCCGAACACGTCGGGAGGGTCGATCAAACAATACAAGCAATAAGAGAGACCCCCGCGATCGAAAACTTAGACCCAGTTACAACTGATGAAGTCCTCGCGATCATAAAAGCCCTTAAGCCAAGGAAAGCCCCCGGTCCTGACGGGATTGGGAACGAAGTCCTCAAACTTCTCCCTGATAAACTCATAGCCCTTCTAGTCTGCATCTTCAATGCGGCCATAACTCACTGCCATTTTCCAACTGCTTGGAAAAAGGCAACGGTAGTAGGTATCCGTAAACCCGGAAAAAAGGCATCTCTTCCAGAAAGCTACCGCCCGATAAGCCTCCTCAATACGATAGGTAAAATATACGAGCGGATTCTGTTAAACCGACTACAAGCCTTTGCCGCAGATAAATGTCTTTTACCACACGAGCAATTCGGCTTTCGACCGAAGCACTCGTGCACCCACCAAGTGCTCCGCCTCACGGAGTATATTCTCTCCAATTTCACGGAGCTACGCCGTCCCAGGCGCACGCTTGCTGTATTTTTCAACATAGCCAAATCCTTCGATAAGATCTGGCACGAAGGCCTCATATATAAACTCAATCACTTTCAAGTTCCGGACAGACTAGTCCGCATAATCCTTGCTTACTTATCGGACCGCTCCTTCTGCTACAAAGCGGACGGAGCCCTATCCTCGCCTCATCCAATACGTTCAAGAGTCCCACAAGGCTCCATACTAGCGCCTTGCCTGTTCAATTTGTTCGTTAGCGATATACCCGAATTCCCCGACGTCGCAATAGGGTCCTACACAGACGACACAGTTATCTTCAGCTCGGGCAGGAATAGGATTCACGTATACTACCGCGTCCAAAGAGCCGTCTCTAATTTCGGGTCCTGGTGCCTTAAATGGCGCATAGGAATTAACCCAGACAAAAGCGCAGCTATCATGTTCGATCCTCACGCGAGAAAGAACATAAAAAGAACTTTACACCTTTTCGGCGTCAATATCCCTTGGACTAACCAAACTAAATACCTTACTGTAGTATTAGACAGGCACCTTACCTTTAACAAACATATAGATTACGTACAGAACAAAGCCTCCCGGGCTATGGTTCTACTACGCAATCGAACTTCCTCCAAGAGCAAAATGTCACTCAGGCATAAGCTCATAATATACAAAGTATGTATCCGTCCCATACTTACATATAGCTGTCCCGTACTCGCTCACGCTTCGTGAACCACCCTTCACAAACTACAAGTGTTGCAAAACAGATTCATGCGCATAGCCGTCCAAGCCCCGTTCTACGTCCGTAATGTAGATCTCCATAAAGATATGGAACTTCCGTCCATGTATGCATATATTAAAGACCTTACAATGAATTTTTTTGAAAATGCAGAACTTCATCCTAACCCCAAAATAGTACACGCAGTTAGCTACACTTCCAATCCGCACGCCAAAGGCTTTGCGCTTTGCTGCCGAGGCCGAGCGGATAATTTCGCTAACGCACACCCGCCGCGGCCTCCCTCCGCAGACGCCTGAGCCTAGATTCGATCCTCCGGATAGGAGCCCTCGAGTGACTCTGCTCGCGTGATACAGTGACACTCTACATCACTGAGAGTACACCATGACACCGTATACCATTCGTGCACACCCACACGTTAAGTACACGGTTCTGTAAGGGACAACCCTCGCGGCCCTGAGCTGCTTACCTACTAAGGTCGTTGTTAGGATCACTAAATTTGTAAGACGAGACCTGTTGGTTAGTTAGGATCGTGAATCTTTTTCATTTACCGGCAGCAGCCCAAGCCGAGGTTCGGCCGTTTTAGCACCCTTGTGCCTGGTGTCTTGCGGCTGAGTGCCTTTAGCACTAGGCCCAAAAAGTTCGGTGAAGCTGTCAAAGCCCCAGGGGCTAACAGAGTATGTCAGTTCGAAAAAAAAAAAAAAAACTAAACTGCGTATATAATGTATAGATCTTTATCTCCTTCTTTCTACGTTATATAGCTCTTCTATTTCATATAACTCTTTATTCAAATTTCTCTCTTTAAACGATGCCTTATATTTTATCTTCAGATTTGGCCACAACTAAAGTCAGTGCTGGACCCTCCTATTATGGTCACTCATATTAAGTCGAATGCATTATATTTTTTTCTTTAGACTATGTAATAAGATTTTAGTGTCCTATGGAAACAGGATTTTTAGTCGAAACGGAAACTTATTAAAACTTGGAAAAATGTGTATTGTTTACTGTTTTTTTTTCGAAAGGACCTACGCTGTTAATCGTATGGTTTTTCACAACTTCACCGGACTTTATACTGAAGTATTGTATATTTTTTACACATATATAAAGAAGAAACTTGTTTGTATGCACAACGGTAGTTGAAGTATGCAAAAAAATATTTATTCATGTTAAAAAATGTAAGAAAATATTTCCATGAGTTACTTCTAAGTAAATTTAAAAAATGTTGACAACTTAGTATATTTAAAGACTTTCTAATAGAATATTATCTATATTTTGTTTACAATATTCTAAGTATCATTCATTAAGGTCTTGGCTATACAAAAATATACACTACACATACTTCATTTAAAAAAAAAAAACATATTTTAATGACAATAAAATAAATAACCACAAAATACAAACACAAAATTAATTATTTACGAAAAAAAATTATAGTTAAGGTTTGCGTTATGACCATAACTTCACCTGACCTTAAGTGACGATACGGCACAAGTTGGTGGACACGCTGAACCTGTGGAGGAACTGGCTCGTCAAGTGCAACTGCCGGAACACACCTATTCGTATTTGGGGCCAGATTTTCAACTTGAGGGTGGTTGCTAACCAGGTGGGCATTAGAAATAGCCCTACCACCATGCTATGGTTTCCTCACGATGTTTTCCTTTACCGAAAGCTCAAGCTCATTGTAGGTGGATTCGAAATCACTTCCCTTGACGTGAAGACGTACACACTACCACTGAGCTATCATCGATTCATTATTTTTCTATTTTTTGACTGAAATCAAAACTTTTTACTTTTATTTGTAAAAATTATGATATCCTTAATGTATGTATGGCTGTAACTCTAGGTTTGTGTGATAAAGTTTGACAAAAATTATTTCTGTGTGACATTTTTATCATAATATCTATAAATGCTGAAGTATACAATTAACGAATTTTACATTTACATATAAGTGTAGTTGTTTAAATGTTACTTTTAGGTTTAACGCGAAATCGGGCCCTGGTCTAGCAACAGCAGTGTCGACAGCAGCGAACAAGAAAGAAATACCGAGTGACAAAGGTAATTTTTTCTCGTTATGTACTTTGTCTTGGAATACTCGTAAAGTTAAAGGTTTAAAAATACGTTATATGTAGTAAAATATTAAAAGATACTTTTTTAATTTCTTGCCCTGGACCATCAAATTGACCTATAATATAGTTGTAATTTTGACACTGATAGCATAAATATTTTTTTAATTGCCATCGTTAGATGTACGTATATTGTTATAAATAAAGACTGATACAGGAAATTTTTGAAGGGTTTTTAAGTATTTTGCTGGAAAATTTATTTAGGTATTTAAAATATGTCATATTCACCCTTCACGGCTAGAGATGTGTATGTACGAGTGATATGTAGTACATTTGTGTGATTATACTTTTAAGTAAAACGATATTAGGAATAACTAAAGACGAAAAAATAAATATTGTTCAAACCTCATTTATTCAAATTACTATAAACAACAAATTAAAATAAAAAGTAAATATATTTGGAAAAAAAATCACTCGTTATACGGGGTGTAGTGATGCACGCACACCTTTTATCTATTCAATAATCAAATATATTAAATTAATATATGTATATATTAAAAAAATAACACTTTTAATTTGGAAACCTCTAATACCTTGTTTTGTGTGAAGCTTGTGGCTCAAGGACTTATAGAAAGTGAAATATGACGGACTAGCAAAGAATAGCAAAGTACCAAAAACTTTATGCATTGAAATAAAAATTATATAAAGTTTACGTTGAATATATATAATAAATATATACTTTTTTTTTAGCAGATATTGCTATTGGAAAAAAACGTTCAGCGACGTCACCAATTAACACAACGTCTGCAAAAAAATCCGCCTCCAGGAGGGAGGAACTTTTGAAGCAATTGAAGGCAGTCGAGGACGCCATAGCACGAAAACGATCGAAAATATAAATTCGCTTAGAAGAATTTTGTGTGCATATGTCACAATGAGATGATAAAAACGGAGGTTTAATCGAATCCCTACTTAGGTAAATGACCAATTGACGTAAAATGTTAAAATAACAAGTTTGAGAAAATCATTTTATAGTATATTGAATCTGTTGTTCAGTAGCAAAGTAACCTAAGTTAGATTAGACTTGTGATATATATAACAGCGCGAGTACCTTTAAATGTAATTAATTCCAGCTGTTACAATTCATATAATAAACGATATATGCGAGCGATCTTTGAATTAATGACGTCTTTTTGCGAAGATAGTGAAAAACTGTATCAAATCTTCTTTAATATCTTCACTCCAATAAGTTGTTTTAATATCTTACGTGAATTGATCATTTTGATCCGAATCTCCATTTTGATCGTCTGCCTGCGACTTATATATATGCAATTATGCGCCAATCTGGCTCCATTGTTCAAGCTTGAATTTGTTTATTGCGTGACTTCATAGAGAACATATATTTGTGTAACATTTTCTCAAGAATAATTGCAATTGAAGGGTTTTTTATAGTAAAACCGAGTTATGTGGTACGAACAAGTGTCTAAAAATGATAAGATCTGCTTATAGATTGTTAGCCAGAGTTTAAAAATTACAAATGAATTTTAGTATTTTGTCATATTTTATCTACGTATCTTATTTATGTGTACAATACAACCAAAATATATTTATGTGAAGGGCATACATAAATGTGGAAAAGGTATATTAGTATTTTTCTTCATCACAACTGTATTAGTAGGGGAAGATATATGTATAGATAAAAACAGAAAGAAAAATACAGTATTTTAAAATAAACTCTTTTATTTAATTATACATTCTTAATCACTTGAATATTGGCGAGCTTATATCTGCTGGAAGATGTGTTCCTAACTAATACCTGATTCATACCAGCTTTTAAAAGTGTATTTAATGCATTAAAAGTCACATAACCAACGCCACAACTTCGGGCTTCGGAAAAACTAAAGGCGCCTTGGGTTACGAAACCCATAACTTGTTTCGAAGTGAAATTACGAACAGTCTGTACTTCGGAAGGTAGCCACATTTCCCTCATACTTTTTACATATTCTGATGGTTCCCGCTTATGTCTTAAATTCTTCTGATTTTTCTAAAAAACAGAAAATAAACACAAGTACATCAATGCTAAGGAATCCTAATATTTTTGGACGGTTGGTGTTAGCCTACGTAAATTAAGATAAAATATTAAGATCTCATAATGGATAAGTCACTATTTACTGCGAGCTTGATAAGCTTGAGTATTAAGATACCAATATTTCTTCACATAACAGTTACAAGAACACGACGATTTGATTTGATTACAATGTTTAGGGGTTGAAGAAACATTTGGACATACCAACAGACCGATTGCTTAGTGGTTGATATTATTTTGAACTTTGTTAGAGAGAACATTTGAATATTTATCAATTTTTGTCTTACTTTTGGATTGGTAAAATATAAAAAGTTTAATTGTAATACCAGAATTATAACCAATTGGTAGTTCTAAACTACTGATGTGTAGCTAACACTAATAACATGCAGCAATGAAGTTTAAGTGGATGCGTGCACAAATCCAACGTCGATAGACTTGGGTTAAATTCCTTGCAATAAGTTTGAACTTCCAATGAAGGCATAATAAAGGTCGACTTGTAATCACGCCTAACAAGCTACCTCCCTTTTTTGTTTACTTGGTGTAAGCTACATTTAGGTTTTGAGCGAGAAATGGCTACCAGTCAAAACTAGGTGTTTCTAATCCCACACAGAACAGACTTTTAGACTGTTTGATTACCTACCTCATGCTAGTTATAAATTTGTCGCAGAAAAATTATAGGTGTTCTGATAGTTGCACTTGAAAACTAGTCTCTCTACAAAATGGTGATGACCTGTACCCAACTGAGTGGTGACATTATGCAGATAATGGTAAACCCATAAGTAAAAATTTTTTTGTTTCTCACATTTCCAGATCAGTTAGTATATCCCAGCTATGAAGGGGCAAACTTAATCTCTTGGGGACATCATTGTTTTGGATTGCACTGTCTGATATAGACACAAATTTTGCCACACTTTTATAAAAATTAAAACATTATGTAGAAGAATAAAGTTATCTTTGTATTAACATACTTACAATTCCTTTTTTCTTGAGTTTAATGCTTTGTCTTCTCATACGTTTGATATATTTCACATGTTCAAACTTCTTAAGCTTTCTTAATTTTTCATTGGGATCCTTGTGAGGTGGTTCATATAAAGCTTTTGAATTATATACATCACTAGCCTCTGGTAAACATATCAGTGCATGTCTTCTTAAATTTCCTTTAAATATTACTTTTAAATAGATTGCTATCAAGCAGAAATTATGATTTTCTATGTCAGGTATACTTTTATTATTTGTAATGCATTCCTGCAAAAAGATTTCATTAAATTTTCAACAATTGTCATTTTATTTGCATGGAATGTATGTTTTAACATTGTCAAGAAGGACTTAATAAACAATTAATGCTGACAAAGTAACTACCTAACTCTAAACAACTATTTGTGGACCACGCAAATAATTATCTTATATGAATCCCATACCCATAGTATATCAACACGATGATTGTATTAAGGTAACTGCTTCCACAGCTAGGCCAACTGTAGGCAAATATTTATTATAATATTATTAAATACTATCTAATTTGACTAATTTAATTTTGTTTTTATCTAAGCATTATAATCAACCTCTAAATAAACATTGAATATTCACAAGAGACATTTCATTGTTTCAGATGATTATTGGTTGTTAGGTGAAACACATTAAAATAGATTTAATAAACAAAACATCATAAAAACAATAAACTAAAATTTTTACTAAACTATTGAATTTTTAAAGAATGTTGCTAATAACAATAAATTTCAAGAATAATTTTTATATTAATACCTGTATCATATCTAAATCACTTTTGATACGTAAAACAAATATATTACTACATGCCATATTGCTCCAGTCATTTAGTAGTATGTTCCATGGACAAATAAAAGGTGTATTTATTCCTAATTTTAAATAGTTTACTCTTTTACTTGGAGGTAATTTGAAATATTTCTCCCTTAATTCCGATTCTATCCTTTTCTCCTCTTCTTTTCCAGCTTCAGAATCAGGTGGAATGCCACATTCACCCATTTCAAATGCCAAGTTGTCCGTCTCACGTAGACCACCTGACCTTGCCCCAAACATGATAAATGTCAACCAAAATGCCATACCATATCCTGAAGGTAAAATGATGTCCCACCCACTTCCATAGCCTGGAAAGTGTTTACAAAATTAAAATAAAAAAAAAAACATGATAGGCTGTACTATATGTATTGCACAGACAAATGACATGTAGTAGGTTTAAAAATTGATAAATACAAAGTCCAAGACTAATTAAATTTAATAAAATTGTAACAATATTATATTTATTAATATTGGCAATTATGAATATTTATGATTTTTGAAAAGATGAAAGCTCAGTTGGTTGTATTACTAGTTAGTACTATTATTTTAAAAATACATTTGGGGTTTATTTATATAGACCTAAACACTTTTTGTCTATGTATCTGTCTCCTGGTATAGGAATATTTTACACTACATCGGAGTAGATATTTCAAATAGAGAGGACTGCACAGTCCTTATATTTTCCTACATAAATTTACCTGCATGACAAAGTACATGTTATTATTGAATATGAAATTTATATTTTGCTACATAGAACCCACCAAACCAACAAAATACAATATTAAAATTAGAATACATCTTTTTATACAAAATACATGATATTTTTATAAAATATAATGTCATTCTAGATGTATAACACACACACTCTAAATTTATGTTTTTACATTTCAATGTAAAGTGAAGTTAAGAAATATGTTAATTTGTGTTATCATTAGTTAAATAATACTTGCCAATTTTTTTTATGCTTGCATCTTGCGATCCTGGCCTTTGTATCAAGACAATTGGTATACTTTGAAGCATTGGATCCTCCTCATTCACCTCACCGGGTACTAGTTGAGTTTTAGTAATGTGCTCTTTGAATTCACCATTAGTCATTAACTTTGTTTTGAGAGTTTCATGTATTTGAAGATCCCACAAGGAAGACATTGACACAAACGCTGGTGGTTTTAGCAAAGCCTCTGTATTTACAATATAATCAAAATGACACTTTGCTTTGATTCTATGTGTTGGTCTGTACAATCTTGGGTCCTTGACAATCATTCCCAACACCATATTTGGTGTGAGTTGTGATGAAGAAGTTATAGAACATAGGCTGTTCCAATAATTCTCCTTTTCTTTCAAATATAAGTTAGTACATTTGAGGACTGTAATCCATTCATTATGAATTATTTTTGACACATCATCAACACATTTCAATGTCTGCATGAGTACAGCATGGCTATTAGGCCCAGTAAAACGAAATCTATTGAATATGCCTGGTAATACCTTTATTTCAATATTTTCTGATAAATAATTAGTAATTTTTCTTCGCTTTTCATCAAATTCACTACTTTTAAACTCAATATTTTGATTAAGTAGATTAGTTAAAATTGATTCTACTTGTTTTAATAATGACGGGTGAACAAATAACCATAGAGAGTTTTGTATGCTATCACTTGGTACCCAAACAAAATTAACTCTGCCAATGTAGCAAAATGGATACTTATTTACATCATACAGGTGTATTTTACCTTCTTTGTTACCTGCTGTGTAGGCTTTGGCACATACTCCAAGTCCACAAGTAGTATCTGTTATACAAGCAAACATATCTCTTATCAATTCAATAGGCCCCTTAATTAGTATTGGAGTATGGTATGAAATATCTTGCAAAAGACAGTGAGCTGATGTTGCTCTGTAGCATGCTCGAAAAGCTTTATCACATGGAGCATATGCAAGCCGATATCCCCAACGCTCAGTCATGTGGAATCTTTTTGTGTGCCATATATGAGTCTCTAACCATTTAAAAAGTTTTTGCCGTCTATTATATTCTTCTAATAAGTTAACGGGACGTCTTCTGTATTTCCTGGATGGCCTTTTTTGATTAGGAGGTAGACCACTCTTTTTTAACTGTTCTAAGTGAGCCTGCCTTAATTTTCGTGGTAAACGCTTACTGTTGTGACTCATAACACGCCGCCTCATGTGAATCGGTAAAGTTTGAAATACTAATTTTGTCTTACTGGGCCGAAGAATACTTTCAGTCATTGCTGCGATTTCTACACTTCTAGAAGCAGCGAATTTCAAACTATTTGCTGAATATGGAAGATGTTTACTACCACCTAAAGTGGCATCAAAAGCGGTCTCCTCCATGGTAATGAACAAAATAATGTATTTAATATTGTATTATATAATACATATATCATTTAATATTTTACGTATGTAAGAAAACAAAACCTCTAAACAGAATAATTAAAATCAAATATTTCAATTCGTAAACCTAACCTAAAAAATATAACGGAACAAAGATATATATACTGCTAAATCTAATAGGGCCACTGGATACGAGTTCTTTTAGCTGGGAAACAACAATATATATATATATATTTTTTTAAATTATCACGGCCACTGGATACAGCTTTTTTAGCCGGGAAACAAAAATATAATGGTCTAAGTGTCTCCAAGTCAATAAATTTTTCCGAAAAACCGTATGTATAGTTCCCCAAATTATAAGATAGGAAATTATTAGTTCCTTAAAAACTACCCGAATCAAATATTTTATCTAGCCCCCTATGACGGTGGTAGTCACTCAGCTCATGATGACAGGCCGTTCTCTGGTGTGCTGCACAGGGTCCATTCAAGTATTATGTAAGCAGAGTTTTATATAAACATTTTTGAGTCTCCACTTCTCCCTGTCGGCACAAGTAAGCAATGCTCTTACTAACCCATCCTACGCTCACGTAACCATTATACTCTCTTTGGCTTGAGAGCCTTTTACACTCGCCCCCAAATCTCGGTGAAGCTGTGAAAGTTTCTAAGGTTAACAGCATATTAGACCAGGGTTGAAGCTTTTGAAAATGGTAAAAAGTGAAAATAAATTACGGGTGATCTGAGGTCAGGAAGCAGAAGAGGGGGCAAGTTTTAAAGGGTAAAAACGGTTTATCTCGATTTCCAGCAAAACTACAAGTCCTATGGGAAAAGTTAAATAGCATAGTTGTAGGTAATAAAAAGATGTACAACTTTTGTATCTACAAATTACGTAATTTTTTTTTGGAAAAGATATATATTAAAAACCATAAATTACTTTAAACGTATCCTGACCTTGAAAATTCTATTAATTAATCAAAGAGACGGTATTCACGTTTTGTGGCGATAATGCAAGGTGCGATAAAGCCGACTTTACTCAAATGAGCGTTATATAACATAGCGTAGTGGCGAGCCTCATTCAATATCCACAAAATAAACGTGCTAAGCGAACCTAAATAAGTTTTAACTTCATAAAGTTATTAGCTAATAGATAGATACTGTGTATTTCAATTGGCACAATTCGCAGTTCATGTATGTAAACGCTGGAGTTCCAGAAGGCTCTTTTCTATCTCCGACGTTGTTTCTTCTGCATATCAATGATATGCTACTTCTGGGGCACATTCATTGGTTTGCAGATGATAGCTACCATGTACCGTGGTGGTATTTCTGTTAGCTCGGCTCGGTGAGGGAGACACAGAAAAGAGAAGGAAGGAACATCATTGAACTTAACCCGATCTTGACCCCGCATATATGTATTACCTCTTTTCAACTAATCCTACTCTCGCGAACACCCAGCTTGCAATGTGTGACAGCCTAAATATCCTACTTAGGAATGGATATTCGTATCAACCTGAACTTCTGGGATCACATCGAAAGTATAATCTCCATAACATCTCGGAGATTCGGCATCCTGAACAAAGTGCGACGGTTTTTATACCCAACCAGATATACCTTCTCTATAAGACCCAAGTACGGCCGTGCATGAAATATTGCTCGCACCTCTAGGATAGATCCGACAAATATCTCATCGATGCCGTAGACAGGTTGGAGAGGTAGGCTGTGTGCATAAGAAATCATGCAGATATCACCCACACCTTATACCCGCTGCAATTGCGCAGGCACATTGCCTCTCTAAGCGTGCTCTACCGTCTGTATCATAGCTAGTGTCCTGAAGAGCTCTTTGAACTGATCTTCTCCTCTCCATTCCACATAGAACAGTTTCACAGTGACACACACCTATATCATCGAGAACCAAAAAGTTTGCCGGCTCTTATTTCTATTGGACCGTGACGTTGTAAAACCGTCTTCCTGTCAGCCTGTATCCTCCTTCCTATAAAATCGAGTCCTTTAAAAGAAGCGTGAAGAGGTACCAGAGGTGCCAGTATGATAATATTGACTGGCAGTAAATTTTGATTGATTGTCAGTCGTCGCTGATTTAGATTGAAACTAACATCGCCATCCTAACATCGAGTCCAGTGCAGTCACTATGATGCACTACATTAAAAAATTTATTAAAGAGTGCAAATTTATTAAACGGTTCTTTTTTTATGTTGCGCAACATAGTGACTGCACTGCATCTGGTGTTAAGTACAGTACAATTCAAATTAGTGGTGACTGACATTGAACCAAAATTCACTATCAGACATCGCTGTCATGCTGGCCTGCTTAGATACCTTTTCACGCCTCTTTTGAAGGACCCCATGTCATAGGAGGGTGGGAACACGTTGACGGGAAGACGTTTCCACAGCTCCAGGTTACGGCAAAAATATGAATTAGCGAACTTTTTGGTTCGCGATTCGATAGGAGTCACGTAGCACCCATGAACCGTGCTATCGTCTGCAAAGCAATGAGTGCGCCCGAGAGCCATCATATCGTTGATATGCAGAAGAAGCAACGTGGGTGATAGAACAGAGCCATGAGGAACTCCAGCATTTACAGGCATGGACTGCGAATTGTGTCTATCAACAAGGACACGACATCTGCACTCATGCATAAAGCTGGAGATCCAATGGCAGAGGTTGTTGGAGAGTTCGTACGACGGGAGTTTGCAGAGATGACCACGATACCAGACCCTTTCGAAAGCTTTGGTTATATTCAAACTAATAGTCAGAGCCTCGCCATGTTTGTCAATCGCTTTCCCCTATATACGCTAGAAGGTCCCTCGTTGACTGGTTCGGTCGAAAGCCATATTGTTGATCGTGGATAAGGGGGTGGTCTTCTAGGTGACGTATAAGTCGGACATTAATGATGCGTTCCATGATTTTGCACAGCACTGCGGTTACAGCGATTGGGCGGTAGTTGTTGGGGTCTGAGCGATCACCTTTTTTGGGAATCGGTTGCACGTTGGCTTATCTCCAAACGCGAAGCACGATACCGGAGAAGTAAGAATGGCGGTACAAGCGTATCAATATCGGGGATAACTCAGCTGCACACTTTTTGAGGACAACTGCTGAGATACAGTCCGTGCCACTGGCTTTCCGAACATCGAGCGACAGTAACTCCTGGCGCACGCCTCTTTGTTTGATGCGGATGTCAGGCATCGAGATATTGCTGTTGGGTATTGTTGGCGGTTGTGCGTTTCTGTCGTTGAGTTGGGAATTGTCCGCGAAGATGTTAGCCAACAAGGTGGCTTTCTTCAGCAGTTCATATACCAGTGATTCATCCGAGTATCGTAGTGCGGCAGAGATGATTGACAGAAATTAGCTTGGACGGCCTTCGCCAGCCTCCAGTAGGCGCGACTATTGGTTGGCTGGTGGATCAACTTTTAGCCAATCCGTGCAACGTGCTGAGCGTCTGCTCTTGTGTAAGCCGTTTTGCAGGACATAGTGGCCTTATTGTAGGCTGCCTTAAGGGAGTTGAGATTAGGATCTTTATTCGCGCGACCCTTGATCCAAGCACGGTACTTATACTATATATTTCTGACTGAAAACATTATTGTCCGGGTCACAAAAAATGTCACCCATATTTGTGAGTTTTATTAACAATTCAACCTCATACATTATATTTGCATTGTCTTCCACTTAATACCGAAAATGCTATCAAAATGATAAATGACGATCTTATCAATGTGAAATTGCTTCGTATTGAATCCGTCCAAATCTAATTTCATGGTTTTAGGATCAAACAATCAAATTCTAAGTATTATAAATCGGCATCCTTACATCAAAATAGTCAATGAACCGATTGAACTTGATTCGGAATCTCGCAATCTTGGTCTACTTATGGATTCATCTTTGCGCTTTGAAAAACATATATTAGAGGCCACGCGCAATTGCATGTATAGACTAAATCTCTTATATAACATACACCGCTACATTAGCACTGAAGTTAGAATAATGCTATGTGAATCACTCATTCTTTCAAACTAAATTATGCGGGCGTCGTTTATGGATCTTGTATTCTTGCTAAAACGAAAAAGCTCATTCAGAGGGTTTAGAATGCCTGTGCGCTCTTGTATATTCACATTCTACCACGACATCGCGTTACCCCTTTTCTCAATCAGGGATATCTCTTAAATATGAAAATTAGGCGCCAATTACACCTTGCTACATTATTATTTGGTGTAATCAATTCCGGATTGCCGATACGGTACTAGAAGTTGTAAGTACTTGTGGTGCACTCACCGGCACGCTACCACCTCATTTCGTGGCAGTGTTAGGTTCGCAGCTTCTCGATTTTAAACGACTTTCCTCCCCTATACGCGACCTTAAAAACGTGACGACGTTTAGGTTTCATTTAAAAAAGAAATTGTTAATAATGCAATGTGTCTAGATGTGTATTTTTAATTTAATTGTGCTGCCGTTATTGAAAAGTAAAATATTTGATTAGTACCCCAATTATTATCTATTTATTTATTTATACACAGAACAATGTTTATCGTATATTTGTAAGAAATGCCTAATTTATTTTACTATATGTAACGTATAAAATCAAACTCCGTTCAGATCCAAAATGGTTGATATGACATAATTTAACTCTTTTTATGGTCATATATTACGTTTATTGTTTAAATTTGTAAATAAAGACAATAAAATACATAGCCTATTTTTATATTATGTCAAAACTATAATAATGATTGTTTTCAAGTTATTTTATAAAAACCTTGCAAAAAAAAAGGAAGTAGCGGATATTGATACTCACATATGGATTTGACGTCAATCGTTTTGCACAAAAATGGATATGGCGGTTATTGATATCAATTAATTCAAATTTCTGTTTACTTAAAGATGTTCCAAAAATTTGAAACTTATTAGGAAAAGCAAATAATGTACGGAATACAATCACCAAATCTTTACTAACTAATACCATAAATTTTAATTAACAAAAATAAAACTCTTCTGAAACAATTAAATCAACACTAAAACAATGACAATCACAAAATTAGTCACCAAAGACATTTTTATAAAACTTATATTGCCTACTTTCTGAAACAATTATAATTAATACAATATTCAAAAAATGTTATAAAAATAAAATATTCAACATTACTTATTTTATATACTTATAACCCAAATTTGTATACTTATATCTATTATATACTTATATCCGAAAGGATCTGATAAATAAAAACAGGAATCAACTTATGTTTGGCTTATAATGACAACTAAACAAAATTCTCGGCTTTCTCCAGCGGTATGCATTCTAAATCAAAATCTCCTTCATTATTATCATTATTAAGTTTGATATCTCTATAATAGCTGAGATTCTCGTCAGATCTCCAGTCTTCTCCAAAATGCTTTGCCAAAATATTGGTTACATCACTTATTTTTTTAATGTTTATTTTATTCACTGTTCTCCTGATTGCTGGTGTCATTTCTGAGCAACGTCTACCTCTCTTACTTACATATTTTGGCTGTCAAAATTTAGTTCTGTAGTTTTCCACCACCTGTACACTCACATTTTGGCGTCCTTTATGCAAGATAAATCTTTTAGAAGGGTTGAACTTAAAGTGCCAACTACCAGGAGGTTTAATAAATGTTGCTACTTCACTTTTCCAGTCATAGACTTCCATATCTGTACCCAATGTACAACACTAGCGTGTTTTTTAAATAAATCTACATATATTTGTAGATTGCATATAACCGATTGCATCTTTACCTCTTTTTTAATTTTAGCAAAGACCCGATCAGGTGGAAAAAAAGAATGTCCGACCATGGAAAATATGATTTCTAGTGTTTAGACGTGTGTTGGTAATTTAGAAAACAGCCATTTCATACACATACCCATGAGAGTGGTATTTTTGTTCTGCCCACCGCAGCCTTCAGCAAACAGTCTCACTTTTGTGATATCACTATTGATATCCAGGGAGGACAAAGTGTCAAATATGGCACTTCCTACCTCACTTAATGATTTCGGGTGTTCATTTTCATACCAGTAATAAGCTCGGACGTTATTTAAGGCAGACTTCGAAGTACTAAACTAAACTGGTCATCAATGGCAGTCTCTATTTTTCTTTTTAATTAAAAACAGCTGGAGCAATTATCTTTCAGCGGAGAACCAAAACCAACGTTATACTTACGGTTACAAATGAAAAAGATAGACCAAATACACTTGGGACATGTTACCCGTCAGCACAGTGCTCCATCGTGCCAAAGATCCAAACAGTGGAGGCAACTCAAATTTCGTTGTTCGGTGTCACGATCCTCAACATTGAGAATAAGAATTTTTCAATAAGTTGATAACACTATACCAACAAAAGAAGATTTTAGTAAGATTTCCTACATGATCGAATTGCTTTCAGCTAAATTGCTATAACTTTATTGGTGTTACAATGTGGTATATCTATACCTTATTATTTTAATAAAAAGTCCTCTTGTTCTTAAATATTAAATTTATCGACAATTAAGGCAGAATGTGACAACAATTTTAAGTATTATTATTTATAATAACTACCTACTTTTTCCAGTATTGTTGTTATCCTTGATTACTCGTAATCTCATATTGTTTTTGAATAGGCAAATGTTAAGTAACATAATTTTTCGAATATATAACTTCGTCGAATTACGACTACTGAACGAACTCTAGAATTATTTAACTTTCGAACTAAAAAAGCATCCTAAGAACATAGCTCAATCCTGTTTTAATTTTCTAGTATAAATGATTATTTACCGCCCTGCTATAACATTTTTTATTCTATTATGTGTACAGATTTTAATCTAGTTTTTTTTATTATCTTGCTACTTCACCTGAAACAAGCCAAAGTAGCATTAATAGTAAAAACTAAGAGTGTAGTAGTTTCAAATGAATGGTGAATTGTGTTTATAGATTATGCTAGTAACTCTTATCAATTTTATAGTTTAAACAAGTGAAACATATAATAATAATTTCTTACCAAATACTTCTATATGTCAGATATTCGATAAGATACGCGAATTATAATAAATAAGTTATGGTATTATTTAGTATGGTTTTATTTGTGCTTTGTACCTCTAAAAACATGGTATTAGATTAGATGACAACTTGCTATTATTATAATAAAAAACGAAATGCTCTCTCAGAGAAGGTAGGTATCAAGGTAACAGTCATTAGTCTCATTTTTTGGAATAGATCGTAAAGCTAAGGGTTTAATTATGATAGCACTATGAGCTACCCGAATTATTGTTATGTATCAAAATTAATGCTTCTATTTACGCGGTTTTTTGCTGGTTACCGCTTGCATTGTTAGTAATTTGAAAACCATATAAAAATATCAAAAATCAAATATAAGGCGAATACTTAATTACTCACCACCCTAGAAGATTATTAAATGTTAATTACTATCGAATTATTTTGAAAAATAGCAATGTCGGAGTGCCTATTTCCTTTTGCGTGTTCAAGAGTAGGCAGTACTCCCCACAAACTTTTTCCATAAGCTCGTGTTTTATTCAAGGCTTGCGTCCACGCACCTACCAACTTTCATCATCTACCCGTAGGCGGAATATGTCAGTAAGATGGTTGTAGAGATGAGTAGAGGTGCTTGTTGGGTTAGGTTAGGTTGGACTCATGACCCGCGCCGCACTCTGGAGGCGGCGGTCGGGGCGGACCTCTCGCTGTCGGGTGTGGTGAGAGCCATGCTCGGCAGCTAGAGTGTTTGGAATGAAGTGGCCTCCTTCTGTGAACAGGTCATGTCACAGGAGGCTGCGGAGAGGGTCCGTGAGGCGGATGCCCAAGCGGACCCTCTCCGTCGCAGAAGAAGGGGCGGCAGGAGGGGCCGGTTCGTGCGAGCTCTTCCGCCGCCCTGATGCCGGATTGGGGGGGTGGGTCGGGGGACCCACCTCCCATTGCACCAGTCCGGCAGAAGGATAGGGCAGCTTGCCAGGCTGCCCGGATGGGGCCCGGCTTAACATCAGGCCGGGCCGGTCGCTGGGGTGACGCGGTGATTGCCAAGTACGGACCCGTGTCACCCCAGGAAGGCGACAGACGGCCGTGGGGTTTTAGTGGGTATTCCCGGCGACTAGCGCCGGGTGAGTCCCACATACCCCTCCTGGTCCCCCCGGGCTGGGAGGCGATGCGTAAATGCATTTCCCCACGGTAAAAAAATAAATAAAAATAAGGTTGGACTCATGATAACCGCGCAAGTCGACCGCGGTAGCGGTCGGCGAGCGCCCCTAGAGAAAATTGTTAAAGTAAATGTTAAGCCAGACGCTTTTGAACTTCCAATAATTGGAGTGGAAAACAGTGCAACAACCAATAATGTTTTTTCTTACTACGATGATCAAAATGTTAATATGCCTAGTGGCAAAGAATTATTAATATCGTGAAAAAGCATTCAGATGATGCATACATAAATATAAATAAACAAATTAAGACTACACGTTTTACATTTTTTCTTGCTTTTTCGCCTAATACATCACATCATTTGCCCTCAAACAAACACGGATTTGTGGTGCTTAATCAAGGTGCATACGTCTTACAAACCCGTGCGTGATTGGAGGACTCATACCTTGAATAAAACACGAGTTTGTGAAGAGAGTTAGCTCACAAACCCGTGTGGGTTTCGAGGCTGTACTGCCTTCTATTGAACACGCAAACGGAAATACGCTGTGGTAGTGGTACGACACGACAATTGAATCCCACTGGATCGCAACTTAATGAACTAGGAGTAATACATGAGAATGGACACTTTTAGGTTTGTCACGTTTTGGGAACAGTCGGTGTATATCGAATAATTAAAAAGAATAGTAGGAATAACCATGCACTAGTGATAAATCCGTTATAATAGCTGTCTTTAGCCTTGTTACATTTTGGAATCGATTCTAGTATATTCAAATACTGAGGAGCCTTACAGGTCAGGATGACAGCAATTTTTTTGTCATCGTTTTTGTATTATACTGTGCTTATCATTATATAAAGGGGCCTACTATCAAAAGTGGGTGGGTAAGTACACTGAAATGATAGATAACATTTAAATTTTCTACACATCTGTATTAGGCAATTAATAATATATAGCTGAAAAGTTTCTTTGTTGAACGCGCTAATCTTAGGAATTACAAGTCGGATTTCAAAACAGATTTTTGCTTTTGATAGAGCAATAATTAAAGAAGGCTTAAGGTTATTTAATATCACGCTACCATCAATAGGCATAAAGCAGTATTGAAAAGTGTTACGAAAACGGGCAAACTTATTATTTAATAATTTTTACTTTTTTCTTTTTTTATAGTTAAGGCTTAAAGTTTTGGCTATAATCTCATCTGATTGTAAGTGACGATATGGCCCATGTTGGTAGACACGCTAAACCTTTGAGGAACTGGCTCTCAAGTGTAACTGCCGGAACACACCTATTGGTATTTGGCGGCAGATTTTCAACTTGAAGGTGGTAGCTAGTCAGGCGGGCATCAGAAAAAGCCCTACCACCATGCTATGGTTTTTTCACGATGTTTTCCTTCACCGAAAGCTCAAGCTCATTTAGGTGGTTGGATTCGAACTCACGTCCCTTGACGCAAAGTCGTACACTCTGCCACTGAGCTATCATTGCATTAGTGACGATACGGCCCATGTTGGTAGACACGCTAAACCTTTGGAGGAACTAGCTTTGAAGTTCAATTGCCGAAACACCCCCATTGGTATTTGGCGGCAGATTTTCAACTTGAGGGTGGTGGCTAGACAGGCAGGCATCAGAAAAAGCCCTACCACCATGGTATGGCTTCCTCACGATGTTTTCATTTTTTCAGCTCATTGTGGGTGGTTGGATTCCAATTCACGTCCCTTGACGAAAAGCCGTATACTCTACTACTGAGCTGTCATTGCCTTCCACATGACCGAAATCGTGGGCACGGCTAGTTATATTATGTATAGTTACATGCTTGTATTTTTTAATTTTAATATGTTAATTTTAGTATATTTTAATATGTTGCGTGACTCACAATATAATTACGTAACAGAATTTCTGGTTGTCTCCCTGTCGTGTGTCATGGCCCTTTTTCTCCGACACAGCTTGAGGTAAAATCTTTATGTTACCCTCGTGCGTAAATTCTTCTAACAACTTGTCTATTGAGCACCGTTCGACGCCAGTCATCCCACCATTATTTTTACATAGTACTCGGTAAGGTACAGCTTGCTTTCTTGGTATAATAATGTCTCATTGAAAACCCCATTTATAAGTGTTACGATAAAATTCATTTAAAGCATAACATATTTCTTACTTATTTTGTAGAAGTTCACTGTTATATGTAATATTTTTATAATATTTGGTTACTGAAGGTACATAATTCTATCTTACGAGTATAGTATAATACAAGTATAGTAATTATACTATACTCGTAATTAGTCTATTCTAAATTTTCATTATTTAAAGTTTGTAAGTTAGTACTTTAATATGAAGCGATTTTGTGTCAGAACTTCGTAATTTGCAGCAAAATGATATCAACAGTAGTAAAAAAAAATGGACCCAACTAATACAAAAGTTATTGAACCACGTATAGTATACAAAAGGTGCAAACTAACAATTTACTGATTCTGTGGTACTGTTGTCGGTAGGGTGTGCGTATATTTGCGTATAATAACGAATTTGGTATCCTAGTTGCCAAAAGCTGTATATTTAAATTTGATCACTTTCCTGCATACATCGGAGACATTATTTTAACAGAAAAACGTTCAAAAATATATTAACATAATGGTTACAATTTTGTGTCTTCCAGACTATTTTGCCATCGCATTCATTCTTGAGCTCCTTAGGTTGTAAACGCTGTCTCAGGAACAAAATCAGCTTTCACAATGATCTCAGAATTATAAAACAATCTGTCAAATCATTATGAAAACCAGTTTCGTAATTCCTTATTCTCTATCTTCTTATATGATTGTGATTCCTCTTCTTTCTTCTTAATATACAATAATATTAAAAGTAAAAATATAAGCGTATTTGCGTAAATCTGAATTAATAACAAACAATTGACAAAGCCAAATAATTAGTAATAGACAGCACAAGCTTTTATGAACGTCAATTACGTTGGAATTGCAAGAATTTAATGCTTAACATAACGGTTTGTCGTAATGAAAGAATATGAATGGATTTGTCATCGCTCAATTGGTTGAAGTACGAGTATGTGACGGGAATGGGACGTGTGGTACCGCGCCGCTCCGCGCCGCGCTGTGCCGGGACGCTCCCATTACTCGCAACGTCGCATACCATAATATGACATCATGCTGACTCAGAGGGCGTTCACGTAGAGACACAATGCCTTTTCACCGCTAATTGTTGTTCGTCATCTGAAATACATGAAATATTTCTTTTAATTACTTTACAAATGGTGCTTTTCATTGAATATCTCATTTCTATTCGATGTGGTTGTAAAGCTGATACAAGTCTTAATTTGAAGAAATTAATATTAAATACATTATTACTGTTTTAGTTATAGTAAGGAAGTGACTAAAATAGTAATAAACGAAGGCGGCCGGGCGTAATATGCAACGCAGCCTCACCCACACCATAAGTCGGCACCAATTAGGCAAGACTGAGATTGCGCCGCCGTTGGTGGCCACAAATGGTGCGGATAAGCGCCTTCGGCCTTGTCGGGGCAGCCGTGTCTGTGCGTGAGTAGCGTCGTCGCTACGATCTATCAAATGGAAGATATACATATATATGTACAGAATATATGTAATAATGTGTTGTAAAGAAATATTTGCTGTGTATCATTTACATACAGTCTCACACTCGAGTAATGGATGATCTTGATACGTTTAACTATATCGTTATGCTGATCATAGGCAGTGCTTGCGGTTGTCAGTGTTGACAGTGACGAAGGTGCAGGTGACGCTGACGTCACATCCGGCGCACTGCCGCGGGAGCTCAATGAACGTGCACTATGTGGGCCACACGTGTCAACGCCCTCCCCCGCCCTCGTACCCCCGCGGACTCGAAAAGCCAGACCGCGTGAGTCGCGTCTCGCCCCGCGTCCACATCCATACCTACAAACGTTGCTGTAATTACTGACAACTATGGGAAATAGCGCAAATATGATTATCGTGAAGTGTATTTACATTTATGATAATGACAAATGTGGGATTTTAGCTACATATTTTTTTTATCAGAGTAACTGAATTGCGGTCTCACGAATTCATAATACGAGTTATGTCGAGATTGGCGACAAACACATTTGAGGAATAAATACAAAAGGATATCTGTCGGTAATTTAGTTACTAATAATAATTAGAAACTGCAATCTATTTTATGATAACAAATTGGAACTGAAAAAATTGAATCCTATTACAATATGAATACTTCTTATATGCTTTACTGTATCATATGAATAGTAAAGTTTAGGTGAAACACGTAAGTACATCTTAGCGGGACGTGAGAATCGAAGAGTTATTGTAATGATATTATTTCCTAAAGAATCACCGGTTGAGTTTGGTCGGCTGCGAAGGATCTCAGCGTTGCAGACGAGGAACAACGAGCTTAAAAATGGAATTTAGCGCATGAGGTGACGAAACGAGCTACCGGCCGCAACGCAGAACGTCGCCTCGCGACAACTATGTGGGCCGGTTGACGAGCCGAGTGTTGATATTGATGTGCCGCAATGAACACTCGCCATTCTTTTAAAATACTTTAAAACTGTAATAATTTAGTATCAACACAAGTATAGTTCTTAAATCTTCTTTTAAATTCCATTTACTAAATGCATGTCAGTATCATTTTAGATTTACATTTAAGATATAAAGTTCAAATTTCACTCTTCATAGCAATTATTAATGCCTCATTTATACAAATAATCTTATTATATATATTAAAATAAACCAGGACTAAGAATTATATGAAGAGTGGTTGTCTAAATTGTAAAATGTAGACTTGAACTGGCAGCTAACATACATTTATACATATACAGATTTATACATGTATAGAAATAAATATAATCTTTTTGTATGTACATATGACCTCATACTAAAACTCATACAAATAAATTATAGTTATGTTTTTAAGCAGTATGTATCGTAGTATTCAATTAGCATCATAGTTTAATATTCATAATTAAGCGTTTGATGTGCAATATATATCCAGAATAAATGTGAAAATGAATGTATTATGTGTAAAATTACAGATTTAACAAAATAAAGCATATAATGATGCTTTCATAAATATTAAAATGCTATCGATGTATTGGTATGGTGGCCGACTCTCTGTGCTAAATTGAAAATTAGAAACGATCCCCGAGGCAGTGCACCGGCACCGAGTCTCTACTCAGATAGATAGAACGGGCATTCCTATGTTTAACGGTGTGTTATTTCGCCGACCACACAGCAGGCGCGGCGTGAATGGCCGCAAGATGCAACGGAGGCTGCAGTGTGCCCCCGCGCCGCCCCGTGCACATTCCGCACCGTACAGTGAAGCTAGTCGCTTGCGCAACCTTTGTCGCCGCATTCCATTCATAGCGACGCGCGACTCGATAAACAGCACTGCCCGTCAGCAACCGCTGCGGGTCTCTTGCGGCGTGAGAGGCGCGGCGTGCCCTCTCCTTCCCGAAATGGTAAAACAAGCAACATTTTTTTTTAATTTTAGAGCGTTACGCCACATTTCTTCGTGAACGTCACGGCGCGGCGGTCGGTCGGTGTGAATTCCATCGGACGTTGACCCCGTCGCCACTGCTTTCTCCGACTTGCTGTTTGCTATTGGAACGAATCTATTAATTGGAGAAACTCTGTTCACACATGAGCGTGGAAAGTAGACCGATGAGCTTTAAATATCAGAGTCATGAAGAGGTAAATGCAACGTGACCACAAAACCCCTTTAGATTTTGTTAAAATGTATGGTTTTTCGGTTTTAGAAACTAGAATTCTCTCCAACTTGTTTCCCGTTTCACGATACCTATTGCTTATTTAACAAGCCATATATCAGAAATTATTTATGGTGCGAAAACGAAATCATCACGCAGAATATTTGAATTGATTTTGGCTAGCAATATTTAAGTCCGGAATACGTAAAGTGAACACACAATACGTAAAGTTCCAGACTGCTTGTAGGGTGTGCGGTCGAATGCCGGAGGCTGCACGCCTCTATCCCGCCGCCTGCAGGTGAAATGTCACCAAACAGCATTCCGAAATATTTGAAACGACCTTTATGGTGCGAAAGAAAGTGGCGGTGATGCGGGGTGCGGGACGCGGGGCCTCGCGACCGTGGGACAGCGGCGCTCGCGCCAGTCGCACGGCGCCCCCCGCCCGCGCCGCATTACCTCCCGCATTCCAGCGCGCCTCCCTCCGAATTTATTCAGCCGCAAGCCGACACTGCGCACAGTATACTGTGTTCTACGAGCCTACCCGCTCCCTACCTATGGCCTCACATCTATCACCCTGTGCCTACTATCTATCACTATATATCACCACACTAGCGCAGCAAATTGCGATGTAAAGAAAAACTTTTATCTTCTCTTTCTCTTGTTTTGCGCGTAATGCGTAAACTACATAATAAAGTTGAGCTAGCTTGAGCGACAATTTATTGTAGGGACGGCATTTTCATTATTCCATGAGTCAATAATGAGGAATCACTTACAAATAGTTTACAATATGTAGATATTGTATTTTTATCTGATAAGGCGGGATTTTTGTCAAAACGTGTAATGACAATAATCGTATTTCGAACAAAAGATTTCAACGCTGAACCGATCTGTTAATCTTAGTTTGTTGTCACCTTTCTTTGATTGGATGAAATAGAGTAAGTAAGTAGTATTATATAGTACATGTGATAGATAAACAGACCGTCAGGTGCGGCAGTTAGAGTAGGAGCGGTTTCGCGAGCGCAAGCGGAGGCGGAGGCAGCATGGTGCGGTGCGGTGCGGCACGGCGCGGTGTCGCAAATAGCCCGTGACGCGGCGGGCGAGGGCGAGGGCGGGGGCGCGGGCGCTGCACTTTCGCGCGGTTTTGTGCCGGGCGCGGCGCCGCAGCCAGACGCTCATAATCGTTCTTCTATTTAAAAACGTCGTCGACGATGGCGGCGGCGGCGGCGGGGAATGTGCGGCGACAATACACGGGCGTCAACGACCGCTCGCAACGGAAGCGACACACTTCCAGCCCGGAAACGTGCGCCCGCGTCTTAAGGGACTGCCGACTGTCTATTTATAAACGCGTAGGGCGAATGTCAGCGTCCGTGGGGGAGCGTGATGTAACAAACTTATTTAGGAACCGATCCCTTTTCAAATGTGAATGATCGTACGTTGCAGTCAAATCACTTAAAAAAAGTATCGGTAGGAATCTGAAATGATAGAGATCATCCTTCTTTATTGTATCGTTTCATAAAAAGAGATTTCATTTCTATCAATTATTTGTATTCACAGTACGATGTATCATATTGTTATATAAAAGCAAGTACGTAGGAAGTAGTAAGTGAATCAGGTTCAGGGGTTCTGATGGTGATTAGTTTCGGTGTAGTGTTCCTCGCTCATTAATGAATAAGCAGTTAAAGAAAGCGCAAGGGCCCACCAGAGATAAGGTCAATAAATTCGCGGCTCTGTAGTTCATAATTAATAACTAGTCCTTCATAAAATGTCGAAGCAATTACGGAAATACGTCGGTGTGTGTGCAAACTCAGACGCATCAGAAATACCTTATGGTACGTTTTTAATTATTATCTACAATATGCCTTTATAAGCATGTCGGCTACGTTACTTTCTACAAAACCACTAATAATATATAACAGCATTCGTATTTTTTTACACTGTAAAGCCTATGACTGATGAACAGTATAAAGGTTACAAAAAAGTTACTTTATGTCATTTTCTTTGATATGTTGCACGTAATGTAATATTTACAAAAATTAAATTATTAACATAGTTCTGAAAAATATCTAGATAATTTTATTAAAAAGGTTTAATTCTTATATTTTCATATCAATGTTATCCACCCTGTTCAAATTTGTGGGAATTGAATTAAATCAAGAGGTTACCTTGTGTAGACATGAATATTTATTTCGAAGCGGAAGTAGTTTTCTCCTTTGCTAGACGTGCTTTCTCAGTGCGTAAATTTAAGAAAGAGTTTGCCCGGTAGTTATATAATTTTTCGTACTACCGTTATATTGAAGCAATATAAATAAAATAGCGCTTGTGCATGTATGATACAGTATTCACAGTAAAATCAATAGATACAATAATTACGCAAGAAAGTTTAAGTTATAGCAAGTGTCTGAAAGTATGCTAGTTATTACACAAATCACATTCAACGTTCCGTGTTTCGCATTATAATACATCAGCTGCATCCGTGACTTCGTTCGCGTTGCACCAAAAATTATCATAATTTTTGTCCGTTTTTGTAACCTTTTCAATATATCTTTGCTCCTATTGGTGGTTGCGTGGTGTTAAATAACCTAAAGTCTTCCTCAATGATTACTCTATTAAATACAAATAATTTTTAAGATCGGACTAGAAGTTCTTTCTTAAGATTTCCGCGTTCAAACAAACAAACAAACAACTTTTTCCGCTTTATAATCAATATAAGATTATTTTTGGAGATTTTTAACAGTTAATCATGATAATACGACTTTTGGTATCGTTGAATATACTGGTAGTAAGTTATGACTTACACAAAAAGTATATAAGTTATAGTTTATAAGTTCACTGGCCCACCAGTGTGTTGAGCATGGTGCTACGCTACTGCTACGAATGTGCTACGACTCACTAAGCTACTGAAATGTATCTTGAATTATTAAACAATTATTAGGATAGGCGGTATGCCTTAATACAGATTATATTATCTATTATCATATTATATTTGTTTACTACAGTTTTTAAAATTTAATGTTTCAATAAGTAGTTTTTCTACAATAATATATGACAGCGAAACGTTTAACTTTTGTCTCACATTAAATTGTAATATTGAGGCGTAATCTTGCTCCGCTTAGATGTCACGCAAAAAATCATCTCTGTACCTAGTCTGAAATACAAATTTCATGCAGATTATGAGAGCAGTTTTCGGGAAGCTGATATAATTAGTAGCACAGCAGAGTTACGGCACTGTACTTGATGTTAAGCAGGGTGCAATCCAAAAACAATTGCGATCATTGAGAGGTCAGTAGTCTATCGACGGTCGTGTATGTCATGCCAGTTTGTACAGTTTGTTTGTACACTGGTGGGCAAACGAGAGAAGAATCATTGCTCCTCACAGTTTATCATTGTGCATGTGTTCATATCCTTATCACTCCGGTTAATTATTCAATATACACCGACTAAATTGGAAAAAGAACACACTAAACCGCGTGATACACTTGTAAACTGAAGCGTGCGTTGTGGTCGCGATTAAATCAGACATAACATTGGACAATACACGAATCACTTACCTAATAATCATAAAAATAGTTTTCAATGTTTTAATCTATAAGTACTATTGTCATAAAGAGTAGGTGCAGTTTGTACATATGTCCGTAAGCAGGTCTGAATCTGCTGATGCGATTATAATTTTATTTTTCTATAATAAAGGAAACACTATTCCTGAGAACTATACAGTTTTTTTTAAATTCTATATCATAAATAACATGAACGAGGTCGCGAATTACTGTTAGTCTATGTGTAATTAGGTAAACTATTCGCAAAATTCCGTTGATAAACTGATGAAAAGGTCTGTGCACATTCGTTGTTTCTAAATTAGTACAACGACTTTACAATAGATGGCGTACGATTTGTGTGAACAAAGAACCATTTAATTTTTCATTGAAATCTATACACATATATAAATCAAAGTATCTTCAGAATATCAATTTTTAAGATGAAAAATATTGAAGAAAAGCTATTTGATTTCGATCTATAGCATACTAACCGGCATGTATATAGTTTCTTAAATGCAAAATATAAAGTTTATTGAAAACTCAAAATACGATAAAAATAGACAGGAAACAACATACAGATTCATTATTGAAGGACATGAAGATGTAGTTGAAATGAAATTTAATATAACTCTAATAAAGTAGACATTCGGAGTGCCAGATCAGATAAATCAGACTTTTCATTGCCTTGTATAATCACGTATAACAAATGCTCTTTCACAACATAGCAAACTGTGTACTCATCGCGTCCTCAAGAATTACGTACCTATTGTTTACTAAATTTATTTATACAGAATAAGCATTCCTGTCGAAGATCATATAAGTCACATATTATTTACTAAATACATTTAATTAGGTATAATAATCCGTTAACATTTTGTAAAGGACAATGTAGGTAACCAAGGGAATTAAAATTATTAGACACAAAATGTTTTCGACACAGTTTAGAGAAGGTCGGTGCGAGTGCGTGGTGTTCGCGTCTCCTACATTTTAGGCTATTGGTAAGTTTCAGGCACGCGTCCCCGAGAGGCCACCGGGCGCGGGGCGTCGCGTCTAGGACCTAGATTCCGTCTATTGTTTTAACGGTAGCAGTGTATGGCGCCAAGGCGCGGCGCGCGCGCTTCTCCATGTATTATTCAACGCAGCGAGGCCGCGACCCGCACGGTCCCCTGAATTTTGTTAGCCTCGCTGTGCCCTGTATTCGTGCACATCTCTAATTACATATTAACATGCCCGGCTCATCTATTATCAATTAGTACCTCAAATATTTTATTGTCTAGTTATAAGTATGTGTACTTAGAAAATTAAAATAATGGTTATAGTGTAACACTATTAGTGTTTGAAAAACATACGACTTTATTTAGTGTCTATAAAATGACGGAGAAAGTAGGTCGGGATGGACAGGGGGTGGTAGTTGATCGGATGTCAGCGACATCGGTCGCGAAATAGCTGATTGTGCGCAACAAACACGTCGAATACGGTGCGACGGGTAAAGGGGTCAAGGTCTGGTTGGCGCCAACCTGATGTCCAGGTCGTTGCCTGTTTTTGTAAACTACACTTCGTGTTATCTAGGTAGGATAAAATAGTACAAACTGTCGCATTATCGAATTATGATGATACTAATTTTCCTACAATGTTTTCTTATTTCAATCAATAAATTGAGTAAATAGCTAACAGATAGTAAACAGTTTGTGAATGTAGGTTAAACTGCGCGTTCATTATGCATGTAAATATTCAAGCAAATTCTCGCACTTGTATGTTCCTGTAAATTCGTGTATAAAACAACGAATGGGATGTGAGGCTCACTTTAGGTGAAGGTCAACGACCGATAACGTTTTCTTCGACTATCCACTCATTATAGTACGATTGGAGATACGTGACGCGTTCTATATTCGCTATTGTATAGCGGACACTACTGCAATATTCCAATGGCCCCACGGCATAAAAGTGGATAGTGTCATATTAGCAGCTTAACGAATTAACTTTTGTTGGTCTAGATGGCTTAGGCTTCAAAGTGTTGTTGCAAGTAATGATAAAGTGTTGGGTAAATTGAGTGTTTCTCTTTGAAAAGTAACTGGAAGTAACACATACACGAGTGGTTTGGATAGACTTAGTTATGAGTCGATTATTTATTAGTATGTCACGACACTATTATATCAATGAAAAATGGTAGAAATGGGACGGACTACTCACTTTACTGATTTGATATGTAAATACAAACGGTTTATAATTCTTGGTTTGATTTTTTTTGTCAGCTCGTTTAAATAAATTCAGTAGTAAGATATCAGAATATAAGATCAAATCTTGAGCACAGAGGCGGCCGCTCTATTACCTGTAAGCACGTTGGGTATATAAAATAAATGTAAGCATTATATATTGGATATTCCCGTATTTTCAAAATGTAACGTACAAGAACCAAGAGTTTTGGGTGTGTTTTATATAGATATATGACGATGAATGATACATTTTCTCTACTATATAGAGAGAAGAACTATATGTTTAATTTGTTCGTATGCAAGTATCCAATTATATAAAACTATATTTAATGTTTGGATGTAAGGCGACGATATTTCTTATGTTTTGGCTGACTTTGGACGGGGAACGAGAGCGACAAGGCAAGCGACTGAGCTGCTCGACTATCGATGCAGGTGCAAGCTGTTGCTTATCGCATACCATTGTTCGCGTCGACAGATTTATAACTTCCCTTTGCCCTGAATAAGGGCCCGTGACCTACGCGTACACCTTATATTCCTACATAACGTACAATTTAAATTTGAATTACGAACTTAACGGCTAATACTTTCAATTTCGACCATAACTTGAATGCGCTAGTAATGAATGTGTTATAATGTAGTATTGATGAATAATTGATGACAATTTCTAAATATATTTATTGAAAAATAATGGAATTTAAATGAAAGCTACAACACCGCATACACCGTTATCGTATGAATTTGTAAGTCAACAGTAAAATTATAATAATTATTATCTTTATCAAATTAATAACCATTGTATCACTAAATACACATTAATTTGACTTCTTGCATAACGTTGGATTTACTGGGTGGTCAGCGATGGATTGTTACAGAGTACCTACATAAATCTATGTCTTATAGTTATAGCTAATATAGTTATGGATTTTGCATTGCATTTAAGTTCATTAAGATTGTTATAATATATGCACATGTTATGTATCCAATGTAACAAAGTAGTCAATTAACAATATAAAACTATTTTTAATTGAAATTATAATACAATAATTTTTCATTAGGATATAATACTCCATTTCGTCTGACAGTGAATAGAGAATTGAGCTTATCCTAAATTATTATTTAATTGTATTGAATTGAAGAATACTGTAATATTTGTTGCAATAAACGTAAAATAAAAATAGCATACCAAAATTTACCTTCTCAGTATGTGGAACGTCGTTCATTGGAGTCATAACTTTGGTTAGCCAAATTATAAATGGCAATGTGCTGCAGTGATACAATACGATATGTCTTTTATGGGTGTCGGCTCTGAAATCATAAAAAAACAACTTTTAATATAACCAAATTTGAAGCTTGCAAAATAAAGTTACAAATATTAAAAACAATCAACGTTATTTGTATGAGAATTATTGAGAATTAGGATTATTTTCCCAGCGGTGACTTAGACAATCTGTGAGAATTAACGTTTGGCGCTGTTCCGACCGCATTAATGTTATGTCCAATCGGGCCTTTGTTCTGTGAAATATATTACACCCAGGTACCTAGTTAGTTAATTACTTACTCATGGATATTTATCACATTATTATTGGAACAAACATTGTTTTCATTAAAATGTACAGCGTCGTTGATTCATATTTGTAGTACTATATTTTTTAGTATTATACAACAATAAAAATGTCATTATAATATTAACAACAATCGAGTTCGAAAGTTATGCATTAACTAAAATGATTATTTATAGAAATTATATGCCATTTTAGGTATTTGGGTGCTCTAATTTATGGTAATATACATATTTTTAGGTAAGCACTTAAAATATTTAGTAATTCCATTCAAAAATACATATGAATGATGTACAAAAATACTTTGCATTCGTCTAGTCACCTAAAGTCGTTTCTTAATTTATAGGTATGTTTATAATTTCCAGAATAAACAGATAAATAAATTCCGCAATTTTGTTAGACATTATTACATTTACAGTGACATTGATTACATCATGTGAACGGTGTGCTTGGTATGCGGAGTGTGGTATGTACTGCGCTCGCGTATAACGGAGCGTGCGTTCCCAGGCTAAGCTGGTGCGGCGATTGTCGCCCTAAGATAAGACCCATTCTGTACGAAACCCAAAAGAAATCGACTTACAAATATGACAAGAGAACCGCTTCCGTGAATAAAATGACCATAGCGATACAAAAAATGATCGTAAAAAAGGCGGGAGCGCGAAATAAGAATGGCCCTAATTCTGGGAAGGTTCGGCGCCAGTGCAGTCTTTACACATCTTTTATATAAATTGTTTTTTTGCTGTGCGACCCATAATGTGCTATAGTGAGAAGTTGAGAACTCACGTTGAGAAGTGCTGAGATAGTTCTCATATAATGACTTATGGGGCGATGCGGTCACATGGAAAATGGGTGGTTATAAATTTTGCTGTTAAAATTATTACTAAGGGAGATTTTGTTTAAAAATAAAACGATGAAAGACAACTTTATTATTACGGATATAATTATTAGTAGTCAATATAATAACATGACGTCTGTGGTTTAATTATTGCTGTACCTTTTAGTATAGTCGTAAAAAGGATTTTATTCAAGCGAATGTTTTGTCTATTTAAAATATGACACGCCCCTCAATAAGAGGAAACGAGAGGAAGGAAACGCTCATGAAATGTACACCCACATAAGTAATTCACTGGACGCGGAGGAGAAGCACACATAATTCGCTTTAAATTAAAATTGTAGGTGTTAGAACTCTACTCCAGTCAGTTTTTGTTGGTAACAAAATTTTACGTATAGATTTTAACGAATATTAGATGTTAAAGGGTGTGTGTGGCGTGCGGACTGGTGCCTACGTCATCGAGAGATGCTGTGAGTCAGACGTGGTCGAGGGCACACGTGTCGTTGACGTCACAAACACCTGACTCATCACGTACACCGTCAGAGCACTCTGGGGAACACATTACAGTATGTTACGAGTAATACAGAAAGTAGAAGTGCCCCAGAAATCTTAACCCTTAATAATATTTGTCTAGTAGTGTTTGCTCCTATATAAGCACATTTGAATAGGCTCCTATTTAAGTTGTTTGGTCTTGTACTTGTATGTTATGTATACTATAGACTGATGATTTCAAAATAATATTTTATACGAAAACATTCAATTGAAATATAACATAAGGAAACATTTTATAGTTAGACAAAATACTAACATTAATATATACTTTTATTTTAATTTATTATACTAATAATTAATTCGTTTTAATTATGTTTTACAGGTTTAGATAAAAGTATATGTATTGTTTTATTCTACTTACGTATATATTTATTATTTTAGATATATAATTTTTTATGAATAAAGGTAAAGTTAAAGATAAACAATAATCTAATAACTCACATGAAACGTTCGTAGAATACTAAGCAATATTAAAGTTATTCATCTTAATAAGCCCAATGAGGGTTGGACTGAGTAAGTGACAGGGGCAATGAACAAATGGGGGTTAAATGAGAACCGAAGAATATAGAGATAGTGTGCGAGAGGGACGCAGCGCTAGACGTCACGCTCTGGTGACGTACGTCCTGTCGGCAACGTGCTCCCGACACAACTGCATATCTCATCGCTTCAATAATTATAACTACGTAACTACCCGCATTAGATAATTGTATCATCGATTTTCAAATAAGTAGAATATTAGTAATTGTATGTAATTTATGTATTTAAAATAATTTTCGACATATAAAATTGGTGATCATGAAATATTTAAAAATTACTCTTTTATTTTAATAAAAAGTTATTGATATAATATTATAAAATATAAGATTAACAGATTAAACATCGGGACTACCGTTAAAAATGAAAAAGTAAAGTGCAGATAAATTTTCAGTAAAACTAATATCTAATCTTACTCTACTGGATGTAACATTCCATTGAGATGAACGGAAAATCACCAAACTCACTAGGCACTCAATTTCACAGTTGATTTATAAGAACGGTTAAACGGACACTTGTATCCAGCACATCGCACTGTGCCCGGGCTCAGCTAGCATGCAGCGTTCACTAAACAATCTGATAATACAAAAGGAAGTCAGAGGTTATCGAAGGAGACATGAATATTCGAAGATGCGAGGGTCACGAGTGAGCGGTCACCGCGCCGGAGCATTGCGTCGCGCCGTGAATGGAATACGGCCGACATTTTATGAATCGAGAGCCGTCGCTCATTGACCTGAGCAGAAAGCCGCGCCGTACCGTGCCGTGCCGTGCCGTCGGAGCGCGCGCGCACCGACGGCGGTGTGGGAACCGCAGCTCCAGCCCGTGCCGCGCCGGGACGGTTCCGGCACCGGCGGAAGTGACGTTCCGAACGAACATGGCGGCGCGCGCAGGAAGTGCGCAGCTTACCTATCGGGACGTCTCTGCCATCGCATCGGCGGGTAGCGCCCGATCGACAATGTAGAACCGTCGCATCGTCAACTGCACGCGAACCCGCATGCGCCGATACCGATATCCGCAAATGTGCGCGCGATCACTACTTTGCGAATAAATTATTCACACTGTTATCTAAAAATATTCGTGTGCGAGGCAAAGTCGCCGCCGCGACCGATGCCCGCAGCCCGCAGCCCGGGTCGACACGGAGCTGCACACGCGAACCGCTTCCCCGCTGCGGGGAGACTGATGAGGGCAGGCCGCGCCGGCGCCGGCGGAGGCTCCGACGCATGCGCACACTGCCGTCCGTCCCTTTCCACGAATGCACCAGAGAACCGGTGCGAACGGGACCACGATACCTCTTTTACCACAGTACCGAGTCGAGAACACCAATAGACCGAGGAGTAGGGACAAAATATTCGACCTTCACTTTACGACGCACACGAGCGCACACGCTGATCGCATCGCGACGAGTAGCACACATGCGCGCGGTGCCTCGCGAATTACCCGCCGTAGTCGCGGTCGCCGCCGCCGCCACCGCCTCGTACCGTCCGCGGCCGTCGCGTACTCGCTGTGCTAAATTTTTGACAATTTTTCCAGAAAAATGACATGCTCCGTCACCGTGTAGCGACGTGGGCGAAGCGCACCCACGTGCCACGTGGCCGTTCCACGAGGACTTTCTATTATATTACTTACATACAGCACTCGCTCTGTAATCATATTATCACACAACGTTATTTCAACAACGTATATTGTCATCTAAATCATCGATATCTACGACCACATAATTATAAGAATCTTAAGAAAAATGTTATTCCATGTCACTCCCATTTCCGATAGCAACTACCTAACAATAATATTTATTAATTTTGATTTACCTATATAAAAAAAAATTTGCAGTACAACTTAGTTATATTAGTCAACCATAACTATGAATGAGGCTGGAACATACTTCTAGACGTACAATTAAACATGTTATATTGTTAATTGGCAGATAATTTGTTTTGTAGAAGTACAATTCTTATACTATAAAGAATTATTTTCTAAAAACTAATTACATAATAAAGTTAACTGCAGTAAATTTATTGAAAGTAGTTACGTACTTTCTTTACTAATAACGTATAAATGTTTTAATTTATATCTTTACACAATATTATTAGTTTTTTAAAACGTTATAGTATGATTTTTGTATTTATACTGAGTTTATATAGATCTTCTGCAGGAAATAAGGAATTGAATACAGCTTTTCGAATAAATTACATAAGAATTGTCATTGATTAAACGGTTGCTTAGTTTTATGGGTTGGTTCAAAAATTTACCATTAATAATTTATTTGGCAAATGTATTTCAATTTAATAGAGTAAAATAGTAAGTATATATATACGCACTCATTATTTACTGTTGAAACGGTTATTAGTAGTTTTTATTATCATTTATTTAATAATATACCTATTTAGTAAACCATAAAAAAATTATATGTTATGAAGGTAATAAATACTGGTACAATTGAAAACCTACTTAGTATAGGTACGCAGAATTACTCCAAGTATTAAAAGAAGTGATTACAATTTTATATTTAGAAAGTGTTGCTTAGAAGTAAATATATTTCTAAATAAAAATACCATATGTACCTAATTTAAACAATTACATTAAAACTGTAAAAATGTAATAAGGAACTACGTCCATACATCTGATACGGAAATAAATAAAATAAATTAAGTAAAACATTCAAATCAAAATCAAAGATTTTTTGTTGATTATAGCAATTAAACGTATTTAAAATATTTGTAGAAAAATATTTTTCTCAACAATTAACTGCTTTCATATTTAGATAGAGAACGTTTAATCTTATACAGTAATATATAGTAGAAAAGGATTTACAGTAACATTTAGTTAAGAAAAATAATAATTAACAATCTTCTATTATTCTACACCATTTAAAAAACCTGCACAATATCCTACATAATCTACAAATAATTTTATTTAATAAGTGATTGCAGATTGAACAAGTTTTACTAGCGCTAAAGCGACTCGTACAGGGGTGAGCGAAAATGATGAAAAATTATTAAAATTCAATGAAATTGTGGTTCTTTTTGTTAAATTCTAATAGGCGCTAAGTTGTTGAGAGGGTAGATGTGTGAAAAGTGTGCAGGAAGTGCGTGATAGTGTTGCCATACGCAGCGGTAGCTGTTCGCGGGACTCGCAGCTCGCGCGCACTCATTTCCATTCGATCCTTTTTGTCTAACTTACTTGTCTGGTATATTACATTGAAAAATATTATTCTATTCTTTTACTAATTATTAGTTAATATTAAAGTTATTTTTATCATTTAAAACACTATTATTGTCATTATTCCATCATTGTTACATCAAAAAACAGTAAAGTTTAGGTATTTATATAGGCATTTCAGAGTAGTTATATTGTTACAATTAATAAAATATTAAAGAAACGTCTTTCTAAATAATTTATTTCGGATTTTATTTATATTTTTGTTATTCATATTTTTAATTATTGGATAAATCTATATTAAGTTTACGTATGTGTTAAAATTATGTACGTGTGTAAAAGTCTAATAAATAACTGATTATTTTCTTAATATGTGCGTTTACATGCACATACATTTCTAGTATTAAAATATATTTCCCGTCAATCACAATATAAATCTAAGTACAATTAAATGACATTATTAAAATGTTTAATTTGCTTTTACAAGATTGAAAATGATTATTACAAAAACGACTTAATTATTCTTGAAGATTCGAGATTGTAATAGAAAGAATAATCGTTTTAGAAAACACAAAGTATTTATTTAAATAAATATATGGTACAATGTATAGAATGTTTTGATGGTCCAAATGTGGGACGTGTAAATGTTGGAATCCGACGTCGTTATCATCACGTACCCGTAGGGCTTCGCGTATCTAATCTTGAACTGCCACTTTACCTTCTTGATAAAAAGTTACGTCTTATATATCTATCATTCAGCAATTGCATTGTTTGTTTTATTTATTTATTCTAATATTTATTTACTTAATCGACCTTTAATTTGTTCTTTGATGATTTTTGTTAATATTTGCAGTAAAAAATAATTAGAACCGTTTCATTTAATTCAATTAATATTTTTACAAAATTATTCTATGGATATATGAATACATACATATAAACAAGATAATGTGAATAATTAAACAATATTTAATTTATAAAGTATGTAAAAATAATATCAAAATCGTAAAACTATACCTACATAAATAAAAACGGACAAAATTTATAGCTATATAGGGACGCAAAGCTAGATAAAAACAATATTATTTCATTAGAATGCAAATAATTACCTAATAATTTAATAGATAAATATAAATAGTTTTAATAAGCGTTACTACATTATTATAAGTTGTTACTTTACGAATCTTCATTAGTTATACCTACACATACCAAGTGACTCCTGTATAAGTAAGTAAGTAGGTGTATACTCAACCTTGCCACAATTTTGTAGACATTTTTTTGTAAAAATAATATATGTTGTCTTGTTTACTACACACAATATTATAATACTACACACAATATTATAATACTACACACAACAAAAATAATACTACACACCTAAACAATCGAACGACCAGAAAATATTCATATAGAAGCGACTACACATTTTGTTTGTAATGATACCTATTATATTTATTAAAATTACCTAGCACCACAATCATACATCCAAACTTACACTTACTTACAATTCTTATTCAATTTCTCCTTTTTCCTAATAATTAATTGTTTTAATGTCATTGACATAATAAATATTCAAGAATTAAAATAATATGTTTTTATATAAGAAATAATATGTTAAATAAATAATCAAAATAAACGTATATTTTAATTTCTTTAAATAAACGATACATTTAGATTTAATGTGTTCCTTAATAGCGTAATCATATTTAATGTTATGAGATATGTAGGTAGTTCGTTATTTCAATAATGTAATGAATAACTTTGGAATACGAGCACAGGAAAGATTATTTAAGAATTTTCTTTAAGGATTAACTTATTTCACTAGTAGTACCTACATCTACATGTTTTTATTATTTTACTACGGATATTACTTTTCTCAATCAATTCTTATATGGTATTTGAAACTTTCTTCTCTATACTAACAAAAATCAAGTACTACTATTTATTAGTAATGTTTAGAATAAAGAGGTTTTACACCTAACATAAAACAAATCAAATTTGGTTATTGGACACCATGAACATCTAATAAATATACCAAAACGTTTAGATATTTAAAGACGCATGTCATTAAAAAAATACAATAAAAATAAGTTTTACCCGTATACTTATTTCAATTTCACTACATGCGTAAAAATATGTGCTATATAACTTTATAACTATGTGTTAAGAATTCAGTTTATGTGTTCGTATATGAGAAACCATCAAAATCGGCAAATCCAGATCATCAGATTCATTATATTATAAACGGAAGGGATCAAGTACAGCATGTAAAACAATCTTTACAAAATATATTATCCTAAATAATAATAGCTAACTAATTTAGATAGGACGTTAAACTAAGTCTTTATATAAGAGTTAATGATGATTGTGCTTCTTCAAAGAACAGATCCGTCGATTTGTAACAATGAAAGCTAATGCAATCCGAGCGGTGTGACGAGAGTAAGGGAGCAGGATGGCATGGCGGTGCACGGTGATGCGGAGCGGCAGCGGGAGCACTGTGGACTCAGACAGGCGCGGTCGGAGGGCTGGCTGCCTAAGGGAACACCGTGCGACGTGGCGCTGCGTGCTGCATTCGTCTTCCTTCAGCCGTGACGTCCGGCCGGGGTCAGCGAACGCAGGACCGGTGATCACTTTCTTATGCCCAAGAAACGACCCGACCCTTCAAGATGTCTCATTCACGTGCTTCTTCTCACTTCCTGTACATTAACTAATCACTAACTTGCTTATCGTCGCCGTTTTTCTACATGCCTATAGTTAAATCTTTTCCCATATTTACACATTAAAAAAAATGCACTAACACATTAGCACTCGCGGAATGAATAAGGATCACATCAAAAGTTAAGGATATTGTCTCGTTATAGGTAACTGTTGTGTGATAACATCACATCTTTGGCGCGGGCGCAGTCATCAGTGGTTAACAGATTAATCGTGGCTATGTATCACACGTGCAGTCCGCGCTAGCGGCCCTTCTATTTGTAAACCGGCGCCGAGGGCCGCACATTCCTAGCGTGCCTCGTGCCCTGCGCGCCTCCGCCCCACGGCGCCTCTCCGCCTAAATCACCCATGCTGCACCATTTACAATACTACTTAAAACGCCCTATACATTTATAATACTCTGTACAAATACAGCAATGTATCACGTTTGTCACGATATAATCGTCCAATGAACCATGCGGGCTTGACTTTCAATTCTAAACTTATATTAAAAGGAATGTTACCGTAACTGTCAAATGCTCGATATATTTCGAGTTCTCGTCAAATACGCGCAACGAAATTAGTTTTACGATGGTATTTCTTAAATTAGACATTAGTATATAAAAATTTTTGAAGTACGACATGGCACACATTTTTCGCTATTTTTGAGACCAAGTTGAGTACAATGTTAACAAAACAGTCAATTTGCATTAGAGTAATGGTAATCTAGGTGCAGGTAGGGATGCAAACTTCATTATCTTTAATATAGATGTACAAGAAGTGGAATTTAGGAAGTTTTTGATTTATCTTATTGATATGAAAACAATTACATTCCAACCATTGTTAACAACTATAACAAAAATGAATGCGTTTCTACTTAATTAGACAAATTAAGTACATCGAATTAATGTTAGCACCACATCAATGATACCAGTGTTATATCACTTTTAGCAAATGATCTCATAAATTTTAGCTCACCAAGATCAGAAAAAGAATATAAAGACGGCCGGGAATCAAGTATACATGAATTGGTAAACGAAAATTATATATAAAAATGAAAATGAATAGACCGACTATAAAATATAGAGCATTGTTACAAATCTTTATCTGAAGCAAAACTTCGATATAAAACATCGATTAATATAACACAAAGGAATCGACAGTTTTATGATATCTATGTATGCATTGTTTGTCTAGGCGGAGGGTCCAGAAATATGGCAGTACGAGGTCAAGAGCTTAGAAGGAGAGGCTCGAACGCATGCTGCGAGTCTGCTAATTTGCTCCAAACGCCAGTTAAAACATACCAGAATACTTTTATTTCCTATAACAATTAACCTGTAAAAAAATAACCTGTACCTAATTATTGTTTTTTTCCATTGTTATTGTTAACCTGGAACATCTCTATGCTGGGATCATAGGAAAAAACTTTATATTAATGCTAATTCCTAAAGAAAAGCTAACTTATAAGCACACGATTAAGGTTACCACACTCAGCTATATAGACGAAAGTTCCTGAATAAATTATATTGTGTTTTGAGTCTAAAGTGTAGCAACAACAGAGAATCGAGATAAAGTACAGTTGCAGATGACTTTTCAATTTCAAACATGCAAAGTTTTTAGTTTATAGATAATTGATTAATTGTATTCATAAAAATCGTAATAGTTATTATATTACCTTTAATCAGAAAGAAAGATCTATTTTCGTATTCAATGAAATGTAACAAATTTAGCAGTTATCAAATTTAGGAATGTTACTTGGTTATTATGCTCACCAGATGCCTTGTTTGTTATCGATTTAGAAATGTTATTTATATATTTGTATCTATTTATTTGATTAATACGGAATATAGTATTTATTAATCACAATTACATATGGTATTGCCGATATTTGTTGGATTATCTTCAACATTTTTTGTTTTTATAGTTAAGGGTTAGCGTAGTGCCCATAATCTCTTCTGATCTTAAGTGACAATACGGCCCAGGTTGGTAGACATGCTAAACCTGTGGAGGGACTGGCTCTCAAGTGCAACTGACGGAACATACTTATTGGTATTTGGCAGCAGATTTTCAACTTTAGGGTGGTAGCCTGGCGGGCATCAGAAAAAGCCCTACCTAACCTAAACCATGCTATGGTTTCCTTACAATGGTTTCCTTCACCGAAAGCTCAAGTTCATTGTAGGTGGTTGGATTTGAACTCACGTCCCATGACGCGGCGTTCCTACACACTACCACTGAGCTATTATCACTTCACAGTGTATTTATGTTTTTCTCAGTTAAATTAGTGAAATACGAAGACGATTGAATTTTTAAATACTTCCTAAAGCTAAAGTATTACCCAGCTAAACTGCATATGCATACATATGAAACATATCAGCCCAACTGGTCAGTAGCTATACTTTACATTTGTCATCTAATTAATCAGATGACTGTACAGAAGACTCTGAAAATTCACGGAATCGATTTGTATAAGTGATCAAATTTGTGAATTGTGGTATCACTCTGTTTTTATTTGTGATGGACTAGAAGATATCAGTCTTACTGAATAATAATTAATTAAATGGTCTAAGTGGAGCCAACCGCGATGAGCGTAACTACCCAAGTCAGCTCAGGCCAGGATTTATGGAGTGTCACTATTTACTGGAATAACAATGATTATGATGCACTGTCACACTCATGACTCATGACGGTCTTTAAAACGGAGTTAGAACATGTTCTAATGGAATGCGGATGCCAACGACTTACAATTATAATATTTGATATAATTTTCTTTTCCATGTCACATTGTAACGTCAAACGACAGTGAGGTTCCTAAAATATTAACAGAAATCTTGTTAAAATAAGGCCTACTAATCATACCCAAGAAGTGAGAAAGAGACCAGTAAAAGCAGGAATGCATGTTTAATTGGTTAGTAAAAGTTCCATGATTATAATAAAGAAGGTTTAGGGTTTTTGATTTATTGCAGTTATTATTTTGCTTTAGTATACTATTTTATTAGCAGTACATAAAGATAACTGAATATACGACACGAAATGAGCAGTGTGTTAGTAGTAGGTGAGTATTGGATAATATTGTTCTGGTTCGATTCTCCAGTCTTCTCCGATCTCGCGTCAAACAAGGTTATCTAATATAGGTATGTTTTCATAATGAACCTACATTACTTAATGGTTATCTAAGTAAATGAAATATTGTAAAAGTTGGTGGGCTAGAGGTTAATTATTAGATTTATACTGACCAGGAAGTTTTACTTTGAAGCGGGAAGTTGATTATGAACTCCTATCACGTATCGAAGATAGGTGTGAAAGATATAGCTCTTAAAACAGTTAAAATGAAGGTGGTTGTGATTGATAGAAATTATGGTAATATATAAGATAATAGATAATGGTGAATGTTTAAAATAAGTGAATCTTGTTCTTATTTGTTGACAGAATTTTTAAGGGATAATAGGTATATTTTGATATGTAGGAGAAAGATTATTACCTGTTATACAATAAATATTGGGACCACTATAATAAAATAAATATATATTGATACACTTTTACTTTATCTATTGACTGATATAATATTGAGTCTTATGACATTTTCCATAGCTGACACAGGTTTCTATACTATATGCTATGTTACGCGGGTCCATCGGGTTACAGGAAAGGTAGGTCTGAGCAGATCCCGGGACTAAAGAAATCGGTGTAGGTTTACAGTCTATCTGACGAACATCAACACTCACCTTTACTGCTCGTGTCTCTTCTTGCCCCGCCAAATTTGGTAGATATCTACTAGTGCAGCTTTATCAGCAAGTTCTAAATTTGCCGGAGTTCTAGGCAGACCAAGGTCTGTAGATAAAAAAAATCGTAAATTTTCAATTATTTTAATATCTATACTTGAATAACATCAATCAACAATAATATAAACAAGCAACGTTTACGTATATTATATTTAAATTAATATTTCTATGAATACTTGCATTCAAACTTCATATTATAGATATGAATAGAATAGATATTCTTCAGTTTCTTTGACTTTATTATATAATACAACCAGCTGTGCTCGCGACTTCGATCGCGGGGAACTAAAAATATTTAATAATTTTTACCGGTTTTATAACTATTTTCAAAACAGCTTTGCTCCTATGGGTAGAAGCGTGATGGTCAACACTCTATAGCCTTCTTCAATGATTGCTCTATCAAATACAATGATATTTTTTTGAAATCCGACTGGTAGTTCCTAAGATTAGCGCGTTCAAAAAACAAACAAACTTTTCCACTTTATAATCTTCATATATAAAAATCGTGTCACGTTGTTTGTCCGCGATGAATTCCTAAACTACTGAACCGATTTTAATCTAATTTCACACACTGTTTGCTTTTTGATCAAACTTGAAATATAAGGTACTTTTTACTCTCGATAAGTGATCATAACGTGATAGATGTCGCTGTAGTCGACGTGACTGACTACTTGAAAAGGCAGAACACGGTCTATCAGGTCAGCTAGTATTAATATAGAGATATAGATTATAGTATCTAATTTTTTGGTTTTTATAGTTTAAAAAGTTTAAAACTATAAACTTTTATCCCAAACGTTGCAAAATTATGGTAAAGAGTAAACTATATGTACTTGACTTGAGCTATGATTAAATAGGCAATGGATGTTTTGATACGAATAATTGATGAGTTTTGTGATAGGAGTTTTTGATATATTTGACTACATTCGCACTCGCAGCACTAACATTTGTAGGTAATTCAAGTAGTGACAGTGTCGGCCCCCGGGCTGGGAAGAAATGCGTTAATGCATTTCCCGACGAAAAAAAATGTTTGGTTAAAAATAACTATAAATTCTGATTGTAATGACAAGATTTTATACGAATGGTTTTAATAATCTATTTCAACTAATTCTCTTTTAGTTTCCGGTTGTGGCAATAAAAATTCGTGTGTTTTACAATACTGAGGCAGTGATAGTGGAGCTCCAGAACGAATCAGTGGACTGAAGTATTAGTGATGTTAAGAACCAAATGGTAGTGCAGACTATTAAACGACACGGTTAAGATATAAGGATTTTACAATATGGACGCTTGTCCCAGGTCAGGCGCTAGTTAGTGGAGGACATTTTTGTGATGTCTGTAAATTTACACGTAAAAATAAAAATCTTAACAATAATTAACTAATAAGAACTTAGTTTGTTTTTATCTTTTTTTTTCTATAACATGTTATTTTCGGACTATAAAGTATAAAAAATGTGGTTGATAAAAAGTGACGACTGATTTGCATTTCAAACCGGGATACACTACGATTACGTGGCTATATAAATAATAAATTGTTCTTTAATAAACAATGTTCCAGCTCAGCTACTGTACGTTCTTCGATTTATATTAAAAGAGGGCAGTTTCGCGGATTCCCGAGGACCGAGCTCTACGCTGATTCATTTAAAAGAGGGCAGTTTCGCGGATTCCCGAGGACCGAGCTCTACGCTGATTCATTTAAAAGAGGGCAGTTTCGCGGATTCCCGAGGACCGAGCTCTACGCTGATTCATGATTGCGGAACATTGTGTGGTAACAGATGCTCACCGTCGAGTGTTCATGTACAATGTACATATTTGTGAACAGAAAGTTTGATAACTAGTGTAGTAACGCCCTCGTACGATTTGGAGTATAAATCATCCCTATAAAGGATCTCTGAGAACGATGTTTATTGCTTATGGTTAGCAGAGTAAGCAGCTTTATTAATTAGTCACAGAAAAGGAGTGACAGTGGAAGTTTATAAAAAATATAAGTAATGAAGGGTAGACGTAGAAAAAGTTAGACTAATTAATCCTATTTAATAATAGAGTAGTTTTTATCCGCCATGGTTTAACAAAAAATGTAAATACCATTTTCAACAGAAAATCAAAGTACAAATTTCCATATCCCTTTCCGTATTTCAAATTGTAATAATTTAACACGCTTATTACTCACTTTTAGAGAAATTAAATATACAATAATTAATAATTATTTTGTCTTTAAAGGGAACATATTGACTCAATATTGTATTCCTAGTTTTAGAAGTTTCAGCTGATTGTTAATAAACTTCCAAGAATTCTATATTTAAGCTAAGTCCTACATATTCAAAATGAATAGAGGTACAGGAGGTGTCCCTAACAACATTAAAATTTGCGATTGCATCCTGTAATGCCGATGTACTACTGATCTGTAGAGCTAGGGCCAAAATCACCAGTGAATCATGATGGCGTCCTTTATTAACGTTTATCACATTTATATGTCTTTTTAGATTTAAGTTTAAGAAACGAGGGTGGAGATTGCAGTGCGAGGTAACAGCGCGTGCTCGGAAGGCAGGTGCGCCTGCGCAGCCGGCGAACTTGTTAGAGCGTCGCATCGCGCGAGAATTCTCCACCCGTTCTTGTAATTACTATTTCTTTAGGGTTCCGCTCTATATAAGATCCTAATCTAAATATTTCCATAGTATGAAAACGTTTTAAAGCACATGCGGGCTGCCAGTATCTTTAAAATATGTAAACAGTTAAACCTGATATTTTTAACTTCCCCACCTTTCGGTTAAAATATTATCAAACCCTGTAAAAGAAGACTTACAATAAAATAAAAATGTAGCTTTGACTGAATGACAAATCTGATTCATCTTGTTTCCATGTAGATTATGCAAAAAATAACTTAATTTTATTTTTATACATTAGATCCTAGAGTTGATATGCGCCATTTTAGCAGGTATACGTTTTCGTCGAAGCCCCAGATTAATTTAGTGTTGCATTAATTTTCATACAAAGTTGTAAGATTAGTTTTGTATTATTATTAGTCATGTACAAACTAAATGAAACTCATTATTTTCGGGTATAATTTATCCAGTAATATATCAGTTCCTTTGTCATCGCTTGACCTCCTGGTAAGTAAAATTTTCATTACATTGAAATCAAAAGCATTAACATGCCGACTCGTATCCATAATGGCAAAAGATAAAGACTGAATATTACACACATAGGTAATACACACCTACTGTACTCAACGCATTCTGTAGATATATTTATAAGAAATATATTCTTGATTTCTTATCATTCCTCGTCTTATACGTCAGTATTTTATTTTTAGTTCTGCTGTATTGTTTAGTTGTAAACTACGTTATATATTAGCAGTCATATGAAAATTAATCTAACAATATAGATCATTTATTTAATTTCAGTGAAAAATACTCTTGAAGTTTTATGCAATATAGAAACATGTTGTTTTTTTTTTCAAACTTCTTTGGAGTATTAAAGATGGAAGCCTAGGTGTCTAGGGTCTGACTTTTCACATTTACATAGCACGTAAGTTAGGATATATAATGAATATATGGGGAAAAAACACAAAAAATAACTTAAGCAAACCTAAGAAGTTAAGGGATAAGAAAATATCGTTCGAGTAAATAGTAAGTGCTAATAGTAACAGTTAATGATTAATCAAAATCTTAGTTAAAAATTATAAAATAAAAGTTTTAATAATATCATTTTTCGTGTATTAAATAACATATAACCGTATAATACGTGTAAACAGTAACCATAACATGTCAAACCTTCGTAAAAATGACAAAATAAAAAAACTGACCAGTGTCAAAAAAGTTTTTGTGCAAAGATAACTCATGGATACGAATGCGTAATATGTTAAACAGTCTACTGTAGCTTATGTATAACCAGATTTAAAAACCGAAATTCTAAGAGTTGTGTTCGAAACGTCTCGATCGCTAGTACATGTTGCAACCAGAATCTTAAGACCGGAATAAAATTGTAATAGAGAAGGTAAAGTAAAATTTATAAGCTGTTATTCGTCGGAACTGCTCAAATCATGACTTGCAAAGCATTAAAAGAATACAAATAATTATCGACTTGGTAAAATAAAATACAATATACATATTGCGGAACTTAAATAACATGAATACAACAATGTAACGTTTATGATATGTCGCAAAGTCATTTTCATCTGAATGTTTGTATTGAGTGGCATTTTATTTTATGTAGGTGCCCGTCAATACATTTACATATTATACTAGTCGAAATAGGTAATGTAGTAACATCTAGACACAATGTTGATTGAATTATAATATAATAAAACTTAGGAGTAGGTAGATTAATATCCAGTTGATGATAGGCACGCATTAAAATAATAGAAAGAATTCAAGCATGCAATTCTGTTTCTATCATGTTTACGGATCATACTTATCTTTCCTGATTATATATTATGGGCTGATCGAGTTCCCCTATGTAAATCTAAACTAATATTGTAAAGCGGAATAGTTTATTTATTTTAACGCGCTAATCTAAGTAACTACCAGTCGAATTTCAAAAATCTTGTATTTGACAGAGCAATAATTGAAGTAGGCTTTAGGCTATTTAATATCACGCTACCGCCAAAAGAAGCAAAGCTGTATTGAAAAAAGTTATACAAACGGGCAAAAATTAATAAATAATTTTTATTTCCACGCCAACGAAGTCGCAGACACAGTTAGTAGTAATCTGTAAGGTATTTCTTCTTTATGTATATAATTCTCCTGTGCGTATGCGTCATTGAACTCCTCCTAAATTGTTAGACTGATTATGATGAAAGTTTTTGTGTGAGTTTGAGTTAGGCTTTAGATGGAATAGATGCACTGTGTAAGCAGCCTTGGTTTCTGGGAACAAAGGGGAATGTGCGGTAGTCGTGAACTCGTTTTAATGGGCCTTTCGGGTTATTCGCACTAGGTGCGTTCCACATGACTCTCTGGAAACGCCCGGTATTTTACGAAAGGAAATACGTAAATGGATTTTTTTGACTACATTACCAAAAAAGTTTGGAATATCCTAAAGTTCACGCCTCATAATCTCTTTTTTTTTTGTTTATTAATAACAGTTAAACCACATCGAATAAGACCGTGAAAAGTACTAGGGTTCTATTCCTAATTATACTGAAGCGTAAGAAAAAAAGACTCGATTAGTAAAGTATTTCGGTCGTTATCGTGAAAACGTACAGAATCCGCACGTGGACGTCGAAGACAGAACTTTTTAAACAGCTTTTTAACTTGTTTAAATAACAAAATGTCATCAAAAATATCAACGAGTGTTAAAATAGTGTTTCATCTTGATATGTTTGTATATATTTTATTTTACAAGTGCAATATATGGTAAATAGAGACATATTAAGTTTGAAAAATCAGTTGTTTTGCGTGAAGTGACAGTAGTACCCACCTAAACGCTTCGCTTATGAGGCGTGCAAAAAAGTGGGTGTGTGCTTATAATGTTGTATTATATGAAATATAGCAGTGATGCGTTGACTATATCTCTCTTGCTCCCTTAGTCTGCTCGAGCTGACTTTACCCGAACGAGCGCTACAAAGGTCAAGCGTGACAGCTCAGTCTCATTTAGCACTCACAAAATTAAGTGCTCAGCGAGCCACAATAAGATTTCACTTAAAAAAAATAGTTACTTGAATGGTTGAGATTCACAATTGGATTCGGTAGGTAGCGCTGTGATCGGGTTGTAGGATTTTTTTACGAATATATTTTTAGACTTTTTTATATATCATAACATATATAAAAAAGTTATTATATATCATAACCTAACCTAACCCCAAATGTCATTTGGTATTATATTCAGATAGTTTATTGAAAATATGAATATTTAAAAATGTATGCTGAATCCACTAATAGCAAGTAGGTTCGGAAAAGGCAACGTATAATGGATCCGTTAGTATTATTAATACTTGGGCGACCGAGTTTCTTTTGGTGTGTTAAAAGATCTATTTAGGTAAACTTGAAAAAAAGTAAAAAAGTTTTGGTAACATCAATTTTATATGCTATACCTATGCAATTATATCTATACTAATATTATAAAGAGGAAAGATTTGTATTTGTGTTTGTAACGAATAAACTCAAAAACTACTAGATCGATTTCAAAAATTCTTTCACCATAAGTATGCTATATTTTCCGTGAGTAGCATAGGCTAAAAATTAGTTAAACGATTTTCAGTTCCACGCGAACGAAATCACAGGTAGGGCTAGTAATTATATAATTTTATATACAACGACTAGATTTTTAATATAATAAGATTAATAAACGAAGGTACAGCATATTTAGCAGGCTTCTTTTTAAACAGTACATTATATATCTCGACCATATACTTTTTCTTCATTACTGATTAAACGAATAACTACTCTAAAAACGAACCTACTGATTTATTCAATAAATGAGTGCCAGACATGAATTAATTAAACACTTAATATATACTTTTTAATGTATGAAATTTCACTTTGGCTCTTACTAACCCTTTTGTACCGTTGTAATAATTTTGTATTTTTTTGATATTTTGTCAACAGTAGTACAAACAATCGCAATGTAAATTTATTATTTCTAAAAGTTATAGTGTGGTAAATTTTTAATTTAATTTATTTTTTAATTTTTTATGGATGGTATGGACTATTTATTCAACTTTTTATGCTATTTCTATTCTATTTATTTTACTTTAATGAGCATTATAATGTTTCAAATTTTGTTGTACTAAGAACAAACGGTGATGTCGTTGACCGGAACTACCTGCCATACAATTAATAAGAAACAAAACGGAGATGAAAAGAGAAACGGCACCAGTGAAGCGATTGATAAGTCTAAGTCAACTCGGACACAATGAAAGTGGAACGGGGTTTGTCAACACGGGCCGTCAGCTGGCCCCAACGATAGCGCTTATCGCCCGAGGGACATAGTCCGCTCATTCACAAGCCTGTCCATTCATGCGTCCGCTCCAACATTGTATAACGAAACAACTTGAACTTTAAATTTATGATATAAGGGTTTATATTAGGTTGTTGAAATTGACGTGGTGGCGGGGCGCGGGGTAATGTAGATCGAGGATATCGCGGGGTCAGCGTGGATTGTAGGCGCCCGATAAATATCGATGGCATTCAACGACTAAACTAACCAACTCTATTTCAAATTATACGTGTACTTATCCAACATCTATTATTCATATTGACTATATCGTGAAAGAATGCTGAAGGCAAATTGACTAACATCAACTTAAGTATAATGAAGTGTTTTCTGTCCTATTTTTTTATAATTTTTATAAGAGCATGCCACAGTTTATATCGTTGATATCTCAGTGGTAAAGTATACTAAGTAATATTGATTTAATCTACGTACGTTCGAATTCTATAATTTAGCAATGATAGCGCAGTGTTAGCTTGCACTGACATCGCGTCAACCGACGCGAGTTCCAATTTCTCCAATGTCCCGAGCTTCCAGTGAAAAAAGGCAACAACAAATATTTTAAGACTAATTCTCAAGTGCAACTTGCTGGAAAACATCTATACGGGTATTTGGTGACAGACGTTTAAATTGATGGGTGGTAGATAATAACGTTTTTTTCCTTCACCGAAAGCTCAGGCTCATTTGATGCGATGTGGTACATGCTGCCACTGAGCCATAACTGCTTATATTTATTTATATGGTAGACCGTGCCGGGCAGATTTTATCCTTCCAATTTCTATAGTTATAAACTGTACTATAGCTATGCCTATCGCTTTCAGGAATAGTAAAATTTGTTCACCATAAAAACATCTAGCCAATTTTCACGGTGTAATAGTTAAACGATGTTGAAGTTTAGCGATTCCATATCTTAAAAACGAGAAAAAGTTGAATTAAATTTAGTCAAGAATTTTTGTTACTGCTAAATTCTAACGTTTATATCCTATTCCGAAGGAACCATTTACGTTTTATAAGATAAACCATATATTGTATATTTATTCATAATATTAGTAATTACAGTGTCAAATTTCAAGTCAAGTAATTTCATTGTGATGACACAATAAGTAAACAAGTGGACAAACAGACAAAAAAATCAAGAAGTATATTTTAAGCCTTTACATCGATAATAAAGTACACCTCAATTATATTTTTAAATATTTTATGTATAGATTGAGCTCAGAGATACGTGTATTCCAAAAACAACAACTGTTGCTGATATGTTGCTGGTCTGCAAGCTTGTCGGTGGCAGAATATAGAATGGATGGTCGCACAATGTGACAAACGAAAAGACAGTCACCGAAAACCAAGACCTGTTATCAACAATTTATTATTATTATTTATTAACAATTATTTATTATTCTTATATCATTATATTTATCTATAGTATATGTATAGTGTTCACGACCCAGTAGGTAATAGATTCCCAACATCGTGCTATATAACTAAATATGTACAACTTGATCGTGAAACGATACGCTTAAGCAGACCCGCCTCCTTATTATATAAATCACAAAAGCAAAACAATACCAAATCTCGCTAACTACTTGCTTCGAAATGGCAAAATCGTATTATGAATCTGCATTTATTGTTGTCAATTTATTACCGATCATTTGCGACTTTTGCTATCGCTTTGCATTTGCGAAATAAAGGGCCTAGTATACCATGGTAGTTGTGATCCACACGACATAATATCATACCAATTTACGAAGGTGGGTGTTGTGGTCGTCTGCATAAGATCCAACAAATTCGAAAAAAATAACATTAAAGCACGAATCGGAATACTATCGGTATTGCCACACTATTTTGCATAAACATTTGTTATAACAAAAATTAGCATTCCTATATAAAGGTTTAGTGTTTTGCAATATCAATTTAATAATAACACTGCCAAAAAGCGTGGATCCACCGTTGTGGACAAGATGAGCATGTCTACAATCCTAATGGACTTGTGACCTTACACCCTTCACGGTTAGTGTTTGCACTAGTGCTTTGGCCACACTCATATATTTTATAAACATCTCTCACTAGGAATGCAGTATATTGATCATGAGCAAGTTCATGATCATGAGTTCATGAGCAAGCCCACTCGCACTTGGCTGATTTTTGGGTGGACACACCCTTTTTTGAAGGTTGGATCCGTTCCTGACTAACAACCTGTACGCTGTTAGCCCCACGGGGCTTTGATAAATTCACCGAACTTTTGGGGGCGAGTGCTGAGGGCACTCAGCTCCGAGGCAGCAAGCACAAGGGTGCCAAGACGGCCAAACCTCGGCTAGAGCTGCTGCCGATAAATGAAAAAAGATTCATGATCCTGACTAACCAACAGGTTCTGTATTACTAAATTAATGATAATAACTAAGACCTTATCAGGTAAGCAGCTAAAGGGCAGCGAGGGTAGTCAAATCAAATCAAATCAAAAAATCTTTATTCAATTTAGGCCCTAAGAAGGCGCTTATGAACGTCAAGAATTACTTGTCCCTTACAGAACCGTGTACTTAACGTGTGAGTGTGCACGAACGGTATGCGGTGTGATAGTCTAATCTCAGTGATGTAGAGTGTCACTGTATCGCGCGAGCAGAGTCACTCGAGGGCTTCTGTCCGGAGGATCGAACCTAGGCTCACGCGTCTGCGGAAGGAGGTCGCGGCGGGTGTGCGGGAGCGAAATTATCCGCGCGGCCTCGACGGTGAGGACGGCGGTTACGCGGGCGTGTGCGAGGACACGTGCGATTGGTGGAGACGGCAGGGATAAGCGCGTTTAATCTCGTTATTTTATTGACGGGGTCGGAGAAGCAATTACGTGGCCGGCGCGCAAAGCCTTTGCCGTACGGATTGGAAGTATAGCTAACTGCGTGTACTATTTTGGGGTTGGACTGAAGTTGGTCACCCTCAAAAAATTTCGTTGTAAGGTCTTTAATATATGCATATATGGATGGAAGGTCCATATCTTTATGGAGATCTACATTACGAACGTAGAACGGGGCTTGGACGGCTATGCGCATGAATCTGTTTTGCAATACGTGTAGTTTGCGAAGGGTGGTGCGTGAACCGTGAGCGAATACGGGGCAACTGTAAGTAAGTATGGGACGGATGCATACTTTGTATATTGTGAGCTTATGTCTGAGTCATTTTGCTCTTAGAGGGGGTGAGATTGCGTAGCAGAACCATAGCCCTGGAGGCTTTTTTCTGAACGTAATCTATATGTTTGTTGAAGGTTAGGCGCCTATCTAAAACTACACCAAGATATTTAGTTTGATTAGCCCAGGGGATATTGACATCGAAAAGGTGTAATGTTTTTTTTATATTTCTCCTCGCGTGAGGATAGAACATGATAGCCACACTTTTTCTGGGTTTATTCCTATGCGCCATTTGACGCACCAGGGCCCACACTTAGAGACGGCTCTTTGGACGTGGTGGTATACGTGAATCCTATTCCTGCCCGAGCTGAAGATGACTGTGTCGTCTGCGTAGGAGCCTACTGCGACTTCGGGGAATTCGGGGATATCGCTAACGAACAAGTTGACCAGGCAAGGCGCTAGGATGGAGCCTTGCGGGACTCCTGAGCGTATTAGGTGAGGCGAGGATAGGGCTCCGTCCGCTTTGTAGCAGAAGGAGCGGTCCGATAAGTAAGCAAGGATTATGCGGACTAGTCTGTCCGGAACTTGAAAGAAGTTGAGTTTATATATGAGGCCGTCGTGCCAGACCTTGTCGAAGGCTTTGAATATGTCGAAAAATATGGCAAACGTGCGCCTGGGACGACGTAGCTCCGTGAAATTGGACAGAATATGCTCCGCGAGTGCTTCGGTCGAAAGCCGAATTGCTCGTATGGTCAGAGACATTTGTCTGAGACAAAGACCTGTACTCGGTTCAACAGAATCCGCTCGCATATTTTACCTATCGTACTGTGGAGGCTTATTGGGCGGTAGCTTTCTGGATGGGCTGCCTTTTTCCCGGATTTACGGATACCTATTACCGTTGCCTTTTTCCAAGCGGCTGGAAAATGGCAGTGAATTATGGCCGCATTGAAGATGCAAACCAGAAGGGCTATGAGTTTATCAGGGAAAAGATTGAGGGCTTCGTTCCTGATTCCGTCGGGACCGGGGGCTTTCTTTGGCTTAAGGGCTTTTATGATAGCGAGGACTTCGTCAGTTGTTACCGGCTCTAAGTTTTCGATTAGGAGGGTCTCTCTTATTGATTGAATTGTTCGATCGACCCTCCCGACGTGTTCGGGATCAATGGTATGGTATTCATAGGGATTGGGAGAACACTGTTGTTCGAGAGTAGTAGCGAGATACTCTGCCTTATCTATACTTTCGAAGGCGGGCGGATTGCCGGGGCCTCTAACGGGGGCATCGCAGACGAATAGGTGCTCTTCTGTTTATGAACGAGACCCCAGAAGGCGAGATGAGACGGTTTGATTTCCTCTAAGAGACTGTCCCATCTTTGACCACGTAGTTCAGAGATATGGGATTTAACTGATCTTTGTAGGTTACGTAGCCGTACGCGATTTTCATCCGTCAGATAAGAATCGTGAGCGCGAGTCGCGGCTTTTTTCTCCGTGATCAGTCTTCGAATGTCATCAGGGAGTATGAAGCGGCGATCGTTTGCCGCCCTTACCTCTGTTGAGGTTTCCCTGATGGCATTCTGGAGTTGACCGAACAGAGAGTCAATCGCCACATCGGCATCGGTCACAGACTTTATCTCGTCGGGGATCCTGTCTAGGTGAAGAGAGGAGAGATTATTTGAGAGATAGTGTCTGAGCTTTGGATAGTCAGCCACTTTGACTGAATCGGGTGTGTAGTCACTCGGGTGGCCTAGTTGGAGAATTACTGGACGGTGGTTGGAATCTAGTTCATGTACGACTTCGATTTGCCGCATCTTAAGATGATCGCGATTAAGAACGATTAAATAGCTGGAAGATAGAACGATGTGAAACTATCTAAACACATGCGGTGTGGCTTGACAAAACAATTGTTCGACTAGTTCGCGGACACCATATTCAGATGTTTTGTAAAAAGATTAAGCGTTTCCTTTTCTGAGATTAACTAGTGCATATACAGAATACAACCGCCATATCTTCCCATCTCTTGATTAGATTTTTTTTTCTGTAACAACCCCGTCGAAACGAGTAGCCTTTCTTCTTGCTATATCGTCGCCTCAGTGCTTATTTGTTCAATCCTTCATTAGTTACAATTTAAAGTGGAAGGCTTTGTAGTCTATTTAGACATGGAAACTGCTAATTTAAACTTTTTTACAAGTTACTTGTTTTAACTTGTCGTATGAGATGTTAAAACGACTACTGAAATGAAGGTTTGTTCTCAAAATAGAACAAGAATGTTTTCCTACTCTAAAATGCAGGTAATGGCGGATTGTAGGCGACGATATGTTGTTATATTCATTGGCTGCTACTATACGTAAATATTAAATTTTTACATATTTTCGAACAGTAAAATAAGAAATACATGTTCATTGCAGTTAACACTCAGTGATCAATATAGTCAATTGTGGTACCTTTAGACGATCTCTATACGACCGCAGTTATGTGGGCAATTTGAATAAACTTCTACTTTAGATTGTTACCAAATATAATACTCTTCGCAAGCGAACACAGTAGCACCACTGTCCCGGATTCACTGCCTTGCAATAGATATAAGCTCGAACTTCCAGGGAAAAATATTTTAACAAGACAACATTCTCCACTGTGGACGAATAAATGTACAACTTATAATATATAAATATAAAACAATAGTTAATGTTTCATTACACAATAATAATAAATGATCCCAGAACCAGTAATATGAATGAATGACACAGTTACAACGTCATCACGACGCTATACCAAAATAACAATGTTTTATGTATATTTTATAAACAACGTACCAACAGTTTTGATAAAATAGAACAGATTGTGTCTTGTATATCAACGTTTTTCACACAATGTGATATTCTTCGATGGATAATTGAACGATTCATTAAAATGTAAACTTGATACAAAGACGTAAAGTTTAAAGTTATTCGGTTGTAAGTTTAGTACCCATTGCGCATAATCAATAATTAAGCATTGCTTGCATAAATTCTTTGTTTTGATTTCATTGTACCACTGTGTAATAGGATACGTTTATGTAATTTATAAGCAAACATTTTTAGACTAACATTAAAGTGAATTCCTGTCGTCTCGAAATATATTTAACTAAACTAAACCTTCTATTAATTTCTAATAATAAATGTCAGCTGTAATTAGTTAACAAATAGGAAGGTTTGAATTTCAAAAACGTTTCAGATTGTATGGTGAAGCAAATCTGATTTTTCGTGTGACCTACCATATCAATTTTGCCCAAATTATTATTCAAACGTAAAGAATGGGAATGATAATTTTGTATTTGTCTTTCTTTTATTGTCTATTAAGAGACCAATTTTGTGTGTATGTACATATATGATTTTAAATTAGGCTCTCGGAAACGGTTCTATTGATTTGAATGAAATCTTGTCTTTAGATAATAGTTCAATATCCGAGTTTTTGTGCATAAGTGTTTTAATTTTATATTTTTACGAGACAATTGTTTTCCGTCCAGATTCTTGATATAATTTGATTGAGCACAGAACGTGAGGGTGACAAGTAGAAATCAACGATTCAATGTTGCAGTTTCGGGACTTTATTTCGGCATTATGATTTAGGAGAGATAGAGAATTCGTTTCTCTTTACACTGTGCAGCCTGACTCGTGATATATTTCTAATTTACGGCATATCGAAACCAAATTGTCTTACGTTGCATTCCCGTAGTGAGCAGGGTTCCCTACACTACTTGTGAAAGTTGCGTGTAAGGTCGGCAACGCACTGGTATTAAAAGAGTTCAAATGCTACGGTAATAGATTACTATTAGGCGGACCGTACACATGTTGGCTATTTTAGCAAAAAACAAATGCCGCTTACACATTTAAAGAAACATTGTAATATTTATAGCATTGTGTGCGGTATTTTCTAATGTTGGCTCGTTTAGCTATCACCCTCAAGTTAAAATTCCGTCGCTAAGCACTTATAAGCGGCTTCGTGTATGAGCAGTTTTCTAACTAGGTGTAGTTCTACAACTAGTGCCACATTATCATTTAACATCCAACAAGATTGTAGGCAAACATCAAGTAACATGTAAGTACATGAAAAAGCAGAATTCTTAAGTTTGTAACGTGAGTTTAAGATTGATCACGTATTATATTAATAGAGATTGTATTATAAATAAATAACTATACATTGTGTTTCAACTTGGAAACGTTTGCAATAATCAACAAGTAGCTAAACAATAGGTATTAATTGTTCATCAAACTTATTTAGAATATTAAAAAATTCATGCTTTTAATATTTACTATAAATACCCTTTTATTGTATTGAATAAAAATAAGGAATTGGTATAGTTATGAAAACTAATTTGTATTATAATGAAAGTCGCACAATATGCGTATCGTGGTGAAAAAGTCATTTACGGACTTTTTGCAATGTATAATCTCGATGTTAAGGCAGGCCACGCGAGGGTTGTGTGGCAAAACTCATAGGGTGACAAAGTGACGTTAAATACAACAAAAAATTCCTCGGTGACACTACAACTCTTCTACTAATTTCTACCATCTTCTTCTACCATCTAACCTACCGATTTAAGAAATCTGTATTTTAGAAACGTAAGACGTATCAATTTGGGGATGAAAGATTTCTAATATACAAATCGGAATTAATAATTACTTATTTTTTAACACATTAAGATTGATTCTCACTTGAGTGTATCTCTATACTAAACCGAATTCATCGATAAAACTTAATAAAATATTAATAATATGAAATCGATGACATCATACATAATGGTAGCTTGAAACCAGCAAGTCTTTATGTGTACAGTGTACAGAAAATTCTTTCATTGTTGACATTTCAAAGTCAAAATCGTAGGATTATGAATGACATCATACGTATCAAAGCAAAACGACGATCATTGAACGTAGCAAACACGAATACCGGCGAAGTTATGAAAAGAGCTGTTATCACCCCTACAAAACATGAACCGTCGTTTGTGTGAACGTCATAGGCGCCATCGCAGAAATGCTAACTAGTTATCAATATAAACGGTTTGTTTACACAGTTAACCGTAATCTTATCCGGTGACCTCCTTAGACTCTCCCGTTTCGAAATTGTATCGTCGGTATCGCTTGGTGTCCTTATTACAAGTCGGCGGAAGTACGCGCTCGAGTCGATCCGGCAAGCAAACGTTCCTTCATTCATGTTCTATGTATTTGTTTAGTGTCGGAGTGTTGTACCGCGACCGCACCGCTATACTACTTGCCGCCGCCGCGCCACTTCTACCTACCGCGCTCCTCGACACATACTGACGGTTCAACCACTTACCTATAACCGACTTACTTATCTGTACATGCATCATAGAACTTTGTTGTTACCGAATAGGGAAAGTTTAATTCAAATATATTTTGATCGTATATCATCTAGAACTGACCCCTTAAATATAAATATTATATAGGTGTACCATTATGCAAGTATTTTTATTGAGAAATTAAAGAAAGAGTTCCATATGATGTCTTCTTCTAACCAACTTGAAGAAACAGGAAGGTTATTCCACAGTAAATCTATTTTATCAAAGTATTTATTATAAATAAAAATTAATATCAATTTCCTATTGTCATCGCACACGCATGAACGGATGGAACAATTTTGCTAATTCTTTTTTGTTGTGTTAATTATTGCCAGGAGAAGGATCTTATGAAAGAAAAAAATAAGGAAGTTGAGCGGAACATTCGAAAATTTAGGAAAACTTACCGACAATATTAATTTTACATAACTGTCACTATAATACACCATCAATATTCATAGTGAAGACAGCACAACGTCTATCGGGTCAGCTAGTTTATTATAAATGCGAAATTAGAACAAGCATTTTTATGTATCTCTTTAATATTTAGAGAATATGATAGTTGTTAGTAGTGTGCGAAGGTGTCAATGGAGGGACCGGAAGTGGCGAACAGTAGTGGGAGGAAAGGGTCGGTGCGGCAAGCTAATTGCCGGGAATTTCGGAGGTCGACCGATAACCCGCGTCTGCGCCGGAAGTCGATAGTGCTTTGATGTGTGGCGATGGCGTCCGCTCCCCTACTAGTACTACGCTTCCAACAAACTGCTTTAACGAACATTATCCTTCATGTATTATTTATACATTTTACTGATCGTTTCTAATGGACTTATTAAAGTTTTTAAGACGCGGGGAACTTTTATTTACCTTTTCAAATGAGGTACACACAAAATCAACCCTTAGATTATAAAATAAAGAAGACAGTTATCCTAGGGTTTAAGATTATAATTTAAAAATGTTCATCTTTACTTCATTACCCTTACTAATATTATAAATGCGAAAGTGAGTTTGTTTGTTTGTTCATTTTCACGCTTAAACCGCTGAATCGATTATTATTAATTTCGGTATAGCGGTAGATACCTGGAGTCGGTGATAGTCTAACTATTTAACAAAAATTTCTTATATATAATTTAAAGGAAGTAGGCAAAGAGAGGGAAAAACTTTGTATGAAACTTTGACAAAACCAATATTAACTGGTGCGGAGCGGCGGGTAAAAGTAAGTAAATCATAAAAGATAAGCAGGGTATCCGCTATTTACAACAGCTTAATATACATTGAATAATGCCAGACAGAACGATTTTATTTACATAACTATAGTCACGGGTAATTAGCATGGTGGTAGGGCTTTTTCTAATGCTCGCCTGGCTAACTACCACCCTCAAGTTGAAAACCTGCCGACAAATACCTATAGGTGTGTTCCGGCAGTTGCACTTGCGAGTCACTCTCTTCACTAGTCTTAGTATGCCGATAATCTTTGGCCACTTCGTCATTTAACATCAGGTGAGATTGTGGCCACAACGCTAAACTTAAACTATAAAAAGTATAATTTTATACTTACCTTGCTGTGTATTAATTTGGTAATGAATGTGCTTATTAAATCATTTTATTATTACTGTGTCAGGCTATGAAATTTCTTCTTTTTGTATTTTATTTTGTTATTGTGGTGAAAAAGTGCGTTTAAATGCATCCTCTCGTTTATGCCGGGCGTGCCACCAGAAGGCTCTGTGAGACAAAGTACGTTAGAAGCACCGTCAACTAATGATTAAACAGGCATAACATCACCCTCAATTTCTGATACTCTATCGACAGCTTTCGCATTTCTTTTATTTTCCCTAAAGATCTTATTTTGTACTCAATATAATAATTGAAATAAAAGTATTGAAAAATAAATCAAAGTCGAATATTTAAATAAATTAAAAAATATTTGAAGCTCTTCAAGTTGCCTATATGGGTGTAATTATAAGTAAATATAATGAAAAAGAAAAATGAAAAGTCTTTATTTAATAAAAGACAATTACATGCAAAAATTAAAAAAGTTATGTAATAATGATAACAAGAATATAATGGAATTCCGCAAAATAGCTACTACTAAAAATCAAGTACCATAATTATGCTTTTCACAAAATCTTAACGAACCAAAGTCTAAAGACGTCGTCTGTCTTGGTATTTATAAGCAAAAAAATTAAGTTACTAACGCCCCTAAAGAGAGTTAGTTACTTAAATAAATAAGTTGAATGTGTAACATAGGGTACGGTGTTTCAAAATACAGCTGTGCTGAAAATAAAAGCTTAGTTGCTTGTCGCACTTACGATCTGCTAGCCGAGATACTGAATGATATCCAAAGCATTATATGAGACAGTTTACTACAGCTACTTTGGTACTACATGTTGCACTTCGAAGAAGCCTCCAGTTTAATGTGGCCAAGTTTATGGATACACCGAGCGTTTTTGGTGGATTGGATTGAATCGTAACGGATAGAAAAGAAACGGGAACGATGTCATTCCATAAGTCCAAATATGATTTTCAGAACTGCGATGGCATTGCACAATACTTAATCCTACCGGACTTGTCTTACCTATCGTCATATATTGTGCCAAATTATATTTAAAATAAAAGTCAAAAAGTGCACCATAAGTTCGAATAAAAACCCTCAAGATCTAAAGCAGCACTAAAATTCGCAGGATTGGGAACACAATTACAAATGTAAAATGGTGTTGGACAATAGATGCTGCCAGGTCTGTTTCTAGACTAAAGCATTGACTGATTGTTGGCCACGTACCGGTAAACAAGATTTCAGATGTACCAGCTTGTTAGTTTGATGACATTCCAAAAATCACAGGTTTATAAGTGACATGCAAAAAGGTCTATGCTCAGAAGACAAAGATTACAACTAAATATGATGTTAATCTTAGTAAGGTTCGCTATATAAAAGTTGTTATTAAATATAACAGGTTATTTTCCTCAATCATTGTATTAACAACAGGTTAAACTGGCCAAAGTAAAGTAATTTCGATGTTTAGCGCGTTTATCGTTAAATCGAGCGACGTTAAAGAAAGGTTACACTGTATATGTTCCTTCAAGTATTATCAGATAGTCTGAAAAGGTTTAGTTCTTAATACTGTCAATAAATGCGACTACAATTATCTGTTTTACACACATACAGTGAATTCCTAGAGTTACATTTCCATATATAGATAGATATACAGTGTTAAGACTGTTCTGATACAAAATTGTCACCCCTTATAGTTGATAAATAACGATAGACACCAGTAGAATAAGTAATAGAAAATATGATGGTAATCCATCTCTTTTCTGTGTTATTCCACTAAGATCTCAAATGTCCAAAGAAATATACAAATACAAAAGTATAAAATAAGTCTTAATTATACACGTATATATATTTTGTTACAATTTGTACTGTAACATTAATCGGACAAGCAAGGAAATACAATTTATTAAACGTCATTTGTAAATACAAAAATGGGAAATACCATCCACGTATTGGTTTTTACGCAAAGCGGTAAGTTCGTTTAGAAACGATAATACGAATAATAATACGACAAAGAATTTTCTTTTATTCTATTATATTAATTCTCGTAAACAACGTTGTGTAGCCTCACGGATCAGCTTGAGAGTAGAACATAAAGCATTTGTTTTGAAAAATAAATGTATGTATCTCAATTCTTCAATGCCTAACTTCTCATTGAAGGTGTAAAACACTGAACACTTAAAATCGGATGTTGACAAGTTGGAGAACACTTTAAGCCTGGTGTAGGGACTGGCTCTTAAGTGCAACAACAGGAAGACACCTATAAGTATTCGGCGGCAGATTTTCAACTTGAGGGTAATAGCTACTCCATTGGGCATACTAATAACAAGCTCTACATTTACATAACAAATTTACACCAAATAATTGAACCTTCAATATCTAAATTTATCATTACTCTTGGATGCATTTGTGTGAATTACGTAGTCTATTTTATAGTGTAGTGTGTAATTGTTTCTATATAATTCTAAGGTACATTTTCTATTTTTTACTTTTATTCAAGCTTGAGGGTAATATTAATCATGGTAGTACTTAATTATATACCATAATTTAATACCACATGGCTTCGTATGTGTAAAAATACTGCTTATTTATGAAATTTTACTTAAGCATTATATTATTTATCTTATTATGTTTACTCTCGTCTCATTGCAAGTAATGCCATTTCTAGGGGTTCTTTTAGCTTTACTTTAGTTATATATTTTTTTAATCTAAATGTTGTCCATATAAGTAATTTTGAAAGACCTGGCACAGAACCTTTAGGCCATCCAGTTACATATATATTGTGAATATAATGAAAATATTAAGAAGAATAAATACACTCAATAAAGTGTTGACGCAAATTCCGCAGAAGTGTTGTCGTTAGAATTGTTGACGTTAACACTAAAGATAAGGAGGCTTGAGTAATGATTTTATAATATTTCGTCACGTATTTAATGATTAAAATTAATTTGTGTCAACGGGAGTCAGTGTGTAACCTTCATTATCAGTGTTGTGTTTTGCTTCCTAATTTATCTATACTAATATTATAAAGCGGAAAAGTTTGTTTGTTTAAACGCGCTAATCTTAGAAACTATCAGCCGGATTTTAAAACTAGTTTTTGTATTTCATAGAGTCATAATTGAGGAAGGCTTTAAGGCTATATAACATCACGATAGAACTAATAGGAGCAAAGCAGTATTAATAAAAGTGTCAAAAACAGGAAAAAATATTCTTTCTGTAGGCTTTCTTGAGACCGCTGCCTCAATGGTTAAGTTTACAAGAAAGTAATATATGAGGGAAATGTTCCTCTTGAAAAAACTTTAAAAAAAAGTATGCGATAGCATATCTCTATCTTTTCTGGTTTACCTACATTAATCATTTTTACGATTTTCATTTATTTTATATTAATATAACATTATTTGCCGAGGTATTATAAGCACATGGTAATAATCTTTTTCTAATTAATTTTTTAATCGACTTGAACATTTAATCGAATCTAAAATATCATTTTATATTATTCAAATTAGAAGATATTTACTACTTATAATAGTTTTCGAACACACAATATCATAGTATTGTATATAGCCTAACTTAAATTATCTTAACGTTTCATGATTTTTCGATGGCCGTTTCGACGTTTCGATGGCGTGAGTTCGAACCGCCGTAACTATCTTGAGCTTTCTGACTAAGAAACTATTTATATTTTTTTAAACACCAATAGGGTTTACATTCGTTTATTTAAAAAATCTCTAATTTCATATTAATTTTTGGTTCAAGAAAAACGATTTTGTTAATCGTCTTGAGGAATAAAAAGTGGTACCTAAGTTGACTTCCATGAATAATAGAATTATACATGTATCCTTCACATATAAACCAAAGCATTCACTATCGTCTCTCAACTGGGTTGTTTTTGTTTTGCGCGTTGATAATAACAAAATTGCATATAAATCATTGTAGAAATTTAACCAAAAATAGATCTAATATCTTTATATATACAATTACAGAATGTGTTCGTAATTCGTCTTCTGTTTTAGCAGCTTCACGATACGGAACCGTAATACGTAATATTCAACTATTTGCAATAGAATTTTCTTAAAGTATCTTGAAATAGTTATACGTGTTGTTTTTTAATACCATTTAATTTAATAAAACTTAAACTTTTATAAAATTAAAAATAAACGGTATTCTGTAGCATGTTGTTATGAATTTTATCAGATTTGTGGTTAACCGTACTATCAAAATCTAGAGTAGGTATTAAATAAAGTTACCTAACTCCATCCGGTATGTAATATGGCATAAATATTATCAAACAGCTACCTATAGATAGTACCTAATACAGAAATCTCTGTTCAATCCAATATTTTTAAGTGTTATCTATTCGAGTTGTTATACTTTAAACAAATAGTGATAAGGGCGGGCGGTGACTTCTATCTATACTCACGAAATTCCAACCGGATGTAAGGCAGTGCTCCTAATGAAAATTTACTTCTCATGAAGGCAGATATCGGGCCTTGTATTCGAACTTGAAACTTATCCCATTGATATAACGTCGATAACAGAATGTTCGTTTCTGCATAGAGTTGATAGAAGTTATATCGCTACCAAATACAGTGTATGTACATGAGTCACGAAAATAATTTCACCCGGACATCGTGTGACCTGTACACATCACGAATATTTCTATGTTTGATTAAAATACTTCAGTAGTATGGTTTTAGAAAAGTTTCGCAACAATTTTATTGCAAGATATATTTCAATATAGTTTCTAATAAAGGTGACAAATTTACATTCGAAATCAGTACCAAAAATAAATAGATATTTTTAATAGTTTAAATTGAGTTAATATAAATATTCATTTTTAACAAATCTATACCTTATTGTAACGATCCAAGTTATAATTTCATTAAGTAAATATTTAAAAAAATGACAATAATTTATTTTAAAACATTCCACTTATATTGTGGTTACCGTTTATATAAATAGGATTATACAAGATGTAATTGTTAACCGCGATAGCTGTTGCAGCTTGTGTCTTACCAATTTTGTAAGCACAGGTATATATACATATAATCCTAAAGAGCAATACTTAGGAGTTGAACGGCGAGCAGTGGCCGGCAAGTACAGAACAAAACAACGTGACGCGTGCGATGCCGCGCCGTGTCGTGACGCCTGTATACAATACACACGTATCACACTTATCGACGACCTATTTCGTGTACGCATAATTAGTGAAATAGGTATTTTATTCATTTTAACAGATCAACTAATCGTTAACTATTGTATATATTGTATGTAGAAACATACTGACATTTTTTTATATTTCCTTGTTCATTGGCCAGTTAAAATATGCTTAAATGTAGTCCCCATTCTGTTTTAATATTAAATGCAAATTAAAAATTGAGGTACATACAAAATACTTATAAATAGTTCTAAACTTATATACGAAACAAGTGTGGTAAATGGCTAATGCGTACGATACCGCAGACAGTGCATGCATACATATACGTAAAACCTTGGGTATTGCAGACCTGGACGAACAAACAATAGCGAAATTGTTTGCAAACGGTTTCAAGGATCTTAATATTCTAAATAACTATGCTTAGTGAGTAGCGAAGTCAGCAACGGTCATGTACCGAGCTGTTCGGTATCCCGATCAGTGTTCCAGAAACAAGTGAAAGCGGGCCGCCATGCGCCAGGCAGATACTTTGTAATTAATCTATTATAATAGTTAAAGTACGTGATGACGTATATAGTGACAGGTGCGCCACGCTACGCTACGCCAAGCTGCGCCACGCCACGCCACGCTGCGCCGACTACTGCTGTGTACGCAGGTGTCGCGCTCGGTGCTTGACGCGCTCTTTGAGAAAATCAAAGGAAAACCCACGCGGTCGTCTCACAGCGTTATCGAAACGTTTTCATTTGCAAAATATTGCTGATACCACCTGTAATCCGGTTATCATAATGTATTCTGTGCTCGCTGGGGCGCCGAGTTTGTCAAACTTTTTTTTAACCAATATGACGTGCATTGAACGCAAATTATATCAGTAACATTGAGTATTTTTAGGAACTGGGTATCTAAGATGTGTTAAAATACTTAATCAGCGATGCGGTTTATGTGTAACGGTAACCAATTTATTTATAGGAACGATGTTCCTTATTATCCTTAAAAATAGAATGACTCATGATAATTTTCGTAATATGTATACAAACATATTAATAGAGAAATAAAACATGGATTTTCATAAAACTTCATTACTACTTATATTTAAACTATTGAATTATTATTATATTCTTATATATTGGCGTTGATGAATTGAATTCATATCGATACTAGCGATAGGTTACCTACTTATTCTACAGTTGGCATCAACGTGTGAGCGGGAGTGAACTTTGATGTTTTTTTTTTTATCGTGCGTAAATGCATTTAGGCATACCTTCCCAACCCGGGGGGATTGGGAAGGTTATGTGGTACTCGCCCGACGCTAGTCGCCGGGAATACCCACTAAAACCCCATGCCTTACTGGGGCGACGCGGGTTCGAAAACCGCCTAATGGAGGCACGAAACTGATGTATGTAATGAATTATACTCGGTACTTGTTTCAGCTACAGAACTTTTCCAGTCGTCGGAGCGTTATTGGTTTTTATTTTAGCAAAATAACTGAATCGAATGAGGCAGGCAGATTCGACTGAATTAAATTGGGGCCGATCCGAACTTATCAGAAAATTTAATTAATATTTCTGGTTTATTTGATTGTTTTAGGTTCATTCATATTTTATAAATTTTTGGGCGCCAGATAATCATGACTATTTATTTTTTCAAATGTTATTATCGGTGTTTATTTTATGCTCAGGCTTTTCTAAATAATTAAACGACTTCGAGATATCAATTGAAGATATCCTTTTAAAGAATCAAGTTGATTCTGATGTTCTGTTACCTTAACAAAGCAATCGAAAAGTTACACCATTCTATTATTGATCGAACAAACATGTTAACTTTTAATGGAATGAGGCTATACGACTATGCTACGGGAGATGACCACTGGTAAAATGTTACTATACCTATGGAGATCATGACACGAGCAACTTACGAAGAGCTTAGTATAGCTTAGCTTAGCTTAGTCAATTGTATGAACTCGTAAGAGCAAATTATAGTAAGATAAATTTATAAGGTATTGCGACCAATATTAGACTACTTACTAGGTATGTAAATAAATCAACTCTTTACTATAAATAGAAAGGCTAAATTATCCCTTTAGATTCTCGCCGAATGGACTAAATAACATTTTATAGGAAAACTTCCTTGACTTGACTGTTCTTCTGTAACTTAACATTTACTAAATTTAATAAGTATGGTATGTAAGGTTTACTCTTCGACCGAGAGCTTCACTGTAACACTGTAATAACACCGTAAACTGTAACTTTGTTATAGTTAATGGTTACACCAATGATGTCGCAATGCTGTGTTATCGTATAAATTGTGCATGGATCCTTTTCCTTTATAGGTATCGATATGGACTATAAATCCCAGAGATGAAGCAGCTTTGCAAGTGTTTGTTACATAGCAATCTCTTTAATTATTTTTTTATTTTACATAGTTTATATACCGGGCTTGTATAAAATCGTATAAAAGTTAATAAAGTTAGTTTTTAGTTTATTCTGGATATACAAATAGAGAGATTTATAATTCTGTGTCTAATACATACGTAAGTTGCGATTTGCACTCCTTTGCCACAGGTGTGAAGCGAACATCAAAATGATTTAATCGATAGGATACCTTAATGCGTCCCTTCATTATAGGTATTACAGGTGCCATACAGTCTCATTCAATGAAATCTTCTTTTAGTAGTGTTTTCCCCTGTGGTCGTAGGGCGCGAGCTCTAGAATTATTGATCTGGGAACGCGGGCTTACTCTGAATCGGGACTAGTTTCAGTAAATTTTCGTGGACATGAAGATGACCAAAGATAGACGTGAATTTCCAGGTGCGATGATAACGTAAGTACATTAAGCTCTTACTGAATTAACTTCTGCGACTGCAGATACTTATTTTTAATTTTATGAGTTTCATCGGTCAAGACCCGGTGGCAGAATGTAATCGTTGTGCTTAAGCAATGAATGTGGTATAACATACGTAGACTTAGTGTTCGGATAGTCAGTTGAGTCACTTCCTTACTCTTTTACTTTTAACTTCGTTTATTTCTAGGCCAGGAATTTAAGTGTAATTTGTTTGACTTGTTTTGCAAGCGTGTCTTATAAAAGTGTTGGTGAAAAGTGCTATGAAATATGAGTTTAATATTCATCTATCAGGACAACTAACGACCTCGCAATCATCGACAGAATTAATTAAATTAATCGCGTTTTATCTGAAGGGTTCAATCCACAGGCCAGGTGGGATCGCAAAGTTGAAACAGTTCTATTATCTCTGAAGGATAGGTTGTAAGGCCTATCGCTTGATGACCGTAGGATCCAGAAATACGGCGAGTGGGTAACCAACCTGGGTTCTCTCAAGGTAAAATAAAAGAAAAATCATTGTAGGTATATGGTTGACAAAAACTAGAAGGGCACCTGGCGGAGTGTTACATTATTATGTCTTTAAGAATTACCATTATAGGTGTATCGAATGCTTCAAAATTTTTGGTCATTATAGATGCAATAATATTTCTTTAAACAAAAAGAATAAATTATTTTAACTGTATCCTCTAATAATCTGTAGTCTCAAATGACATGCATTTAAATACAATAATAATAATTTTTATATTAATGTAAATATGCGGCGGTTATTTAGTGAAGCATATCTAATAGAAATTTTTCTTTGATAGGTTTTGTTATAATCCAAAAAAATGTTTTATAATTTTCTAACTTATTAATAAAATGTAATTATAAGAAATATCTTTTCAAATATCTATTTAATATAATCTATAATCACATATATCATAAATCTATAATCAGTAATATAAAATATTTTTAATATTAAATAAATTATTTTATATTATTGTGGAATTAATATACAATAAAAATATTATACGAGTAATATATTTTTTTCTTTAATGTATATAATAGTAATAATACCGTATCGTTTTGCGATGATTTCATCAATGCAATGAATCGCAATTTGTTTAATAAATGAAATGATAAAAATTAGTGATGTAGAGTGCAGGTTGCGGAGTGTGATCGCGACGCGTTGCTGTGTGTGTGTGTGTGTGTGTGTGAGCGGTCGCGGCATGGCAGTGTGGTGCGACGCGGCGCAGCGTGCGGTAGGTATAGCGAGAGGCCGAGCGGGGGCGCTCACGCACACAGGCGCGCGCCGCCCAATCGCCGCGCGGCACGCACGCACACCGCCGCGCACATGCCATGCCAAAAACCTAGTTTTCTTGCGGAAAACGTGGTCATTTTGTGCACGTTTAGGGTGTGAGCGACCCCGCGCACACTATCCGCCCTCGAAATGAAAATATTTCACCCAATCGTACCAATGTAATACACAGAAAAAAATTAACAAATATTCGCACTCACAGCAAAATCCGATTGGCTTTGATGAATTTTCAGCCTTCCTCTGTTCAGGTTTTCCTATTTTTTTTAGTGTCGTTTGAAAGCGATTAAAACGCGCTATTCAATAATAATACTGTTAATGGAAATAGTACAAAGCCGAATATGGTACGCGGTTTTGAAATCACAGTGAGACACACATTGAGATCTAACTCTGGGGTAGTAAAAAATAATGGATGCTTATGGATTATAATAATAGGTGTGATACCTTTAGCGATCTATTGATGGATTGAAGAGAAGATGAAGTACAATATCTATAAAGGTAGCAATAAAGGCGCGGTGAGCCGCCCAAGCGGCGGAGGCGCGGGCGCGGGGCAGTCACTCTTCTGCGCCCTCGCACTAATATACTAGTGCTTTAAAAAAACCATCGCAAATGGGATCTTTTATTCTCAATGCACAGGCGCAAGCTTAATTATTATGATTGTGAACAGAAAACTTAAAAATATAGGCTCGTTTTTTTAGGAAAATTAAGTAAATTTTTCCGTCTCTATTGTCACTACCGCATCGAGCCTGCAACTTTGTTAGCCATAATCATACGAAAATTATCATAAAATGTTTTAACAATTTTAAACTCGTTAATCCATTTATAGAAAAATGTATATTTAATCGAATTACGATGTATATAATAAAAATATATAATGAAATTGCGAGCGAAAATAAATAACTATTTTAAGGATTTTATTGAATATCTACTTTGAAGATTTAATAGATTTATATACTATACATATACATATATAAAGCCCAATATAACGTACCTAATAAAATATTTAAAAAAAATGTTAAAGGTAAAGAAATTGACATAGGGATATCTGTGGAATACGAGGTTAACTCAGCGCTTGCATAATACATTTGTTTTGAAAACTTTAGGAATGATTATTTCTCATTAAATATATTTTAATTTAGCCTATTTAATTCGTATCTATGTCCGTATATAAAAAAAACTCCTCGATTTTAAAGTAAACCAATAAAATCTGTCAAATCGACTTATATAAAATTATCTAGTATAAAACCATAAAAAGATAGAAAATACCTACATAAAAATAATATAAAAACAATGGTTTTGTAATCGAACAATGATCTAGAAACAATAAGTTCCGATATTCTCATTTTATTTAAGAGCGTTTTAGTTAGTGTAAAAGAATTTTATCAGTAAAGTTGCCGTTAGGTTGCTGTGTGGCACATGAATTCCGGGAATTCTGGGAACTAATCCTAGGTAGAGCCGCCTCGACCCGCGCCGCTGCACCGTCACACCGCCACACCGTCACACCGTCACACCGCCACACACTGTCAACGCTGCGTCAACATGCCAACCACACTTAAACACTTTAAACACAAATAATATGAACGTATACGACGAAAAACATCCATTCATTATACCATTATATATACAGGTCTGATCCTTAATTTTTATTTTGGGTAACGATTATACTAATTTTGATGCGATAGTAATTAAAAAAGCGTAGAGTTGATTTATAGTCTATTGGTTATTATTATTTTAAATGAAATAGATACATATATAGTTTTTTGATGTATGCAGTTTTTTAATATTTCGAATAAAGTAATTTACCTACTTATATACATTACATATTACAACTGACTGTGATCATGACTTCGTTCGCGTGGAACTAAGAATTATTTAATAATGCTTGCCCGTTTGTGTTACTTTTTTAAATGCAGCCGTACTATTTGTGGTGGGGTGATCTTAAATAACTTAAACCCTTCTTTAATGATTTCTCTATCAAATACAAAAATATTTTTCGAAATTGAATTGTTTTTTGTAATAGTATGGTTTAGCGTTATGGCCATAATTTCGCCTGATCTTAAGTGTCGATACAACCCAAGTTGGAAGACACGTTAAACCTGTGGAGGGTTTGGCTCTCAAGTGCAACTACCGGAACACATCTATTGGTATTTGTCGGTAGATTTTACGATTAAAGGTGGTAGCTACTCAGGCGAGTATTAGAAAAAGCCCTACCACCATGCTATGGTTTCCTCACGATGTTTTCCTTCACCGAAAACTCAAGCTCATTGTAGGTGGATTCGTACTGACGTCTCTTGACGCGGAGTCCGTACACACTACGACTGAGCTATCATCGTTTGATAATTTTTAAGATTAACGCGTTCAAACAAACAAGAATACGTGTCCACTTTTACAATATTAATTGATATAGACATTGTTTGTTAATTATGACGTTATGCAACTTCGAAGAAATATTGGCCATTTTTTATATAAATATTTGTCAAACAAATAGAGAATTTTTATTAATAATATCTTTAATGTGTTACTTTTAAATTATAAAACATATTTACTAAAGTAATTTAAGCATTAATTACCATATCTATTTGCCTTACCAGAAGGTAGAAGGGCAGAAGCTTGTGGCTGTTTTGAATATTATTACAACTGCCGTTAGTCACAGTCAATAACACCGTGTTCAATTTAATATTAAAAAAGACAAGATCATTTAAATCAAGTCAAGTCAGTCATTCATTCATCAAATCATTTAAATCAAGTTCAATAAAAAAAGAACCATTGAAATATTTGTGTTTTTTTAAGCGAAAGGTTTTTTAAAAGTTAATATATTATTATATTTGATGTATTGTAAAAAAATTGAAGACGTAATAATAATTAATAAAATAATTCTATTTTTGATAGATGTATTGTATATTGTATAGGAAAAGTATTTTTTGTTCATGTAAATAACTTTCATGAGTTTCAAACAAATGTTACACGAGGATGTCTTAAGTGCCTTGGGCTTGAGTATGTCTAAGATTTTTTTAATTAACGAATAAGTCAAAATAGTAAACTATATTTTTTCAAATATAGTCTATTACATTTAATATTTTATATAATTATTATATTTTTTTATTGTTAAATTTCGAATTTAATAAACAGTGTAGGTAATCTTCTGATAGTTGAAATTATTATTAACTACCTATTTATATTTAAAACCTACCAAACTGAAATATGTATATGTGTGTTGAGACTTATAATTAAATACGTTGAACTTGGAACACTTGTGTAAGTAGTGGATAAGTTAATTATTATACGATGGGGAGAAGAAAGGGGGTGTACAGTTCAACGACCCCGGAATGCGCCTCGACGGGCGGATGTTACCATTGTTTTTATTTATTATATGCAGGTGCGATGGACGATTTTAACTATTAACGGAAATTAACGAGTTTGCTTTTTTTCTTTATATATATTATGTTGATTATTTTTTATAACTGTAGTCTAAATTAAAATATAATTACTCATAAGGTTAAGTAGGTACTAGGTAGTTAAATAAATATAACATATCAAGTTCTATGAAAACTCAAACGTTATCTTTAAATTATGTTTTAAATAAATTAAGTTCGGTAGACACGATGGTTGACTCTTCTCTCTTATTTAGTTCAGATAAGAGCAGATTTTAGTGTTATAAAATTTAGCTTATAGTAAAAATATATGTTTGAAATACTTTAAATATTTAAATTATTACTGTAACAATGAACTTATATCAAATGTTCCACAAAATGGCTGCGTTAACTACCTACGCCGTTAAACGAGGAACGTGCGGTAGGCTGAGCTCGAATAGAGTTCAAAATAGTATTGCTTCGTTGTGGCTAATTATCCATAGTGTAATTATAACGATAGCGTAATTAACCAAGACTTTTATTACTGTCCTTGGCGTGGCCGAGGGAACCGAAGGGCGGAAATAGAGTTTACGAACACGTGTGCCGCATGCGACGATAACGACTGCCGATTACCTACCTATTGCCAAATATTTGCAGGACGACGCGCCGGTACAAATCTGCGCCTTTACTGGATGTATTAAGATTTAATATAAATATCGCATTTTGGTATTATAACATTTTATTAAATTAATCAATAGTTTTATATATCGAAGGAAAAATGTATACTCAATCATCGACACCGTAGGTTTTGTGCTATCGGTATATTATGTACTTATGCATTGCACGTGGAAGGTATTCCGAGTACTATGTAGTAGAGTTGTATACCTACTTTATGCTGTGAGTAAATGCGATCGCAGTCCATCGGTTACCGGACAAAGTATTCAATTATTAATAACGTTGCTTACAATAGAGATTATAATATTTTCCTTGTTCTATTTGAACCACTTACTTTACCTTATTTTAGCTTTTATTACTTAGTTTCTTAATATACGTTTTTTTTATTATATTTATACTAGGCATACAATACAATAAAACAAGAATATAAATACATTTTCTACGCGTAGTAAGTTTAGTTATGGTTAGAATTATATAATCGACTATACACAATAATAGATATAAAATGTATCTAAACACAGTTCTATCACAAAAAAATATTGTAAATATGTCTGTATAATCTCAATTCGAATATTAATTTAAATAAATAGAGTAGGTACACAGTATAATTGAGGATAGAGAAACATGGCTGTTAACCTTCTATTGTGAATTTTTATATACTCTTGCAAACAGCTTGTGCTTGGTTGTAAATAGCTATGAGGGTCGAAAATAACATGTTACTTAAACGTTGAAGACGTTATTACGTTGTTGTGTTAATTTAAGTCATCTATATTTTCTGTGTATGCTTCGTTTTACTATAAACCGTGTTTATCAGAATGATTAATAATCACAGCGTGACCAACCGGCGAGTTATTTATAGGAAAATACGTCATTGACTTATACATTAATAGTTAATTAAGTTATATCCAACACATTTGTTTTCCTGCTTGATGAATACAAAGAAGTGTGATATATATATATATGATCCGCGGAAGTTAAATTAAGCATTAATTTTGCGTCGCTTGAAACTACATGATTTTATCAAAGATTTCACAAATCAGTCTTACAAATATCAGAAAAACTAAATGACCATCAATATCTAGAGACCTTTAATTTGAATCAATTCCCACGGTATGAATAGTTGAACGCTAAACAAACGTAAAAGAAATTGGCGTTTTACCTTTATAAAGAAGATTGATATATAATGGAATTAAATTGTTGGTAGCAGTGGAGTCGCGGTGGGTATAGCTGCGGGGCCAAGTACGCATTCAACGGATTTTAAATCGACCGATTACGGAAATAAAATTAACACAACTAGTTACACCTAATTTACAGTTAAATATTACTTGTGTACTCTATTATGTACTATAAAGTAGAAATTATCTCATAATATCTATAAATAGTAGAAATTTATTAGTTGTCTTAAAGTGTGATTGAAGAAATTAAGTAAACGAGAGAATGAAGTGAAGTGAAAAAAAAGATTTTTATATAGATATCGAATGTATTATATACAAAAAAAAAAAATTATACAATTACTATATAGCTTATTTTTGCCAAGCTTTCAAGATTTGCGAGCCGTGATGCATCCACATTATAAAAATATATATATATATATATTTTACTATAACACTCCAATCATTTATAATGTGTTGCTTAAAATATTCATAGCCATCTACAACAATTTATAAATAAAGCGGAAAACCTTGTTTGTTTGTTTCAACGCATGAATCTTAGGAACTAACATTCGGATTTCAACTATTATTTTTATAATTGATAGAATAATCATTGAGGAAGGCTTTAGGCTATTTAACATAGTAGTAAGATTGTACCTATTGAAAACAGTTACAGGCAAAAATGAATAAATAATTTTTAAATCTATGCTAACAAAGTCGCGGGCGCAGCTGGTATATGATAAAGCGAAATGTAAGAACTATGTGCGTGTATATAAATAGGTATTTAAATGTATGCAAGTAGGCGTTATAGATAGGTATGTATATAGATGTATATAGTTATTGATACCGGAGGGCGAAAGGCATATAATCTAGACATAAATCCATTTACTGATGAGTTTTGTCTTTATCGAATATATTCACTGATAAGACCGTTATTACCTCTCTATGTTCGATTGTCTCGATATTAAAAGTTTTTTGATCTGTCACGTTGTTGTTTTTATTTTATTCCGCAAATTTAAACTATTTGACTACACGTTTTGTAATATTAACAGAATTTTATGTTACATACTTTGTTAATGATGCATGCATTTTATTTAATGACAGTTATTTCATATTTCCTTAATTACCTTTATTCATAATAATTCATATATCCTTAATATAAACACCATTTTTTAGATTTTTAAATAATATAAGACCATTTTTGACGAAAACAAAATTAGTACAAAGTTAGATTTAAAGGGCAACTGGGAGGCGTTAACAAATTAAGTCAATATATGTGGTGACTATAAAACAAAACTCTGGTCACCATAATTTCAGTAAATAAATATTGTTGCGTTGGAATGTATCATATTATATATTTTTTGCAATATAAATGTGATAATAGGAAAATGAAAAATTACCTACTACAAAAACATCGATAATTTGTGTAATTAAAAATTAAATACTGTTTGTAAAAATATCTTATATACATTAAGAATACGAGATTAAGAATTGAAATTAAAGTTTGACAACACATTTATAGGGTTTAAAAGCACCTACCATTTATGTGTACCTACGTCATAAATATCACTTTGTTACTACCGTAACACAATAACTATTTTTTAGAACAACATTAACACAAAAAGCCAACAGGAAGGTTAAATGACAGGGTCAGGGATTGTATGGTGTTATAAAGGGGAAAATGGATATTAACATACATACATTCATTAGAAAAAAACGACATATATATTAATATAATAAAGCGAAAAAGTTTGTTTGTTTGAACGCACTAATCTTAGTAACTACGAGTTGGATTAAAAAATATATTGTTTTGTATTGATTGAGCAATTATCGAGAAAGGCTTTAGGCTCTATAACATCACACTACCTCCAATAGGCGAAGCTGTATTGAAAAGTTCTAATAACGAGCGAATACGGTTAAACTATTTTTAGTTCGACGCGAGCAAAGTCGCGGGCACAGCTAGTAAGTTTTATAAGCACAGTAATAGGTACTCAATGTTTTATTCATCTGACTCTAATAACGGATTTATTTTTTATGAATCCATATTTTTCTACTTAGGCAATAATCAGGATTAAATATTGTGTTTTATAACTTTCTTAATGAACAGTACTAGTATGTTGATTTCATTTTCTTTGTTCACTTTTAGACTATACATCCGGACTTTTATATATATGTGTACTAAAAAAAATCCAGGACAAAGTACTATACAAAAACTGTAATTATTTTTACATACCTATGTATATTTTTTATTGATTCACTATATATTACTAGCTGCAGTTGCAATTCGACGCTAGTATAGTAATTACCTAGCTATTTTTTTATTTTGTTAACTTTCTATAAAATCTAAAAGTATTATTATCAATATGTACTTATTAATGTCTATCAATAGACGAATGATAGATACTTCCCGTGTGAACATTTCATCAAATCGGTCAAACCGTATTTGATTTAAATGCAGATTGAAATGTAGAAACAAAATTCATTATAATAAAAATCTGGGATGAAATTTAGATTATGTGTACAGATAGAATTACAGATTGAATAATATAGATAAAGGAAAAATATTTTTTCTCATATTTACTCCTGTAACATATGTGCAATATATATATATATATATAGTACAACAAAGTTTGAGATAGTCTGACTTTGAGGACTAGGTTTTATAGGGCTAAACAGATTAATTATACAGAAACCAGATTTGGTACTAATTCTTCTTTCTGTTGCTATCAAGACCCAGGGATAATTCCAAAGAAACTGGAAAAGTGTAGTGTTAAGTATACTGGGGTAAGATTGTAAAAACCATTTGAACATGACGCCTAGGAATGACCGAAGCCAAGGGATAAAACATGGAAAATTAATTACGTGAAAAAAGTGTGTTTCTAGTAAAATTGTTAATGCATACTACAACGTCACTGAAAATGGTTCTCGAAAAATTTAAATCAACTACGCAAACGCGTTTTTAACATACATAATAGTCTCACACGGACATATGTATACACGCCCCGTAGGTATATTACTCCCATTTTGAGGATCGCGGACATTTTAAGAGAATGCTTTGTACGTTGCACGAAACGTTCTGCGCTTTAAAAATTCTTTCTAATATAACCGGTAATGTACGTTAAAAATAAGCTTAAAATGTCGGTTGGTCTAAGACTCCAAGTGCATAGGACGTCGTGAGCGTCAGGTCTATTAAAATGGTACGTGCGTGTACGCTTCGCAAGGCCCACCAACGAGGTTATCAATTTGTGAATCGTAAAGTGAAAAAAATGCGCGTAAATTACGTTTATGAATTCTCTGTAGTCATGTACGAACCTAATATATTTATTACAGCCCGTGCCGTGAGCAGGTCACAAACGTATCATTCGATAAGAGCATCATTTTAGGATGTCTATTTCAGTGTTGTTACTAATATGACGATAGCCGGCTTAATAAAATAATTGTCCCGATTATAACAACTACAAATAAGTTGCAATCATAATAGACGTCGTTACTTTACAGTTCCTCTTTTATATAAACAAATATTAGAGATAGTTTTATTCTTAATGTAGGACATCTTAGTCCTACAATCGTTCTTCTTCAATCATTGATACTTTCTAACCTGATATACTTAAATGGAGATTATAAAAACTCAATGATTGGAAAAAGCAAAGAATTCTTGGAGATAATATGTAAGAATGGCAAGCGGTCGAGATGTCAGTTATGTTAAGCGGTTTTATAAACATAACTGTTTACGAAGTGATCGAGTGTAGTGCATAAATGCAGATGCTATTAGAAGCTGCATAAGTAGGAATGCAGAGCGTGTAGAGTACGGGCGAGCGGGTGGTCGGGCGGTGCGGCAGCGGGCGTACGGTGCGACTGCGACGACCGCCGAAGGAATGCGACAGGTAACCAATTCCAGGAAGGCCGCGGCCCGTTACCGCGCCGAATATCTCCGGCAGTCAAACGCGCCGACAAGTGCGGCGGCCACTTGCGACAACACCGGCCGATGCGCCCGCCGCCGCGCTGCCCGCCTGCCCGCCTGTCTGCCTGCCCGCCTGCCCGCCTGCCCGCCTGCCCGCTGCATTCCAGCCGACATTGAGGTTAGAAACCAGTCAAACCAACTCGCCGCATTCTATCTGCAAAGCCCGCTTGCTGCACGCACCCGGTCCTCGTTTATCTGCACTTCGCCTAAAAACACAATCACTGAGGTATTTGATGTTCCCTCGATATCTAGACTACAATGTGATTGCAAATGAAAATAATATAAAAATGCAATTCCATTAACTGCCATTTCTAAGTTTTTGTAAAAATACATAGTTTATTTATCAGTCTACGCGTATAATTTTTTGTTTATTATTTGTATGTATCCTAATTCTATTATGTTTCTTATTATGTTTATATTATTATGTTTGAACGCTAATTGAGGAGTTCTAGATGTTCATTAAAATGACTACAATCTATTTAATTGTTACTTATTGTTGGTGCTACATAGTTCCTAATAAGGCATTATTACAACGAATGTAGATGTAAAATGATATAATTCACATTCAATAATTAATAGCACACTGTCTACGTTCCCCTTAGCTTTCACAACGCTCACGCTCATAACATTGCTTGCGTATTTTAGAATCAAGTGGAATGCAGTATGGGTTTTACCCTTGCAGATCAGTCATTTTGAACTAGACATGAGTGAAAATAATGATGTCTTTAGTGACGTTTTCGCTGTGTCCATAAGGGCCGTGGTAACAATGTAGAGTGGCTGAAAGCATGTTTTGAGCGTTTTGAACTTTAAGTGGAATGTAGCCATGTAGCGACGTAAGTAACCAGGCTCTAACTCGTACTTACAATCGAATAGTAAGTACAAACTTTACGGCGCTAAAACTATCTTTTAAATCGCTTTAGTGCGAAAGATGCATTGCTTAAATGTTTTAAATTACAGTATATACATTTAGACCAAAACTACAGTTTACTTTTTTTGTTAGTTCTGTTTTTTTTTTCTTATGTGAGGGAAATGCATTACCCATCTCTTCCCAAGCCGCATTCTATTGAAACTAAGTCAAAATACTGTTTTAATTTTTTTATTTTCTTTAAACGTCTGGATCATAAGGAGAATACTTGTCGCTGAACCCAAAACTTAAGCAAGCTTGGTTAAATTATCAACTTTCTCACATCCTTATAAACTTATATGAGATGGAAATCGTTGCAATGTCAAAAGCATACTATCCAGAAATGAAGAAATAAACTGTTTTGTTTTATACTCAGTGTAAAATTGTCCTACCTTACAACTGTTACCCTCTTATAATATTTACCACCTGGTAAATGAAATCTATATTTAATATGACAAAAATAAATCTTTTTTACCAACGCAATTAAATCAGGACATTATGGCTTTGTAACGTATTTTTTAGTCTTATTATTAAGGCTATACATCGCTGGTTTGATTATTGCCCTTGACTAACTTTTCTGTGATGATCATCATTATCATTTCTCTTAGAGGTGTTAAATGTTAACACATAAATATTACATCACATGTTTAAATATCATAGTACGACCTTTTCTTAAATTGCGATTAAAATAATACCAGAGCGAGTTTACTACATTTGCACTGAATTTAAACTACAGTAACAGGTTCTTGGAAGTTCAGAAGATATCGTTTGTAATGTATAAACGTATAAGTAATATTATATTAATTTGTTAAACCATAATCTATTAATAAAGTTGAAAAAATAAATAAGATAAATTAATTTGTCTTACGCTTGTTAATATTTGTTTATGTATAATATAATATACGTGAACATTTTAATATCACTATAAATAAAAAACATCAATAAAGTGTATACACTAAATAGGAAAGTTCAATTTATAGCATTTTTAATTTATAGCAATATTGTAATTTCTAACGTAACAGGAAAAAAAGAAGTAACATTGTAATAGTTTAATCCCGTGAATTTTATTTCTAGGCAATTTCTATGATTTTTTTTTGTTTAAATAATATGAAACTACCTTTGAAATCACCCTTTCATTACTTTTTCTATTTACGAAATTGTGAAGATTTCGGGGTATCGTTTTATATTACAAAGTAGCTGTGCGCCCGCGACTTCTTACTCGTTATTTAATATTATTTTTTGTTTGATATTTTTGCACGTTTTTGTAACGTTTTTATATACAGCATTGATCCTATTGGTGACAGTGTGATGTTAAATAGCCTTCCTCAATGATTGTTCTATCAAATACAAAAATAATTTTTGAAATCTTTTATACAGTTTCTAAGGTTAGCGCATTCTAATAAACAAGCAAACTTTTTCGCTTTATAATATTAATATAGATATATTACTTAGAAATTAAACTTTATAATAATTAAGTATCAAACAAAAGTACATGTATTTTGTAATGTGGAGACTTAGTTCAAAAGATAGGTTTCTTTGTACGTTCATTCTGTATCAATTTATTTCTTAAAAATGAATTTAATGAGCCATCATATTTGTAGAGTAATGGTAGTATAATAAAATTAGTTGGCAATTTATATTTCCATTCAATATAGCTAAATAATTGTTCAGATATCTAGACCGCATGGAAAGTATATTACAAGTTCTGTCAGATATCATCCTTTTGTGTCCTTGATTTTCGTTTTATTAAACAAATGGAACTTGTACGTCATGGTATAGAGGGCTAAGGATTGTTAAAAAGCATTGTTATTGGTTGTAACATACTGAAGAATATTAATCGATAAGAAAAATCTTAAGCTATACCTTACTTAATCAGACCAATTAGCATAAGGAGTAAGGGGCTGGAAACATTGTAAACTAACCTGGCGATGTAGATTAACTGGAGCAACTCTAATAAAAGATTGCGTAATGGTTATGAAGTGTTTGTTAAATTTTAACTTTACTGTGAGTGAATTGATTCATTGTGTTGGGACTGCGAGGGAGAAAATTAAATCAATGCACCAGAGCATAAATGTGCCTACTTATAAGATATACCTGATCACTATATTTGACAATCCTACTTCCTAAAGTAGCCAAATAAAACACTCTTGTAATTGAGAAAGGTAGCCTATACAGCTAGAAAAATAAATACAAATACAAGTAAACATACAAGTAGTTTTTTAATATGGGTAATTGCTCGTAAAGCTATACACCTTTTAGATCCATAATGCAGTTTACAAAGCGCGCACGTTTTTTGCTACATGTGAACGCATTAATGTTTAAGCTACACATTAAAGGTAAGTTACACCTTGGGAAATGTAAAATCATTTTAATATTGTACTGTACGTTCTGTTTAGTAGCTTCATACAGCGCCTGTCAACTCACCCGTGCGTGCACAGCTAAGCAATCGCAGAAAAGGGGTAATCCACATATTACGCCACACGATTTTCAATCCTTCGTCAATCGTCGCTGTAATGATGGCCTATGTAAATGCTTTAGAATATGTAGCTTAAAATACCTAATGTTTTAGGAGAACGGGAATATACAGTTTGGAAGACTGTTCAACAACTTTACGATACGGAAATAGCACGATATTTTTACGACAACTCTTTTATTTGAGTTATAATGGAGGATATATTAAAGCTATGGCTACTAAGACCTATGCGTATGATTCTGTTGTGGAAAGAAGAATAAAGAATAACATTAAATACCTTTCAAAACCCACGCAGAATGATACAGAAGATAGAACATGGCCCGAAAGTCAATGTTTTTAAGAATTTGAACTGGTTCAATCCATCCCAGACATCCTAACATTGTTTTACGTAAGGTAATACTTGTGCTTGACAAAAAAATTACAATTGACCTGTTCAAAATTCCGAGATGTTGAGAAGTAGAAGAGATCATACTTCCTAGAGTATCTAGCGTTAAGGTCGAAGCACATATCCATACCAAAGGTACCGAAGATGTCGTGTATTTTGAATAAGATGATCTAGAGAGCCGGATGGAGAGGAAACGGAGATTTTTTGGACATTATTTTTTTTAATATAAATGCACTATGCAAGTTTTACTTCGCATTGAATGTAGCCGAGTTACTTGCTCTCTTTATAGATATGCGTTGCTTGAATTTGTTAAAAAGTAAAAAGGTCATTTTAACTCCTTTCTGTTTTTTCTGCCCGCAAATAGGATTGCTGTAAAGGCGCCCTTGAATAGTGCTGTCATATTATTGATAATTTCCATGACTTACTACTAAAATTGCTTACTTTATTCATTATTGCTGTATGTTGTAGTTTTATTTTAAGCCGATCTAGGTATAATATTAACAATTACGTAAATATTGTAACCATTCGTACAAAAAAAAACCTAGAAGGTTAATTTTATACTTCACCGGGAATAATAAGTAAGTAAATAAAAACCACACTAAAGTTATTAAGAGACTCCATTCTTGAACTTTCTTTTAAGTGGGTGTATAAACAGGCTGTAGATATGCTGTATAGAATTGTAATCGGAGTGAACAATAAGCAATAACTAGAAGATGCAATGCGATTTCTAAAGAGATTATAGTAATTGCCGGTTTTTTGTGTATTTTCATCGTTTCATGTATAGCAGATGCAATATGTATATAAATCATACTTGTTCTTAAAACATACCTCAACATTATCTCGGAAATAACAAAAGTAGAATCACCGCAAGATCGCTCGTAGAAAGTTGACAGCCGCGTGCCACGAGTCCGTCATTGCAGAAGGAGACAGCGGAGAGAGCCCGTGGGGCGGATTCTCTAAGCTACCCTATCCTCCACAGATGAGTGGGTAGCAGCAGTGGCCTATTTATTCGCGTTTTTTAGCCGTCATAAGCCAGATTAAAGAGGATAGGTCGTGGGATTCGGGTCCCATTGCAACGGTTTTGCCGTCTAAGAGGCAGCTTGTTAGACTATTCAGGTGGAGGCCAGGCTTACCTTTAGGCCAGGGCAACGCAGTAAGTGCTAGTTAAAACCCGTATCAGCTCAGCGAGGTGCTATTTATCACCGGGTCAGTCTCACATATCCCTCCCTTTTACCTTGGACTGGGAGGGATCGGTAAATGGATTTAACCCCAAAAAATACTGAATTTAATGATCTTTATTTAATTGTAGAATGTAATAGTTACGGAATGGCAATGATCATTATAAATTTTAATAGAAACTAAACAGAAGGCTAGGCGGGATAGCAACATTAAAATAGTTTTATAAGAACGATATAATATATTAAAAATATGTTTTTCAGCTTTCATTTATTTGCATTATCGTTATTTTTCGAAAGCTTTGTTAAGAACAAAGTTGTAAGCTAAAGGTTAGGAAAGCACTTTATATCCAGGAGTGCGCATATTATTAATTAAATTTTTGCTATATACATATATTTACAAATGAATATATATTTACTTTTTTTTCTCTTGTTGTTATAAATAACATCACAACTTCTCCCCAACGCAAACCCACTTAGGTGTTTTTTTACTTATACTTACATATGTAACAGCGAACCCCTGAGAAACGTGAGTTGTTTTAAAAATAGATAAAGTTAAGATGGTAATGATATTTATGTTTCGTTAGTTGAGAGTCGCAGACACCCCGGATTTAAAAATATTATAATGACACGTGCAAGATCGGTGGTTGCCACGTGTTGGTGTTAGATACCGCTTAAACCGGAAATATCAATGTGATATACTCCCAGTGGAGCGCCCCCTGCGACGCGTCTCAATCATCCACTAATAAGCAGACGGAAGGAAAGTAATTTAGACAAAAGTTTAAAAATAAGTCAGTCGAGAATAGATCGAAAGGTGAGCTACAGCGCGCCGGCCCCACGAGTTAAAAATACGTTGATGTGGCGTCGTCGTTCGACCGCTATGCTTGCTGCTTACGCGCGCCCTACTGAACACTACCCGCATTACCAATCAACACATTATACAATATGGTTTTTTTATTCTCATATACTTACATTATTATTGTAACTCTTTTCAATTTATTACCGTGAACAAAATGACAGCTTTCGAGCTACAGTCAAAATGTGTTCTCTCTGCCTAGCTACACAGTAGTAGTATCTTTACTCGTCTATTTCTTCCGTGCCAAATATTAGATACCCGATAGTTTGATAATTTATCAATAGCTTTGTTTTATTTATTTTTGTATTCTGCTCCCGCACCTTTTAGAACATGTTTTATTTTAGTTGATCTATATTGATATTATAAAGCGGAAAAGGTTTTTTGTTTGTTTAAACGCGCTAGGAACTAACAGTCGGATTTTAAAAATTATTTTTATAGTTGATAGAACAATGATTGAGGAAGGGTTTAGGCTATTTAACATCACACTACCACCAATAGAAGTAAAGCTGTGTTGAAAAAAGTTACAAAAACGGTCAAAAATTATTTAATAATTTTTTGTTCCACGCGAACGAAGCCGCAAACATAGCTAGTTTCATATATAAACTATTTGGTAAACAATACATTGATCTTATTACTGAATACATGACATTGTTTAACATAAACAGGTTAACTATACTGTATCGACTCTACATGTACCATTTGAAAATTTTACCAAACGACTTGTTCAATAAGTATGACCTACTTGATTTTGATTGTCGCATTTAATCTAAACGATAATTTCAAATCAATACCAAACGAGCTTTAAGTTTAACGCTAAGGTGCAATATAGGCTGATATTTGGGAAAAACCACAATTGTTCTCAAAGTAACTTGTGATTATAGACTTTCAAACAATTTTTGGCTCATATGATATCGACGACTGCCGATGATACCTGTGTCATAGACGGTTGCTGTTGTTTGTGGACTATACCGTACTTACCGTCAGATCTATACAGCTGTTGTTCTGAATTACTACAAAAAAGAAAGTCTAGAAAATTTATCATTAGTGAGTGGAATAGCTAGCTACTTGTCTACAGATTTTGAATTCGCAGATGGTTCGCAGGAAGTTAGCCAGCTATAAAATGCTTTATATCAATATTGGCTTAATTGTATTAGTTTACTTTCTGAAAAGTTCCAACTCAAAAGAGTTGTATTTACATTAATCAACAGGTTAATATTCAAGTTGGAATATCAGGTACCGTAATTTTGAAAAATATCCGAATCTTATTTCAATATAAGTGTCACTGTGCATGAAAGTGTGTAGGGTTTTGAATTGATTAAATATCATAAAAATCCTGTTTATTGAAGTGTGGTACAAAGTGGTGTAGCTGTTTAATCTGTGATGTAAAGATTTGTGGTAGTAATTATACTGCAACCTATAATCAGCTGCTACTACCGACAAATCGGCAGTGCATTGGTAGTCGTTGACATCATTTCAGTCTTCCAGCCTCTCGGCAGTTTACAAAACACAAAAAAAAAACATTACTATGACGGATTTACAAAACTATACCGAACACGTTAAACTTATCATTTCTTTCCTTAAATTTAACCGAGGCAAACTTTCAAAATAATGTCTGTATCAACGTGAACTATCGTCTTCATTAAATGTAATACAAGTTAGTACTATGTGATGGTAATGTTTGAACGTTCACAACAACATCAATACAACTATCTACAAAAGTGATCGTAAAAAAAGCAAGAAAGTATTTTTAATATCCAAAAAAATACTGATTAGCTTGTATATATGTAGGGATAAGGTGTACATAATGACATACTAGTTATAAAATCTTTATTTATTAATAAATTTGAACTGTCTCTTTGTAGCTTCATATTCTTTGGTTCATTGGCTGCATAAAATTACAAGATAAATCAATTTAAACCAAAACCAAAAATTATTAACACTTTCTAAAAACTTAAATGAAAACCGTTTTGTCCGCCCTAAGCCGGTATAATAAAACACATGGTGCGGTCAAAATGGTATATTAAGTTTCTACTGATAATCATATCAATCTATTACATGCAGAATTCACCCGTGCAACTTTTTCTCTTTTTGGAAACATCTGCACTTGATGCATGGGCTGATCTTTTACATTTGAAGCACTTTTGGCTTGGAACTAGAGTTGTACTTTCATCAAGCTCTCTCCGATCATGTTACATGGGGCCGTCTGTTGTCTCGGTAGGCTTAAACAAATAACCTAGGAATATAATCAGATCAACAGCTAGACACCTGTTTTTAAAACTTATTCACTACAGTTTGAACCGTTGCTGCTTCATCATAAGTATCTCACTTATTTGAAAGAGAGTGACAGCTACGCTTGGATAGCTCTTTAAACAAGTGCTCACCTCTTGATTAAAATAGGTCTTCAGCGAACCAGAAAAATAATTCTAATGTTTGCATCCTGTGCGTGCAGTAAGTTCGCAAGCACTCTATAATGATTCCATGTTCTTCCGCAAATTAAACACTTTCAGAACCAAAAGCCAGTCCTTCTTTTTTTTTTCATAGCTCCAATAGCCTTTTTGCACTGAGATTTTATTCCAATTTTGAGGGTCAGTTTTCCTAAATTAGATTCGAGGCATGATTTTCGATTATTTAAAAAAAAGACAGAATAGGTGGTTCAAATGACATGCTATGCTAGAATAATTTAATATCAATACAAAATAAAATAAAACCCACACAAGAGGTATGCCATTTTGTCCAATTTGTAACCTCATAAATTAGAAAACAATACCTAAAAATATAACAACAAGTTTGAGATTTCAACATATTATCAGAGTTATTTAATAAAATTATAATTAATTATGACAAAATAAATGAATGTCAAAAAATACTTAGTTTTTCGAAGCAAAAAAATATTTTCAATAAAACACGTGATTGCAAAAATCAAATAAATAATTGTCCACTTTACACGGTCGCATGGACACCAATGTCGTCGTCACACGTTATTAGCCGACCATCTAAATGTCGTTTTGAGAATTAAATTAAAAATTCAGTGGTTTTGGAAAAAAACACATGTGTCATTTTACGTACCTATGTCATTTTCTACGACTTTCCCCTATCTACCTTTATTAACTGTATAATCTTTTCAATGTGTCTTGAATTCTGCTTCACTCAAACATGGATTCTGTCGTCAACAAGAAAAAAAATTTCTTTCTGAGACAGTACTTTCTTTCTGGACGAAAGGACCCTATGCCTTTTCTGTAACCCTCTCAACGTTTGTATTTGCAAAATTTCATGACGAAACAGACGCGTAAGCGTAACAAACAAATACAATACAATTTATATAGTATTTATATTATAGTAGGTTCAAATCGAAATCTTAGATATTTTCTCCGTGCCTGATTTTTCATTCTAAAATGAAAAAATCTGAGGTATCCAAACGATAATTGAATCAAAAAAATGTATGAGCGACTCTAATCGTATATTTAAATTCTACGCTAGTTCAAATTATCTATTAGTTTATTGTTTATAAATATACGATTTTACTTTGAATCCAAATAATTGTATTTGGTCCGATATATCGTCAAATAATTTGTAAATACAAATATCCTAGACTACACTGTACACTCTTAGACTAAAACTTGATCAGGTAGTATTCTGTCAAAATCATTTAAGTTTGTTGTGGAGTGAAATTGACTACAAGTAACTACTACCCAAAAAAATAAAATTATAGTCTTAAAATCAATAGTAATTTCGTGGATAGCATAAATTATAAAACAGAAATATATGAAGTTAGAACTATTAAATTCATGTTGCGCGTTAAACTTAAAAAGTCTTTTTAATTTTTAATTTATTTTATATGAATGCATGGTGTTAGGGCGCTTTCTAATGCCCGCCTGGCTAGCTACCACCCTCAAAATCAGCCGGAAAATACCAATAGGTGTGTTCCGGCAGTTGCACTTGAGAGCCAGTCCCCCCAATAAAGGCCGGCAACGCACCTGCGATTGCCCTGGTGTTGTGGGTGTCCATGGGCGGCGGTGATCACTTACCATCAGGTGACTTGCATGCTCGTTTGACCCCTATTTCATTTAAAATAACATATATATTTATTTATTCGGCCGTAAAAGTAAAGATAAGCTGTTAATAAAGTCCCTATGACACAGGTTTACCTATTACATTATAAACATATCCGAAATTATAAACTAGAATATACCCTTCCATCGTAAAAAGGAAATAAGACCAAAAATGTAATAGTGCGACATAAAACTATTAAGGTCAATTAAGCTACGTCATACAGTGTTGTGTAACTATTGGGAGAAGTACAGTAATGAGGAATGCATTTATTATGTTTTTTATTAATAAATTAAGTATTAATGATGTTGTTTACTATGCGTATGTACCATTATATTCATTGCGTACATACATATATTGTATAAAAATTAGGACAACTACGTACGTATTTGAACGCAGTAAGATTGTTTTATAGGTCGAGTTTAGTTTGATGTTTTAAATAGATAATAACACACATCTCTGCGTGTTTATTATGTTTTTCATAAACGATTTTGTTGTAATTGAGAAATGTACTTACGGCTCGCATTCCGACTTGAAGAAAATTAAGTTGCATCAACACTCCTTTTACAATTCACAACAAAGTGTCATGGAACTTTTAGACTCATAGCCACAATCAAAATTATCAGATATCTTAAATAAAAAATGGAAACCGTAACCGCTTTCGCTACCAATATATTTCTAATAATTTCTGAGAAAAGTTGAATTTAGATACTATCGAATACTAAAATTACTTAAAATGTGTAACTAGCGATTATGTTAAATAAAATTAATATTGTTTATCTATAAAATATTCTAATAATACCGTGTTCTTCTTCTTTTTTATTCTTGGCATTTCAGTGCTCTATAAAGACTATTACTGCCATTTTCAAGTGATAAGATTTGGCCATTTTGGGCAGATGAAATTATCTTCAACAAGATGGTGACTCTGTTGTTGAAGCTATCTTGGGATATTTTGTGGCAACTAATATATCATGTTCCGAATAATTATTCATAACACTTCACTTATGCTCTTCAGCTACACTACATCACGCAAAATGTCACCTATATTACAATATACAGGGCTAAACAACAAAGTATATGAATTAAATTAAAATCACAACATGATAGATCAAGATTCCACCAATAACTCCGTAATAATACCTATTTTATTTTTAAATACAGTTCTTTGAAACGAATATCTATATATTAATACGTGAAGCAAAAACTTTGTACCCCTTTTTACGAAAATTGCGCGGACGGAGGAGTATGAAATTTCGCACACTTATAGTTTATATAGAGAAGGAATGCAGAATGCTATTTTTTTTATTATGCATAAAATACATTAAATAAAAATGAATTATTTAGGGTCCAATTACGACCACTAGACGACCACTATTATAAATAATTTTATATCGGTATCTCAAATCAAAACGATTAAATACTCTCAAGATACCAATATTAAGACCACAAATCACAGTTTGCTAACATCTGCGGACTCCACTCTAACTTAAATGCCGTCCACCACCGCCTCGAGACGGCACGGCTTGCTTTACTTTTTCTGACGGAAACACAGATCCGCCGTCCAGCCGATACATCTTATCTACACTATCCTGGCTACCAGTTTGAGGAAAACTTTCAAGCTAAAGCCAGGGTATGTGTATATGTACGGTCGGATGTGTGTTGCCGCCGTCTGCACCTCATGGAGGACCCCTCCTTTTCCATCTTATGGGCACACGTGGATCTCGGCGCTGAAAGCCGAGTCTATGTGTGCTTATATAGATCTCACAAAGGGGATTCAGAGACAATTCGGCTGTTTGAGTACTTAAGTCAGGCGGCAGATGACGTGCAAGAGCAGTTCCCTCTTGAATTCTTGAATTGAATTGAATTCGTCTAAAACCGACTATGCAGGACGAACTGCTCATGCATATGCTCTCATGCACGACCTGTCACAGCTGGTGACCCAGCCCACCCGGGTTCCAAACATAGCGGGTCAAGCGTCTTCCTTGCTGTACCTACTGCTGACGAGTCATCCTACCGAGTACAGGGTATCTGTGCCGGTGCCGCTGCCCTCCGACGTCCCTTGGAGACCAGGGGTAAGATTTGGCGCTACTCGTCGGCAGATTGGGATGGTATGCGAGATTACTTCGCATCCATACCCTAGAGGCAAAGGTGCTTTAATGACAGAGACCTTTCTGCGACTGCTGAGGCAATTGCTGTTAAGATAGGACTTGGAATGGAATATTACATCCCTTCGGCCGAAATCGTCAGAAATCGCCGCAGACGCCGTTGGTTTAATTATGAATGCGCAGCTGCTTTCAGTCAGAAGCATTATGCGTACCGTGCTTGGATCAAGGGTCGCGTGAATAAAGATCCTAATCTCAACTTCCTTAAGGCAGCCTACAATAAGGCCACTATGTTCTGCAAGAAGGATTAGACAAGAGCAGACGCGCAGCGCGTTGTACGGATTGGCCAAAAGTTGGTCTACCAGCCAACCAATAGTTGCGCCTACTAGAGCTGGCGAAGGTCATCCAGGCAAATTTCTGCCAATCCTCTCTGCCGCCTTTGCGATATTCGGACGGATCACTGGCTCATGAACCGCTGGAGAAAGCCACCTTGTTGGCGAACATCTTCGCGGACAATTCCCAAATCGACTATAGAAACGCGTAACCACCCACAACAACCAATAGCAATGTCTCGATGCCTGATATCCACATCAAACAAGGAGACATGCGCCAGGAGTTTCTATCGCTCGATGTTCGGAAAGCCAATGTCCCAGACGGTATCCCAGCAATTGTTCTCAAAAAGTGTGCAGCTGAGTTGACTACGGTATTGACACGCTTGTACCGCCATTCCTACTTCTCCGGTATCGTGCCTTGCATTTGGAGAGAGGCCAACGTGCAACGGATTCCCAAAAAAGGTGATAGTTCAAACCCCTACAACTCCCGCTCAATCGCTGTATCCTCAGTGTTGTGCAAAATCATGGAACGCATCATTAATGTCCGTCTTATGCGTCATCTAGAAGATCACCCCCTTATTCATGATCGACAATATGGCTTTCGACCGAACCGGTCAACGGGGGAACTTCTAGCGAATATATTGCACCGCTGGGGGGAAGCGATTGACAAGCATGGCGAGGCTCTGGCTATTAGTTTGGATATAGCCAAAACTTTCGACAGGGTCTGGCACCATGGACTTCTCTCCAAACTCCCGTAGTACGAACTCTCCAACAACCTTTACCGTTGGATCTCCATCTTTCTGCATGAGCGCAAATTTCGTGTCCTTGTTGATGGACACCATTCGCAGATTATGACTGTAAATGCTGGATCTGCTCAAGGCTCTGTTCTGTCATCCACGTTGTTTGTTCTGCATATCAACGTTATGTTATCTCGGAGACTCGGAATCCTGCACAGAGTGCATCGATTTTTCATGCCCGACCAGTTGTACCTTCTTTGTTCTTTGTACCAAGTTCGGCCGTGCATGGAATACTGCTCGCATTACTGGGATGGATCTGCTCAATATTTACTCGATTCCGTAGACAGGTTGCAAAGGCAGGATGTTCGCATTGTTAATGATGCAGACACCACCAGCACCGTAGAAACGCTGAAGCTACGAAGGGAAAATGCCTCTTTAAGTGTTTTCTACCGTATGGCGTACCGTACGGCTAGTGTTCTGAAGAGGTCTTCGATATCATCCCCTCCTCCCCGTTCCGCTACAGAACCTCGCGGGTGCGACTTCAGTGTCACAGCTTCACGGTGACTCCTATGGAATCGCGAACTAATAAGTTTGCTGATTCATATTTTCGTCGTACCGTGGAGCTGTGAAACCGTCTTCCGGTCAGCGTGTTCCCGCCCTCCTATGACGTAGGGTCCTTCAAAAGAGGCGTGAAAAGGTATCTAGGCAGGCCAGCATGACAGCGGTGACTGATTGTGAATTTTGGATCATTGTCAGTCACCGCTATTCTGGATTGTACTGTACTTAACACCAGGTGCAGTACAGTAACTATGCTGCGCAACATAAAAATAAAAAAAAAACAAATCGCATATCCGTAACATCCCTATCTAATAACTATAAATTACATTGCATCTTTTTATAAGTAATGAAGTTTGGTTTACGAAGTAAAAGAATGCTATTCTTAAGAAAATGTTTTTACGTAGTAGAAAAAAAACTTTCAGATTTATTGATGAATAGTTGAGGAAATGCTAACACAATACTATAAAATTAGCAAGAGCCCGGGTAATATTAATTTCTTTCGCGTGCTATGCTTCTAGATCAACTAATACTACTTAGTTAACTGGTAACTTTTGATTTCTTACGTTTACGCAAATATTATTCATCGAAATAAAACTAATTCTTAGATGTTTCAGTAATCCGTAATCCTGATCAGTCTTTAGGCCATACTGTGTACAGAAAAATGACCCGTACAGATAAATACTTGAACGGTGAATCTCACCACCATTCAAAACAGTTAGCTACCGTGGGTAAATCTTTGTTTCAGAGAGTACAAGGAATCTGTCATGAGGAACATCTGGCTGCTGAGCTACAACATGTCAAGCAAGTACTGTGAAATAACAAGCTCCAAACTCCACGCCGCCGTCACGGAAACCGGGTGAAACCAGTCAATGTTGAACGTGTACCTGTTATGTTACCTTTTGTAAGACACAGACAAGATTGTCTATGTACTGAAGCGTGCTTCAATTAAAACTTACTTCAAGCCACCCAAGAAGATTAGTCAATTTTTACAATCTGTCAAGTGTCATATACCTCTACAAGAACAGGGCGTATACAAAATCGAATGTGATTGTGGCCTCTCCTATATCGGCCAAACTAAAAAAAATATAGGGACCCGCATAAAAGAACATATAGCTGATGTTAAACACCGACGCTCTACGAAGTCTCTAGTTGCAGAACATTCAGAAGAAAGCTCCAAACATTATCTTAGATTCTACAAACCACAAATCCTTGCCAAAGAACATCATTCCTACCTAGGATGATTCGCGAGGCTATTGAAATTAAAAACATCCAAATTTCAATACAGAAGATGATTGGAAGCTAGCACAAGCCTGAGATCCGATTATACATTTAATTAAATCGGAACCCAAAAAACCAATTGCCAGACCTCAAGACACTATAGGCTCTTTCTGCGTAGATCGGAACACTATCAATATTAAAAATTAAATTCAAGGTAGACACAGTAACATGAACTTCTCTGGACAACCTATGCCTCGTCGAAACGTCGGGATTCAAATTAATAAATAACCGCGATAAAGTCCGCTGACATACGCTGTTAGCCCTATGGGCTTTGACAGCTTCACCGAACTTTTGTTATAAAGATATGTATGTATTTCATTCCGAATATGAGTGGTCGCTCGTCGTTCGGTAATGGCAACCCTGAATATTTTTGCAGACTACAATAATTGCTCCGTGGCTGAGTGTTCATACAAATGCGTCGATAAACGTAAATTCGAATCCCTGAGCTTTCAGTGATGGAAAGCATTTTAATGGAACCATAGCACGTTGGTAGAGTATTTTCGAATGCCCGCCTGGCTAGCTACTACCCTCAAGTTGAAAGTCTTTCATAATTGATCCATTTGCGGTCATTTGATGGTTCATCAAATACCCGTGCGGGTGTGTTTTATCTAGGGCGACATCGTAATTTAATAAGTGAGAGTGTGGTTTCATGCTAAACCAGTAAACTAAAAAAAATATTACACATCTGCACATAAACTATCATTATATAGGTTTGTAGGACGTAAATTTTTAATTCAATGATGCAATTCTGTATATTTTTTCACAAACAAAAAGCTTCATTACCTCATATTGCTATCAACAATTTTTTATTCAAGATTTATATTTATATTTATAAATAAAGGCACTTACGGTTAAAAAGTAAAAATAATTAAAACAGTTACTTCATATGAAGTGTCTGGGTGCATTGGAAGTGGCGCGTTTGTTACTTTACGATCATTTTATTCACCACCAAGAATTTGGGAACTCCGTACACATAAGCGAGAATTTTAATCTTTACTATTTGCGTTCACTGAAACACCAATTATTGATTGTGTGAAAATCTTTTAAATACATTTAGTGCAAAGTTAGGCAATTATCATGTAAAATATCTACATTGGATTAAGAGAAAAGTGCCAGTTCTGATCTACAGTTATGAATTATTATTCCGTGAAATTCCTTTTACATTTAAAACTTTGTGAAATAACAAGTATAAAGGCTACACGAATACTGAAAGACTGCGTAATAGCGCTACGATTTAGTGTTTCGCATAATCAGTTTTAGAAATTGAATTTTGTTGAGATGGAGATCTCACGCATCATCTCAGCACAAATATTGTACAGAAAGAGTATCAATTTTCTCATATATTTAGATAATTTTATTCATATGCCTATATTAACTTAATTCCCATAAAAACTCATTAAGGAAGTAGTGTTGAAAGAAGATACATGCCTACAGCTTATGGTCGCACAGTATCACATGCCATCGAAGTAATGACATATTTGCGCTTTTTCATAGAAATCCTGGTGTCACCTTCCAACCGGCAGAGTTCTCTTTGTTTCGTTACCTCGATTTTAAATCATAATAATGCTTAAATATCTAATATGGAGGAACACTTATTGTTCGTGTACGTATATTTTACATGTACACGGAGCAATCACCATTATTATTATTAAATGAAATTGATGAGGAGGTACTGACTGGAGGCGTATACTTTATCTCTAAAAATTACGCTTTGTTCTTTGATATAATCAGATGAGGCTATCAGAGTCATAACACCATTAGATACTGCCTCTACGCGTTTAAATTACTCTCCAAACAAAATCTAAATGTCTTGCTCTATATATATTATAATGAGCCTTTTTTTGTGTTAGGCTTGTGTAGGCAAAGTCAGGCTAAAATTTTCTCTCTCTATAATCGTAGTCATGCTTCGTTTATCTATAAATTACTGCATAATCGCTTTATCACCTAATGTTAAGATGCTGTGAATGAAGGTGAGTAATACACTAGCCTCGAATCAGACTACACTAATAACATGGTTAAATTTGTTATAGCTCGGAATTACAAGTATTTTCAAATCTTTTGTTTAAAAATATTTTATTTAAAAAATTATGTAATAATCTGGTCTAAAGTAATAGAAAATAAAATTATATAAGTTTATATCTATGAAATAGATACGTATTTATTATTTTAATAGCTCATTAGCATCGCATGTGTGAAGACAGCTCTGCCTAGAGACTCCTTGCGAAACATTTTAAATTAAGGTGCAGTATCATATAACGAATAAAAAGTAGAAGAAGACAGACAAAACGATGGAAAGACGATTTCAGAAAGTATCTGGTCCAGAATGGTTACGTACAGCAAAAGACAGAAAAAGTGATAAGCCCTAGAGGAGGCCTTTGTCGAAAGACAAGCTGTTAAAAGGAGTGATAGGAATTAGTTTAAGGATTTAGTTTTATTTTTAGCTCTATTTTACAACTAATATTTTTTTTTTGTAGAAATAGTTTAAAATTGTAACAGCAATAAAACAAATATTATTATTATTATGCCTCAGCAGAATTAGTCGAACATTTTTCAGAAATGCTCTTGTATGTTAGTGCACTATGATAAGTCTTTCGACATATATAATTGAAGCATATTCAAGGGCGGGAAGCTATACTAAATACACAACTTTCGACTGCTACGTTATTTATAAAAATATCTTCGCGGCGCTGGTTCCGATTGTTGCTTATATCTCTCTTAATTTAAACGTATTTATTGCTTGTACTACAAAAGAAAATTAATTTTTCAAAGATAAATCTTGGAAAACATTTATTTTTATATATTATGTAAAAATGAATGTAGAAACTTGAACTCGTATCCGGACGATAAGAAGTTGAATTCGATCCGATGGTCATAAATGCACGTAAAGTCGTTAACATTGGTTCATTCTGTTTTGATCTAGCGTATCGATTTGGCATAGCTAAAGAAAATTACGTTTAGATACGGTGCATTCCTTTATACTTTAATGGACGATTTTAAATTTCTATTTAGAAATCAAAGATGTAGATTGTTCGCATGTCACGGCGAATATTTTTATATGAAATAAAAAAGGTATAATAAAATATATTCTATTACAATGTAATAATATAGTGTTATGATAGACAGTCGACTTATGTAACGGTTTGCAATATTTAAAGGTAGTGGTGGTTAAACTTGACATTATTAACCCGATGATCATGTTAAAAGGAATTGCGTCAGTAAAGAGTGTTAGTGTGATGTAGATTTAGAATGTAGTATAGAAACGAAAACGGACGAACCTTTCGTTTTATAGCTAATTGCATATCGTACATTAACTTGACTACATATGTACTAATATATTGAGTTATTTAGAAAAAAAAGAAAGTAAGTTATCGAAGCTAACTATACAGAGCAACGTAGATAAACATTATGACAATGACAAACCAAAATAACATTTTAGTGTGTAGCTGGTGCGTTAAGGTCTTTTCAACGTTTTTGTTTTACTTTGTATGTGAATGGAGGCATAAGTAAAACAGAAGCCTATTTTTTTATTCTGCATAATATATTTAAGCCATTTATGAGACTAATAACGAAATCAAATAAATTATATATAAATTATTATATATATATATATATATATATATATATATATATATATATATATATATATAACTTGAGAGCCAGTTCCTTCAAAGGTTTAGCGTGTCTACCAACTTGGGCCGTATCATCACTTAAGATCAGGTGAGATTATGAACATAATGCTAATACCTTAACTATAAGAAAAAAAAAGTAAAAGTATATAAGTAAAAAAAAAGTATACAAACTAAAAGTAAACGTATACTTTCTTAAAGAAGAATGTACTCTACATACATAGAAAACAAGTGGACAACGGACAGTTTTGCAAATTTTAAGTGCTAATACAGCTCATTTTATACATAGAGTCACCCTTTCGACAAAAATACGAGAATACGACACTTTTTTCAAAATAGTTCATAACAATGATACTGAAAATTATTTTAATTTAAATTTTGCTCATTATAGAAACAAAGAAACCTGTACTAAATTTGGTTTATGATATGCATTTAAATAATCACTAAGCAATATAAATTTAATGTGGAACATAAAACTTATTGTGATGTTTATCTATTTACCTAATCAACACTTTTCACATTAAAAAAAGAAATTTATGGGTAATTATAATATGAAATTGCAGGTTTTATATTACGACAGCTTTAACTAAGTGAATATACTACACACTATTTTATCTTGAAACACATTTTAGTACATTTCTAAAGAATGGCAATACAAAGGATTACATATTTATTATCTAAGACGTTGCATAATTTAATAAGCGCGGATGTATATAATAGATAGATGTATCAATTACATCATTCTTTACAAAGTGTGTATGAAAAATGCACTTATGTTAAAACCGCGACATTAATCTCAAAGGACAAACGAATGAAATGTTAAGTATTCGTTCTCACGGAAACGGAGTCTCACACAAAAGGTACGATTTCCAAAATGTAAGTCAAGGATGTGTGTTACGATGTGCCTTAAGAACCGTGGGAGACTTAGTCATCGCACGGCGCTATGTGACTAATACATACTAGCCTGCTAGAAAAATCGTCGTTGACACCTAAATATTGTATAACCTTTGAAATATAAGAAGAATAATGAATAATCGTATGTGGTTGGAACGAGCATGAGAACACGCGGGCCGAGCGCCGCCGCGTGCATCTACTAATAATTTATACACATTTCATTCATTTGTTCCAATAAAAACGAAATTATGTCTCTTTGTTTATGTGCACGTGCTCTCTACATTGTGATATTTTTTTTTTCTATCTATTACGTTAGACGGATACATTTCATAAACTATTTGAAGGTTTGAGTTACGATTGAGTCTGGACATCGACGAATATATCGCGAACTCTGTCTTAATGTGAACTCAGACGCAGATAAGAAAATTAACACGTTATGCTAATATGTTTATCTAAACATAATTATTAAGTAAATTTAGCAATTTATAATTTTGGTTTCATCGTTCGACTTATCTATTCAATGAATGTTCGTGAATGTAGTTTAAGGAGAGAGGCACGGATGTAAACAGTCTTAGTGAAGTTCATTCAATTAGTGTGGGGACACTGAGAGTGGGAGTCAGGGGACGTCATTGAAGGGCCGATGTTGGCGTTATGTGGCAGCGGGGTCGCGGGTGCGGGTTCGGGTATCGGGGGTAGGGAAGGCTGGGGAGGGGGGAGGGTGCCCGGGAGCAGGAATATTCAAAGCGTGAGAACGGTGCTCGACCCGCATGCCGCGCCGCGACTTCACATATCTCACGCGCAACCTCCACTCGTACAGAGTTCATCCGAAATACAACTGTGCTCGACTGATGTAGAGTTGTAAATAGTTTTAATTCGGTTCGTGGTTATCGTACAGAACATCGAGGACAATACTTTTCTAGTTTAGGTACGAAGCGACGCGGCGTGGCGCGGCGAAGTCGGTTGGCATTGGCCTGGATACTGTCGAATAGTGCACACGTCCATTTGCCGTTTACACTCGCTGACGACTCTTAATTCTTTTATGGAATGTTACAACGACCTTACTATTGAGGTAGCATAATCTCGTCGATAGTTGTCTGTGTAATAATTTCGATATAAGCTCACTTATTGGCAGCTCGGTTTTTTCGGTTTAACATGTTATAATTAGGTTCTTACTCATACTGATGCCTGATCTATCGCAAACGCAAATAAAGTCATGTGACTTATCGGGTAAGGGCCCACGCCGAAATCTTAAAGGTCGACAATAGCACTAGTTTTATTGGTGAAATTACGTTTTTAATGGGATCACACACGGTAGGCGAGTCATTAAAGATTTTCTTTATTTCCGAGCCCAAATAACTGAGTTAATCATTTATTTTTGCGATGAGCTAAACATTCCTGGGAGATATATCGCGGCGGAGGTCACGAGACCGGCGTGACGCGTCTCGTCAGAGTGTCTCCGAGCGTGCAGCGGCCGCGGTAGCCAACGTCGATGCTGCACTCACCTTGAGACATCGACACCATACCTATACTATATATGTATACATCAAATTACGTATGATTTCGACTTGACAGATGATGCGATATAGCATGCGATGAAACGGTGCAATATTTTATGTATTGTGTTTATAAAAATTGGAGAAATAGTTGTCTAGTGAGGGGTGTAGGGAAGTACGGTGCGGATAGAGGGGACCGAATTCGGCGGGCCCCGCGGCCGTCGACCTCGTGAAAGGCGCGCGGCGGTGTGGCGGTGCGGCAGTCCCGCGCGCGCCGACCGATCGCCTTTTTACGCGCTCTTTCCCGCGCCGCCGCCGCCACCGCCGCCGCCAACCCCGCGGGCCCCCGGCGCGGTCGCCGCCCGCAGATAGCGACCCAGGTGATACCAACCGATTCAATGTCTGCGCCGCATTCTTATAATTATATTTTACTTTTTACTAACTTCAGTGCTTATTCATTTAACCTATATTTATTCTCTGTATACGAACATGATGAGTATTGTTTAACGTAATAATGTTAGATTATTCTGACGAGTGACATAACATGATGGAAAGCAACAAATTATGATACGTATACCTAGATAATATCCTACAAGAATTATTATCTAAAATATTGTTTAACATGAAATGAAACATCAAGTTAATAATTTCATTGTTCATATTTTCCCTCAAGTTCTTATAATAATAATATTGATACAATGTCATATGTTGATAATATTCTTGAAAACTAAACATTAGAAAATCTACTTTAAATTATAACAGACAATACATATAATGAATTCAAAATCTTATAGATAGTGCTAAAGGTGAAAGTAATATTTCAGGTTTTTTTTTTATTTGTTCATTCATTAATTTAATGTTCATTATTTCCTGTATTAATAAGCTTTTTAATTTACATAGTTGAAACGAATAATTTATAAATTACTATATTATTGGTAACGTAACATATGTAAATGTAATCTTTTTAGCCATATATTTATTCGATTGTCATAAGTATAAACTAAGAATTGAAATTAATTATGTAGACTTTTTTTAAAGATAATATTATCGAGCGCTTTCAATTAATAAAAACACTATAAAATAAATAGAATCGATCGTATAAATAATTTAGCTTAAAATTAAACTTTTAAGTTTTAATTTAAGTTGTAAGTACATACAAGAATGTGTGTTTGCGGACCGCGAGTTGGTATCCTCTGGCCGCCGCTCCGCCGCCGCTTCGCCCTAATTAAACAATAATCGAAAAACTACAATGAACGGGCGCACGGCTCTGCGTCCTCGGTGTCCCGCACCGCACGGCCCCCTCGCCGCGCCCCAACACCCCGCACCGATCGGCGACCACACTCCGACATGACGTCACCATTGCACTCCTCATTATCGCCTCTCGACTCGAAGACGCACTCACTAATAGATCTGACCAAAATACTCAGACTGGTTTTTTGTCCGATTTTGTCTGTGAACTCGCGACGCGACTACCATGTCGCGGTTAGCGCGCACGGGCCGCGGCCGCGCTTGGCGAGAACGCCACTTCTATGCGCCCGCGCTGTCTATGGCCGCGGTACACTGAGAGGTTGCAAGCAAATAATAAAATCAGAACATTGATATTATGTTTCATGATTTACACGAAAACATCGAGGTTAACGATAAATAATTATGAAAGTAAATAGGTAAATAATTATTTATTTATGTATTATTATATCATTTACCTATTCATTAAAAACAATTAAATAAATAAAATAAGCAGACGAGAAATAGAAATGTGGTTACTCTGAATGTATTTATGTCTAAGGGGTATAAAAACTGCCGTGGGGCGAGGCGTGACGTGCGATTAAATGGGATAACGAGAATTGAGATTAACTCAAAAAGATGCAATTATTTCTTTCTTTAAGCACCAGTGTTTGCCAGTTTTTTAGTAAAGTAAATATGTACCCAATGTCTACTAGTGGCTTATTGACAATCATGTAAAAACTCCGTGAGAGTGCATAATTTATCGCTGGGATATCCCAACTACTTTGGTTTGTCTACAAATTGAATAATGTTAAGATGTACAACCAGAGATACTATTTGCACAAATTAATCTCAGTTCGCGAATTACACTTCGCTAATAGCCAATGTGAATTCTGTATTTATAGAATAATAAGCATAAATCTAAATTTTAGGTATATCTGATTCCTACTGCTAATATTTTTCATAAAATTAACCAGTTCCCTAAATGATAATTTAGCATAAATGTAATTTTAATAAATTTACCGCAAGTGAGAAATGTTATGTAAACTATACATTATAAACCAGTGTGATAGGTACACTAATTACTTTGTTTTTTTTTACAACATTAATATAAATGTTCAAATGAAAGTAAATTATACTTAGATAATAAAACAATACAATACTATTAAATATCCGTCATTGTCTAGAAATTACATTCAACCTTCAATGAAATTCATCTCGACGGTTTAATCTGGCGCCAACGCTACATATACTGTAATATTAACCGTATAACTTAGAGATGAAATATAATCAACTTTATTTATATAGGCCAGAGAGTGGATTTTAGATTGCGATATATTTGATTTTAAAAAAGCTTGGATGATATTCTCGTTTCAAAATATAACTAATTGTATAGTTAAGGAGGGCAACTTTATACATATTATTGTTTAGTATATATGATTACTACAGTATTTAAACTTATACCAAGATTCATATTTATACATTTTTTAGACATGTTTCCTAAGAATTATATATCGGTTAATATATCCTAATACAAGACGATAAAATTCGAAATAAATAATAAAAAATACAAATCAATATTTTATAGATTGTTTAATAAGTATTAAAATAATTTGACATCAATTATTTTATTAATCATTAAGATAAAAAATTATGTTATATTTTGATTACCGAAATATGTATGTAACCCTTAAATCTTATAATATATGTTTACAATTAAAGTTTTAGAATACATAAAACAAAATACTTTGAGACTACTATTAACAGTACCGTAGACAGACACAAATTTTGCAAAAGTACATTATCTTATTCAAAGACAATATATTACGATACCGACGTCATGGAACGTGAAATGTAAAGCACCATGCATACTATCATTTTCAAAACGCGCGTTGAAAAGAAACAAAAGAATTTTCAAGTTGATAATAAAATTATTTTGCTCGTTAGACAATAAGTCATTACGTCAGATCTATTTTTTGAGTATATAAATTTCCTTACAACCTGCTTTCCTTCGATGTCACTCAGTCGATGCTATTAAGATTATAAGTACATTAAATATTAGTTATAAATAATTAAAACGCTAAGATTCGTTTTTGATTCGACACTGTTATAATTGGAAGTTAAGTAGTATAATGAACCTTTGAACTATTAACGTGTTTTGATAGTTTTTGTAACTAGTAGCAAGTGCTTGTACATATTGTAAAGTACAATAAACGATTTCAACTTTAGTGCGAAGTATTCCAATAGGTAAATTAGAGGAAACTGCCCACGTTGCATCTTCACTAAATATTAACATTTTCCTCAATAACCTATACTTATAAATAACTTCTAGAGTAATGTTCATATTGGAAAGAAATGTCTTATTGGAAGAGTGACCTGATAAATAATAGTATACTGACAACTCGATAATATGACCTTCACCTAAAGCGATACAAAAAGTATTTATATCTTTTTCTTAACCGCTTTAACTCCTTGGTTTAGTTATATTATTGATCCTGGATGTGCCTTTCACTCTATAATAAATTTAGGCCGTAGCCTACCTGGTTAATATACTCATATAATGTGGAATGTTCTTACTTTTAACTACGATATATTTTAAGCCTTAAACTGATGTAAAAAATTAAGTAGTATAATATGGTGAAAATCGGACTTATTAAAAAGTATTTTTAACCAACAAATCGATGGAAGTTAAAATATTCGCCGCGATTAAAGTGGTTACCGTGACTTGAGCGCGTGTGCATTTGAGACAACAAAGACTCTAAAGGCTACCTTCACCGGTGACATCACTTGACGTCTGCAACCTCGCTCAGAGCATTGATCTACATCTAATAGATACCTGAACACTACATAGATATCTAATTGTGTACACGGGGCTACGTATATATGACGCAAACTATACGTAAATACGTGCGCAACGATCTGAAGTCAATTGTGTATATACATAATCCACCCATATCTTAACGCCTCTTCGGACTAAACTACTATTCTAGACAATGTTTGTTTTTTTTTCTGGAGGAATACACAATGATGGATGTTGTGTGAATCCTTAAACGGAACAGTGTTTATGAGCTGCTTTTTATACAACAATTATACCGTTTTATGTGTTCCTTCACTTTACCATTCAGCATTTACATAGAACAGATAATTTTTTATACATTTTATTTAATTATAATTTATAACCCATTAAGGTACGATAACACCTTTTATTCCAGAAGTACTGCAAAGTGTCGGCAATGTAGCTGATGGTGAGCATCATAAAAAGTTCATCGGGAGCCATCACTGTCATGCCCATCTGCAAGCGTCTAGCAGCTAGATATAATTATAGGCTGGTCTTGAAACTTGACAAATCAAATGAATGTTACTGTAACGGGGTTATTATCATGTGCATGGCGGACGCGACTCACTTTGGAACAGAACTCTATTACCCTTAAAAATCAACGGTCATACGTTGCCTTCGTGGGGTGAAGCAGGTTTGTTTTAGTAATCACCTCGTCGGCCCAGCGACCGGCCTAGCTTGATGTAAACCTGAGCACCACCAGTACAGTTTAGCCAGCTGTTTTAACAGACGACTGGACTGGTGCAAAGGGAGGCGGGTTCCCCGATATAAGCCCCTCAGCCCGGTTGCTCTAATTTTTTTTCTTATAGTCTACAGGTTTAGCATTATGGTTACAATCTCACCAGATATTGAGTGACAAAGAGGCGCAAGATGGTGGACACGCTGAACCTGTGGAGAGACTGGCTCTCAAATGCAACTGCTGGAACACACCAATAGGTATTTAGGGACATATTGTTCAACTTGAGGGTGGTAACTAGTCAGGCGGGCATTAGAAAAAAATTACTACCATGCTATTGTTTCATTATGATCAAATCAAACACAATAGTCATGGTCCTAAATTCCGCCTATCTTATAAAAATAACCTATGGGTTTACAGTTTTGATGAGATGTGGGTATGAAATGAGATGAGAGTACCTATTGTGTGGTTAGAATCTTCACAGAGGATTCCTATGGCACTCCCTATGATGGTTTTCAGAAAACCTTGGTGCAAACCCGGACATTATAAAGAATAACATAGGACTGACCAGCAGTCAGAAATAAATAGAAATTGCTAGTGCAAAAAGGTACTGAAACTTAAGGATTAGTTAATCAGCTAACCCTGGTCTCCCCTTTCCTCTTCTGTGACCGATAGTACAATAAAATAATAATAATGATCTTTACTTATTAATTAACTAAAGCGCAATTGAACTTAAGAGTCATAATTAATTTATGTCGAGTATGCAATATTAATAATGTTAACGCCGATTTTCATTATACAAGAAGACGAATAATGAGTTATTCCATAAAGGTGTAAGCGCGAATTTATTATTGTTGCAAATTGATCAAGGACTTCATACGATACCACTGTAGCTCGTAGGTACAGTTTCAGTATGTTCGTTTTATTGGATATTCGCTTTTATAATGAAAGCGTTTAGAACTATGCAAGTTTTGTGGTCGCGGATATTAACACGCCTATTCGTTGTGTGTCTCATTAACACCTCTGATAGTTTTTAGCGCGGCGACCAAGCAGAGGCCCCAGTTGTTAGTTTGTAAGATTTTTGTCGCCAAAATATACCTATAGTTACAAATGGGTCCATTATGGACTATGTTATGTATGTTACGATTTGATATAGCAAGAAAAAGATAATGTAGAAAAATCCTAAACATTGGGTTGAAATTGATTTAAAAATTCTGGTTAGATTATTTTTCTGATCAGTGCCATAACTTTAAACATCTGGCGTTTTAATAAATCAAATCAAAGTGAATTAAGTCGAGAGGTCTGCGTCTGAGTATCATTTTTTCTATAGGAGTACCATAAAATGACAGCACTTAGTTTTGTAAATACTAATTGTAAGTACAATCAAAAATCATCGACGCTGTCATTCTAATCGAAAAGTCTCTCGGCAATTGGATCTAATTTGATATGTCTGGCTTAATAGGAGACCTAATGAACCAAAAGGAAGACATTGTCATGATTTTATCACAAAAGCGATGGTTTTTTTTAAGAAATTAGAATCTAAGTGTCGCTGCTTTTGCAACCCATGCAGTCTACTGTTTCGTTTATGTCTAATACACGTTTTCTTTAGGCAGCATCTTTATAATTTTACGCAACAAAATTAATTTCTAAAATTTTTGTAGGAACTTTTGAAATAACAGTAACAAAAAATGACTATAACATTCCTACCTTAAATTGTATGTTTTCATGCTTTTTCTAATTAGTAATAGAATAGATACCCTAAGATTTGCTAAATGACCATCGTAATATCATGCTAACACTTTGTTTTTATAATTTATCTATATAATTGTGCTTACCTAAAAATATGCAAGTCCACTTTTTTTATATCTAAACGTGGGATAAATAAGTTAATAGAAAAAATATATAATATGGTTTATCGCGTAATATTAGTCTCAACTTGAGGTTACTTAACATTACTACACTTCTACCAGAATCTCATGGTATTAAAAAAAATAATTAAAAATGGTTTATGATATGGCAACTTTTCTTGTCACTTGTCAAAACTACTGATATCAACTGTGATTATGATTTTGCTATTTTAATACATTGTCTTCGAGAAATTGTCGAAGAATCCACTTCGATCTCAGGCAAGAAGTATTGTCTACAAGGTATATTGTCAAATTCGAGAAGAAGAAAGTGAAAATCAAACGCAATCCTCGATTTTAAAACGCGTCATTTAATTGACATAAGCTTTAATAGTTTTGATACTCGAAGTACTTTATTTGAATGTACTGAATCTATCTATACCTTCTGATTATCATTATGGGTTATTTTAGAAGTTTCCAATACTAAAGTATGACGAATCATAAGTGAAGGAACGTTGAACAATAGTGTATTTTCAACATCTGGCAAAAAGAGGAACAGGCGGGAAAAAATTATAATCTAGACAGTTTTGATTTGGAATTGGTACGAAATAATGTTAAAGAATTTTATACTGTTTTGAAAGAAATTCCAAAAGTAATGAAACTATTACATATTCTTCAAAGTCCATCCATTTTAATAAGGGGAGAGAACATTTGCGGTAATAATAAAATTGTCAAATGTATCGAAGTCATATAATACTGCAAAATGTAATACTTTATCCATCCTTAAGAGCTCAAGTATATGTTTTTGTAATACTATGTAAATTTTCTTTCTTTAGTGTATGCTCTGGTTTTACCTTGTGTAAAAATGATGCACGTAATATTTTTTTAACCTTTTTACAGTAAAGCAATGTGTATTGATATTTTACAGAGTGATACTTAAACAGTATATAAGCCACGTTTAAACGAAGTTTTTAATTCACCAAGACGAATTAATTGAAAATTTGATTTTTTTTTATTAAAACTACATCATTTTCTGCGTCCTCAACATCACCATCTTTATCTGATAAAGAAGAAGAAATGCATGTGGAGTTTCTGGATATATTTTTCAGTTTTTTTTTGCAATAGCGGGCAAACGAGCATGTGTGTCACCTGATGGTAAGTGATCATCGCCACCCATGGACACCCACAACACCAGGGAAATCGCAGGTGCATTACCGGCCTTAATTTTGGAGGGCAATTGCCAGAACACACCTATTGGTTTTCGGCGGTAGATTTTCAACTTGAGAGTGGTAGCTAGCCAGGCGGGTATCAGAAAACCCTACCACCATGTTATGGTTTCTTCACGATGTTTTCCTTCATCGAAAGCTCAAGCTCATTGTAGGTGGATATGAACTCACGTTCCTTGACGCGGCGTTCCTACACACTACCACTGAGCTATGATCACTTTTCCAGTTCTAAATAATGTTTTATTTTTATACATTTCTAATGATTATATGTTATTTTTAAAATAAATGTTTTTTTTCCTAATATACAGTTCAATACACACACAAAATATGTAATTATTAAAAAAAGGGAAATATGTATAGGAAACAAGTCATAAGTAGTCAGCTTGTTTAGGGTACCTGCGTGTATAAATAGTAATGTGTTCCAACAAACACTTTTGATACAATATAACGTAAATCCGTTGAGTAAAGTAAAATTTATCATTTTTACTATATATAATCGCAGTAATAAAAGAAAAAAATACAAGTATCAAGACTATTTATTCCATTTACCCATGTGTTGCTACATGTGTGTACATTTTTGTATTTTTCTATTTGCCATCAGATTCTCGTAGACCTTTACTGTAGATTTTTATTGCTAGTATAAAAAATGTTAAATTGACTGATTTTTATATAGACAATTGGATAAAGTTTAAATAATTATTTTGCATTGATGCCTCTTGCTCTCCCAGGGATTTTGAGATACTCTAAATCCTCTCTTAAAATGTAAGCAACAAATAAGAAAACTCTCTTATATACTGAAGAATGGTAAATTTTAAATTGGTAAGGAATTGTATAGGACAACAACAGATAACAAATAGGTGGTATATCACTCATTCTCACATGATAATGAGTGTAGTTCTAAATACATAATATACCATACCATACCATATAGAACTCTTACATCGATGCATTAGGTTCTGTATCAGGCAGTAAGCCTATATGTCTGGCTATCTAGTAACTTTCATTAGTTTTTTGTGACAGCGTAAGAAGCACTATCCTACCACGGATAATCATCTATCACAGTTGACAATAACTTGAAGATACAAGGTAAGCAGACTTAGTTGATTATCTAGTGATTTCCGGAAAGTTTGGCTGAGGGATTGATATAACCAGATCAAGTTTCTTGCCGGTTCTTCTCTATGATTGGGTTATTTTCCGAATCAGGTCTAGTTTTGAGAGCATAAGCGCCTTTTCAGGGCCTAAATTGAATAAAGAATTTTGATTTGATCTAATTAAGCTTTGCTGCATTTGCAGTTGGTATGTAGATGAGTCGCCGGTTAACATATATTATTGTTAGGTTGTATGTGTTATTGTTAGGTTAGTACTTCCATTTTTTTACAGTGGGAATTTGCTTTTTGGCTTTATCTCCCTGATTGGCTGGGAGGGGTATATGGGACTCAACCGGCGAAACACTCGCCGGTAATACCCATTAAAACCCCACGTTGTTCTTCTATCGCCTAATGGGCCGGGGAGCAGGATCTGTCAGATTAGTACATTCATAGTCAAATGTCCTACACCATTTTATAGTAGAGATCAAAAGCATAATGTAAGATATTTTACAGTTAGTGAGATAAATAAAAAAGTTGTACCGTTTATAATAATGTACGGTTTTACAATAAGCTCCCTAAGCACAATACTGTTTGACCATGTTGAAGAATCATGTAAAGCGGATTCTGTTATTAAAAGGTTATATATAGTGTGGACATAAATAATTGTGATGTCTGAAAGGACTTGTTTGTTGCACATATACTAATAAATACATTAAGCAACTGTAAATAATAATTATATTGTTGAAAAATACTATAAAATATTAATAAATTTGGTCAAGTTATTTACTGACTCCTCTCCATGACTGCAATATTTATAAAATTGCTCGTATTGTTCCAAAGTGATTTCTAGTACCTTAAATTCGAAAAAGAATTGTTAGTTTAATTTGATATCAGTGCTTATTGCACATTCTGAATTGTACTGTTTCTCGATTTAGTATTTACCGAAAGTGATTATTATGTTCTTATAAAAATATTATTGGGATTTCGTAAGCAAAACAAGTATTTCACTTGAAAATTAATGAAATAAATAATACATTTTCATTTACTTGAATATGAAAATATAAAGTTTAAGAATTTGACAAAGAAAAAGCGAAAAAGAACAACTGATTTATAGTAAAAAAAAAATTAATACTTATATAGACTTGAGCTACAAAATGTTCTTAAGTACGCATACAACTCCAACCCTATGTAAGAATACATTAAAAGAAAGGTAACGCGTTTAAATTAGAATAAAAATTATAATTTTATTATTACTGGATTGTGAATCTTGAAATTTAATTGTTAATCTTCTGTTAGAGTCAATCCCTAATGTATATCGAACCGAAAATATACAAAAGGTAAATTCTAGAGGGGTGGGTGATAGTGTAAGTCCATGAGCAGATGTACCGGTGTACGACAGTTAAACCCCTCGAGAAATACAGTCGCGAGCTGAACAGCCGTAGCCGCAGCCGTGCAATTCGAATTGTGACTCACTGTTGAACCTATCCTTCGTGTAATGCGTGCTTCACTTATTGCCTCTAAAGACTATAATCGCTTGTTAACAGGCAGCACGTGCACTCTTCAGATTAACAGGTTTCCATTTACTTAATAATGAAGCGATTAAAATTGAATAATCTCGAGTGAAACAAAAAAGGTTATAATTCTCATTGATTAGGTGCAACGTTATGAAATATAATATTATGGGCCGCGATAAGCTGAACTATGTGCAACAAGAAGCCGGCGCGAGGTGGCGCACGGCGCGGTGTGGCGCAGTATGTAAACAAACATTGGCGCGCCGAATGAAGCGCATTGTGAAATGCGTACACGGGACCTGGTATCACATGCACAACTTACCTACGTGTTTTTACGTAGGCGACGTCACGTAAATAAAACTATATAGTGAATTGTTTGGAGAGCACAGAGTATTCTGCACCCGAGCCGATATGGAGTGATGGTGGCGCCGAGCCGGTGTTGCGCGTACATAAATTTTATGTTCGAGATTGCAAGCCTGCAATATGCCGTTCAAGAAATACTGGGTAGGATGTAGCGCGTGCGCACGATGTGGTGCGGTGCATACGGCTGCATGCGGCATGCAGCGTGCGCGGGACGCGGGCGCACAGACCTGACTGCAGGCACACGGGGCACCCCGCCTGTCGGCCGCGACGCGCCCTCTGACGTGCCACCGTCCCCATGCAATGTCAACAGACAGCGAAACAATGGAAATCAGACCTGACTATCCACAACTTAATGTTTACTTAGGTCAACTATATTTTAAGGATTATTCGTACCTTCTCTAATCTTGGTGCAAATTGGTTTTACATTAGGATTACATTTTTTTTATAAATAAAAAATATGAAATTATTTCCTTTTTTAGAATGTTGGATGATTAGGCGATATGAAGAATCTGTATAGAAATTCAACTTATCATAGAAAACATTACATAAATTTTGAATACGAGTTGGAATGATTAAGGGAATACGAATACGAATACCCATTCACAATTTTTTTATTTCTATGTTTTCCGAAATAGCCATTCTAGCCAGTCTAGCCCGTCACCACAGACAACCAAGTTAGAAAGGGAGAACAATAAGATTACAGTTTCGGTCTACGAAAAGAGTAATATTACCTGTAATGGTAGATAACTTGTGAAATTCCAAATTAAGTTGGTATGTTTATGATTACCACAAAACTGAACACGAATAGATACTTCCATGTAAACGAAGTGCATATTTAAATATTGTTTACATCAAATAGAATAGGTAAAAAAGTTTTCATAACTTTAGAGAAATTTGCTCTATTAAACTTGTCGGGGTCAATAAGTCTTTACCCTAGTCTTTGTGATAATAGTTGCAGAGTTGATGTGATTGGTCAAAATTAGTAAAATATGATTAATAAATTGTACACCTTTAAATTTATTTATAATGAAATTGCGATTTAAATACATGCTAATTTATTAATTAATTTTTTTTTTTTTTTTTTTTTTTTTTTTTTTTATTCTTAAGGTTTAGCGTTATGGCCATAATCTCACCTGATCTTAAGTGACGATACGGCCCAAGTTGGTAGACACGCTAAACCTGTGGAGAAACTGGCTCTCAAGTGCTGCTGCCGGAACACACCTATTGGTATTTGGCGGCAGGTTTACAACTTGAGGGTGGTAGCTACCCAGGCGGGCGTTAGAAAAAGCCCTACCACCATGCTATGGTTTCCTCACGATGTTTTCCTTCACCGAAAGCTCAAGCTCATTGTAGGTGCTTGGGTTTTGAACCCACGTCCCTTGACGTGAAGTCGTACACACTACCACTGAGCTATCATCGCTTCAACATTACAACAATAGTAACCGTATTATTTAATCCATTATATTAAAAACATTATAATTTATTAGTTGTGTTTGTCACCATATGACTAAAAATTTATCTAGGAAGGATTTTTAGTAGTTTTTCCATACTTTTTTAAATACATTAAAATCGCGAAGACTTGTCGTTTTTTTTGTTTTTGGTTAGTCATTTTAACTCTGATACGTTGTACATACTCTTATGGTCCAATTGTCATTTTGAGGACATCTTAAGTAATTATAAGTATAAATATAAATAAACTGTGCATAAAAATAATAAACACAAATTGTATCAAATATTCTAGTTACAATCAGAACCCATTAATAATAAGTGTTGTTAAAAAAATGTTTAGGAGTAACTTGTATTGATAGCGACGATAAGTGATATACGCCCACGGAACAGCTCTATACGAGCGGTCAGTGTATTAAGAGTGTAAGTGCGCAGATAGGACTCAAGCCAGAAGTAATCCTTCATAACAAACGAGCAACGATGCGCGTGCGGCGACCGTCCGCCCGGCCAAGCCGGTAGGCGTATGTAAAGAGCCAACGCTACGCGACAGGACATATAAACATGCCTCAGATTCCATTGAGAGGGTTTTGTTGGTGGCGGCGATGAGAGGACCTGCGTACGCGCAACAATTTTGGCTGTTTTGGGTACGGCGTTGCGCCGGGTAAAAAGAGGTCGGCGACCGCGTAGCGCCAAGCACCGCCCTAACTATTTTTCTATTATGATCCGTAATTGTCCAGATACCATGCTGTTATTATTGCTGTATTAAAGTATTACTACTGTACTAATTTTTCATAGCTATAAGATTTAAGAACGTTCTCGCTTGATTTACGAAGTATGACCATTACTACTAACGATATATTGACGACTTTAACAATTATAAGTATAGAAACAAAAGTTGATGTTAATAGATAAAAAAAACATAATTATAGATGTTTCCAAAACAGACAACAAAGATGCGACAAAATTTGAGTTTGAAGTATAAATATTTGTTTGTTTTAATTAATGAGATACACAAACGAAACATGAAAATATACAGTTTTTTTGTTGCCAATAGCAGCACTGCTAGTAGTAGTTATAAAACACTAGATTTTACGTGCAGCTTCGCTCGCGTTAATATTGATTTTATCAAACAAATCCGATGACGCAATAAAAAGTTTCATACAGAGTTTATCCCTCTCTTTACTCCACTTCGTATAAGATTTTCGCGAGAAAAGTAGCCTATCCCATCTATCATTGTGCCAAAATTTATCACAATCGATTTAACGGTTTAGGCGTGAAAGCGTAACAAACAAACAAACTCACTTTCGCATTTATAAATTTTTTTTTGTTATGGAATAGGGGGCAAACGGGCAGGAGGCTCATCTGATGGAAAGTGATCACCGCCGCCCATGAACACCTGGAACACCGGAGGGCTTGCAAGTGCGTTGCCGGCCTTTAAGGAAAGAATACGCTCTTTTCTTGAAGGTTCCCAAGTCGTAACGGTTCGGAAAGACCGCCGGCGACAGCTGGTTCCACAGAGTGGCTGTGCGAGGTAGGAAGTGCCTTACAAATCGCGCTGTTGTGGAACGCTGGACATCGAGGTGGTGTGGGTGAAATTTTTTGTTTTGGCGCGATGTCCGATGGTGAAATTCAGCGGCCGGGATCAATCCAAACAATTCCTTAGAACACTCCCCGTGGTAAATGCGGTAGAAGATGCAGAGTGACCCAACATCTCTACGTAGAGCCAAAGGATCAAGCCGATCGGAAAGAGCTTGATCGTAGATAATCCGAGCCGCCCTACGTTGAATGCGGTCAAATGGAAGTAGCTGGTACTGGGGGGCTCCTGCACAGAGATGAGAACAGTACTTCACGTGAGGCCGAATTTGTGCCTTATACAGGTTCAGGCATTGAGCCGACGTGAAGTACCGTCTCGCCTTACTAAGCACACCTAGCTTCTATGAGGCCAATTTGGCCTTACCTTCCAATTGACCGCGAAACTGGACGATGCTCGAAATATCGACACCAAGTATTCCGATACTGGCTTTGGCAGAAAGGGGAGTATTCTCAAAATGAGGAGTTACGAGAAATGGTGACTTTTTGTGTCAAACTTGTGTCTTGTTGGGGTTGAATTGGACTAAGTTAAGTCGACCCCAGTCAGAGACTTTGGTTAACAAAGACTCGACTTCCGACACAAGTTTGTTCCGGCTCTCGTCAACCTGTTCCCGAGAAATATTAGCACGGCCAGTGTACAGTACATCCACAGTGCTATAGTCTGCATAGCAATGAATGTTGCTGATCTGCAGCATGTCATTGATATGCAGAAGGAACAGAGATGGAGAGAGTACGCATCCTTGTGGAACACCAGCATTGACAAATTTAGAATCAGAGCATGCACCGTCGACGACGACCTTGATGCTCCGATCTGCCAAAAGATTGGTGATCCAGTTGCATAATTTTAATATTAGTATAATGAATTATTTTTTATTGAGAATAGAGTAATAAACATTTATCAGTAAAGGCAAAATAAGGTTTGTAGATTATATTATATATACAATGAAGTAACTGATCGAGTGTACAGTGATGGGTATAATTACACGTAATATGTATGAAAGCGATCCGAGTAAACTGTTTTTTGTTTTAAATTGGTTGTAGATAAAAAGTCCATAAAATATATAAAAGCGTATTTACTGTACCTACTATTTTCTGTTGGAATAAACTTCCTAATATACATATATACACACATTGAAAGCGATATATGGACTCATTATAATAAGAATATAACTATACCTAATGGTGGATTTACCAGTAGGTTGAAGCCTAGGGCGGCAGATATTAGAGGCGGAATATGGGGTACTTTAGTTTTGAATTTTAGAAATGGAATGATTCATATTTATACATGTACCTAAATGTTACGAGATAATATGTGTCACCACTTAGAATCTACTTCTTATATCGATTTTTTTTCTACATTTTGCGTAGTCCTATGTGGAATCTAATTGTAGAGGTAGGTAGTGACGACAAAATTTGAATAGCCTACGAGCGAGCAAAGTGTAAATGCGCCACTGGATATACCTAATGTAATTATTTGCATTTTGGCTTCGAAGAAACGAAGTGTTGAATCTAATGAAATACATGATATCCTGCTTCAATATTAAATAACGCTGTGTTAAAATAAATGATAAAAATACACATAAATACATTGCAAAGATAGAGTAGTCCAGTAGATAAAACTTATATACAGTATATGCACCGGTTTTTCCATTGCTTTTACCAGTAACGTTTAATAGGAAAGAACCAGTGTAAGCCTTGTGTATTGCAAAAATAAATCATATTTACACAGATAACAACGCTATTGCGCTATCGTTTGTCATGCATAAATGTGCGATACAAACACTACAATGTATTCACTAAATAAATCACAATCTCTGAAATGCCATTTTTATTAAGATTTACGGTCTCCGCGACTCCGTTCGCATGGAACTAAAATTTTATATGATTATTTTCATAAAAAAAAAATTATATAGCCAATGTTACTCAGGGCTTTTTTCTTTTTTGTCTTTATTTATTTTAGGGACTTCGATCCAAAAAGGACATGTCAGTCCCATCGTACCCTGACCTTATAGTATGTACCAAATATAATAAAAGTCTAATGTGTCCTAGAACTACTTAGATCTAATAACAAAATTCCATAAAATCTTGGCTTCATCACTTGCAGGTGCAGTCAAGATTCCATGGAACATGCCCTGGTCCATTAAATTCAGTCCTAAACATTTTATGATCGCTGTCCGTTGAGTTCGGCTCCGTTCACATTCCCTCAACAAGTGTTGCAAGTCTTCTATAGATCCACACGTTATGCAGTTGGGTGAGACACTTTTCCTCATAAGAAATGCAAACTTGTTGAGAGGCATGTGTCCGGATCTTACTCTATTCGCAGTAACAACTACAGATCTCTTTAGAGTACTACTAGCAAACCATGGTATACGAGGCGGCTCACTTTGTAATGTTTTATACCAAATACCTTTATCTTTAGACCGTTCATTAAAATATTCTTTCCAGTTTAGGAGACATTTATATTTAAATTTTGTAAACAGCTCTGTGTAATCTGAGCTGATGTTTATATTAGTACCTTTTAAAATATACTGTTTTTCTAGTTGGTCTGCCTTCTCATTGCCTTTCAATCCAATGTGTGACGGAATCCATTGCAACTTTAGAACTATCCCTTTTTCTTTCAAGTTTAGAACTTCACGTAATATAGCATAAGCCGTCGATACACCTCTATTTCCAGAGGCGCAACGAGCCAAATGCTGTAACGCGCTTTTACAATCTGTAAAAATGACTACTTTCTTACAGTCCAAGGAAAAAATTGCGATGAGTTCCACCGACATAATGGATATATTTGCAGTAATTTTAAAACATTTGGCTTCATTTCGAGTTGGATCATACAATGCAGCACCCATACCTTCAGTACTTTTAGATCCATCTGTATATAACCTATACCAATTGTTGTATTTTTTATGAATTTCTTCTAAAATATGATGTCTAATTAAATCATTGTTATAATATTTTTTCGATCGTGTTATTTAAGTTTAGTTCTAAAATTTCTCTTATATTTATGTTGTCTTCTGCATTCTGAGTATTATTGTATACTGATATAAGAATAGGTTTCTTTTTTATTTACCCAATACCGGTTTAAATGTAGCATTCTAATGGTGAAGTATCTTCAGTTTATTCGTTACAAAAAAATACAAATCTTTCCTCTTATAACATTAGTATAGATTATATTTTTGCAATTTCTTTGATATCGAGTATTTTTGTTATCTTATCGGAACAAACTGTGCATGATTAAAAAATGCTACTTATGCCGTGATGAAAACATGAGCCAGTCGGAATCGAGACTGATTGCTTGGGTACCGAAGGGCGTACTCAATCAGGACAAATTCACGAGGTCTCTTTTAATGCAGCTCTGATAGTAGTCATATTAATACCGTGATCGTGGCTCGCCAAGCATATATTATGTAGGAATTTCTTCGTGTCGATTTCTTTGTCATATTTTGTGATTTCTAAAAGTGACATTTTTTATGAATATCGGTTAGAATTAATAAAAACTGAAAAGTATAAAACATTTCTTTTTAAGTGTTCTTGACAATTCCATGCGTTAAGCAATGACATAAATTTCGTATGTAGAACACTTTACAGAAAACGTTCAAGACGTATTTGAATTAAGTCAAAACAGAAAAACTTAATTATAAAAACAATTTTAAAGGCATCTTCGTGATCAGTTCTATCTACAAAAGAAATCTATAGCAAAATTTTGCATAAAATTATGTTTGAACACAGATAGGTACTACAGATTTTTTTATATGGTAAATGGCTAAAGCAAGGCCATTTACTTGTTTCAAAGAGTAGGAATACTTTAATAAAGAGTTTATTTTAATCTATTTCTTACATATCTACATTCCGATGCCGATGACTGAGGTTTGTAGTCATTTATGGAAAAGTTATGTATGAGCTTGAAAAGCTCAACTGGGTGTTATTGAACTGCATAACTGTAATCGTAACTAAGGGATATCCACAATACAAAATATCCGACACGGTTGGATAAAAAATATTATGAAAATTTTGCATGTCTGGTCTATCTTATTGCATACGTATTTAACGTGTACTGTTATATATTGGAAAAAAAATGGCATTATTTACGCAACAACATACGCGCGAGCTATGCAAATCGTTAATACCTAGAAAACATTTTAGGCTAATGTGCTCCAGAAGAGCGCGGTTCATAAGAGTACGCAGCGATCATATTTGCTAGAAATAATTAATACTCTGTATTTTGACTGCCTATTCAATGTGTCTGTCAACGAAAATCAATGAAAAAATATATTTTATTATACAAAAGGTAAGTTTTTTATCATTTTTATAGTATTTGTGTTAACTTATTTTGTAAATTTAATACCGAAGCGCCTGTATCAATTATGTATACAGAACTAATTGCAATTGCTGAAGCACTATCATATATTGATTCTTTAGGAGATGGGTATTATGTTCTCTTCACAGATTCAAAGAGTGCACTCCAACACTTAGCTCGGTGTACTTCGCGAGTTCGAGGAACACCGATTGCTTATAAGATTATACAACTAATAGAGGATTTGAATACTAATAATAAAAATGTAATTTTACAGTGGATACCGTCTCATATAAGTTTGAGGGAAAATGAAAAAGTGGATCAAATGGCAAAAGATGCTCGTACCAACGGCATACCATTGAATTATGTGCCTTATTATGCTGATATTCTTTATCTTATAAGAAAACATTGTCGTGAAATGTGGAAGGAATACATCGATGAGCGATCAGTGAATAAAGGCATATGGTATAAAACCTTACAGCCTACTTTGTTGTGCTTTCCCTGGTTTGACAAATTTAATATCAGTCGACCTGAATTAGTTACTGCCTTTCGACTTCGTTCAGGGCATATTCCATTAAATAATTTTTTGTTTTAATAAAAATGATGCCATCGCCAAATTGTGATGTATGTAATAGTATAGAGGATGTATATCATATTATGGCAGAATGCTCACGTAACCAAGCTCCAAGAATAGCACTTGAAAATTAAATACAGAAATCACTGAGATCCGTCGGTTTATGTAATAGCATCCTCGCTTCTCCGACATCCAGAGAAGCCAGGGTGCTTTACAGGTTGGTTATGTGTGGCACTCGGGATCGATGTATATATACAATATAAATATGATATCTACATTACTTCGGAAGCTATCACTGGGGTGACAAGGTCAATTTGTGATCTAACCCCAATTTAAAAAAAATAAAGAGAAAAAAATAAAACTTATTTTGGTTAGAGTGTGCTAGATTTACATTTCATTCAGAAAGAATAACCCAAAATTATTAGGTTATCGAGCTAATTTATTAAGTATATACAGTATATAGTTTATTTTATTTTTTTATTATGTTACTTACAAAGGGCTGCGAAACATCAATTTATTTTAAATAAAGACGTACGGTATCTCACCTGTTAGTGTAGCACGAAATGTTCAGTTTCTAAGTAATTAATAGTGGTGAAAAACAAAAAGGAAAGTTTACGTTACACCATCATAGAGATAAAAGCTCTGAAATTAGAACTAGTTAATAACTAGTTAATATAGAAAATAATTAAAAATTGTATATGATTTTTTTATCCTTTATAAGTTTAGCGTTACGGCCACCATTTCACCTGGTGTTAAGTGATGATGTGGCCGAAGATAGCGGACAGGCTAAGCCTAGTGGAGGGACTGGCTCTCAAGTGCAACTGCCGGAATATACTTGTAGGTATTTGGTGACAGATTTTAAACTTAAGGGAGTTAGTTAGCCAGGTGAACCTTAGAAAAGGCTCATTGCGGGTGGATTCGAATTCACGCCCAATGATGCGGCGTCCACACAAACTATCAACTGAGCTATCATCACCTGAATAACAATGAATAACATTAAAAAGCAATACAAAAAATGAAAGTATAACCATACATAATACTTTAATATTTCCAAGGTTACTTTCGGAAATTAAAACAAAAGTCTAGACGTTTTATGGCATACCGTGGGTGAAACCGTGAGCTTAACGTAGTAAATCAACGACGACTTTTATATTTTGTATAAATAGCTTTCACTATTCATTATTAGTGTGTCTTGATACATTCATTTCGCGACAAATACTTGAAACACATTGATTAGTACGTGATGTATGTATCTTAATTATTATGTTTTATTTTTTTGGAACGAAGTTCCTTATTTTTTATTTATCAGCTTGCCAAAGTAGGAATACTGTGCTGATGACGAACAAAGAACAATCTAAAAACAACGACGACCACTGATACAGTATTGGTACTGTATGTATGGTATGTATGTATGAGGAGTATTCGTAGTTACGCCGACTTTTTTTATTATGGCCTCTGGCTATGTAAGCAGCTTCGTCAATATCATGTGAAATGAACTTTACATTATTAGCGATCACAAACTATAAACCGAGACTGGAATCCAGAGCACTTCGGCGCGGCGGTTGCAGCGAGGCAACTAGTTTAACCAGGCTAACCGTGCAGACAAGTCCTTAAGCAGTTGGATATATACTGGCAAATCTCGAAATGTGACAAACTAAAAGAGGGGCACACTTAAAACATCTTATCACCCTGCATAAGTTTTATGGTAGTTTTGTAAGAACAGTATTGTCGTCGATGCGAAAACTAATCTAGCATTGGTTCAACGGTGTTATGTTCTATTGCAGATCCATCTAATTAGATAGTCATTGATTGTGGAGCTTCCTGCACTATGCAGTGTACGTGAGATTGAAGAATAAACAACGATCAGTTAGCTATTAATCATTTCTAACGATGTTTTCAGATCTTATTATCATAAGAAACCCATTTTTTTTTAAATTAGGTAACCACAATTTAAATGCTGTCTTATAACACACCATTTACGAAATGGTACATTATTGCATTGCCAATTACATTATTCTATTTGAGGTGGCAATAGTTCAGAGATAGGCTATCTTAACTTATCCTATCTCTTAAGTTAGACCGAGTAATACGCATTCACAAAAGTTTATTGAAATCTACCGTTTCCTAGATTTACGTACATAAACTGTTTCATACAGTCAACAGTCTAAACAATCTACCCGTGTGCAACCTAGTATAGGAATGTATTGAATTTAATGTGTAATATAATAAGTATTCGAAACAATGAAATGTATGCTGAACTTGACTAAGCACGCTCTTTATCGACTTCAAAGTTTAAAGTCCTATAAATCTACAAGAATATAATTCCGGAAGTAGATGCTACTATATCGGGCGTATCATATCAAATATAAATGAAAAATTCGTGACAAATTTCCATTGACATTATTATTACATCATGCTCGCGTCTAGTACCATCGCTCGATTGATCGATCTCCTATTCTCAACGTTCGGGAATTTCCGTTCGGAGATGACAAATTCATATTACATTTTTCTACATTCATTCATACGTAGTCAACTAAACGACGGTTATATTTAGTATACGTTTTGTCCATATAAACCAATTTGGTACACTTACCTAATGGTATTACTTAACAAAAACATTAAGCTGACACAAATATGAATGAGTTGTTTTTTACACAGTATATACATATATGACACTGATAATAAGAGTTCCATACATTTTGGATTCATAAAATATACGAATAGAAAATGTTTTAAGTTGTTTTATTGAGATTTGAAGCGATGTTAGCCAATGGTAGTATGTACGACTTCGCGTCAAGGGACGTGAGTTCGAATCCAACCACTTACAATGAGCTTGAGTTTTTCGTGAAGGAAAACATCGTGAGGAGACCATAGCATCGTGGTAGGGCTTTTTCTAATACCCGCCTGGCTAGCTACCACCCTCAAGTTGAAAATCTGCCGCCAAATACCAATAGGTGTGTTCCGGCAGTTGCACTCGAGAGCCAGTTTCTCCACAGGTTTAGCGTGTACTACTACTTGGGCCGTATCGTCACTTAAGATCGGGTGAGATTATGGCTATAACACTAAATCTTAACAATAAAAAAAAACTTTACGATCAGTATCTGTTATCTGATCGTTAAAATATATACATCTTTTATAAAAAAAGTACTATAAATTATAATGCTAGAAAGTAGACAAGTCATTCGTAACGATATATCTTTATTTACCGACTAGCTTATACGTGCAGCTTCGCTCGCATTAAATTATTCGCCAAAGTTTGAAGCCAATCGAATGACGTATTAAAAAGTTTCATACAAAGTTTATTCATCTCTTTACCCCACTTCCAATAATCACCGTCTCCAAGTTCCCATCTATCTCTAAACCAAAATTCATCATAATCGATTCATCATCATCGTTTAGGCGTGAAAGCGTATCAAACAAACTCACTTTCACATTTATAATATTAAGTAAGGATAGAAAGTAGGTGCTAATCATAAGTTTACTTTATATTAAATGAATATACCACCATACGGCTGTGACCTGTATCTTGACTTCAAGTTCCTGAAGTCTTGAACTTCAATCTTAAAGTCAACACCACCTGTAAGCGATGAGACAAATATAGTAGCTGACGGGATTGTGGTGGAGACTACCTTTGTTGTAACATAATCGAGAACCTAAATAATTGTGTCTACAAATTTTTAAAACATCAACCATCGCTCTTTAACGGAAAACTACCAATAGATCAAATTCGCTAAAATTCTTTATCGTGTGGGATTTGGTTCAATGAATTTAGTAATGTAAACTTTTTTAGTGATAATACGTATGTAGTTACAGGTTTATTAACGACCCAGTAGGGCCCCGTTTATCAACGTTCCCGTTCCATTTACATTCGATAAGGGAAATTTCTGTTGCGCAGCAAAACGATGACGTAAACAGGCTTACCACATTCGACAGTTATGTTTAATTGTAGAATATGTATATTCTTTATGTATATATACAAAATATACATTATCGAAGTATTCCCTAATTCAAGTAAACACAATTTCTCTAAATCTTAAATAGTTTATCGAATATTATTCCTATAGAAATAGTCACACAAGTCTTTTGCCATGAAATTAAATAATGTTTCACATTTCAATTAAGGACAGAGTTGATTTGAGACAACTTAAATCAAAGTTAATTTGGCTTGAACTAAGCGCGAATTGTCTTTGATTTGTATTTTATTTCTACACCTTGACACAAATCAATATTTTATTCAATTGTATGGATATAAATCGAAACAATACAACCTAGTTAGATATTATATAAACATAAGAAATGCTTGAAATAGCAACTAACTAATTTGACTACTAAAAATTTATGTCAATTATTATATTATGTTCTAGCATAATAGATAGTACATCAGTACAAACTTTGACTTAAGCATTCGATTCTTGAGTGCACCCAATATCTATATAGACTGGGTATTGCTGGATAGACAAACTTGAAGTAAGCTTTTTCTCTGTAATTGAAATGGTAGGGATATATACTAAACTACGTCAAAAGTTTTACTGATAATATATTAATGTGTTTAATCAATTGTGCGTACATATTTGTAATAAAAAATCTAGCCAAACTATTCATAAATTTTCTAAAATAGGCGTGATACTGTCAAAGAGAAGGAGATAATCATAGCGGGTCGTTAAAAAATTAAACATTAAAAAAAATAAAACACAAATAATTCTGCTGTATTTTATATTCTACAAAACAATAAAATTATTCTTATAATTATAATATCACTAAGAGCGTTTTCACATCATACGATACGATAATAATATTGTATCAACTTAATATGATATTAGCGAGGGTAAAATGTATGAAATGCGTATCCACTAATAATATCGTATCGGATAATGAGGAACCATTCTTAATCAAATCTTAAAACAAAATTTGAGTTTGGGCTTCGAACATACCATAAAATGCGAAATTTAAAATGCAGCAATAACAAAAAATACACAGTATTCACATTTTAATAACTTGTTTGAATAAATCTTTGAAAGATGAAGGATACCCAAGTTGTTATTCCAGAGTACTTTTACATCGTACTAGTAATTGTAAAATATGACTAATTGCAATAAAATTTCGAAACGTTTACGATTGTAGTATCTATTCAATTTCAAATAAATTATTTTTGTAATTTAAATTAATGGTGAATAATCGGCATATTTTACAATAAATAGTACTGATTAGTTTAATTATAAATCAAAATACAATACTAATACTACTATTATAGTCATATTGGTTATTCGTGAAAGATCTTCAGTTTTCTCTTGAAGAACTTCGGAAGTTATGTTCTTTAATTATCGAGCTTTATGAACTATTTTGTTGTATTGTATGCGATGTACACTTATCAATTAATATTATGTAATCATTCAACTCGTATATAATTTTTTTACAAATTCTTATAATTTCAACATGAATATAAAAAAATACATTTAATTAAAATTATAGGAGAACACAATAAAAATGATTCATTGTCTGCATTGTAGACAACACGTCAATACATTAATCAAAATATAGACTTCGTTAAATGATAAATCTTTTTCTCAAATACAAACGGTATTTCCCCAGCTTTGGGATGCAATATAATTGATTACCCTAATTTTTACGTTGTTGCATTAAAGGAAATACAATTGTCCTGCCCAGATTGTTCTTCCAATAAATAAACTTCAGTAGATATCATAACAACAAATACATAATTTTACCAATTATAAAATGTCAGTTCATTTTATTAGCACAAGTAAAATTAATAAACAAACAACAAACACACTGAATCGAACCAAGGAAATAAAGTATGACAGTAATGAGTACTAAGGAAATATATGAATTCTAATAAAAAAAGCACGCCGGAATTCGCATAACAATATAGGTCATACTTTTCTAAAAATACTTTATAGGTTTAGAACTTCTCACACAATCTCACCCGTTGTCAAATGGCACTGTGGCCCAAGACAGTGGACACACTAAGCGTAGTAGAGGGGCTGGCTCTAAAGTGCTGCTACCGTAACGCACCTATAGGTATTTGGCGACCGATTTTCAACTTTATGGTGGTAGGTAAACAAACGGGCATTACAAAATGCCCTACTACCCTATCATGGTTTCATCACGATGTTTTCCTGAAAGCTTAGGCTCATTACATAGATTCGAATTTACGTCTATCGACACTAAGGCCATACACACAACCACTGAACCTTCATTGCTTCTAAATCAATTAACATATTTTAGATTGAATGTTCTGTCACAATCTCACCTAGTGTAACAGGATGCACTGCAACCTCAAGCGAAGTAGTTGGAACATCTCTCGAGGTGCTTAGTGACAGATTATAAATTTGACAATACTAACTCGCACTATAGATATTAGAAAATGTTCCACCGCCACTGCGCTATGTTTTCATCAAGAAGTTTGTCATCATCAAAAGCTCATGCTCATTGTACGTCGATTGAAGCGGGGTTTGGTACAATGTGCAACTTGGCGACCATTGCTTAAAATGAATTTTAATTTGAAGTGAAAATTATGACCTTTTTTTCAGAACAACCAAACACTGCTAGTTAACATATGTTCCGGATCAGTGTACATTCTGTATTTTTTTTGCTTAAGATTAGTTCAAAATAAGATGACATTCGAAGAAGCCTGAATGCATACATTTACTCGGACGCCTATTTGAAATAATTACTTATTTATTGATAAATTATAAATACCATTAAATTTTAATTTATGCGATGATGGCTGAGTTGGTAGTGTGTACGGACGCAGTGTCAATGGACGTGAGTTCGAATCTCTGCAATGAGCCTGAGCTTTCAGGAAAACATCGTGATGAAACCATAGAGCATGGTGGTAGGGCTTTTTGTAATGCCCACCTGGCTAAGTACCACCCTCAAGTTGAAAATCTGTCGCCAAATACGTATAGGTGTGTTCCGGCAGTTGTACTTGAGAGCCAATCTCTCCACTAGGCTTAGTGTGTCCACTATCTTGGGCTCCATCGTCACTTAACAACTGATAAAAAAACATATAAAGTCATTAAAACACGAATTGGACTACTTATATTCAACGTTTAGTCTATATTAGATAACTGATAACCGTTCCATATATTTCACTAACAAAATCTAACAATTAACTTTTTAGTTGGTTGCTAGTCTTCTGTGAAATGTAATTATTGCGTTATAATGTGCTATTAAAGTATTCATAATTTTGTTTGTCGATAATCGGAGTCTTTTACTACATGGCTGATGCTTCTGTGCATTATGTGTATTTACTACTGTAACATGTATATTGCACAATCGTTCTTGATTTGCATTTTGCACGAAATCACTACAACAAAGTTAAATTGGGAAACAATTAGGGTATGGTTAATAATTTTATTGTATTTAAATATCTTGTCATTAGCAATTTGAAGGTATATACTCCAACATATTGTCAACGAATGAATGAAGATTTAGGTTTTCAAAGCTCATATTATGTTTGCCCTCAACCGCAAGGGCCCTATAAAACACAATAAGTCTGTTTCGTCAATTTTAAAATCAAGTTTTTAAAGTAGTTTTTCCATTAAAAAGCTTTTTTTACATTGCTATATACATATTTACAAAAAAATCAAAATCATAAAAATATCAATATTGGATCATCCTTTTACTAACAACAAGAATGCTAAGTATACTACTACTTTAAGTACATTATCTTTGTTACCTATATTAAAGTAATGGTTTATTTTATAATTCAAAGATATATTTAACTTATGCAGCATTCATATGTTAACTAATGAAGTAACATTGATCTATTTTAGTACTGAACATTTTAAGAACGTTAGTAATTTAATAAATCAATTAATTCCATGTATTTTTTATATATTTTACCTACGTTTCACGTTATAATTCTCGTGTAAATTTTGAGGCTATTTTTGGCTTTTAATTTTAACGTATACTTTGGTACCTATCTGTGAACACAGCCATACATTTGGAGATGTATCCCAGACTGAATATATATTAAAATTATCAGCTTCCTGAAATTATTTAAATCCATTGGTGCGCGCCCTTTAGTAGCTGATAGAAGTGAAGTAACCATTACGACGACCTACACTAAGTGTAATGCGATAATCAATTTATATATAATTTATATTATGAAATATGTAAGACGAATACATGATAAAAATTGGACAGGCTAATAAAAAGTTCAACTGATATATAATATTTTAATAAATTTAACGATGGTTGGAATCTTGTAAAAATATAAAAAGATAAATAAAATTGTAGATTTTTTATCATTTAACGCAAGTAATCTCGTTCGAAAGCGTTTCTTTGGTTTCCAAAAGGTAATGTTTAAAACCTATTGGGTTTAGTCACGTGCTTGTCTGTGTTATAATTATAATTGACATATACACTTTAATCTCCAGAGTGTTTTGTTAAAACCCTAAAATGAATTTCACAGCAAGTCGATAAATCAGTTACATTAGAAGAACAAATCTGTAAAAAGTTTTAAAATAAACATTTCTGTTATGTCACCAAGAAACACGCCTTAAGGTTGTAGTTTTAATGTTATTAAAAAGGCGTTATAGCAAAGAAGAATTATAAAGTCTGAGTCCTAACATGAATGCAATAGATGCATACGACGCGATGTGATCGCTGCCGTAGGTTGCTCGTTAAATTTTTCTCCTAGGTCATCCTAGCTAAACTTGACCTAACACGTTGCTGTTGAGTCAATGAACATCATCTACCTTCGTTGACCGTGATCGGTATTGTGTAATAGAGTAGTGGTTCTTACATCATAACGGTCGATGCCGGATCATATGCCTCCAGTGCAGTCGTGGATGCGTATAAAGTGTTGAGATGTCTCTCGAAACATGAAAACTTTTAAAACTACTTGCCAATATTAGAAAATTTATGAATTTAGTTTGCAAAAGAACAAGAATATTCAAGTGAGTTCTTGGGAACATTGTACTGAATTTGAAAACTGTGACTCTACTGCGCTGCAGACATGTAGTACACTTGACTAAAAACAATAGGCTTTTTTTTAATATCGCAGATCGGATGTAAGTATTAAGTTAATATGATAGAATCAGTGGACTTAAAATAAATTTCTGATTACGGGGATGTAGCATATATATCACTAATATTCAATTGACGTTACTTGGACAAAACTATATAGGTAGGTGAAGTTTTTAATACATATAATATAAACACGGAAAATAAAATTCACCATTAAGTCAATTCTTAAAACCTACGTACCTACGTACCTACCTAAAATATTTAATTTAGTCTTTTTATACATTATCTAATGGCTACGGTAGAAAATATTACTGAACCGTTATTATAACAATTATCATATCAAAGTCGTCAATGGGAAGATATGGTGTGGCGCGTAGACGCGCGTTATCATTTTACCCGAGACCCACGTCGAGGCACATCATCACCACAAAGCCGATTATGCAGCCCCAAGTCGCCAGCTTGCCATTTCCACTGTAAACAATTTTACATGTTAAAATACAGTTTCTCTTTCTTGTAAAGAAAGGAAACTTATCCAGCATTAAGAGATTAAAACCAGTATGCTGAATTTACGTAAATTGCTAATATCCAACGATAACATAATTATACTGGAATAGTTGAACTCAAATCTTTTAAGGGTAAAGATCAAATTATGATTTCAGTAATGCAAGGATCATTGCTGAAACAGACTACAGTTACTTGTTAAACATGTATTATACTATATTACGAGCATACAAATGTGCAATGATGAAAGACAAACGAAATTAATATTAAGTTAAATTATCTTCAAAACTTTTAATTACACAAATTAAACAATAGGTATATTATCTGTGTATCATCTTTATTTATTAAAGACGTATTTTATAAGAGTTTCCTCGGTTTGTTAGTATAACTAATAATTTTTTTTGGCAGAAAGAATCAACTACATAGCCATTGATATTGGTAATATCATAATTACTACAATTGGTATATGATAGAAGCTTTAATTGCAAGTCGTTGTCGCCTGTAATTAAGGTTACATTTAAGAAAGTATTGAAGTGTACAACCATGAGATATTTATGTGTTGACATAGACCAGGGGCTGCCAATCTTTTTCAATTCGCGGCGCACATACATTTTTACTATTTTGTCGCGGCGCTCTAACCGGTCGAAATACATAGGTAATGATACTAGAATGGTAAATAGAATCTCTTTACAGCGCCCTTCTTCACTGCCTGGAAACTCCTGATATAGACTATTATGATAAGGAATGTAGACCTAAATAAATAAATAAACTGACGAAAATTGCACTTTACCATTTCCTCGCTTATATTTGTGTTGGTGTTGTATAGGCCATTGTTATTATGAAATTTTTAATATCAACAAAAAAATTAAAATAATATTTCTTTCCGTTCACTTGATTTTACGTAGATACAACAATATTAATGCTTACGCATTTTAAAATATATGTTACTTATGAAAAAATAGAAAAGCTATCTAATATTTTTCATATGTTTAAATTTGAGCAAAATATGTATTCTTTATTTGATATACGGTAAAAACGGCACAACGGAAATGATAAAAATGTATTCGATTTAATAAAAATACTTACTTCATGTATATGAAAATCTAACTAAATGTATATAAAAATCTTATAATGTATAATGAAGATTATTAAAACACAAGAATCTTTTTTAATTAATACCATAAAGATAATATTCGTTTGGTCAGCAAAGACTTTTTGCTCTGAAGTATATATTTTTCTACGCAGATAATAAAGAAGATTATTAAAACACAAGAATCTTTTTTAATTAATACCATAAAGATAATATTCATTTGGTCAGCAAAGACTTTTTGCTCTGAAGTATATATTTTTCTACGCAGCTAATAAATTATTTGGACCCGTTATAAAACGCTGTCATGATATAATATGTGCTATTGAGAAATAACGAGTAAACGATATTTGAATATCAATAAACGATCCTTGCAAAATTACTACATCGGAAAGACCGCCGCGCCGATGACGCTTGCGTCTCACGCACATGGATTTAGAGAAATCAGCCGACCGGAATACACTAACTGGAATTACGATCCATTACATTTAAATGATTCCCGGTACTTGTTTAGGTACCTGGTACTCACAATTTTAATGTACATATAAAAATATACTTGAAACCTAAATAAGCATTTTTAAACGTTTTTTCGGTCGGCGACAGTGAAGTCTCATTTATAACTTAAAAAAGTATAAATTTAAAGTGAAGTCAAGTTTATGGCGTTGAGGTCAGACATAGATTACAAATCAAGACATATTTTCTCAAAAACGATTTAATGTATGCAAATGTAGTTAGACTAAGCTATATATCTCCACGAATATTCATGATATAACTTCGTATAATGAAAAGCAATAGTTACACGTCTAATTGTCTCTGTTGTGGTATCAAATAGTTAGACGTCAAAAAAAGAACCTTATTTTTGATAAATGTTTAAATATTTAAATAACAGATAGTGTATGGTACTGCTGCCACTTTACAATAAATTTGTCATTATAATCGTTATGGTTTTATTTCGATATTATGTCTTCAATTAGGATTTCTATTATCATATATATACTATTGATAAAACTCTAAGTTGACAAAATAAACACGTCAACAAATAACTTTCCTAACACTCCAATTATGTAATATATGTATCTATAGTTTATATGCACATATTGACAAGTTTTGTTTAGACGGTAAAACCCGATGTTTGCTCAATCTCTTCGATATCTATGTGATGATTTTACCAAATTATTACGACAGTTAAATTCGACTGTTTCGTTTTGACATCCGCTTCGTGACGAGGTGGAGCGGTGGAGTATGCCATGTTAACGAGTTAGATACTATGATCCATTACGCGTCTTATTCCAGTCACGTGCGGTGGGGAACCCCGACTGAACATACTACGTGCACCTAAATACCACGGTTGACATCACACCAAAAAAGCAAGGAATGTTGAAGACGCACGAATTTTAAGGCTGATTGGTATCTTTTGCCAGTACTGCCTTTATAAACATCGACATTCCTTTTGATGCTTAAGATGTAAGCAGCGATTGATTTAAACAGATTAACATTGTTACATAGAGACTATTGTTTTTAAAGCATTATCTTTGTTCACAATATCTATAGTTCTCAATATACTAAACATTATTTGGCTTTTGTCGATAGTTATTCTTTTTTCATTATTAAAGCCTCTAAATACACGTCCGCCTAAATTATTACTAGTCTATTTATCTTCCAGCCCGACTGAAATAAGATATGCCGACTTTCTTTAACAACTGTCTTACAGAGTTTTTCTGGCAAAGTAGAATGCATGCTCCTTATTATTGTTGCAGTATATAACAAAAATATATTACGCTAAACGCCCCCGGATTTATTACAGTACCGATTAACATAACTTTAGGAATTGAAGTAAAAAACCACTACACGATAGACCCAGATCCCACGAAAACTGCTACCACAATGATTTCATTCATAAATATTATTACTATATAGAAACTAAGACTAAAGGATGAATTTACAAACAAGTACTCATAAATGATATAAAATACATCATCACATAAAAAAGGTCATGAGAATTGAAAATAACATGTACAACTAATAATTTAAAACTACAGACATATTTTTAATAATACTCTTTAATAGTACTACAAATACGATCAGCGGTGGGTGACATAAAGGTCAGAAATACATAAGCGATTAAATGTCCGCGTGAAGGACTCTTGTTAACCCGGGATATGCATTTGCGGTATCTCGAGGTAGGTCAGGGAGTCTTGAATAGCGGCGCACTGGATTCCCAGACGATGACGTCATTGCATAGACAAACTAGATCGCCGTCACTGACTTTATCCCGACAACAAACGCGTTATTTTATAATATATAATTTATTGTTATTGACGGTGGCGAGACGGTGGCAAGCCCACGCGTGGCGCGACGAAATTACTTTAAATGTGTAATTTTGAGCACCGCCCGCCCGTTGCAAAGAGCTTTATACCGAAAATTCGTAATCGTGAAAATCGCATTATTCTGAAAACGATATCTATGTTAATATAACAGTAGCATTAAATACTGTTCTACATAGTCGAGTATTGTTAAGTATTTATTACTTACTGCTTTCAGCTTTGCCATAATTGATAAACGGGGTAATCTTCTTTTAGAGTACTTACACAAGAATATCTCTTACAACTATTAAATAAAACTCTTTAAAACTACACTAATAGAGTAGCTATTTAGTTTATTTAATTTAATACTTATTTAACACCGCTTAAATAAGCGTATGCTTTGTCGCTCCCGGCAAGCTGCGTGATGTGAGTTAGATTTTTTTAATACTTAACGTTTAGCGTTATGGCCATAATCTCACCTGATCTTAAGTGACGATACGGCCCAAGTTGGTAAACACGCTAAACCTGTGGAGGAACTGGCTCTCAAGTGCAGCTGTCGGAACACACGTAGTGGTATTTGGCGGCAGGTTTACAACTTGAGGGTGGTAGCCAGCCAGGCGGGCATTTGAAAAAGCCCTACCACAATGTAAATCCAGAATCACATCCAAATAATACAATACACCCAACAATTCAATTTTTGTGTGATCCACAAAACACCAACATTTGAAATTATTTAATTATAATACGAATATACGTGAGGTAATTCTACAACAAACTTACTAAACATATGGAAGTGTGATGAACAGAGGATTAATATGAATCAAAGTGGTTACTACAATTGTATGTATGAGTATGAGTAAGGATGGATGGCAGAGTTACCACGGCTACACCTCTTATGACTGGCCTTTACGACTGCAGTTGAACTATGGTTTAGTTGAACATAGCTATAGTTTGCTATGAACACTAAGGCGTAGTGGACTGTCCATTTTTGATATTTCATATCGTAAAAAGTGCTTTGTATCCACGATTAAAATCAATCATAATTAATACCATAATGTGTCATGCTGTGGGAACAATCATTTTGTGTTTATGTTTGCTCTATTTCGAATGGACATATATTGCTATCCTGAGCGACTTTCACAGCTTCATGGTACTTGGGGGCGAGAGCGGAAGGCACTCAACCAAATCAAATCAAAAAACTATATTCCAATTTAGGCCCTGGGACGGCGCTTATGAACGTCAAAACTACCACCGGTTCGGAAAATAACGCGAGTAGATACCACGAACCTGACTGATCCTAATGAATCCTGTGCTAAGTAAACAGACCTACTTGGCTATAACGCGAGGTCTGTGCATGAATCTTATCCTAACTACGGATTAGCTAGCCAGTAGGCTATGTCTCAGGGCGAGAAAACTGGACTGTACTTGTCTTACTCTAATGATAATAATCAATATAAGGGCCGAACCACATTCAGGGCCAGGGCGGTCCCTCATAGAACCGTGTATGTATTTTTGTGTTTATGTACGTACGTGTTGAGGTTTATGGTCCCCTGCGATACATAATCGGCGATATTTCTTAAAACATACATCACGCCGCAGCAGTGGCCATTATTCCAAACGATCTTGACTATTTTCAACAATGAATACAACTAATTAGACACACGAGCGAATGTAGATCACACGCAAATAGTATAATCAAATATTAATGCAGTTGATATCGTTTTTTATCAATGATTGGGACAAAAATTGTTAAAGATACGTTTATTCATAAAATTGCCTATTTGGATACTTCTAACTAAACTGTGACTAATCTTTTATCTAAATAATATATAAAAACACCTAACTTCTTATATGATTTATTTATCGTGGAAGACATATTTGATTAACTACGGCATTATAGAAAATGTTTATATTTAAATTAAAATACTTTATAAGATAACGAGAACATTATTATTATAGATATATATTTAAATATCCTCCTCTTTAGTTTAAAAAAATGTGGTCGTTTTTGAAATCTTTATTAGTAAGGGAACAAAAAAATTTGTGATAACAAATTTGGTCTTTAAAATACAGGTCGCACGTGGGCAGTATAGTTATATGTGTATACATAAGATGTCTTGCGTCGTGCTTTCTGGAGTTGGCGTTTAGAGTTAAGATCTTTAAATACGGGAAAGTTCAAACCTTTCTATTTCCTTATTGTTCGCATTTCACTACATTAGCCTTTGAGTAGCAAATTCCTCCGTAGCACTGGACAAACATTTCTGCAGCGAAGATATTATCTAGTAGCCTAACGTTTACCTAAACTGAGCTCTGAGTAGAAAACTTTGACAATCTAGAAGACTCATACGGACAGGGTGTCCATACCAATGCAGCTGACCCTTCATTGACATACTTTTTATGTTCGATATTTTGGTACGTCGGAAAACTTCCTATTTCGGGACACAATCCTGCCATCTTAACATCTAAGAGATACATAAAGTATGTAGTCGTTTATTATCGGCCATATAATAATCATGTCAGGCGTCCGAGGCGTATAAGAGAATAGGTATCACAATTTCTCTATATATGGTTAGTTTTGTGTACAATCTGATAGCGTTTGGTTACCAGGATTGAGCCGCTAATTAAATTGTGGCGCGAACAAGCTTCTGAAAAATCGGTCAGTTTATTTGTTTTACTTTGAGAGAACCTTGGAGCCGTTTTGCCCCAGGCGGTATCAGAGATTTGTTTTAAAGTCTCCAAATTATTTTACAATTTAGTTGGTACTGTAAGTTGTTGCAGTTTTTGAATTTTCGAAGTATCTCACAGCTGCCATTTAAATCTTAGTTTCTACAGTAAAAACGTTTGCTTCTAAATACTCGTTTCATTCTTCGGCCCTAATCTGGATTCTTCAACCAGTATCTGTATTTCAGCGTTAGAACCATCGAAAAAAACTGATTTTTATTCTACATTTCACACCATTTTTTGAGAAAGGCAAATTATGCGTAGATGTACCACTTACCTTCATTTCATCTCCAGTGTCCATCATTAATGATTCAAACTTACTATATAGTTAATGTCTTGGATTAGCTTTACAAAGGCAAGAGTTACCTACCTCATGCTCTGCTCTGTGTGGTGAATTATAATTTTACCCCATCTTGGGACTTAATAAGTTGATGGTTATTGTACTTCATATAGCTCTCCTAATAAGTACACTTTTTGTACCTCACTATGATGTAGTGAAGTAGATAATAATAATGAAGATTCGTCCAAGACGTTTTGTACTTATCAGGAAGCCTGAAGAATATATTTAGGATGGTAAGTACAAAGACTAAAAGATGATACCGTAGGCATTATATTTGTTAACACCAGTCCTTCCTGAAAAGTTCCCTCAGGAAGTATGCTCAATTTTTACGCGCGCATTTAAAGCAAGATATACACAATGTGATAAATTACATTTTAGGGTGCTTTGCAAAACTTCGCGTAGATAAAAAACAGATCTGTCTCTTCTTCTGGAGAAGCTATGGTTTACACTTACTACATATAGAATTTTTTTCGGATATCCTGTAGAATCCTTAAGTAATGAGCCTATCATCAATAGGATTTGGAGACTATAACAATGTACGGGCTAAATTGTCATGAAAGCAAAACCAACACCACTAGTGCAGTGTTCAGTTACAGGCTTTCTCAACCAAAAGTAGATATACTATGATTATTCCCGAAATGTGGTACCGAAGCGTTCTATCCATGTATTGAACTTAGCTAATAATGATTCTTAGTTGCAATTAAAATATTATAACTTCAGTACAATGTAATAGGCAAATCCTCTGTGGAGGTTTAAGATATCATCTGACAACCGTTAATTGAATCCAATGTTCTATGCTGGTGTACAGTAAACGTACGTATAACAATTTGGTGTTTAAAATTAATAACATATAAATATATTTAATGTGTTAATTTGAGAATGTGCTCAGAGGGCAATAAATGCTACGAGGGTAACGTGCGAATCGGCGGTGGGGCTGCGGCGGCGGTGGCGACGGCGTCGTGTCCGGGGTGTTAGACAGCGCGCCGCTATTTCGGGTGAGGTATTTGCGTCGCATCCATCGGCTACAATCCGCATGCCACGGCCGTGGACGCCTGCATTGCGGTACCGATCTTATATCTGACTGTCGTCGATATTGTCGTATTGTGTACGGGTTACGTGCAAATTTAATCATAATATAACCTGTCATATGATATGAAATAAGATTCTCAATATTTGGCGATGTTTTATTCGTTAATTGTTATCACGTTTATTATTAGATAGAAAAGTTTAGAAATTGTATTAATTTAAACACTAAAAAGTAATCATGTAGGTCGGTAGAGAAGTTTATGCATCTGTTTTTATAATTTACACGCACGATAGAAACGTTAATTTCACGAATCTTTATAAAGTAGCAAATTCCTTATTTATTGAATTATTAAAGTTTCCAGCAAACATTTGGGATTATACCTCTACATTATTATATTTCAATAACATAGACACGAATTACAACTATATTGTATAATTTTTTATGTGGAAAATTACTAGAAACCAAAGTCTCAACCCAATAAAAAATATTATATAGGTCTGCGTTTTTACATGTTATTTTTTTCAATAAAAATTCTTTAGCCGTTATGGGAGATTTTTGTTTGGATAAAATTATATGAGTTAGCATCGCCGATTTGCTAGTGATAACAGGATATCGGTAGCTATAAGTATGACATGTTGAGCTTGATTATGATATGATTCATAAAAAATAACTTAAATATTGCTTAATTAATGGCAAAGTGACGGCACTTCACTTGATAGTAAGTAGCGTACAAGTTAAATGCAAAGGCGACCATCAAGAGATTACAAGTCCATAGACAGTCATAACTGTTCTATCAATGTGGAAGCCTCTCGGCACATAGATGTACAATGATTGATTTCGAAACGTGACCAGCTAATACAGTTGATACAGTCGTTTGTTACAACACCAAATTGAACTAAAAAGTAACGGACGTTTTGAGAACGTTTAAGAACCTTATTTCAAAATATCATGTGAAAATTTAGTCTCTGTACGATCCCCGAGCGATGTTAACAATAACTTCGTTACGTATATAGAAATACTGGATTTCGTACGGAAGGGAAACCGGACCGGTCTCGGACAATAAGCAAGACGTTACAATATCGGCACTGTAGCTGCAAGGGCGAGCGGGGGGAGCTGAAAGCCCGGAAGTGTCTACATAGCTCTCGTCCTTTGCTCTCACCCTAACAAACTGTCAAATTCAAATCTATCTGTGTGCAGATTATGAATAGGTACAATTAGTCGACCCTCGTAAATTAAATCCCAATGACAACTTGCTAATTTTGAGCTATTCGGACGTGAAATATAAGAAGTAAATCTATAGAAAGAGAAACATAAAAATATTATTATAGATAACCAAAACCTAGAGACTGTACGTGAATTGATGGCAAGTATGCCTATACATATAATACTTATTTAATTCAGTATACTATAGAATATTCTGAAGGTGCAAAAATCACGAAAAAAACCAGCTTCCAAGGTCATATTTTGTATGATCAGCGCTGATTTTGTAAGTATATCAGATAAGTTTCGAAACTTCTCCGTCTATTTGAGAGTCAGGCTTTTTCTGCTTGTAATTAAACGTATTCAAATGTATATCGTGTAGACGTTTGTATGCATTTTAATTTGTTCAATAAAAAGATGTTATCATAACTAAGAGGGCTACGTGTTTTGCTGGGGTTCAACAAGGTACCGGGGTGCTGATGCACAGGGTTATTTGGGTCAGTTCAAGGACTGGCTATTATACATTTTTAAGAAGGGAAACACATCTAATTGTTATAAACTTGTTTTCATTTAAGATACTACCTTTGCTTGCTATCATACCAAACACATGGCTCTTTAACGTTACTCTAAACAAATGTTTAAGTAAATAACTTAAAAACTCTTTGAATTTTTTATATGGTATGGTATTTTATGATAAATAATAAATGATGGTTTATATGATAAATAAAAGAAACACGACTTACGAGGCGTTAGCTTCTGGAATAATATCGTCTGCTACTACATATATCATAGCACCTGCGGCGAAGGCGAGCGCATAAGGCAGGGCAGGCTTCGCAGCCGCCACCGCCACAGCTCCTAGTACGCCGAATACTGGCTCCACCATGCCAGACAATTGACCATACCTGACAACAATATATGTATATTCATATTATAAAGCGAAAAAGTTTGTTTGTTTGAACGCACTAATCCTAAGAACTATCAGTCGGATTTTAAAAATTATTTTTGTATTTGATAGAGCTGTCATTGAGAAAGGCTTTAGGCTATTTAACATTAATAATAATAATAATAATAATAATAAAGCCTTTATTTCCCGAATCATTTTACACATATAACAGAAAAAAAAAACAAAAAAATTAAATAAATAAGAATACAACATCAAGCAACAAAATAACTGTAAAATCTACACAGGTATTATAAAATATCTTGTGTTTCTGTGTTCCTTACGGCAAAGGCCACCTCAAACTCTATACACTGTTTTCTATCTGCCGCCACTCTTATCCAAAGGGGTCCTATGGTCATTTTCATTTCATTCTCCCATCTTCTTGCTTTGCGACCTCGGTTTCTAACGCCATCCCTTGGGTACCAAGCTGTCACCTGTTTGCTCCATTTCTCTTTCTTGCAACAGAGCATATGTCCAGTCCACCTCCATTTGAGTTGATTGATACGTGACAGGATGTCTATCAACATTATGCTACCACAAATAGGAGCAAAGCTGTATTGAAAAATGTTACAGAAACGTGCAAAACTTATTAAATAATTTGTAGTTTCATGAGAACGCACACGCGGGCACAGCTAGTATACTATAAATAAGTTTGAAAGCTTTGTAAAAATCATGGCAACGAGTGGAAAAGTCAGCTATGTTATTTTAGAAGAATAAACAGGAAATATCACAATTTAATTGAATATTTAAAAATTCGTAAATGCAATGAAGGTAATAAATATATTATTACTTACGACAGTAATATTTTGATGCAATATTATTTGCGAAAATACTTAAGTTTATAACAAAACGGTATGTAGACTTAAATATAGCAGACATTTTATAAAATACTTGTTTCCTAACCAAAAATATTTACAGTATTTGAATTTGAAAAAATCGTAGGAACAGTCAGTTTGTAGCATCATATGAAAATTATAAAAATAACTTATCTTATTGACAACGGGTAAAATTCATTGTAGCAAATTTAAAATACCGATGAGGTATTTTAAATTTGCTACGATAATTGAAAAGTCTAACTTACTAAAGCTTTTTCAAGTAGGTTTTATTTTTCATTTATTACAGAAAAGCTTTAATATCCCGGTAATATTTTCCACTGATGTGTCACTGGTAAATTTTTCAGAATCAATTTCTTATCAGCTTCCTTCAATATATTCGTTTAATTGGGTCGATCATATATTTTCTTATATTAAAATAATATTCTTTTATTACAATATAACATTCGAATCAAACAAGAAAAAATATCTATAACGTAAATTATGTAATGTTAAACAAATATACTGATTTCTCTATACAAATAAAAAACAGTTAGTATCAATAGATTATATTATTACACGTAAAGAAATTATGAAATCACTACAAAATAATATTTACTCAAACGTAAAAAAGAATCTCTTAATCAGAAATTTCTAATAATGTTACCTATAAATGTTTTTGTCTCTATCTAAAGTTACAATCTCTTCAACCAATAGTACTGATCCTTGATTGAAGACTTTTTTGTGTTAAACGAAGCTAACTGTCCTTAATACTAAAGTAAAACTTGTCAGATTAAGAAGTCCATTTTCTTGGGTAAAATCACCGAATTTCTTCGACCTAGTATTGTACAAAAGCTATCGACTAAGAATACACATTTTTGTTTTTATTTAAGAAAAATATATTCTTGGTTGTATTAAATAGTATCTTACACGTACAGTACAGTATCTTATACACTACACGCTTTTGAATGAAATAATATTTGCCTACGTAAAATTAATATTATTTTAAGTTTACAAGATAATTATTATCTTACAGTGTGAAAATATTTAATGGTGCATATATCAAGTTATATTTTCTTGCATCAAGGAATCCTTTATACTGTTTCCGGTGGTTGAATCCAGCTGCAGGTATTCATCCAAACTATTTCTCAGAACACTCCCCATGGTATATTCGATAGTAAATTCAAAGAAAAGCCACGTCTCTTCGCAATGCCAGTGGATCAAGACGATCAGAAAGAACTTTTCTTTTCAACCGTTTCCTGTCAACTTCATACTTTAATCTCATTACTTGTTGGTAGTAGAGATTCGAATGAATGGTTCTGCCTGGCGGTAAAAACTCATAATGAACAGTACTTCCAATCTTACCTACACACAGCATCACCTTATTACGAGGTACCCCTCAGGTTTTGCCACAGTCTATGAAGCCTGACCGACCTTTTTTGCACGTTGTTGTCGTATGTGATCTACTTTTCATCACTAATTATCAATATCTTTATAAACGGTTTGGTTTCATTACGTATCAATAAACAATCGCAAATAAGTACACGGTTTATTAGGTTTTTTTTCAGTGAGCTCGTGTGGCATTCAAACATCGAGCTTTATTGTGTACCCAGCTTTTTTCAAATAGATCAAAACTGTTATGTGGTCAATTCCTAGTTTTTCAGTTATCTTGTAACTACTGATATGCCGATTTTCAAAAATGGCATTCCCTTTATTCGCAATAGGACGGCCCGATTCGAGATGCACTTTTGACATTAAAATTCCCGGATTGAATATGCTTAAACCAACTTTGTGCTACTCTTACTGACATTGAATTTGGTGCATAAAAGTATCAAGTTGTTTCGTAGCGTGTTTGGTTTTTCTTTTTCCTTTTTGGTAATAAAATTTTAAACTGTATCTAAGTTCTTCATTACATTCACTCATTTTGACAAAAGAAAACCAAATAAAAAATAGCTGGACAAAGTATTCTACTAATTTGATTCTTTCTTTGAAATGTAAACTTTTTAATGTCATCAAAAACAGCTAGATAAAAATAGTACACCCTCAGAGAGAGAGAGAACTTGCAATGAAAGTTTATATATACTAAATGCGAAAACATGTTTTCCCGATCTATTGTATAATAATACAGTTACTGATTGACTGAATTATTATAACATCATTCGTTACCTTTATTTCCTGATTATTTAATTTTTAGTATATTTATTTTCAAAATACAAGAGGCAACTTCGAGCGAATTTTTTTAGAAGATTTTATATGTAACAAATAAAAGTAAAGTTCGTGCTTCATCGCTTTCTAATTATATAAACAGTATTTTACGCGTCACTACAAAATAAGCATTATTATAAGCACTAAGTGAAATTTCTATGTATACTCAAGAAGAAAGAAAATAATTCGCCTAAGTAGTAATGGTAAATACTCGTAGATAGAAACGAGTTCATTTGCTGCATGATGCGTCGCAAGACGGGTTAATGTACGTACGAAAGTAACATTTTCCTCATTTCTATTTTAGCTCTAAAGTGTTTGAGTTGTAAATGAACAATCTTAATACCGGATCAAGCTGCCGTATGTCCCTTAGAGGTGATCTTGTGCCGTTTATGTAATATATTGTTCTGAGACGCTGCAAACATTTTATAGGCTACCGTCAAAAACTCCTTCGTAAATACAGTAATTGGTATATTAAAAGATACTACTATTAATACAGAAAATAGATATTAATATATATTCTATACTATTGGTCGCTTTATAAGTCAACTATACAATACATTTTTCAGCTTCTCGCTTACAGAATTTCTGAAAACAGTAGATGATTAATAAAAAAGATAAAATACATATATTGTCGCATCAAATTATCAATTTTGCAAATTAAAACAGATCATATTATGTGTACTTGTACCCAATAGTATCAATAGTAATCATTTTACATACTTAGTCTTATACTCTCAATTTTGAAACATTGTAATGATTTGCATTACAGTTTAAAAACTGGTTATATTCAGAGATTCATACCATAGTAATGTCTATGCATTGGTGAAATAAGTAAAAGTTTGAACAAAAATATATATAATCATTGTTTAACTATACAATTAGTCACATTCAAAGCGGTTTATTGTTGACAATCAAAAATGTACAATTAGTACAACGTTACTTGTAAACAAAAAAAATGATAAATATTGAAAGTACTACTCAGATTACGTTATTAAGGTTCTACAAATTTTTAAGTTTACTATTTGTAAACGTATAAAAACCTAAACTAGAAATATTTAAAAATTGTCAAAGGAGAATTTACATTAAACTAACGATGATATTTCGTCTAAGTATAGAGAAGATTAAGATTATTATTAGTTATATTAGTAGTTTACTATTTCAATTATTTCAAGGTATGAAGATATATCTTTTAAAATTATCTGGAACACAAAGTGCTGATCATAGCGTTAGGCTATTGGCGTGTCGGTAATTTTTACATATGCGGGTGGCGGCTAGTTGGTATAGTGGGGTGAGGTGTGCGGTGCCATGCCGAAAGAGGCCGCTAACGAATTGTTTTGGTGAAAGTGCGGGCCGGTGCCGCGACCACATTCCGACGAACTGGTCGAGGAGTCGTCGCTGTGGGAAACGCCGCCACAGGGCCACCCCACACGACGAACAGCCCATATCTGACTACCACTGACGACGACGTACAACCATCCATATACCTAATCGTCGGGTTTTTTCCAAGCCCTACGTAAATAATTAATAAAACCACATTTTCTAAAGCCGATATCAAAATTTATGGCCATCATAATGATCTCGTTATTGTTTAATATTGGAAGGAATCTGCAATTCGAATCTTCATAAGAATAAAGTAGTCGAATAAAGCTGAAGTAGTTAAATAAAATTTGGTTATATGATGTGCGCTTTAGGTGGTGTTGCTTCGCGCAGTTGAATATTTAGCAACATCGTGCCAGCAGTGATATCTAGGTGGAGCATGAGAGGGAACGAGTTTGGCGTTGATGGCGACCGGCGCGAGGCGGGCGGCGAAGGCAGCGACGGGTGCGCGACGTGATGTTATGTTATCGCATGCATTATTCAGCGGGTGGCGAAAGCGGCAATTTGCGACAATATCCACTGATTCGCAGAATCACCGACTGTACAACTGCCGACGAGGTATAATACAAAGTATCTATCACTCAATAACTACAATAGATTGAAATAAAACCTTTTATATACAAATATACCTGTTTTAAAACTTTTTCTACGTCTTATGAAAAGGCATAATCATATTAAGAGCCCACTCAACCTCAAGTAGGTTAAATTGCCACTTAAAGTCACCGGTAACTGTACTTATGAGTTCTACTATTGCTAAGTAACATTAACCAATAATTATAGTAGTCTGTGACTTCCTCGGTATTTCGTTTATTAGTTGATTTGTTCACTAGCAGACATAGAAATAACAATTTTATATTAGTTTAATTCATTTTTTATCAGTACTAATATGTAAATTATCTATTAATTAATTTTAAGTATATCCCTGTCATCAGAACTCTCGCGATATACGTCTCGATGGAATAGTAGGCGGTGTTTGTGAGTCTTACGAGATAATTCATTTTGGAAAAGCTATGAACGCAATCTACAGTTAGTAAAAACCCGCTGAGACATATTGCTCTGCAGCCTGAGTAGAGTAAAAACAAAAGGTGTAAATCAACATTGTCATGGATAAGTCAACGGATATCATTATTACTGATCCAATCTGAGCTCACCAAAAATAAACAATGAACGTTTTGGTTCTTGAAAATAGATATCAAGCTGGATAACACTGTAAATATGGTTTTTGAAGACATTTAGCAACATGAACCCAGACTAAATTTAGGTTCTTGTCTAAATGACAAATCTTACCAGATAGTTATGTTAATTTCCTCGTTAATAATACTTTTAAAATAAATTACATTATTTGAATACGGAACACATACAGTAGCATACATTAGCAATTGCACGAGTAACAATAAGATTCATACAGTTTATTGATCGTAATTGATTCTGTATGTTATTAAATAATAAATCTGAAACAAGATACATACACTGTCACAACCCTATGCAAACTTATAGCGGCTAAATTTAGAAAATCCCTTCTTAAATGACGCTATCAATAGAATATCAATATACTAATAGAATACAGTTCCAAATATATACTTCATTTTATAATGAGAGCGATAATGGACCAAACAGATCATTGCTTCTTATTCAATTTCTAAATAAGTTACGATTACGGTTATAGTCACAGCTTTAAAAACGATGTATCAATACTAAAATAAATAAGAAATGCCTTAAATAGAATTGCCCAGGTTTCTATGGATATTATTTATGCGCCAATAATTATTAAGAAGAGTTATTCTACGAAATAGGTGTTTTAATAAAGATTAATAATATGTGATACAGGGATCTCCCACAATCTAATAGGAAGTTTTCTTGAGTTAATGATATATAAACTTTATTTCTGTTCATCTTTATATACAAAGATTTCGTGTCACGTTGTTTGTTCGCGTTGAACTCCTAAACTACTGAACCGATTTTAATAAAATTTTGCATACTGAGTGCAGTTTGATCCAACTTTTTATCTCGATAAGTGATCATAACGCGATATATGACGTCGATGTGATTAACTACTCGACAAGGCAGAATAAGGTCTGTCAGGTCAGCTAGTTTAATAAATTATGAATTCATTGTGTTTACGATTTTAGAATACTTACATCTCCACCTGTGTATACTGGATTTCTTGTATCTCCATTTTTAATATACTAAAACAATCTCTAAGATTGCATGGGTAAAATACATATCCCAATAGTTTATTCAGAATAGCGATTGTTTATAATAACATACAATTTATTGATTTTTAACAAGTATATATAAACTCTGTATGGTAGTTAAGTAAAGCCTTGTAAATATTGTTGTTACTATAATTTTTTAGGTAATTTTATAACAATTTTATAATACTCTCATCTGATTCTTAGCGCCGAGGTGGCTAAGAACAGAAAAGGGCTAATACTAAATAGCTAGCCTAGGAATTTATTCTCGAGTACAGTGCCAAAGCTCACCTTTGTCAACGGAGCGATAGTAAATTATCAACTCGCAATTGGTAACTAGCTAGATGGGAATTAGGAAATAACCGTGATATACTATCATCATGACGTACGTTTTCAATCTACTCATTTTATTTTAGGGATTACAAACTGCACAAAAGGAAGCGGTATGTTAGTTTACTATCACTGAACCAATTTCAAAATACGTTTATCAGATGGAATTTCCTTTTTAAAGTGTAACATTAAATTGCCGATTTGTCAAATTAAAGCAGGAAAATTATTCCTTTTTTAATTCTCTGAAATATCTCACAAATTGTTAGGCTAGTTAAACCATTCACCACTAGTTCAAAATTTTACCTTTTTATTTACTACACACTTTTTTAAAGTACACAAGCACAGATCAAGTAATTTGTTAAGTAGTTTCAAGAAGACTTACACCGATTGTTATTTGCTACGATGTAGGGGGTTACAGGGAAGTCACAGTAATAGTTGTAATGCTTATAAGTTTAAAGAGTGCATAATGAAAAGAGTTTTCATATGCTCCCCGCCCAAGCTACCATCCTCAAACCAAAAATCTATCGACCAGCACCTACGCGTGTGATTTAACAGCTCCACTTGATAGCTCCTCCATTTTGCTTGAATACGTCGGTCATTGTTTCATCCCTTGTCCAATGTCGTTTAAGAACATCAGGGTAGCTTGTAGCCAAGCGTTTCGTCTCTATATAATAATAAAAAAGAGAAAACGAGAGAACAATAAACAACTTAAATTATCCAAAAAAAGAAATAGAAATTATGGTACAAAAATATTTAATGAAAATTCAGAAATATATCGAAGTATTGGCATCGACTGAATGGTTCCTACCTAATCTTAAGAAGAGAAAATTAATATAATTTTTATCATATTAGATAAATCATTAATCTTGTTATAGAACCCCAAATTAACTGTCATTATTATATTACTTGAATAATTGATTATAATACTTTTTTGAAATACATATTTCTCGATTTTGTAGTTCGGAGCCAAAAATAACTATTGTTATTGCAGGTTACATATTAGACAAAAGCTTTGTGAATATTTTGTTCAAAAGTGATCGTCAAATCCGAGGAGGCATCTGAAATGATGTGTGGCAACAAGGCAACATGCGCAAAACAAACCGGCTTTGATTGCGCAGAATAGCGCCATCAAGGCTAGCAGCGCCTTCTGCAACTACTTCTTCGGAGGCCCACGCTTTGACGGCGACGGCGACGGCGACAGCGGCGGCAACGCTTGACAGCTAGCGCAGCGGTTGCGGCATTGCTTTCTCGATTTAATTATTTAACTGTGAAGGCCGATCGCCCGGGGCGGGCAGCGGGCGGTGCACTGCGACTGGTTGGACGGGTGCGGTCCGGAAGAACGCGCAGACAGCGCGCCGCCGCACGTGCGCCGCTCGCACCACCAGACTCAATGGCACCGTAGCGACATATCGCAATCCAAGCTCACGCAACGCTATCATTTCGAAATAGACGACTTTCTCTAGTTCACTGCATGATGACCATCTCACCAAATAATCACATCTAGGACACCACGTAGACACGCTGGCTCGCGCGACAGTACCTATTTGTTGTTTTACACAAAGCTACTGCTACTGATAATAGTTCCACACTTATGGTTATTCTAATGATGATAAAATACTATATACGTAACTTATCATTATTTACTTAACACAAGCATTTATGAACAAATAAACTAATAATCGAATACATGCTGCCGAGAAAAATATTGACTGGAGAATTATAAAGTATTTAAATGCAGAAGTTATCTAACGTAAAGGTGACCTATATAAGGCGCTCATAAGCATGCCGTTTAGTACGTCACTGTGAGTCATATACCCATGCAGTGAGATCCGTTGCTAGACGCGACGTCGACAACAATGACCACTAACACTATGATCTCATTATATCATGTAGAGAAATAAAAACACAGAATGTGTTTGAAATGGGAGAATATACAAGAGAATATTAATATAGCTTTGCCTGACATGATAACCCTAATATGCATAATTATTAATAATTTATGATACTTTATCTACTTGGAACTTGGTTGACAAACATTATGACCAAAAGCTCTCCAATATCTAAAAACCAGCAACCGTTGAAGAAATACAGTACTCAATGTAGTTTGCTTCTAAGACTGATGTAAGAATGAGTTGCTTCTGTAATGTGGAAAATTAGCTCAATTGCGGCATCGTGCCCAGAAACCACAGTACCTACGTCGATATTTAAGTAGCTCACACTTAAGGAAGAATAGGTCGAACCACTCCGTAAGTTACCATTACGGTGTAAAGTCGCGATTTGTAAACATTAAATATGTAACAAATTATAGAAACAACTTTGAGGAAAGATCAAACAAATAAAAAGTTAAACTGATCCAGACATATTTTCATAATATAAAACGAAAATATATATACACAAATAGTATATAATAACCAGAGCTGGAAATATAAATAATTTGTTGGCTAGTAGACTGCTTTTTACTATCTACGATACATACCCATATATTTATATTCCTAGGTCTTGCTTCAAGAAGACAGACAAAATTGTAAATTATAACGATATAACTTTTATCTATTTGAAACTAATAAAAATCAGTGACTTGTACTCGTAAATTACAATATAAAACTTATTAAAATACAGAAGATACCAACAGATAACGTAGCTTCATATTAAAGAAAAACAAATGGTAATCGAGTTATAAATTCTTAAGATTACTACTTCCTATAACACAAGCTGTATCACTACGATATTAATATGCAACAATTAGATAATATATTTCTTTGTTTACAACGATTAGGTAATTTTAATTTTCTTACCTTATGTATCTCGAAACATGTGTAAAATGAGAAGACATGTTATTATTTTTGTAATTTTTTTCCTGGCTATTAGAGTGAAGATGCGTAATATCTTTGATTGTATATCACAAAGACATTATTAAAGCTCGGATCATAATTAAATCGTATAAAGTATTATGTGAAGGAAGGTATCAATATGCTCCGTCAAGTATGTTAGGAATGTTGCAAATATTTCCCCGAGGGGACACAATACACATGACGGGTGTACGGGCATTTCTTGCTTGGACTGCATTCCACATTTCTCGTGTAACATACCGTCGACCTACGTATTTGGATTTCTACTTGCTTCGACTCTAAGAACTATAGTCAATCAAAATTCAACACTATCGACAATTTTTTATTTTTCAAATCGTTTCACACCAAAATGACGGTACTGCTTCTGACTAGCCCTATATTAAAGACCTAAAAACAAAGACAACCAACTTGAGATCGGCGCGTAGGTCGTCGTTATGATAAAAAAAATAAAAAGAATAATTGTCACTGGGTCGGGTTAAAATGCGGAATATGTGTGATGATAGCAATCTAGGCGCCTATCTATCATGGCGCAGGAGTATTGAACATACACCTACTGATCTTGTAATGAGACTAGCCTAAACATGTCACCAATGCCAATTATTACATTTGGTTTATGTTGGTCGCGATCCAGGTGAACATATTTGTTGTGTTCGAGTATTGAGCTAATTATTGCCGTATCACACAATTCTGGATTTATCTCTTTACTGAAATAGCAAAATTCGCAGCAGGTTAAAGTTTAATAACTGTTAACTTCAGAACCACTTGTGTACATTAAAGAAAAGCGGTTTAATATAGCTGTTATGTTAAGAAATTGGATTAGTACTTTAAAGTATTTTTGCTTTATATCGCTTAGAAAGTTAGTATTGGTGAACTTTGAATTCTCAAAGAAAATTGCAAATTACCAGTCGACGTGAATGAATTTTAAGAACATCTACATTAAGCTAGAGATTTAGCATTATTAAGAAACACTTAAAGATCTTTTTTATTGTCTTCGCCAGTTGAGCTTAACCAAAAATATTTTACAGGTATACTTTACAAGCTGCAGCCAATTAAATGTTATTTTGAAAGTTATCTTACTATTTGGAAATCAATTAAAAAACTCGTGAGTCGTGCCTATAAAACCGCAAAAATTTATTAAAACTGTTCATTTGATAAAAGTTCTTGTACAAACATTGCTGAACAGCGATATATTAGTGTGTTAAGTTGTCAATACGTTGCTAGTTAGAGAGGTGAGTATGGCCATACTATCCTTTCGAGACAGAATTTTGGTCAATCTTATTATTGTTAATATCGATCGTCTTAAGTTATGGGTTAAGAAAAGCTCATATCGTAGTAACTAAAATGCTAATAATATGCATATGGAGATATTTCACACCTTCTTTTATCGTGGGGAAATGTATTAAGGCATACCCTCCCAGGCCGGGGGAACTGGGAAGGTTATGTGGGTCTCACCGGGCGCTAGTTACCGGGACTACCCATTAAAACCCCATGGCCGTCTGTCGCCTTCCTGGGGCGGCGCGGGTTCGTGCTTGCAATCACCGCGTCGCCCTTTTAGACGGGGAGACTGGTGCAACAAGAGGAGACACACAATTGACTTTTTTTTTCATCCTAGCACGTCATAATGACCATACTGCACCTAAGCTTAGTACAGTCCAAGAATAGTAGCGACTGCCGAAAAGGAAAATGTCCTCCGTCAATCGCAAGTGCCATGCCGGCCTGAGTTATGGTTATAATACAAAAATGAGTAATGGGTGAGGCTTAAATCGACTACTTCTTATCCGAATAGTAGGGTTACTGCAACTGCTCCACAAGAATTATGAGTAGTTTATTTATGACAAGATATTGGATATAGAAACGTAAGTATCCGAATATAAATATTATTTATACGGATTTTGGCATTTTATTTGACTAGTGAAGAATTTTGGAAATGAGTTAAATATTTTCAATAATTACCTTCAGAGTGATGATAAAGTCACAAATTCCATACCATATTTTATAATAATTATATGTTACCAATATAAATAAATATGATCCCAATGATTAGAAATATGTTAACGTAATCTCTATTTTGATTAATCAAAAGAATAAATTAGTACAGAATTCCTCGTATTCTTTGTTTTATTAATACAGCGAGTTAGAATAAGTACATAGATTAATAGAGCATTTGTACGTGACTTTTGTAACATACGCGGCGCCAACTCAGCAGCTGCCTGAATTCCAAGTATTGCTATTATTTACAACTTTTACTTATTTGGTAACACATACAATACAGGCACGTATTGTAAAACTCTAAACAACGATAAGTAATCACTTTGATAATCTACAAATTACTAGATAAACGATTAGGTATGTTTTTAATAGAGTAACTAAAATTAATTTTAGATCTTAAGAGTAAACCAGTAAACAGTTGACAAGTAATTTTTTTATTAATTTAATATAAAGATAAACTACGATAATCTTATTGCACATCACCGACAAAGAAAGGAGCATAAACATACTCGCATATAGATTTAAAAGTAGGTAAAAGCGTAAGTTTTTAATCTAATGTAGGCACCGAGAAGCTTAATTTTTTTTTATATAGTTAAGGCTTAGCATTATGACCATAATCTCACCTAATCTTAAGTGACGATACGGCCCAAGTTGATAGACACACTACACCTTCGGAGGAACTGGCTCTCAAGTGCAACTGCCGGAACACACCTATTGGTATTTGGCGGCAGATTTTTCTACTTGAGGGTGGTAGCTAGCCAGGCGGGCATCAGAAAAAGTCCTACCACCATGCTATGGTTTCCTCACGATGTTTTCCTTCACCGAAAGCTTAAGCTCAGTGTAGGCGGTTGGATTCGAACTCACGTCCCTTGACACAAAGTCGTACACACTACCACTGAGCTATCATCGCTTCAATTATGTCTATAATTAATTTAATTTAAAAGTAACATTTTGAAACCATTATAACGATGTTTAAATAATTACAATAATAGGGATAAATATATCAAATTTAGTCATGAAATTAATAATTTTGTGATTATATTGCAATATTAGACAACCGCATGTAAAATTTTATGTATAAGTAAATGCTAAAATTAATTCCGAACATGTGGACAGAAATGCTTCATACAATAAGTACGAGTAACGGAGATAACTTATGGTAAAGGTAGGAGTGCTATCCGAAATATGTGTAATCGGGCAGTTCCATCCGGTAACAGCCGCTAAATGAATTAGCCTGAATAGGAATGGGGTCGGTCAGTCTGGCTGCGTCGCGCTGGCATCCGGCCTAACGACGAGCGCGATCGCATTCTCTACCACCGCGAGCCGCAATTCAACAATGCTACAGAATCAACACAGTAGCGCAGGTCACCACAAAAGCTTTAAATCCGTCAACAGTTTGTAATCTCCTCAACGGATTTATGCTTTTACAACGATGATTGATATCAGAATCATAATTATATAATCATTGAAACATTAATATTTTTAAATAGAAAACATAAGTGAAATACCTGCGATTGTATTTAAAAAGTATATAGTAACTATTGTTTAAATATTTTATAAAATCAATTTAGCCAAAAAAAAGCAGTTTTTCTGTATGTCTATGTACATGAATATGACTTCCGTATAAGTTAACTAATCATTAGAAAAAAAAATATTTAAATGGGCGTAAGACGTAGACGTAGTAGTCAATGTATTACGTGTGGTATCTGCTCTATATAGTTCGTAATAATAAATAAGACTAATTAGTCGCATTACTACAATAAGTAAAATCACATTCTTAATAGAGAACGATTTTTTACTTTTTCTTGATCATAACGACGACATCAAAATAGTAAAAAACATAGTATTTGTTCAAAATTTCCTTTTCAAAAATTTCATTATTTTGCTACTACATTTCAAACTACTAAAACTACTACAAAACTACATTTTAAAATTTGATATTCACAATTTTCCATAGTGTATTCCTCGTTACTATTGTTACACTGTTTTTCACTTTTACTGTGAAGAAGCCAACGAGTAGCGAATTCGTTGTTATGACATTATGTATCTCTTTAGTCTGTCTTGCGAGCAGAAGTTAATTATTTTATTTTGTAAGCGTCTATTTAAAACATTTCACACTTCGGCTACAATTCTATCTACTTACATATGATATAGGAAATATAAAGTCAAATCACAGAAGTTCGAGACCGGGTATTAATATTTTTCAGGTGATATTAAAACTCATAACTCGAATTGATAAAGGAGTTACTACAATTTCCCAAATGATTGAACAATTTAATCTAATATTAAATAAAATAATTCTATATTCGTATTCATCACAAGTATTTCTCGATGCCTCGGAGCTTTCTTTTCTATCCGGTACACTCAGAATGTGTTGAGAGCTTATATTCGAAACCTTACATTTTTTTATTATTTCTTTAAACAAGAATTTATAAGCAAAGTTATAAAAAAATGATGTACTCTGATTATTAATTAACAAAAAATCAAAAGGATATTATAAACAGATAAGTATCCAAGCCTATAAACATCGAAAACAAAAAAGAGATGCATTTTAATAGTAATTTTAGTATATGAATAATTTTATTATATTAAATTTAACAAAGACTTACCAAAATGACCGCCATACTGAGAATCCAGCAGCTTGAAGCGGTAAGCTTACAGCGAGTCCCTCTGGAAAATTTTGGATGCCGATACCCAAAGCCAAATTCCTGCGACAAAATAAATATCTCATAGATTGTGGAACTTGATTATCATTAATCAAAAATAAGTACATAGATGCGTAATTTTACTGATCCTGTAAGCTTTAAAATGTGTGTAATTATTTAAAAAATCAATGACTATGGAATATGCATTTAAAAGTTAAAAATAGTTTTAATGATTACCTAATATAGTAGTTTATAAATAAATAAAGTAAATTATAGTCCAATAACAACGGCGTCAGTGGAAAGGTGAGTGCACATTGACAACCATTATCCATTACCAGAATGTCAGGGGTCTTCGAAGTAAAACCGTTACAACTAAACTTAATGGTATAAATAATAACTATGATAGTTATATTATGACTGAAATATGGTTGAACAGTAGCGTATCTATCCGACAGTGAATTGTTCGATAGTCGCTATACAGTCTTCAGGCGTGACCTTGAAACTAGTGGCTTTCACTCTTTTAAAGACGTAGGTAGAGTCCTGATAGTAATTTTTGACGTTCATAAGCGCCTTCTTAGGACATAAATTTAATAAAGATTTTTGATTTGATTTGAATAAACTTTCACCAAGGCGTATGGTTCAGTGGGAGAGTATGTGTGAGGATGTTTGAATTACTATTGATGTCGAATTTAATGCAAAACGTGAGAGTCTCTATATATGCTGTGTATACTTATCGCCGCCCGTAGTCATAAAAATTCTTGAGACATTTTTGGAAAACTTCAGCAAAATTCTCGACGTCAACACAAACTCACTAATAATAGGAGACTTTAATATAACGGTAATTGATTTCTCTTCAAATGATGGAATCATATTATGTGATAACGCTAAGAAAATAAGTACCCTTCTTGCCAACTATATATCTGAAAATAATTTACGTCAAAATAACAAAATTCCGAACCAGAATGATAAGATTCTCGATTTGGTTCTCTCCAATAGATCTATATCTGTTGCGGAGTGTCAATATCCTGTTACTAATATTGACATACATCATCCTCCGGTAACAATTGAATTGCATGACCAAAAAAGACCCAACTTACTTTTAAACACCATCAAACGATATAGTTTCTATAAAGGTAATTATAGTGATATCATCCATGAGCTAAGTGACGTTCCTTGGGCTGAAAAACTTGAGCCAAAAGAGGATATTAATGAACTTATTAATATATTTTACGAAATAGTTCTCAATATTGTAAATAAAATAGTCCCAAAAGTTACTATAAAAAATAAAAGATATCCTGCCTGATTTCCAAAACACTTAATAGTGAAGCTTAAGGAATAGCTCCTCGAATAGGAAGCTCCTCGATATAGTAAATTTTTAATCCTTAAGATCAGAATGCGAGAAAATAATTAAAGCTACCTATAAATCATATGCTAATAATTACGAGAATACATTATCTCCAAAAAACCTAAATACTTTTGAACACAAAAAATATGCACAAAAAGGTCTCTAATTACCCTGATACTATGTCTTTCGAAAAAGAAACAAAATGTGGAGGAGTAAATATTTGCAATCTATTTGCTACATACTTTAACTCATTACAATCCCCTGATATAACTTATCCAAAATGTAATTTCTCAGATACTATAACCTCTTATTCGTTGTGTAACATCTCAATCTCGCTTAGCGAAGTACTCAAAACTCTAAAGAGTCTAAATAATAACAATGGCCCTGGCCCAGACTTGCTGTCACCATACTTTCTGAAGAAATGCGCAAAGCCTCTCAGTGTTCCCCTAACAACAATTTACAATAAATCTATCAAATCTGGCAATTTTCCGGAACAATGGAAGACGGCAAAACTAGTCCCAATCCTAAAAAAGGGAGATAATACTTATGTCAAAAACTATAGACTAATTTCTATATTATCAACTCTGGCGAAAGTCTTCGAAAAATTACTATACCCACATATACTCAGACAAGTTAATGCATACATAACAGAGGATCAACATGGTTTCTTAAAAGCTCGTTCCACAACCACAAATCTCGTCAACTATCTCACATAAATAACTAAATTGGTTGATGCAAAAATCCAGGTTGATGCAATTTACACTGATTTTTCGAAGACATGCGATAGAGTCTACTCATTTCCAAGTTATCGGCGAATGGAATTGGTGGACCCGTTTTAGATTGGCTATCGTCCTACCTAAGTAATAGACAATCTTATGTGGTAATTGAAGGTTATAGATCTGAACTCATTACATTTAATACTGGTATACCACAGGGGTCTATCCTGGGTCCGTTACTATTCAATATATTTATGAATGATATCTCTAAATGTTTTACAAATACAAAGTATTACATGTTTGTCGACGATTTAAAACTCGTATGCCATATTCATGATGTACACGATTCAGCTCTAATACAACAAGATCCTAACAATCTGGTTACGTGGTGTCGGCAAAACTTCATGGTGTTAAATGAAACCAAATACTCTATAAACACTCTATAAACAAAGAACTAATTTAAGAAGTAACAGAGATACGAGATCTAGGGTTGATATTGAATAATAAGCTTAAATTTTACAAACATATAAGCAGAATCAGAACTTCTGCAAGAAACATGCTTGGCTCTGTTAATAGAAACAGTAGAGTATTTAAAAACATAACTACTAGGAAATTGCTTTACTCAGCCCTAGTCCTTAGTACCCTTGAATATCCATGCACTGTGTGGTCACCACATTATTAAATATATATTGATCGTATCGAGAGTATACAGGGACGCTTTACACGATACTGTTTATCGATTCCAGATAAGTATGCACCATATCCAGAAAGACTAAAATACCTAAACATGTCGACTTTGTCAAATTGTAGGAAGAAACAAGATCTCATCTTCCTACACAAACTGATAAACAACCAAATAGACAACACGAATGAGTGTTTTTGAAAGTCATATTTCAAATTAAAATAAAGGTGCCTCATAGACATCCCCGTAAACCTAGACCACTGCTTGTTGTACCTGTTTGTAGGACTAACCTCGGCCACTCTAGTATTTTTTCGAGAATATTGGGACTGTATAATGAACTGAGTAACAAAAACTCCGAACTTGACATTTTTTCGAATACGCTACATAAGTTTAAAATGTTGTTGCGAATAAATTAGCTATCAAATCTCTGTCTGCATTTGTTATATCACAGTAATTATTTTAATTACGTTCAGTTTGTCGGTTGTTTTAATTTTTTTTAAGTTATGATGTTATCTTAATTGGTTTTTCTGTAACGTATATTAATATTGTTATTTTATTTTATTTTGTTAACTTCATATTTTGTTAATTGTGAACGCTGCGGCCGTCTTTAAATAATCGCACAATAATACGCACCCCGAAAATGTATACTAAGAAATTAGATATTGTGCGGCTGTTGACGGTCCATAAATTATTAAACAAATTACATACAATCGACATTCACGTACCATCTACAAATTCTGAAACGTGATACGAAGAAGCGCATCAACATAATTGTAGACGGTATTCAAACCGAGACATTTCCTTAGAATTCCTCTAGCGCTCTTTCCTCCACAGTTACTAAGTAGGAATGTGTCACGTGATATTCGACATTTCATAAAGCTCACAGTAGAATTTACAATAAGCGTCACTTGAACTGTAGTAAAAAAAGGTACATGAAAACTGGTTAGGCTCCACATTTTCACAACACCCAGATGTTTTTAAATGTTTTTTTAATTTTGCTGGAACGTGGCCTGATTTATCAGCTGTTATAGAAATTGCCAATTTAGAATGATATGGTTCTTTGAGGGTTATACGTATCTTAACCCAGCAATTACTACATTTATAGTGATTTCATAGAAGATATTTCGCTTTGGACGGATGGCTGTGGGGTTTATCTAGTACTCCTCATTGAGTCCCAAATTTCCTGTCCACCTCCGGGGAAAAGTGAGATTAAAAAATTAAGTATTCCTGAGACCTCTTCATTCGTTCTATTATTTCAGTTTGGATTAAACACAAGTTATATTTGCCCAAACCCCAACCACAAGGTAATTATAGAAATAATTCAAAAATTGTAATAATTTCATAGGAAAAAAACTCTCTTTTTCTTTTAGTTTTTAGTGTAATGCCTAGTGTTGTAAAGGTTTTTTTTAACGCCTAATAAATTACGCTTACCTAAAAAAAGGTGCGGATCTAGAGTTCGCATACTGTGTATATATTAAAAAAATACAGTTTGGATTAAATATATGTACGCCAATTTTTATTGCAAATACCTCTATAATTTTTCCGTAAGTGTTTGTTATATGAAACATATTTAAACAAGAAACGGTAAAACAGTCATATTACAAGGCAACAAGTGTTCTGTAACAAGTATTTCTGAAAGACCGTAGCCAATGTTATAAAGCGGATGATAAAACTAATATCGAACACCTTAAAGTATATTTTCAATATTAGTGATAATCTAGCGTAGGTTAATGTAGCGAATATATGCACCGCTGGGGGGAAGCGGTTGACAACTATAGCGAGGCTCTGGCTATTGGCTTAGATATAGCCAAAGCCTTCGAAAGAATCTGGCACCGCGGCCTTATCTCCAAACTCCCGGCTTTCGGACTCCCCAACAGCCTGTGCCGATCAATTTCCAGCTTTCTGCAACAGCGTAGATTTCGTGTCTTCGTCGATGGGCACAATTCGCAGCTCATGTATGTAAACACTAGAGTTCCATAAGGCTCTGTTCCATCTCCGAGATTGTTTCTTCTGCATATCAATGATATACTTATTCTGGGGCGCATTCGTTGCTATGTAGATAATAATACGGTACATGGTATTTAACCAAGTCTTGACCCGCATAACCACATGGGGAGGAAGTAAATTGGTTGAGTTCAATGCCAAGATAACACAAGTGTCTTTCCTACAAATACCCCCTTTTCACCTAACCCTACTCTTCAGAACACCCAACTTGCAATACGTGACATTCTAAATATCCGAGAAATGGACATTCATAGCGACCTGAATACTAGAATCACATTGAAAATGCCATCTCTATAACATCTCGGAGACTCGGCATTCTGAACAAAGTGCGTTAGCTTTAATACGCGACCAGTTGTACCTTTTCTCTAATGCTTAAGTACGGCCGTGCATGGAATACTGCTGGCGCCTTCGGGATGGTTTTGCCAAATATCTCAATGATGCCTTATACAGGTTGCAGGGAAGGGCTATCCGCATCATAAATTATAAAGATATTACCAACACCTTAGAACCGCTGAAATTGCGCAGGGACGTTGTCTCTCTAAGTGTGTTCTGTCTATACCATGGCGAGTTTTCTGAAGGTTTTCTTTCAAAAGAGGCGTGAAGAGGTACCTAAGCAGGCCAGCATGACATCGTTGACTGGCAGTGAAATTTGATTCATTGTCAGCCGTCGCTGATTTGAATTGTACTTCACTTATCAGGTGTAGAGCAGTCTAGAGACTACTGCGCAACATAAAAAAAAAAAACGATCACATATTATTTACGCACTGGTAATCGAAACTATAATAATTGCCCACGTATGAACTTGGTGTGGAAGCAGAGCCTGTGAAATCATATTTTTTTCAACAATCTACAGAAGTTTACAAATTAACTTCATAAACGTTTGATTATAAAAATTATAATTATACTAGCAGGCCCGGCAAACATCATGTTGCCCTTTCCTATAGTCAATAGTTCGATCACAGCGTTACCAGTCGCGTTTATGAATTAAAGCTTCCATGCAGCAGCTCCATGGAAAATTACATAATATTTGCCCATTTTAATGGTGATTGGTGTTAGAGCTTAGCGATAACAAAGGAATTGTCCAGTATTATTTAAAATAAAACTTAAGTACATATTACGCTTAGTTACAGTTTTATTCCATCTACAGATGTATCTTTATCACTGTGCTTTTAGACATACAGGAACTAATCAGTTTTGTTTGGCAACTTTAATTAATAGTGACTTTTAGATTTTTAGGTAACCATTATATATATTTTTAAATTTGCTATCTTTCACCTTTTTTAAATTATGATTTCTGCTATATACTATATACTATATATTATATATTATATGCTATATATGCTGCTATATACTATATATTATATGCTATATACGATTTACAGTTTGATTGTCATACGATATGTGAATTATAGAAATCTTGAACAATGCCCATATATATTTATAAAAGTATACTATGACGAATAAAAGCAAAAACGGATGTAAGGTGGCGGTGGCACATTCCACGAGAAGTCAGCCGCTCCCCGCGCTGCACCTGCGACCCTCGTTGCGGCCCGCTCTAGGAATGCGACTAACTGTATAACATAGAGCCTCCGTCACTCACCGTTAAACTCAACTATTCGTACGGTGGCACCATAAAGTTACGACTTCTAGTATGTTGTGTAACACCGACTTACGACATGTAGATTTTAATCAACAGATGTTAGATGTTCTTTAGGAAGTTTTGTTTATTATAGCAAGTTTTCTTCCATATATAAGTATATTTTTTTCTGAATGTTGAATGCATTTACTTTTAAATGCTTACGTTTGTGAATTTCCAGCCAATGTTAGTATAGTAGTGTTTAAATTTATTGTAAAGTACATACAAATATATAATAAAGGGTACATTGGCGGAGTCTCAGTGATATCTGCCTTTTGTATAAGAAGCCTAGGACATGAACTGCGAATGGATGTAAAATTTGTGGGACAATAATTACTCAAGATATGTTCTTATGTTTTTCCGTTGACATCCAATATCGTGGTAAATATTTTACCTCAGAATAATGACTCTGAATGTATTATATATACTTTATGCTATTTATCTAAAGAATATATGCAAAACACATTCAATGAAATTTCGAAAGTCGAATTCTTAATCAACGTTTTCATGACAGAAGGAATTACGTTCACCTTAAGCTTAATCATAAATTAAGGTCTATATTCTTGCGTAAATAAACATTTTCGAAGAATAACTTATACAACAAACCAAATTAAATAGTTTAAATTTCTTGACAAATTAAGCCGTGTAGTTGATAATTTGGCGTTACTTAAACCACAATATACTTGAACACGTTTATGATTCAGTATGTAGAACGAAACAACAATCATTTTTATGTTCAGGTATTAACTAAATTAAAACATAATACGATATACATAAATGAGTGCGTAGACAAATTCTTCCATTTTATGTGTGTAACGGGATTCTCAAGCGCCATGCATGACAACTAAAAGTACTAATAGCGACGTAAACGGAAGCTTCGGAAATTCCTGTTAAAATGGTTAACTTAATAAACATGTGCGAAACGACGGCAGTAGCGGCGCGCATGGCGGCGCATACGCTTTGAAATTGGTGAAAGCTGGCTGGTGCTAGCGGAGCTGCGCGCCTGCAAACTGAATTTGATTTGAAACCCCCATTACATATACACCGAACGTTTAATCTGCTGCTTGTTTTATTAAACTATATTTTTCATGTAAACATTACCTATTTATAGCACATTTCTTCTTCACTAAAGAGACAACGCGACTTCTAAAAAAGAATTTCTATACTGAAATGGCTATATTTTTGTACCTTTATTGCATTGAGCTTTAATAGAATCAGAAGATTAAAAATACACTATCACTTGACATATCGGTGACTTTGATTAGTAAGCCCCTAGCCATGTTGTTGTTTTCCTACGATCGTTATCCGTAAAATAAAAAATGTATAATTAACTGGTACTCTATTCCTTTCGCCGTACTTATGTATGTAAAATATTAAGAAAAATTTCGACATATGCATTTTACCACTAAGACATCCAAAAAATAAATATGTAATAAATATAATTAATTATAACACTATCACATCATTTTTTAATACGAGATAAGATTGTGGTGGGACGCTAGCTTATAATTCATAAAAAATATTATGCATATTATTTTATATTTCATTCATTTTGTCATTAATTTTTGTTTAGTACGAGACTAGATTGAAGTACAGAGAACGCTGTTGTTTCTTTCATGAAAGCTTTACTTAATACCTTAACAAATATATTTAATAGGCAATATATTTTCTATCCTTTCAAGAGAATCAATATATAGTCCAGGGTCGATAACGGGAACAGGTATCTTACAAATTCTAAATTAATCTCTCTACGTTATTGGCATCTCATGAACTAAGTGTTTCGAAGAGAATCACGAGCTCTTAACTGTGGGTTGGCTCAAATTAAACCCAAGTGATCATCGTCTTGGGTTTATGTATTATTTTGTCAGTTTAATTTTATCTTAATTTTTGAAACCAAAAAAAAATAGTAGGATGAAACCCATTGGAAAAGGAAGAGAATATAACAAAATGAAAGGAAAAATAATTTATGGGCTATCTGACGTCGGGAAGTGAAAGGGGGTGAGTTTTTAAGGGTAAAAAAGTAGTTTAAAAAAACTGAAAAAACACGCGTTCAAAAAAAATTGTTTTACGAAATTTGGTGAAAACTTACCTTTTTATGTCCCAAACACAATGTAAGTTTTTTTTAATATTTATTTTTTCTCCTTCTTTTGGCTTAATATCGAAAAAGCACCCTAATTATCAATCGAAAATTCTCACGTCAAAATATCAACATTTAAAAAAGTGGGTGGGCTTTTTGTTGTGTGGAAAAGGTAAAAAATAAATATTATTATCAAAAAAATTCATGTGTGTTTGGGAAAAGTATTGGTGAATAAGTTTTTTTTTATTCAGTAATTTTGTGAAAATAAGTTATTTTTTGGAAAAGAAAGTAATAAAAAACGAGAGACTTGGTTATTTGAATTTTTCACATAAAATTTGAGGTTATGTGAAAAAAGTGTAAATGCAAAAGTTGTAGATCTTATTATTACCTACACCTTTGCCATTTAACTTTTTTCCATAAGACTTGTAGTTTTGCCGGAAGTAGAGATAAACCGTTTTTCTCAAAAAAGTCAACCCCTTCGACTTCCCGACCTCAGATCGCCCATAAATTATTTTTCGTTTCATTTTTATTATATTCTGTTCCTTGTCCAAAGGGTTTCATCCTACTATTTTTTTTAATACTTTTTATCATTTTGAAAGGCTTCAGCCCTGGTCTAATAAATAAGTCAAGTTTGGATGTAATGCAACCGAATACAAACTTAGGGTAAGCTGATGAGTTGGAAAAGCTTAACAATGCAACTCACTGTGAACAGGCATCGCGAAGGGTCGCATCACAATGAGCGATTCGGGCATTGGCATACTAACAGGCGCAGCCAGGATACTTTTAACTAAACATTCCATTTAACAAACAAGTAACAACAACAACATTAAATTAACATCAGGGCTATTAGTACGCAGAATTGATAAAAAGTATACGTGATAAATATAACTGTAGAATAAAGTAAATAAATTTATAAGTGAACACTTAAGGTGCGTAACTTAACAAACACTGCAGTCCCAACCACTACACCAGTATTATGTAAAAACAAACGGTAAGCAATTTTCTGTACGAATTCGAACTGTTTTATTTATAGAAGTAGATCGTTAGATGCACTTAATAAATTCTATGAAAAATAATTGTATAGAAGTGTAAGGCATCAAAATTTGTTCTTCGCAGCAGACAGCAAAATATATAGTGGTATTGTTTTTTGTATTCAATTGAGAAGACAAGTGAACACGTGATCCTCCTTATTGTAAGCGGTAATCGTAGCCTATGAATGTTAGTAGCACCAGAAATATCACTAGCGCGTTACTCATTTTGAAGCCCTCTTTCACAAGAAGTTCTGGAAATCTTAATCATCGCAGGAACGTAAGATGAAGCTGTTTGACTACGATCTACTTTGGGGTCATAGTATTACTAAGCTCCAATGAGATTTATCTGTGCCATAATTCTCTTGAATATACACGAATGATTAAAAGATATTAATTAATTACATGCAGATGTTAGTATGGCCTGGCATAGTACCATGGCAAACGTCATCTTGTGGCTAATATCTGGGGCGACACCATTCCTTCATGTACTTCTCTGCTTATTAGTGAGGCCAGGAAATAAGCGAACAATAAGTACGCTTCGCCTCGCGCCTCAAGAAAGGTGGAGGCTAAAACCGTCTTAAAAATTGAGAGGAAAACAAGCAAAAAGTAAAGTTAATTACGGACAGTGACTTCAGTGATAAATTCTTAAAAATTACCATGTGACAACTTCATTAATAAAATAACAACGTCCGAGAAAAAAAATCTTGTTAAAAGTCATAGATAGACAAGCGCGGGAATGTGCGCTTGTACTGCTTTCTTTTGTCAGCTATGCTAACGGATTTGGGGCGGATGACCCGTCTTACCACTGCACTGGTCCAGCAGACGGGGAAACAGTTCCGTTGTAACAAACTGCCGGGCATCGACGCGCCGCCGGAGTATCGCAGTGCATACTCACTCAATTCCATGACACCCTATTAGCGCGATGAACAGTGCACCGTAAAGTTTTAGTGAGTAGGAGTCTTACATAACCTCTGCTGCTCCGAGCATAAAATATTCATAACTGACCTCTTTGCAAAATAGGTGAAACCTTGCAAAAGTAACGTTAGTAAGTGTTCATTTCTGCGATCAAATTTCTAAAAATACTATAATATATTATGTCAAGTCTTCAATATCTAGAGAATAGATTAAACATATTCTGTACTACAAAGGTCACCTTAAGAATGTTTTATCTGTAATCATAGGTACTTGATTTACGTTGTTTTTTGCTAAATCACACCACAATTTACATTATTTCTGTAAATCCCGAATATCTAAATAAATTAACAAAAATCAAATTATTGTAAAGACAAAAAAAAATTATTTTCATGATTCCCTGATTACCTGTTAGTATATGCAATGTATAGAGATCATAAAATTTCCCGCATCTAAGGGTTCCTAGTTATTTATTCGAAACTAAAATACTTTATACATGATGTGTTTATAAACAGCTTAATTTTTACGTATTACATGCAAAAAAAGTTAAGTAGTTCCCACAAATATTTATTCCTTGTAAAGTTCTTTATAAACTTGTGCCTAGATCGATTTTTATTTAATAAACTAAAAAATAAATGGATTTCAAGACTTCATAACTTATTTAATATTTTACAAATTGGGGCGTACAGCGGCTTTTTTTCTAATTTATTGTTGAGACTGATAGTGTGTAATTCCTATTCTTTTTGTATTTACCTATATGAATTACTAAGACTGTTTATTATACGTCATAATGTAATAGTGAATTTAAATAAAGCCTTTTAGTGAACTAGCGGTGCCTTCAAATTCATTCGTAGAGTACATGAAAAACATATCAATTTTAAGACCATAGATTTATGAAATTACAGTGTAAAGTAATATTTTACTCCATCGGTTCTAGTGATTGACGCAACGCAACGAAGGCGCGCGTAACCTATTATGTCAAACGATACCTATAGAAATTTTATAAGTGAATGGAGTAATGCTGAGTTCGGACACATCCGAATTCCAATTACATCACAGACGAGTCCATTTCACTTTCCGACCTACCCGGAAGTGAATTCCTAAGCGCGAGCATACGGCTCGGCCGAATTTTACACTACACAATCAAATCTCTACCTTATTTATATAAACCAAAGAATAGTAATCATGATTCGCTAAAAACACTAGATGGCATGCATGAAACACCGAAGCGGATGTGAATGTCCCGACTTTGTAAACGAAATGTAACTTCGTTACTAAGTAATACAGTGTAAATTGAATTGCTCACGCGCGAGATAGTCGCGAAAGTAGTGGCAACTTTCACGCCACGATGGGGGCGCAAGAGGCGGCTATGTGGGGCCCTACTAACAGCCCATTGAGGACATCGTGACCTGCATACCGCAGCTCCATTCATGCTACGGTGCCGAGGTCCAACGTACGCATGTGCAGGATTTGAATCCCACATACTTGCATTTGATAGGTTCTGCGACACAGGGATTTCCACCAACCAATTACAGAATACTCTGTTAGAAGTTGTTGCAATCGATGGTGTCCGAGGTCATAACATCATCACAACGTATGTTCAATTAGATCCTTTCTTAATATAACCGATAGAATCAAGAATCGACCGATTTATTCATCATTATAAAGATATACAATTATTTAAATGTGGAAGTTCATAATTATCTATGTCGAAAACTTATTATAAACATAAGATACAAACGGATGGTGTAAAGAAAAAATGAATATGATTTAACATTTCAATACAAACTGATATAAATATTTTAATCAAAATATTATATTTATTAACTCAACAATAGTCCATGAAGAATTCATTTAAATAAAATGATATACCCATATTGTTAGTTTAGTTACTTAACAACCACCATGTTAGAGCTGGGTTAGCCTTACTGTATGTGATATTTATGCTTAGTTGAACATGCTTGGTTACAAACTTCTGAACGAAATAATCGAGTAATGTATGTAAGTATGCATATATTGTAGTAACAATAAAATAGATGTTCTTTCGAAATAATGGTGATTTATTTCTAGATGACTTTGCAATTGCTGATAGAACACACACAGTTTTGTAAATATTCACACTCACTTTGAGTTTCAGTAAAACTGAAAGTTCATGTAAGCATACAGCTATATAGATTGTGTAATCAATATATGTATAAATTGTTTCTTTGGATATTTCGTTAAATGCAATCATTAGATTAATTACTACGTCAATGCACAATGACAAACAGATAAGGTGTGATATAAAACTAATAGATAATAAGTAGAGTGGTTATGTAAATCCATTATTTATTAATATTCAATAGATTAAATATTTAATTAATAATTTATGAATTCTGAAACAGAAAAGGCTAATGAATAAAGAGTAACCGACATATGAAAAGTAAGTATATCTATAAATATAGGTATTGTATTTTTATATTATTATAACAAATTTAGACGATCTTCATACGCGGCAAGGAGAATATAAGGTGGTAGACGAATAGGCTATGTGAAGTGGTTGCGGTTGCGATAGGTATAGCTAACGGCGAGGAGGGGCAGCGGCAGGTCGGCGGGGGGACAGTGGGCCGCCGGTTGCCAGACAGCGGGGCTCCGCATGGGAGGCTAGCAGCAGCCTCTTGCATCGTTCGCTGTTCACTGTCGCGACAGCTTCACGTGAAGGTTGCTCCACTTTGATCAAAATTGCATATTAAGCAACGTTTATGTGACACTTTGGCAACAGACGTCTTAAATAGCTAAAGAGAATGTTATTTAAATTTTAGTAAGATCAATTTGAAAGCTTTCTGAAGCGATAAATACAAGTTTATAATACTCATTTACTTTATAAGGGAAAAATGTTAGAAAACTTATTTACACATGTTCATTTTATGTACTCAACTTATTTCTATCTATGTGTTATATTTGCAATAATAACTTTAAAGAAAAAACGTATTCCTAAACTTTTTAAATAATAATAGTAGACAATTATTCTTGAGACAAAATCATCAATTTTTTATTTTCCAGTATACTACATTTATAACGGATATTATGTATCATTAAGTATAATAATTTGCAATTATGAGTGGCTAAAGTGTTTAGTATTAGATTATGAAATCGCGCAAATAGTAATAATCCTTTTATATGTCATTACGCAAAATGTTTTTCAAGATAATATCGAACCGAAAACCATCGTCAGCGCCAAAATCCACCGGAGGTTACATAAAAAAATATCTTTGTAAATTAGAAGAAGTATGTTAATTTCCACTATTTTAATAAATCTTTGGTTAATTATTTGAAAAAAAGTAATATTTTTTAGAAAAATATCATTAATATTTTTTAATATGTAATGAAAACTTTTTGTGGAACTCTTATGGAGTGAAAAAAGTGTAACTGCCGCTAACCACGTTTTCCTGAAAAGGCTTGATATGCAAGATTGATAAGTATTGTACGGTAAATATTTTCAAAACCGACTTAAAATCCATTAAAAGTTGCCACTGTAATCATTACACAAAGACATTAACATTACAAAGAAAAATTAAACTACTAATTTAGTTTTAAAAATCTTTCTACCGTTTCCAAACTAAAATAATTAAGCATCTAGGTAAATATAATTATTTTAATATATTGCTAGGTTCAACTTTATTCTTGTATAGATCTTTCGTTGCAATATTAGGTAAGTCTTTTTTAATGAGAGTTATATAAATAATCAATAAACAAGCAACTTTTTTTATGTAATCAATTATAAATAAAAATAATATATATTCAATAAATAGTTATTATTGGAACTGTAGAAAAAAGACGAGATCTTCAGAAATAGTTGTATATTAATGTATTGACAAGAAACATTACGTAAAGTTCAAAGATAAAGTTAATTATGCACTTGAACCATTTAATGTATAATATATATCGGTTGTTGCAAAAATTACATTCATTTGGCGTTTTCTAATTTCTAACCATGTTAACTTATATTATGGTTGTCGATCGATACAGAAATATTTTTTTATCATATTATATTAATTTATTTATTTGAGGATGTAGGTGAAAACAGTTAGATGTGAATTTTCAAAAACGTTTTGTTTGCTTATGTTGACTGTTTATCAATTTTTAGTTTCGTGAATACGTTTTTTCGTATTCTATTCACAATCACATTCCAACGCTTTAAAGAGTAGTTTATGGTTTTTAAGACTATTAAAAATACAAAATATTCATACTATCATTATGAATTATAAACAATTATTGTATAAGTTTGAAGCATTTAAAGTTTGAGAGTTTCATATAAAGTTTATCCCTCTCTTTAACCCATTACCTATAATTTATTCGAGAGAAAAAGTAGACTATAACCAACTACAGGGTCTATTTATCTTTATACCAAAATTTATCATAATCTATTTAGCGGTTTAGGCGTGAAAGCATAACAAACAAACAAACAAGCTCACTTTCGCAATTAATTATTTTAAGGATTGTGTTAAGTACAAAACCATTTTTTGTGTTCAATAAATATTGGAAATTAAAATAAATTTAATGTGTAAGTACTACAGGATTTTTTTTAAGTATTAACTTGGTTTTCTTTTACCAACCTATGTCTTATTGGCGAACTCTAAAAGAAAGCGCGACATGAGAAACCCTGTTACTATTTCCGAATTGTATTAACTTAATAGTTATTGTGCTCATATCGCTCGATCGCATAAAATATTTGCTCGAGTATATATTCGACCATACCACCGATTTCGACTATGAATTCCTTCGAAATAATATATGTACACGTGAAACGATCACCAGAAACAAAAACAAAAACAAAGTGTGTTATTTTGTTAATTTATGGTTAGATAATTTATGGAATTTTTGTCCTTAACAATAACCACCAGAAAAACTAACTCTATTATTTATTTGGGCAAAAGTTCATGATAATAAATGCAAAAGTAAATAGTGTGTTAAAATTTTCGGTACTTCAGTTCATTAATCCAAACAAGGGTGAAACTGAGCAGAAAGTCAAGGTGGATAGAATAGCAACAGGTTTTGGGAATCACATGTTAAGTGTGGAGTAACTAAAATGGATAAAATTTGGGATAATATTTGAGAAAGCATGAAAATAGCACCAGTGACTGATTAGTTAAGGAGTGCGTAGTATGGGGCATATTACAAAGGCAGATGCAGATATAACTATAATAATTGTTAAATATGAAGATGAATGGATACATCAGTAGAAGAAATCCGAAGAGTATATGAATTTATTTTGTGACGAATGTTATGACTATACGATACCGAAGAGAGATTGAGAGTACTAAAATGACATATGATAGAGGAAAGTGATAGGACAAGGGTAAAAAGAAGATGACTTCGGCAATTTGGTACGGTAATGTATGAAATTAATAAAGTCAGTATAATGTTCACCTCATTGCTTGCCTCACTCTACTCAACTAACTTAGACACGATTTAATTTTGCAAATACTTTGTTCTATAATAAGAGAAGTTCCTAAACAATGTTATAAATATAAATTGAGATTCAGTCTCCGAATCGCTGTTATAATAAGATATGCATGCATTAAATAAGATGGCATATCTTAAAGTAATAAATTTTCCTTAGGAATTAGGAAAAATTCAAATTTTTATATTTTATAAGTTTAGTGTTATGACCACAATCTCACCTGATGTTAAATGGCACTGTGGCCTTAGATGATGGGCACCCTAAGACTAGTAAATATATTGACTATAATCGATACTTAGAGATTTCAAATTGAGTTACTACCTGTTAAAATCGCGTAAATTTAATTTGAAGAATATAAGATATCGATATAACATAAACAACAAAATAAATGTAATCAAGAGTAATTTAACATTCTTTAAAGTATATTTAAAATTTTACCTGATTTTTAATTGCAGCAATGACAAACCGAATTCTAATTACATGAATATCTGCCTACTCAAACGAGTATTTCTTTCAAAAGCATGGGAGGCACGATCGGAATGCAGTGCCCATTGAATGAAAGGGCAATTAATAATCAGAATTTGAAAGCGTAAAAGATTACACGTGGGTTCCTTCAGTTTGATCGCACTCGACTGTGGTCATCGGTCATCGTCAATTACAGGATAGGCAATCTAGTAATACCAGACAAGTAATTATATACTAGCTGTGTCTGCGACTTCGTTCGCATGTAACTGAAAAATATTTAACTGATTTATAACCTAACATAGGTTCATTCTTAGGGGTGAAAAAATGTTTGAAATCGGTTCAGTAGTTTTTGAGTTTGTTCGTTAGAAACGAAAGTACAAATCTTTCGTCTTTATAATATTAGTACAGATATAGATAACAACGACAAATCATTGGAATAATGTAATACACAGCTTGGTACCTATATACTTCATGTTAAAATAATATATTGTGCCATTTTCATGGTTATGAATTTCAATTTTTGCTTAATTTATATACTGTCATTGCCATTTTTTTACATCCGATTTTGCTTCGCATGTATATTATAATAACGTATTAATTGATGTAATAGAAATAAATAGCTTAGTATTAGAAGTAACTTTTAGTTATTACTTCGTTAATACAAAAATCTATATTAAAGTGTGCCAAATAACGACGATTTTTTTTCTTTACTCTCACTCCAAAATATCTCAGAAAATGCCCCAACAAAGATCCTATTAAAAGCGAAGGTCAAAATTTCAATTCTAAGAGGTTTCCATCGAATTTTAAGTTTTCCCGTTTAAATAACATGGAAAACATGGTTTTTCAATACTTTTTGTCCTGCAAACTGTAAAAAAAATAATTTCTAGAAATGAATGAATGATTTTGTTTAGTATAAAATTTAGTACAAAAAGGTCCACTGAGTCGAATTTCTATCTTCAATATTTGATTTGTAGCCTTGAAGTTCAAATTTACGGTAATTTGCATTTTTTAGGTAAACTGTAAAAGTTATACAAAAATGTTAAATGGCAAATTTGTAGTACGTTTAAATTCCTATAAAAAGTCAGTGTCAATTTTTTTATATCATCAATAACAAGAAAGTTAAAGAATCATGAATATTTATTTTTCCAAATTTTTTCTTTTACGAACTGACATATCGGTAATTTAACAAATAGATTGATGTAAATCTGTAAGCAACTTTGCAACAGCAAATTTGCAATTACATCAAATGAAAAAGGGCAAAGCAAAAAAAATATATTCGTTATTTAGCATACCCTAATCTATATACGTAGAAATTAATGTTTCAGTTAATACTAAAAAACTGGATTGTATTTGAGTTTAGATGTATATGGAAAACGGTTTTTTTATTATCTACAGATTAAGCGTATATCTCATCTGCAGATACAAACAGCATAATTAATATATTTTAGTTACATTAAATTACAACAAAACTATAATCAAAAAAATAATATTTCAATATAAAAATATAGATACAGACATTGAAATTTGTACAAGTTATTCATTAAACAATATCATTGATTTTACTGTATTTTTTGTTTTATGGATACTAAAATCAAATGTAAAGATTTAACAAAGAAAAATAAAACTGTATGTTTTATCACAAAATGGTAATTTTTATATTATTGCAAAAAAATTACAATACTTTCGGATCACAAATTGTATACAACAAAGCTCTTTATTAATAATTAACCAAATAATTTACGTACAACATAGTTCAAATTTATATAACTGTTAATTACATGTCAGAAATAATTTAAATAAAATTAGTTCTTGTTATGATGTTTACTAAAACAGTGGTACTGGTCGTACGAGAAGAAATAAAAGGTTCCCATGGACCGGTTCAGCTAATTGGTCCATCAACCTTAGAACTGTTCCCAGTCATCGCGATGATCGCGCTATGATCGTTTACCGTCCACATGCCAAAATTAACACTGGTTAAACGTACTTGTATAGTGGGATATTATATATGTTTTTTTTTAATTTCGCTACTAATTATTTCTAACAAAAGTTTTTATTAAGAATTATTGTTCTAAAGACCAAAAGCTTCTAAATAAACAAGTCATAACAGTAGAACTTGCAAATACATTACGTCGTTAGTATGGTAGCTTATCTGGCGACAACTACAGGCGATCTCTTACATCGGTTTTATAAAATCACCTAGTAATATTTATACCTATTTTAACTTTATATATGATTATCAACTATTGTTCGTATTGTTGTTATAATATTCACGCTACGAACATAAAATAAAATAGTAATTAGAGTATGTTCGACAAGCCTTGAGCAGTCAGATCCAAATAGAATTTTCCTGATTTAGTAATATTTTCACCACGGCACGATCTATTTTTAATTATATTAAAACTAAGAAAAAGATTAATCGTTATTTAGAATCTTTGTATGTGGTATCTTTGTACGAAGGTATGTGCTTTTAATAATGACTGTAGCTTGTTTTAGTCTCTGTGATTTAGTAGTATAAATGCAGTTTATCAGAAGGTAATATTAATAATAATAAAACACTTAATTGCACACCATGACAATACACGAAATTAAACAATAATTTAAAATGTAAGTGTACACTTAGGCGGCCTTATCGCCTATAGCGATCTCTTACAGGCAACCTTTGGTGACATTTTACTTTTGAAATCAGTTAACCGGTGGCAGTATTAATATATATATATATATATATATATATATATACGAAAAGAAAATAGACGTTAAAGAGATATAAAAAAGACAGAGAATAGACAGATAATAAAAAAGAAAAACTAAAATACTACTAACATAAAAAAAATATTATTGAACATGTATATTAAAACTAAACTACTCACATTACATACTAAAAGTGCTTGAGAAAGTCAAAGTATGTACTTTTATTGCCTAGTTTTATCCTGGTTTCTATCGTAACTGTTCCTAAGTTGAGTACATCGAAATGATTGGCGGCGTTGTGCACGTCACGCGACCGCATTCCACAGCACGAGTGCCTCCATTCATGCAGTAGGTGGTACCTATAAGTAATGCTTACAATCCTGTGTAGCGGATATCCAAGAACGTGTTAATAAATGCCAAAGATATATTGTACATATGTATGCGTAGTATCATGACCGGCTTAGTATAAACATAAGAAAAATGTTCCGAATTACTTTCTATTAGATTTATCAGGATTACATTTAAAGTTTACAAGAAAACAACGATTATTATTTATTTCTAATGTTGTTGCATATAGTAAATTAAAATTACTTCAGTCAGTCAAGTCACTTTCTCATTTAATTATACAAGAAAAGTAAAAAAGGTTTGAAATAGAAGACTTAATCCCAAAATGAAGTCGTATACAAGTCATAATACAAGAATAGAGCATTGTCCCCAAGATAAAGCAACGCTTAGTCACATCCGCCTTTAAACATAGCACATTACAACACCGAGATATCTATAGACCAAAGCGTAGGGAGCCACTTTTAACAACGAACTTTCTCGATAATTAGGATAATATAACAATAAATTTACTGTTTTAATACGGCGTTTTTCCTGTGATATACTTTTATACAAGGCTGAAGAAGCAGTTTATTAAGCCTGTATTACAAACATGACCGTTGATGCAATTTGTGTCCGCCACTGTTTTAGGGGATGTCACATACGTTCCAATCCAAACTCAGTCAGACCATTTAGTTTTTTATTATTTTAAAATAAATAATTTGATAATAAACAATAATCTAAATAAAATCATATAGCGTGTACAATAGTTTACCAGAATATTTAGCGAAATTTAATTTTAGTGTTAAAACGTCTATTACTCTTTTTAACAAGTTTCATTTAGTGCCAAATTTAATTGTAATCCAAAAAGTAGTTTCAAAGTGATACGCGTATAAGGAAACTTAAAAAGATATATTTTTGACTTTTAACAAACTAACAAAGTATATTCCCGGTTATAATAAAAATAAATAAACAGATATGACCCAGTTACAGTTTTATTATATGTATAGATCTAGAAGTAAAAAAAAAAACTAACGAAATTTCGTACCATCAATATTAATGTGGGTCACAAGACTACCATTTCTATTTCTCTGTTATTTTTTTAATTTGAACCGATATTAAATTGCAACATATTACTTTAAATTAGTAGTTATCATAACGAAATCATTATCGAATTATCTATGTTACAAATTGTAGTATGAAAGTATGCGATGACTAGTTTCGTTCTATAGTATGATTTGGAATTTTGCCAAAAATGTCACAATAATGAGAAAAATGTAAACACAGTCGCATTTTAATACAAAAATAAGGTCGTCTCGTTTCTTGTCTATGAACAATGTGTATTCCCGTTTTAGCACCCGCTTCAACAAACACTAATATTATATATACAATATATACGGAAGTTAAGTAGTAATCCTGTACCACAAACGTAATACCTACTATACTTATATCACGTGTAATATTGTAATATTGAAATATATAAAAGACAAAATGTTTATCATGATTATTTTATACGAAAAGTTGAAAGCTATGCTGGTGCCGTCTATTTATTATTAAACTCCCGAACTTGTTTTCAAAAAGTTATCACTAACGGACAACGCTGTATGTCTTCTGTTATTAACACACAGTGAAACAATATTACTAGAAAATGCTTTTAAAGATATCTTTAAATTAAGGGATATTTAGGTTAATTATTTACGTATACCAATTAACCTAGTAGACATATATGCTATACTATCCGTCCGAAGCTGGGTCGGGTTGCTAGTGTTTTATTTAATTGACTTTAGTATTGTTATGTATTAGTTTGCATTACCGCCCAAAATAATTTATCGAATCACACTTCGTACAAAAATGTTTGGAAAAACCAAAAGTGCACGCCTCATAATCTCATTTTTTTTTTGTTTATTTAATAACATTTAATGAACCACATCGAAACAGACCGTGAAAAGTAATACGGTTCTATTCCTAATTATACTGAGGCGTAAGAAAAAAAGATTCAATTAGTAAAGTATTTCGGTCGTTATCGTGATAACATACAGGATCCGCACATACAGACACACGGACGTCCAAGACAGAACTTTTTAAACAGATTTTTAACTAGTTTAAATAACAAAATTGGCATCAACAATATCATGAGTGTTAATAATAGTGTTTTTTCTTGATATGTGTGTGTATATATTATTTTACAAGTGCAATATATGATAAATAGAGACATTTTAAGTTTGAAAAATCAGTTGTTTTGCTTGAAGTGACAGTACCAACCATAACGCATCGCGTATGAAGCGTGTAATAATATTTTTACTCTTTTTTTTCGAACGGATATACGCTGTTAGCCGGAGGGGCTTTCACAGCTTGGCAGGACTTTTTGGGGCGAATGCTGAGGGTACTGAACCCTGAGGCAGCGGGCGCAAGGATGCCGTAGTGGCCGGCCCTTGGAATGGACTGTTGCCGGAAGGTGTTTTTACTCGTATTGCATTTTACTTATACTTTGTTAAGGCCGGCATGAAAGTAGTGACTGGTGGTGGATTGTCGTACTATCGATGGTAGTCACTAGTTTTGAATTGTACTGTGCTTAACATCAGGTACAGTGCCGTCACTTTGCCAAGCTACCACAAAAAAGGTTATTTTTCGAACGCAAGAGTTCCAACGGTGACTGTATTGGATTATACTGATTTACATATTCAAATTCACGAAAGAAGATCAGTACGACTATAAATTTACTAGCCAGATAGGAGTGCCAAATATCTCATAAGTGCCGTAAATCCCGTTTATAGATTCTTAGGCAATGCAGTCCGCCCAAGAGACGTTCAGGACGGCAATTGTCTCCTTTTCTAAGACGCATTTTTTGCTTTTTTCGTCACTTAAGTTAAGTCTTTTACTAATCATATTTTTTCCACTTTGAGTTTAAATTGGGAATTCTCACTTTGTATTCCGAATTATCAATTAGTATTCCTAAGTTCTACAGGTGTGAGATCTTCGCTTTGCTTATTTGTTTCTGTGACTTTAAGATTCTGATTTTTTTTCCCGCATTATGGTCACATATGGACGAAAATCAAGGCACTAAGGATGGCAGCCCTAATTTCAGCTGACAGTCAGTCACAGTTATTGTGATACCCCTATCACTGCTGCATTCACAACTGCTGGCATTTCAATGTTATTTTTTCGTAAATCGTAATTCGTAATTCGTATCTTATTGAAGCCACTTATCATGTTTAGTGTGCATTGTGTAATCAATTTAGAGAAAATGATGAAATTATCGACTGTTTTTTTGCCTGTTTTATTAAACGATAAAAAAGTATTCTATGCCTCTATTTCAATATATCATCGAATTTTCTCCTTAATTATCTTAAAATCCTTCCAGTATTTATTTGTTTACTTATTACTTATTTATTGTGGTTTTTATGACATTACGTGTAATTAGCATAGGTATATTCAGAATATTAAGCGTAGTTATTACAGAATGGCCGTACAACTACTTTAGCTCACATTTTAGTTGTTTTCACAGTATTTAGCGTAATAAAGGGCACGCTTGCCAGTTCTAACCTCGACACATTTGCATGTAAATGTTACATAAGTATACGTTATGTTCAAATACTTTATTTTCTAAACAATGACAGCCTGATTTTAAGATTCTTTTGTAAGTTTCACAAGATGATCCTTCTCGCATTTCATCTTCTATGCAAACAAAAATGATGTCATTCTCGAGATGCAAGCGTCCGCATAGGTCGGTTAAAGAGCAACGGTATTATACAGATATGCGAGCAGCGCGGCGCCATTGCGGATTTCCTTCGATAAATGCAGCATTCCACGCGAACCTTCGATGTTAGTCAGCGTTGTACTGTGTCGACAATCACGCGAAGGTAATCGTTCGCATATTGAACAGGTGAGTTATGAATGGGACACGTCATTTCACCCACACGTGAATATTTTCATAATGGTCCGTCGGAAAAAAAAATCACTTATATTATACCCAAGTATAATATAAGTATATATAAAAATAACTTGCTGATAAAATTGGTTTATTTAGTAACGAAAAAACGAAAATAGAAAATTGATACTAATACCCTGAATAAATTATTATTGTTAATATTTATATAGCAAATAAACAGTTTTTATAAACTTAGTGGTTTTTAAATGTTTTTTGAAGTGCATTATAAATGCATTGTTGGTAGTTGTGTACGGACCCCGCGTCAATAGACGAGAGTTCGATCCCTACAATAAGCCTGAGCTGTTGGTGAAGGAAAACATCGTGGTGAAACCACAGCATGGTGGTAGGGCTTTTCCTAATGTCCGCCTGGCTAGCTACTACACTCATGTTGAAAATTTGTTGACCCTCATGTTGTCGCTCCGCAAGGCTTAGCGTTTCCACCATTGTAAGTCACATCGTCACTTAACAACAGGTGAGATTGTGGTCATGAAGCTAGACCTAAACTATAAAGAAGAATGCGTTTATCAAATATATAGTTCCCGAAATCATGGAACATTTATACTCCGCGTCAAGCGAAGAGCATCAGTAGAACCAAACGACTTCGAAAATTATCAATAGCAATGCTACACTGTTGAAACACTGTTTTAATGACAGCAAGTCTTGACGGTTGGATACACGTACATCATATTCAAGATAGCAATAGTACCTACTATTATGTAGGAGTCCCCCTATCTAGGAGGAGCCTCTACACTAGTGTAGATTCTTACACATATTTGATCAAACAAAAAAATTAAAACAGTAGGTAAGTTTCAAGGTGGGTTTATAAATATATTTTTCAATTCTTATATCCTCCGTAACACGTACTCTATTGATAACTTTATTTGACAAATTCACATAAAATTATATTACCGGCTCTAAGTAAGTAGTAACTTTCATAGCTTTTGAAAAATAAATTTACATTAATGGACTAGATGTTTGTATAAGTTCTTTTTGTTTCTTTTCCAACAAAACATGAAAGACTTATACAGAGTATAGTCTGCAAAAATTACCTACATGAAGTCATCCATTCACAATAGCAAAGATGGTTGGTAACGGCACCATTCTGAATTGGTCAGATTTACTCATCAACGAGTTTGAATATTAATATCATTTACTCATACCTTACTTGGAAAAATGTGCATATAATAAGAACTGGCGCCATAGGTAAACAAACGTGACTCATGGTACTTTATCGGTTACATATAATAAATATGTAACCAAGCCAAACCTGTATACTATTCATAAAATATTTTATTGGAAAATTATAATCAACATGTATTCTGTTATTAAAAAGGAGGATAAAAATATTATATAATTTGTTATTTGAAACGAGGATAAATAATGTCAGGGAAAACCATATGTATGTACATGATATTTTTAAAACGATAAAATGATAGGAAAATCGATACGGAATAAAGTTGAATTTTATAGTAGATAAATTGCTTAGTTGATTTCTAAGCAATTTTCCCTGTTTGATAGTTGAGAACTTAATTAAACTTTAATTCTCTAAGGTATATTTGTAATGTTAAAAAACAGAGTGTTAAAGACAGTTTTTTGTAGTAAAAAGCCTGTATTGGCACACAGTAAGATTGGTTAGAAAGCAATTGCGATTGCCTTTCTTGTCTTTAAATATTTACTTTGTTCGTTTTCAAAACTTATTTTGTGATAAAAGCCTTTTATTCGTGAAAATAGCGACATCCATTAGCGCGCACCTCACAAACTGATCATTATCTACTACGAAAAAAATTATTATCTGCATTTAACATAGTTGGTAAAATTTTAAACAATAAAATATTTTTCATATTCATTATTTTTTAGTCATTTAGCAATAAAAATTTTTTTTTAATATTATTGGTAAAATTTTACATAAGGTCAAATTTTAAGGTTCGTTAATAAGATATAACTTGAGAAAAACGAAAGTGACTAAAATGATACTTTTTTAAGTCTCAGGTCTTTCTTAGCTAGGTTTTAGTATAAGTATGTTTTGTTACATTTGAGGGAATACAAATATAGACGAATTATGAAGATAAAAAGACGTTAATACAACAAAATAAAACTACTAAATTATATCTAAACCATAGACTATGTTCTTTAATTTACATGAGCGGAGATGTGGGCTCCTAATAATTTATATTCCTTTTTAATTCCATACATCCGTATTCATTGATTCGAAACATCCGAAAAATATATATCATGCTCATATAAACAACACTCAACTGGCAGTGGTAGCAGGGCCTACTATAGACTGGGAGTTATAGGTTTGATCTTCGCTCACGACCGACTAATGTGTGATGAGCATAATTGTCAATTGTATGACTGGGTGTCAAATATTTATAGAATTTCAAGTGTTTAATTACCATTTTTTTTTGTTACTGTGTTAAAAATACGTTTCAAGTAAATCTTCTCGTAATACGCAGACTACTAGAGAGGAGCATGGGATCATCATCATCAGACAAGAAACACTGTCAAATGCCCACTACAAAAATACAATGACAGGTCGATACAGAGTAAAAAGTGTTCAGGCAGTAAAAGTGCTCGTAGCGGGTATTCAGGAGAACTATGATTAAGAGTAGGAAAACAAGGCGTAGGTAAATAAATTTAAACTGTGTTTAAAATCTTCGACACTCATTTTATATACTAACCTTGCAAAATGACTGCATTTAATTGAAGTACGGTGCTGTTTACAAACAATGGCAACAAAACTATCGGCATTCCTGACCACAATGCTACGTTTGAAGCGATGATAGCTCAGTGGTAGTGTGTAGGAACGCCGCGTCATGGGATATGAGTTCGAATGCAACCACTTGAGCTTAACTTTCGGTTAAGGAAAACATCGTGAGGAAACCATAACCTGGTGGTAGGGTTATTCCTAATGCCCGCCTGGCTAGCTACCACCCTCAAGTTAAAAATCTGCCCCCGAATACCAATTGATGTGTTCCGATAATTGCATTTGAGAGCCAGTCCCTCCAAAATAAAGGCCGGCAACGCACCTGCGATTTCCCTGGAGTTGTTGGGCGGCGGTGATCACTTACCATCAGGTAACACGCTTGCTCGTTTACCCGCTATTACATAAAAAATACTTGTTCGCGCCTTGTTTGCGAGGCCCAACGTCATAGGCGAGAGAGGGCAGGTTAGTTTGGAGATGTTTTGGCATAATGGCAAACGTAAGAATTTGCAAACTTTGTTGTGGCTTGTTTTTCATGGCTTTAGTGTTTCTGGAAAGGAGACGATAAGACGAGGTTCAAGAACTCTTCAGAACAATAGACTACACAAAACTGTCCCACTTCCTAAATAGTGTGAAAATTAAATTAGTTGCGTATACTCTATATCGAAAGAAGTTTAATTCATAAAACCAAATAACGCTCGGTTCCTAAAGAAAAGTATAGAAGTGAAGGTACGAATATATGTATATTTATAAATAAAATTTGTTAAGCAAAAGCACGACATAAATAAACGGATTTTAAATTAAAATAAGCGTAGGTATAAATATTACAAGTAATTTTTCAAATTTATCACAACCAACTTTCTGCCTTCTTCCCGAACCTATGTATACATACATTCTTATTATAAGGCCGGTATTAAAATATGTAAATGATTGCAAAGGCGCCATTTCTTAAAAATAGATTTCAATGAGTTCTACTACTACCCGAACACAAAGCGAACTGCCTTTTACATGACGCGGAAGCTAGCCATAGCGATGTCGGAAACCGTCGCCGGAAGATGCGCATCGGTGATGCTCTAGATGCACTTTTACGATTTCCTGTGAGTCGGGCGCCGGGCGTCGGACGCCGGACGTTCGCTTTGCAAGCTAAATCTACACAGTCAATCACCACGACTGTTTTACTGTTATTGTGTGTTTACTATACTGTACCATATACTATTTTAATCTACAAACAAACAGTGAAACCTTTCCGAAATGAAAAGACGATATAGGCAACAGTACCAACGATGGAAATGAATGATAATAAAGCTATCTATTCAGCTTGAAATAGTTTCCTCTTCCAAGAAAATATTATACTAACAAGTAAATATAATATAATACTACTATAATACGGGGTATACTTGTTCACGTTAATAAATTTTCGATCAATGACGAATTATGAATTTTTAATGAATAATGTTTTATATAGTAAATAAGTATAATTTTATAAAGTACAATAATTTTGCAGCCCTGGTACAATAATAACTTTCACGGGTCTGCCAACACTACACCTTGGTCACCTTACTGATGTCTGGTGGTATATTTAGAACGTCAGGTTGATTGGAAAATGTACGACCATAAATACCGTAATTATTGCATATTTTACAACACATCTATTAAACATGTCTTTACATATAATAAAACTGGAGATGTGCCAAATTAATACTTTTAATATTAAAAAATATATATAATCATGTGGTAGTTTTCCGTAAAGAATTAAATTTTTTATTTATATAAATTTTAAATTTTTGTTTGTCCCCTTGTCCATATACATATATGTATAATATACATGTACATATATATCCATATACATGTATCACTTTGAACTACTGGACAGATTTCAATGAATTTGGGAACGGTGAGTATTGATACCATTGATTAACATATACTTACTTATATTATTCTATAAAAAGCTATCCACTGACATACGAGATATACCTTAATTTTTTTTAGCAAGTGAACTTCTTTATGGACTTTGACGCAATTTCCTTTTTTCGGTCGCTGATAGTTTTAAATCGGAAATTTAAGTTATTTTTAATAAGCTATTTTATATTTATATAAGAGCGCTAAAAAATAGTATTTCGGTAAAGTATTTTGAAGAGTGTCAGGAACTCTGCAATGACCCATGACAAGGATGGTTAATATCAATCATAACCTAGCGGTTGTCTTTTTAGATTTTAAATATTTGTAAGTTTATGATAAATAACCTATAACAGGTCGTCGTTGGCATAGCTAGTCCTAAATAAAGTTACCACAAATCATTTAAATAATAAAGAAATATTTTGAAATAAATACAACTATTGCAAGGTCGAATTGCAAAAGTATCATCGACAAATCTAATTCTGCTGCAAATCAGCTTTGTTTGTAATTCCGTTTCGCTTTTAAGAGTGTGATCAGTAAATATTTGCTGGCATACTAATTATTCAAACCTAGTTCTTAATGGTAAGACCCTATGACTAACCACGAGACTGCAATTCTTTAAAATTTAGATTCACAAAGCTATAGATTGCAGTGACCACTTAGAACCCAATAGACTGCATACTTATTATATACACAATACCATAACAATTATGTAAGCCTCTTTCTTGTAAACCTTCTATCAAAATTCTGAGAATGCGTGCATATAAAACGACCGTGCGCATGCATCGTTGGACACACGAGTAAACACTTCACGTTGAATATTGTAAGTACAACGATATCAATTACTAGGTTAGAACGCAGGCGCTGCTCTGGCGCCGCAGCCTAACCGCCTGCGCCCGGATACGTTAGGCATGCATACGAGTACGTGCGTCACGAACACGATGCCGCGCCTGTACCCGAGGACCGATCTAATTACCTATTACTGAACGATTCATGTTGCACTCAAGTAAACAACAAGATTATTATATGTCAACTATATTGATAATAATCATAACTCACAAACTACAATAAGTATGAATATCCAAGTTTATTTTGAATGAAAGTTGACAAATGCTTTATGAACTGAAATTAAGATAGTTGTATACATTTAAAATACATATATTGCACATACAGAAATTTTATTAATGTAGTACTCTTAATCGTGCTGATTTTACTAGCATATGGCCTCAACTCAAAATTAATTTTACAATAGGTTTTCCTAAATTATTATTTTCTGTTATTCCATCATTATATTATAATTTTCATGATATCTGCTTGAGATCTGTAAAGATCAACTAATTTTTTTTCTAATTTGACAACATGAAATAAATTTAATATGAGGAAAACTGATCAAACGATTTTTAATTTTTAATTGCCTATTATATATCTAATTTTATTACAAAATGGCACGGTGCGCTGCACAGTTCCGAAAGCAAATTCATTCAAAAGAGACAAATAAATGTCAATACATACAACGGAGTAGTGTTTTAGAAAGTATCGCTTTAGTAAAGAATTCGTTATGAAATAGTATGAAAAGGTATTGTTTGTGGCGGCGGAGAAAAAATGAAAAAGCAAACAGTTGCGCATTCCATTGGCTAGTACATTCCAATGGGGTCATGCACCACACGGTGCGCGCGTGCGTAAAAACAAGTGCAACGCTTTGATCTAGTCCAGCCCTGCTAACTTTGCATATTTTACCTAAATGCATAAGCGAAAAGTCATAACACATTTCATTCCATTATGACGCAAAGATACTAGATTGCACTAACTTTTTCATATACTAATTGCCTTAGGACTGATTATAAATTTAAAAAACGGGCTAAGAACATGAACTGATTTTTTATATCACTTGAATATTCGAATTGGTTAATAAACTACTCGTAGACCATAGTTAACGTACCGATTAATATGCTGTGATATGTTTATTACTAAGGCTTTTTGTTGACTCCACACGTGATGATTATTAATAAATAGTAGATTATTAGTAATATTTGGGCACAATTAAAAATATGAATGTTATACTTTTTAAATATTGTCAAGCCCTAACTATATTACTTCTCTTCAAAGTATGTCTGAAGGACTCCACGTAATGAGTGATAGGGAATATACTAACCGAAACACGGTTCCACACCTTCACCATACTGCATGGTTATGACATATCGAATTTCTTTATTTGTGCTGAGATAGAGGTTTAAGTCCATGGCTCCGGGCCCAACACATTTATTTCTCTTATGTAAGCTAAAACAGGGAATAAACCTGAACACCATGCGAGACCTAGTGGTAACAAAGAGCTAGTAACATAGATTCTATAAATAAATTAAACTACCACCACGAAGTAGAAAATCTAAGACCAAGTCATGATTGATAGGTCATATATGTATGAATTCTGGATGTAATTGTACCTATTCTCGATAATTTATCGGTGATATCGTCATTTAACATCAGACGAGGTTATCTAATGTAAAGAAAAATCTATAATTTTTACTATTGGACAGTAGATGTAAAGCGAAAATACGACAAATATAGAATATTGATGGGTATCTACGCAGTTTATATTATTGTATAGGCCACAAATCTTATCTATTTATATATATATATAACTTTAGGGAGTAAAAAAATGGTTTAATATAATTTTGTGACATGTACAGAAAAACAAACTATTGGCGTTCCAATGATATATCAGAGGTATTAGTTTTTACCAACGTATCAAGTTTGACTATCCTAAAATTTACAACAAATTACTCAATGAGCTCGAGATATACTTAGTATAGAAAGCATCGTGATACTTGGCTTAGTGATAGAGGGTTTCTTATTGTTCACTTCACTATCTACTACCACAATGTTAGAAATATGTCGCCAAAGAGATATCAATATGTTCCAGTAGTTGCTCTCGAGATTTAATCCAAAATCTAGATGTAGCGTGCAACCTTATTTGACCACATTGTAACTAAACATCATCTAACAATAAACTATAACAGAACAAAGTACGAATTTCATATATATTTTTTCAAAATGTCTTAGTAGTGTGAATGTGAATTTTTTTTATATTAAATATCCATTATGATTCTTGTAAATTAGTTTAACCCATTTATATTTTATTGCTGATGGATTGCTAATTACGTAACTAAAAGTGGGTACTATAAGTATTATGTAGACGCTAAAATAGAATATGTAATGTAAATTATAAATATCAAGTACTAAGTTCTTTTAATATTTGTTCTAGTATTATATCTTAACTTGAAATTACTATCGATACGATTTAGATACTTAGATTGGTTATCAAAGTATTCCGATAAATTGACAATTTAAAGTTAATTTTAATTTACATAGTTCACATATAAGGAAAGTTTAAACTTTAATAAAGTTCAACGAAAAAACGTTATTTACATTGACTCTGAGAACTGGTTAAGTTTTGCGTTATAGAGGTGCAATATAAAGTCGAGTAAGCGGCACCGAAAGCCGTGAAAGGAGCGAACGCAGCGGCCGCGCTTGCACATTCTTGAACGTCGAATCGTAAATTAAAGAAGTGCGAGCGGCGTCGTGCCGCCAGGAGTGCTTGTTACGATATTTGAACAAATTCCCGCCGGTGTTAATCTGCATAATAACAGCGGCAGACACAAAGCGGTTGCCGTCTCCCATTATACGCGGGCGCCACCCGCTGCCCGCACGCCGCCGCCCGCACTCCTGCCGCCGCGTTCCACACCAAACGACCCTAAAGTGTTGCTATATCAAATATAGCAAATCAATAGAAAACTACTCGCACGAGAAATGATAAACTGGTATTTACAAAACTATATGAGATAATTGCAGTGAAACGGTGTATTTGTTAAATGTTTGAACTGATATCGAAGTTATTAATTCGTACATTGTTTAAATTAATTGAAGTACACGTCCAGACTTCAAGTTCAAAATCTTCCAAGGCAATTTGAACTACATGGGTATAGAATTGTTTTCGTCACGAACTTACCTACATTGTAAACAAAAGAGAATAGAGTTACCGTAAGGTCTGGTGAAAACAGTGAATGACGGTGAGCTACCATTTCTAGCTCTGGTAGGTTACAGACTGTCTGTTGTGCGTACTACGCATTTTGTGTAGAAACAGCTGGAATGAGGAACTGACCAAAGCAAATGACGAGTTACGAGATTTTTCATATTACAAGTATATTTGCAGTAACTCTCATACCGTATGGTTAGAATCAATAAATAATTACACAAGCGATACATGAACAAACAGTGATTATTACGTTTTTAGTGTCGAGTTTGTTAGGACGAGACAGATGCAATCCAACATTTATAGCGCCTAAAACTGTAGCAAAAAACCGATTATTCATCGAAAAACACTTCGTTTGTAATGTGAATGCTACAATGTAAAATAATATGTTTCACGTTATAACGCACTAACGATCAACTTCTTTGTTAGATACCCATGTGCATTTTTTTATCCTACACAGACAATTGGACCAATATGGTTTTGACATTAACGTCTTAAAAACCGCTGCTAGCTTAACTCTTAATTAAGAATTATCAAACTACAAAATCGCTTTTAATTCGACTATCATTTTCTGGCGCTTGAGGGATTAATACTACAAATAAGAATTTTCTAATCGAAACTATTGACCTAGAAACACATAGTTTTTTTGTAGTATATTGCTTTGATGTTGCGGATTTTATAAAGCACACCACGGAATTTTATTTAAAAGTTTTTTTGTTTTAGCGGGTACATGTGGAGATACTTAAAAGTTATGAAAATGAAGCACTAATTATATTAACATTGAACCATTATCACTGAAGCGATTGCTAGTGGGCACGGCCGAACGTTTACGGACTCCTTCATACTAAGGCGCAAACTCAAACGCATTACCCGGGTTCAAGCCAAAGCGAGAGAGTCATGTGGTGACTTATCGGTTGCTAATCTCCAAACAATAAAACGCACCACGGCGACACTTCAAAAACCCGTGTTACCAGAGACCAGAGCTTTAGCTTTCACACTTCTTCTAGTCTCTGGTCATAATGGCTAGCTACCAGCCTCAGTTGAAAGTGTGCTGCAAAATACCTATAGCTGTTTACCGAAAGTTGCACTTAAGAGCCTGTCCCTTCACTACGCTTAGCGTGTCCAGCACCTTGGGTCACATCGTCACTTAATATCAGTTGAGATTGTGGCCATAGCGGTAAACCTATAAAACTTAAAAGAAAACAAATTGCTCAATTCTAAATTAGGATATTACAATAAAACTTACTCTAAAAAATACAATTTTCAATATACATAACCATTTATTAATAATAAATATGAGTGTGCTAAAAACAACAGATTTATATACGAATGGGTCTCCATTGTCGTACACGATTCGCCATATTTGACGGATATTAAACAGCATGATAAAATAAAGCATGTTTTAAAAGGCGTGGACTTATTTTGGTTTGCTAATTGTATCTTAATTTAAATTAATTATAATTCTAAGAAAAAAAAATATTTTAGGTCGGCTAGATTTTCATATTAAGTACATGAATCTTGATAATTAAGTACCTACGTTTTATGTAGGACGTTAGAAAAGACCTTGGAAGAGTATTACTGAGTAATATATTTAAAAAAGGTTTCACCGACATATACTATTACATTAAGAAATATTTTTCATAGTGATATGGTTGCTTAACGATATGTGGTGTTTGGTGTACGAGGAATAACTCTTAAGTGAGTCTAATGGAAAACACCGAAGATCGCCCTTTACTATAGATTTTCAATTTGAGTATCGTAACTAACGAGACGAACACTAGAAGAATCTACTATTTTTCACGATGTTTTACTTCATTAATAGCTTTTTCTGGCGCATTATTAATTTTATTTTTACCATAATTCTCTTATAAATTTTCAACAATATATGACAAAAATAACGCATTATTATAATTATTTTCACATACATTTATAAGTGAACAGAAAGGAAATTAAACTATTTATGCAACTCTGAACGTATGTGGTAACACTATATCCTACCCTCGTATACACACCTGTACGATCACCCGTGCTCGACCACTACCATGTTAAATCGACCCGCCTTATCGCCTGCCATCGTAATGAACGCCTTCCAAACTTTCATAAGGATTATTTATTTAAAAAAAACTGCAGCCATGGATAACGTGTAATTTGGAATGTTCAAGAAAAATAATACTTGCAGTCAGCGCGGTCTTACCAAAAGTTGGGACGCGCACGAACCCGTTGTATATTATCAGCGACACACTGCTCCAGGTACTTTTTCATCAAATTACAGGAAGCAGGTTATTCGGAATGTCAAGGGGCGTACCTTTCCGCCTGTTATAATATGAGGTTGCGTTGTTGTAAGTTTAGCAAAAAGATGTGATTACTTTATAATATTTTTTTTATTACGTGTATCTAGGTGCCCTACATAATTGTTAATGAATCAAAATAATTCAATTTCGCTATTAAAATGAAGTCTTCATACTGATAATTTGCGGTGGCTGACAGTTCATATTTTATAAGCCAATATTTTGTCCGTAGTAAATTATAAGGAACCATTTTGTTTATAACCGACCCCTTTGAGCTCGATTTTGTCCTACTTTGAACGATCAGATTTAATTCAAACTTTGCGCACCTGTATTAATAACAACGTCAGTGCTAAATTTAGGTAGAGAGAAGACTCTATATTCTAGGGAAATTTGAAACTTCATTATGTTTTACTAATTTCATCAATTAATCTGTCTTCTACTGTAGAATATTTTTTTTAGATAAATATAAATAAAGAATTTATTGTTCTTTTGGATATGTAAAATGGCAAAAGATATACGATAGAAGACCAAACGAACGTATCCACAAAGTATAATCATACCCTCCATTTATTTTAATAAACCAGCTATTAGTACTTTCATTCAATATTAATGCGTAATCACATCATTTGTAAATAATTCACACCCCGTAATAATGATTATTTTAAGTAGGTCCGAATACGTATTCGACTCGAGGCGCTCTGTATCATTATTTTATTACAATTTGCAGCATTTAATCGGTATGAAAGTAATTAAACAAAGTTGGCTTGTTAGTGCAAATGCGTAACAAGCAGGAAAATCAGGAACAATGGTTTCATATTGTTATAATATAAGTAGAGGAGGCTTATTTAGAACATTTTCAAGTAAATATATTTATAGATTTTTGATTAACCTTGGTGGAAGTAAGGTTGCATTGTGCCAGATTGTAAGGAACCGAACGTTGGTCTTTAATAATATTCACTTCAACAGATTTAATATTGATTCCGGTAAAACCTTCCCTCTCGTTAGTTGTCTAAATAGGCAATGAATAGAAATTACACCTTATGAGACTTTTCAAATACTTATTAATTTTAGTCACTTCTCATATTGGTTTGTTTTTGATAGTGTGCCACTAGCATGTTGACTTGATAATTAAAAAAAAATATTTATGGACTAACCTGTAGTAAAATTTTAACTCTAATATAATACTAACCTTAGCTCCTTTCTAAGCTATTAAGTACCTCATATATGTAACAATAATTATATATCACAATCTATTGACATCAGTACGTGTATAAAAGTATATTAATTAATTAATAGTGCATTAGTCCTTTTGTGCATTGATTCAGATAAATTATATTTCGATAGGAATAATGACGATCGACGATTGCAAATGATTGCTATATAGTATTGAACGTTTATAGTTTGTAGTTTAACAGTTTTTTTAAACATTGTTTTACGTAATTACTAAAAATGCTAGTTGTCATTATTGTTCCCAACTTTTTCAAAATTATCATAGTAATATATCAGCCAATTTACACAAAACCTTTTTGAATAATACACCTAAGCCTTCGTCGAGGATCACATTGGCTATTGGTAAAAAGCGTATGAAAATCCGTCTGTAGTTTTTGAGTTTATCGTGTTCAAACAGCTAGGTAAGGTGTGGCAGCGGAATTGATTTTATAATATGTACAAACACAAATATTCTATTTCCAGAAACATTTACATGTTGTAAGCCTTACTTATGTCCCCAAACTAGGAAATGCTTGTTACAAGGAAGCCCAAAAAACTGGCAGAATTACACGGATTTATCTGGGAGAAGAGAACATAGAGGTGTAGAATGTATAGATTACTAGCTGGCCTGGGAGACCTTGGTCTACCCTTTCTAGTAGTCCATAACTTAATCACACACAGTACCACCTATTGCGTTTAGGGATAGAGTCATCGAGATAAAATCTTATGCCCAAGATTTTTCTTCCTTAATATCTCTCAAGTTCAATCAAGCAATACATAATTATAAAATTTGATTAAAATCGGTTGTGCGATTTCCCAGGTATCGGTGGACGAACGTTATGACACAGGAATTTTATATATATAAATAAGAGTTATTTATTAACTTTAAAGAAAAAAAGGATTTGGTAACAGAAATCAGTTAATTTTAAAATACTCTCAGCAGAGCACTGTTTATATATAGAATTGTTAAATACGTTTGTACAAAATGTAGTAGTTGGCAATACTCATGCAAGGTATAGTAGCATTATTGCACCAGAAGTGTAGTTCTCACACGTAGGTTCAAAGGGTGATGTCAGGGACTCGCACTTCTAAATGATTCATTTTAACCCAATTCTAAAAGTACTATGCTAGTCTCAATTAAGACTGGGCGCTTATTTGATAATTATATATTGTAATGATCACTTAACAGAAGGTAGACTGTATGTATGATCGCAACATTTTTTTTTCTTAAAAAATGTGCAATATTTTTTATTGTGATTGTTAAGTACAATGCTTACCATCGACCGACGGTCGCCACAGTCATGCCGGTCTGACTAATCGCGATACACGGAAACCAAAAGAAAATTACTGTGAATTATTTTTATCACCGTGTGTTTATACACAATTGTGTTATGAATCATAAAAAAATATACTTAACCATTGATTTATATAAATCTATATAATAAAAGAACACCAACTTCCTATATAAGTATGACTTGGCAGAATTATTATCTATCGCTATATGAAATTCAGTTATATACTTCTAACTATTATTTTTACTTGTATAATTATTTAAACTCATAGAAGAAATTGTAAAAAAAGCACTAAATACCGAAATATCACTGTAGTAGTGCAATATTATTTACGTTACTTTAAAAGTATGAGCATAAAATATGACATTTGATAAAGTAAGCTGAAAATGCAAAAAATGTTACACCCTAGTTACATGAGATAAGGGTAAGAAAATTGAAAGTAGGTAGTATTTTTAGGACAGTAGGTGAGTCGGTGTACATTAGTGAGAGGTGCCAATATATAACGGTAATAAATATACCGCACCCACGCAACAGTGTAGACGACGCGACAAATCGTCAAGGTTGACTTCAATGATATGCCGTGCGCTGTCAGATTTTTCAGTAAAATAGTTAAATAATTTCACCGGGCGGTTTAGGAGGCGGCGGTGACGGCAGCGTCTGCGCCGACCGCCGGTCGATGCCCCCGCAGTGCCGCCACGCGATTTGTCTCCACTCGACCTAATCAAACGCGTACCCACTACTAGATGTAGGTATCTACGTGACCGTTCTCATCTTGTACTGACACTATCTGGATGACCTTTCAGAAAAAAATCTATAAACTGTTTTGTTTGAAAATTGTTTGTAATATTTCCTTTTAAACAAGTCATCATTACAGTATTAGAGCGTAGGAAATAATTGAAACATTAAACGTGTCGTAATGAAACGGCAAAATTAACTCTGGTGAGAAGTGAGATCAGTATGCCAAAAACCTAAGTAGGTGTGTGACGACTCATGCCAAACATTTAATAAAACGAGGCGATACAATCCTCGGCGAACGACGTTTCTCTTAAACGTTTCGAGTTATAATTAAACAAAGCTAAACACGTATGTGTGACAACTATGACAAATGTGAAAAGGTAACGTCGCGGGTGGGTGGTCATTATGTTTTGATATTGATAAATTAGGTTTATGTTCGCGCAGGCAACTATTGTTAGCGGTGAGTAGCGGGTCCGATGCACAATCCGAAAGTCCATAGTACAAACGGCTAGCTGCATCCCGCTCGCGCCCGCATCTTATCAATGAAATGCCTGCGAAACTACAGCCGCCTTCATACCGACAACACAACCTCGCGGTCCTCGTTTTGACGTAACAAAATGGCGACCAACGTATTATTTGTATGTGTAAAAGTAATTTTACACATCTAATTATGGTTCGATTTGTGCTCTCTAAGATTACTGCTCTAAAAATGAAATGCAATTAGAATTAGATATCATACAGGGTAAAAATTAATCTCATTTAAAAATCGACACGGAACAATGCATTCATATTCGAATTTAATTATGTAGTTGTAATAATATCGTTGTATTCAATCAACTCTTTTGTATATTTTTGCTTAGTATAAAATTTTAAATTTGTATAGTGGTGTCTTCTAGTAATACAAAGTAATAATATTATTTTAGGTATAAACATTTATATGTTTGTAGTTTAATATAACTCCGTTAGATAGAGAATGTAGATTATTACCGAACAGACACTCTAGACAGTTACTTTGAACGCAATTCGCTAGATGGTACTATACCAATAAAAAAAACAAGTAATACAAAGTAATAATATTATTTTAGGTATAAACATTTATATGTTTGTAGTTTAATATAACTCCGTTAGATAGAGAATGTAGATTATTACCGAACAGACACTCTAGACAGTTGCTTTGAACGCAATTCGCTAGATGGTACTATACCAATAAAAAAAAACAAGTAATACAAAGTAATAATATTATTTTAAGTATAAACATTTATATGTTTGTAGTTTAATATAACTCCGTTAGATGGAGAATGTAGATTATTACCGAACAGACACTCTAGACAGTTACTTTGAACGCAATTCGCTAGATGGTACTATACCAATAAAAAAAACAAAACCTATGAATTGATAATTTAAACGTAATATGTATAGTGGTGTCTTCTAGCAATACAAAGCAATAAAATTAATTTTAAGTATAAACATTTATATGTTTGTAGTTTACGATAACTCCGTTAGATGGAGAATATAGATTAATACCGAACAGACACTCTAGACAGTTACTTTGAACGCAATTCGCTAGATGGCACTATACCAATAAAAAAATTACAAAAACTATGAGTTGATAATTTAAATGTAATATAAGCAATTGATTAATATACGTTTTTTAAAGTATTAATCATTGTACTAGTTAATGACTCGTACGTGGGGTAAAGATCGCATCCTGAGGATATGCGCATGAGGGGATCATCGCAATACACCAGGTATTGGAAATTTCAATATCGAGGAATGTATAATTATTTTCTGTGTAGTCTTTTAAAGACAATACAATACAAGACATATTCTGTAGGCAATTGTCATGCTTATAACAGTCTTCTATTCCACCACAGTAGTAAAAGATGAGTTACTGAACATACACTCAGTGACTACTAAACGCGACACAATGAAACAAGCCACTATTCTGAAGTTTTCACAATGTATCATTTTTATTTTATTTTAAAAGGCACCAATATTGGCAGTATGTTAATAAAATAACAATAGATCCTTAATTCTAGACAGCTTTTTAAATTTAACACCGTATGAAACGTATGATATCGTTCACATGTGAGATCCACGTTGCAATCTAAATATATCTAAAAGCATACTTATCCGTTGTCTATTTTCTTACAAAACAGTAATATTAAAAATATATTTCTGAAACGTTTCATTTTTAATAGATCTAGTAAATGGAAATCCATTTTTTTTGCAATGACCTCAATAATCCGTATCTCGCGTCGTATGAGTGCGATTGAATGCCATTAGATGGTGTTAGAATGATAACATTTCGTTAAAAAACATATCTCACGACGGTTTTGTGTTTCGATGTTGTTTGAGCGTGGGTCAAAGATGGACACTTGGAAATAGAAAGTATACAATATTTTTTTTTTTTTATAAATAAGAGATCGGATGCCTGGCGGCTGTATATGCAATTAATGTTTATGAGCCTGACGCTGTAACAGCCAATCACTCACAATTTTGGTTTCGTCGATTCCGTTTTGGTAATATTGATGTCACAGATGCACCACACTCTGGATGCCTATTGTCTAGAATGTCGAAAAAATATTGGGTATTGTGGAGTCCAACCGTCATGTTAGCACTATTCTCATTGCCTAGAAGCTAAATATGACACAAAAACAGTTTGGAACCACTTGAGTAGGGCTAGATGCAAGAAGATAGAAGAAGAAGAAGACGTAAAGGTACCACGTGAGTTGACGCAAATAATTCACATGGCTCAAATTTCCCTCTGCGGGTTAATGCTGAATCACAACAAAATTGACCCACTTCTGAAGCGGATGGTGACAGGTGACGAAAAGTAGGTAATTTACAAAGTCAAGTAAAACGTGGTCGAATGTCGTTGAACGGGCGCAAATGGTTGCCAAACCAGGATTGACGAACAAGAAGATTTTGCTGTGTATTGGTGAAGAATCATCTACTACGAGTTGCTTTCCTACGACCAAACCTATCAATTCGGAATTGTACTATCTGAAGAAATCAATCGCCCAGAAACGGTCATCTTTATCCAATAGGAGAGGAATTGTAATCCATCAGGATAACGCTAGGCCACACAAATCGATAGTGACTCGCCAGAAGCCCCGCGAGTTTGGTTGGGAAGCCTCTTATGCACCCACAGCTTTAGTCCGGACATGACAATAAGTGATTACCACTAGTTCCCGTCTATGGTGAATAATTTTGCTAGTGAAAAATTTACTTTCAGAAATGGTTGTGAAAATCGACAGTTCGAGTTTTTTGCTAATAAGGACGAAGGTTTGTATGAGAGAGACAACGAAATTATCTTCAAAATGGGAACAGGTTATCGAACGAAACGGTGCATAGTTGCATAAAGTAATACATTTTTACATATACATAATATCTTTTTCAGTGTTAAATATTAGTAAAGGCTGCGTTGTATATTTGTGCATTGTATATATGTAAATTACCCAACGCTTCTGCATGTATTTATATGCCTTTATATGCGTGTCTGTGCGTATGTCTATTTGTGAATAAATGCGAAAATACCTTTAAAATAGCCCTATACAAGATATAAAATTTTTTAAGGGGCGATAGGACTCTTTCAGTTTTCTTATAGGAACATTCAAGAATTTCCTTTTCCCCGCACAGATAGGGTCTGGATATATGTTAAGCTGTTTGTTCAAATAATTATAACATTGTGAGCTTTGTACAGTAATTTGGTTAGTTACTAAGGAAGTTTAATACGTTTAAATTTTGCAAACTTCCCGATTTCTATGTCTCTCAAGAATAAACATGTTGAAAGAAGTCAGGTGTTTCTCAATAGTGGCATTGAACACAAAGAACTCTCTAATTGTCATGACATTCGATTTCATATATAATCGAGGAGTTAGATACAAGAAAGGGTTATTATTTATGATCTTAAATACTGCTCTTTGTGCCCATTCAAGCAGCAGTAAGCTTTGTAAGTATCACCCCACAAAATAATACAATGTGAAATCATTAAGTTAGGATGAAACAAAATAAACCGTTTTCTATTAGGTCTTATCTGCTAAATATATGATCCTTCTAGCTAAGCCTAATTAATCTGTATTCCAAAGTACTTGATACGTAAATACACAAAAAAAAAGTAAACAGACATTCGAATAATCGGTTTCTTATTAAATTCATTTTCTTCATTATTCAAGGATAATTTTACTAATTAGTAATATTATATTACGTCCGATTATTTACACCACCTTAATACGTACATTTTATTATATCAAAATTTTACTAACCTTGACGTGTGGAACGAGGCTTTATCAGATGTGCCGGCTGCACCGAAGGAGACGCCGACAGCTAAACCTTCTGGAATATTATGGACAGTGATAGCGACAACGAGCAGCATGATTCGCTTCCATTGCGACTGTCTAGCTTCCAGAGCTCGTGCCAAACTGTCACGGTGATCGATATCGCCATTCTCGCCAGCTTTCTGAAATGCATACAATACTATTTTAAATAAAGACATTTCGTAAAATGCACCTACATCCTTAATAGTGGGTGCAAATCCTAAAATGAGTCCGCGTTTAACGTTTATTTAAGTGAAGATTTCTTGCACAGAATAATGAAGGTAATCAATCAATCAAGTAGAACATTTTATAACGTTCAGTTGGGAAGCGATTACTTTCAAATTCAAATTTGTTGTTAGGCCAACGTGTGTCCCAATGCTTACGCTTGAGTCGATCCTGTTTCTAGGCATACCCTACATAATACTATTTTTCTCTGATTGTTATGTTCAAACGAAACTGCTTTTAGGAGTTATCAAATACGAGTGCTAAGTTTAACTTTATTGTGAAATAAAATTTAGTAGATCGATGGAATGCAAATTTTTGGTGTTCTTTTCTGAGAAACAACAGATACGTCACGTCATAGTATGTATGAGCTGGTGTCAACTTCATTTCCGTTATTCTATTCAATAATTTGCGACCGTAAAACTACTAAATACTACTACTACTATTTTTTATAGTTCATATGTCTAGCATTATGGCCCCAATCTTACCTTATGTTAAGTGACGATGTGGCCCAAGATGGAGGACACGCTAAGCTTAGTGGAGGGACTAGCTCTCAAGTGCAACTGCTGGAACACACCTATAAGTATTTGGCGGCAAATTTTAAACTTGAGGGTAGTAGTTAGTCAGGCGGGCATTACAAAAAGCACTACCACCATGCTGTGGTTTCATTAAGATGTTTTCCTTCACCGAAAGCTCAATTTCATTGCAGGTGGATTCGAACTAACATCGCTTGATGTGACGTCCGTACACACTACCAACTGAGCTATCATCGCTTCATCATATACCACGTTAATGGGGGAAATAGTTTGTTTAAAAGATTAAATACATCGATTTGCTGATGGCTAAGCGAAACTGTCCTATATATTAAATAAATAAACCAGATACCTATTATGTACACATCTTCATGACATTACAAATATTAACATAATCGTCTAAACATATGTATGTGAGAAGCATATCTTAACTTCTGATAAGCGCACGTAAATCATATACACAGTAGTACACACGTATTCTGCCATGGAAGGATAGTTACCAATGATAATGATGATTTGTTATTTTTCCCGCCTCATTTTACAGTCAATATTAGGATAAACAAAAGTGATTCATTACATTGCATTATGTAAGTTTGATCTTTATTTGTACCTAATAAATCTTTCATTCTCATATGTGGCATGAGTCAAAAACCTATGTTTCATTTATAAAAAAATAATAAGAATAACCGATATACTATGTAAAAAATCACACTTTTATTGATCACAGTAGTGACATATTAAGAGCCCTCTGTTTTACATAAAGCCATAACGAATTTTCTACTTATGAGAGGATGAATATATAGGTTTTCTGATTCTTGTCACTTTCCAATTTAAGCGATCTTATGCTATAAATTACTCTAACAGATACTTCAGAGATTATATTACTAAAGTAGGGAGTACTGACCAGCGAGTTCTGGGAGTGGTGATGCCCACGCCGTCGCTGTGCGGTGTGCTGGTTTGAAATACAATCGGCAAAATCTGCAGGCTGTGTCGACTCCATCGTCACTACGCTCATAGGATTTGACGCCCGCCTATTAAGCGCTGTCATCATTTCCAAGTCTTCCAGTTTCTCTTTCGAATCTTTGCTTTTAGTTATCGCTGTAAATAAAGTTAAATGTTAAGCAAATAGAAATAAACAGTATAATGATTTATTTACACGTTTGAAGAAATGATTTATTATCTCTTGCACTTTCGATTTGTTTGTAAAGTTTTACTAAAAACAGACAATAATAAAATAAAATACGAAAACAAAAGTTGTTGTCAAGCTTCTTTTGTAATACATAAATAACATATGTAGATCTGAATCATACAGAAGACCAAGCAGCAAATAACACCATTTGAGTTTAAAAAGTAAAATAATCAGTTATGTTAAAATAAACGTCTTTGTCTAATAATTTTGAGTTAAAGAAATCCTGAAAAGATACTTATGTCATATTAATAATATTATGACATAACCAATTTTTATTAGTATATCTTTTAGTATTGTACCTATTTAACTTGACGAATGTCATATTCAGTTTAAAGATACGTTTAATCTGTAAATATGATTTACATTAGCAACATCAACATTTACCTGTACAAAAGGCAATACTTTACACACTTACTTTCCGAAAACGTTTATTATAAAAACTAGCTTTAACCTGCGGCTTTGTTCGCGTTAATATTAATTTTGTCAAATAAATCGGATGACACGATAAAAAGTTTCGTATATAGTTTATCCCTCTCTTTGTCCCACTCCTCTTAAGTTTTCTTGAGAGAAAAGCAAAGAAAAGTAGCCTATCACCGTCTCCAAGATCTATTTAAAATCATTAAAATTCATCATAAACGATTCAGATTCTGTTTGCCTGAATTGCTTTCACAGCTTCACCGGACTAAGAGGGTGAGCGCGGAGGGCGCTCAAGCCCGAGGGGCAACTGGCGCAAGGGTGTCACTAGTGACCGAACCTCGGCTTGGGCTGTTGCCGAGATGTGAAAGACAGAGTCGAACGAAGTATTAACTAAAAAGAGAGAGTGATTGTACTGTACCTCAATGGAGCGAAGGATTGTACTATGTAATCCCAGCTGTCGGTGTCAAAGACTACTACCTACTCGAGAAAAAGAAAAACTCGAAACTAACTGATCCACCGTGTTCTGAATAAAAGAAAAAACTAACAAGATAATGAAATTTGGATTGTACTGGGCCATGTCCGGCGAGGCAAGATTGTACTGTGCGTCCTCCCTACCTAATGGTTGGTGACGACCGAGCCTAAAAATCTCAAAAACTGTGACGACAGTAAAAGAACGCGAGACTTTAATTATATTATTTGAATTGAAAAAAGAGCCAAATCACATTCAGGGCCACGGGCGGTCTCTTACAGAACCGTGTACATACTGTGTGGATGTGCACGAGTGTGTCATGTAGTGTAATAATGTGAGTTCAGTGAATGTGAAGAGTCACTGTATAGCGCGAGCGGGGTAGCTCGAGGGCTCCATTTCGGAGGATCGACCTAGACTCGAGCGTCCGCAGAGGGCGGTCTCGGCGGGTGTGCGGGAGCGTAGTTAACCGCCCGCCATCGGCGGCGAGGACGGCGGTTTCGCGGTCTAGCGTGCGCGTACGTGCCATTAGAGGAGACGACAGGGAAGTCTTCATTAAGACTCGTGATTTCATCGAGTGGGTCGAGGAAGATGTTACGTGGTCGACGCATGTAATATTTGGTACTATCTATCTTCTTATTAGGTATAGGTACGTAGGTTAGAGATGCCTTAATGAGCGAATTTGAGTGAGCTTCATCTTTCTCAAATTGTGTTTTTGAGAGGGTCCGGATATACCCTTCTATGGACGGGAACAAACAAACAAACTCACTTTCGCATTTATAATACAGTAGAACCTCGTTAAGTCGAAGTTCCATAAGTTGAAAATCTCCAAATCTCGATAAAATGTTTAGTTCCTTTCCCTTCAAACACCAAAAGCTCCATTCTCTTTAAATAGAAAACTCTACAACTCGATTTTTGGCGTCTCCTTTGATGTTAGACTTATAGAGGTTCTACTGTATTAGTAAGATGTACCCCGTTAACGAAAAACAGTACAACAATAAAAACAATTAGTAGCTTTCGACGCAGTGTTATAACAATATACACATCAAATTAGGGCTAAATGCATCAAATTGTTAAGGTAAAAGCTAGTTTAGTAAGTGTCTCGTGAACTAATAATCATCATAGCTATGCATGCATTTAGATATACTTTACGATATCCAACAGAAACGGAAACTAACGTATTTTGAACCATATTATCAGTTACTACTTTTATTTGCTATAATCCCAAGCACTCAAAATATTAGATGAATTTCCTAGGCAATGTCCAAAATGAAAAATTATCTTTGCAATAGTAATAGTCACTTCATTGTGATCTAACGCCGGTGTGATGAAGGTAAATTAAACACATTAAGCGGTAAAATAAATCTCCGAAAGACACATGTTTAGCTATTTTTTCGAAAAAGGAGTATCGTCTAATAGTTTGCTAATACCCTGGCAAATATACATTAAAGGAATGGATAAAAACTTTGATTAAAAAGTATTAAAAAATTAAATAAGAATAAAAGTTACAATCTTTTTTACAAATCGGCATCTTTCTAAATTTATTAATATTATATCGATGACTAATAAGTAATAAATTGGTAGGCATAAACAATACAATCAGTAAAACAAATTAAATTTCACTATTGTATGCTTTAAGATAAAAACTGATTCAAGTATAATAGTAATACACCTATTGATATAATAAATAAATGAATACTACGCGTCAGATTTAGTATTTCAGCATTTCATAAACCTGTCAGTTTAATTTTATTGGGCAAAGGAAACCAAACTATGTACACAGCCAACGGCTTTAAACGACGTTGATGAACCATACACATGCTCTGTAAAAAACTTACGTATGCTGCAAGGATTTAATAAGTATTTATATTTTACGCGAATAATAAAAACAGGCATATAAAGAAGACTTGGGTATCGATAACACACACCACATTCTAGACTCTACTATCCCTAAGCATTATCGAAGGTACCCATAAGTAGACAAAAAAGAAGATTAAGATTGCTCAGGCCGTTTAAACAGAGTTGCACTACGAATGCACGCAGATAGGAATATTATAAAGGTATGCTCACAATAATAACACACCAAATATTGTTATTACAGATAGAAATAACTAAATGAGGAAAATGAAATAACCTTTTTTATATCGTGGGGTAATGTATTTACGCATACCCTCCCAGCTCGGGGGGACTGGGAAGGTTATGTGTGATTCACCCGGCGCTAGCTACCTAAATAACCTAATTTTTCGGTTTTTAAGGGGATAATCTGAAACACTGCTAATTGGTTCGGAGTTCTCCATATTAATCTGTCTCCAATTTTTTTTTTTAATTTCGATATTTTATCGCAAGCGGGATATTTACACTATACATATTTGCTACCACTAACTACACACTTGAAACTTGCAGTAAAATTTAATAACCAAGTTCAGCGCGGATTAAAACATTAACAATTATTGTGATAAGATATGAATATTTTTATTCGTCAATTCTTTCTTTAATCCTTTAAACAAAAGGTATATAAAAGCTAAAAAAATAAAGATATAAACAAATACATTGTGCTTCCTATTTGACAGTTATTATTAAATACACATTCGTCTTTAGATATACGTATGACTATTACCGAAGGAATATTGACAAGACGACAATACAGTGCTTAATTTTATCTAAAAGATATTTAATTTTTTTGAGTAAGATTAGAGTAGGGACATTTCATTGTTATGTTTGTACATATAAAAAATATTATTAATCTGAGTAATAGTTTTTCTACTAGTATGGGATAATAAAAACGCCTCAGGGTTTTTGAATTTGTAGTAAGGGCTCTTTCCTCTGTCTACAACAGTGGCCGTGTCTGTTGATGTAGAGCACAAAAGTTTGTTGTACAATACGCGTCAATAGGTACTCTTGTTTAAGACTGCGACTGCAATCAGCTGAGTCGTATGGTATTCCACACAGGAAACAGGCAAGGCACAGGAAACAAATTTTATACCCAACTAAGCCGACCCAGTATACACTAGCCGCACGCGTTTCTTGTATTTAGATGGTTTTTATTATTTCTATTACTTAGTCATATTAGTCAGTCTTATATTACTTATAAGTGTTGTGTGAATCTGTTAAAAATGTGTCCCAAATATAATTCCATTTAGAGGACATTTTTAATTAAATTAATGGTAACTACTGTTGATAGGCTGATTTATATTGTTTACTCGCCTATAAAAGATATTTTGCGTTTTTGAAAATAGATATTAGGTAGTTAAGGCCCCTGTAGGAACAAACCATTTTTCCTACTCGAAAAAGTCAAATTTGAATGTTAACTTGGTTTTATCAGTGACAACACTTTCTTGAGGTAAATTCAATTGGAATAGACAATAGTTAATTATTTGAAAGAACAATTTAACAATGTTTCTACAGTTTCGTAACTTAGTTTAGCAATTTAACATATTCAAGATAATAGCTCATTTCATATTTGGATTGTGATGTAAATTAAATCTATTTAAAAAAAATTATAATTTTTATGCAATAATATGCTATTTCAGTGTTTGTAAGGCCTAAGCGGCCTTAACACAACAAATACATATATATATTAGTTGGACAAAGCATTACCAAATAACATGATTCAGTGGTTATTATATTTCTATAGCTGCATAAGAATTAATAAAAAAAATCCTAATTATAGAATGAATAAGCCCATCAATAAATAGTATTCCCAAACAGAACTGAGATTGTAGCACTTGCAAATTTTACCCACAACACACAATAATTATAATCTTTTGATAAGCTGATAATATGTATTATCAATAAAACCTTTATACGAAACTTATCATGTGATACATAATTTTTTTTTACAAATAGACATTACCAGACTACACCTTTATTTTGAATAAAATGAAATAAAGATTACTTATAGTATTGTAGCTACAATACTATATTCTTTAAAATATTCTTATTACAGTAATAATAAATTTTCACATCCAGTGTGATAGTGGTATTTTAAGAATAAAATAATATTCTTTAATGGGTTATTGTCAATCTCCTTCTTATAAAGCAGTTTAAGACAACTGACAATTGTATTACATGAATAAAAATATTGTTTTCTATATTAGTTCGTTATGTCTCAATTTATGTATCACAGGAACAATCATTAATAATTGATGCCCAATCATATAACTTATTTTGTACTCATGAAAAGAATTTAATAACTCTATAGTTAAATATGTACTTATAATTTTGTTACAAATTTCTGATAATTTGAAATAAATATGGCATCTGCTGTTATGTAGGCAATTTTGGTAATATAAGTGTGAAGGACCTTATAACAACAATTAATAACACAAAATAACAATCAAATTCCACAATGTGATCCATAAATAATTGCCCTGCACGGGATTCAAGCCCATAGCACTTCGGCGGGGCAGTTGCAGAGAGACAATAACCTTAACCACTAGGCCAACCATGATGTCTACAACTTATATAAAATTTTGTACATAGAAAATATTTATTGTTTTCCAAAGGTATACTAAGTAATCACAAAAATGCTTTTACAACTCAAAACTTTTTTAACTTCATTTCAGTTGATTTTCATCTAATTATATTTTGAAAGTATATATTATTCCACAAATTAGTATATGAGAATCATCAATGATACTTTTAGACTTATAAAATATGATTAAATATTAAATTACTAAGTAATAAAAATAGTAACCTACAACAACAAAAAAATAAGTCTCAATTTACATAATAGTTGCTTCAATGCATAATATTATGATCTTTAAACTTATATAAAAACAATACAGATTTTTGTTTTAACATCTAATCAGTATTAATTTCATTTTATACTTGCAGGCATTTTCGAGACATAAGTTCATACATACAACAAAGTGACTCTACAAAGATTATGACATGTGAAAAATGCAAAAGTGGGTTTGTTTGTTTGTTACGTTTTCACGCCTAAACATCTGAACCTATTACGATAAATTTTAGTATAGAGATAGGTGACAGGTGACGGTGACGGGAGACAGTGATAGTTTATTTTTTTTGCGAAAAACTTATTGGAAATGGTGTAAAGAGAGGGATAAACTTTGTATGAACCTTTTTATTGCGTCATCTGATTTGTTTGTCAAAACCAATATTAACGCGACGCGATATTTAACATTGAGTACAATATATGTACTACCATTGACAGCAGTAAAGCCTGAATATGACATAAGAAATACAAAAGTAAGCTCAGTGCAGTAAACTGTGTGCTATACTTATATATCAAGCTACATTAACAAATTGCAGTAGACAGAATAAAAAAAAACATTAAATGGTTAATATAAGCAAGACAGACCCATACTAAAACTGATTGAAATTATTCTTTTTTATGAGATAATATCACTCAGAGTTTATAAATAGCTCTAGCACATCTATAGGAATGGAAATATTTCTAAATGTTACTATCAATGACATAATAATCTGTGATACAATATTTTTTGAATAGGATGTTATTACAAAGCTAGTCAAATCAAGTTGGAAATAACAAAAACTATTATATGTTGCAGGTTATTTTGTCAGAAACCAGGGATTAAGTAATCTCAATATGTACATATTTAATTTTACAGAAAGCAGAAACAAATTCTACTTCAAAGTTAAAATTTATAACATAACATAATAAATACCTTATAATAAAGCTAGACAGCAGTTCAACTCACAATGTGCATAAACAAAACAATATGTAAAGATCTTCTTGTTAGTGTGTGTATGTATATGTGAAGGATGGGAGATAATCACTTCCTTTATTCATATTTTTGTTTCAAACTTGTTTTATTCTTGCAAATTTTGTAAACATAGTACAACTTTTGCATCCTTTCTCAGGGTAAAATTTTAAATTGATTATAATTGGTCAATAATAAGAGTTATTTATGAGATAAGTAAAAATAATAACCAAGCTATTGTTAAGAAGAAACATGAAAGAGTTATGATACTATGCAGACCTAATTTAATACTAATGTTAATTAGTGGTATCTTTAAATATATCAATTTTCTAGCTTCCTACTTCAAACCTATTGCAGGTATGATTCAACTATAGTTGCCTATCAGTCATACCAAACTGAACCTGTCTGAATATAGAAGCTTTAGGTAGAGTACAATACAAATTTAGGCATCAGAGTGATAGTACAGCTCTTGAGTGGTAACTTTAATAAATTATAACTAATAACACTTATAAAAGATAATAGTTATGAGGAAGTAAGATGAAAAACTACACTTTAGGTATTATTTACCATTAAGCTGCACAAACTTCTTGCTGAGTTCAAACTAGTCACAAAGTTTGCACACAACCTATACTGGGTTTTAAAGATGTACAAAGATACAATTAAGTTTATCTTCATCACAATAAAACTAAATTAAATGCATTTTATCACAGTTATTTATTAATTTTGATCCTGATGTTTCAAAAGCTTTCCAGCCTTCTTTCTGTAGTAAATGAATTCTATACTTTTTTATACATTTGTTTTAAAATACTTATAAGTAGTAAAAATACCATATCTAAAAAAAGATTATAGATCTAAGACCAGAATAGGTCCATCTTCTTACAAATATTGTTTCATATTGATTATTGTTATCTGTTGTACAGGTATGAGCATAGATGGCAAAATGTGTTCAGAAATAAATTAATAAATCACTTGATCAGTTGTCTCACTGCATATCAATACACCCTGGTTTTCCACATGTACAAATAATATATTACATTTGTTTTGTAAACTCACAAATAACACCACTATCACATTGAACTTGCAAGGATTTTTCTATAAACATTTGTTCTAGAAGAGTAAGTATAAATAATATTATGAAAGTCAGGTAATTTTGTAATAAACTATTGAGTACTTATTAATGAAAAAATAATTAATGGAATAAATTTTTTATCATAAATTACAGATACACTTGAAATGACTGTAATTGTTATAGTTTTATTTATAATAAAATTTATATTTTCATTACCAGCTGCCATACCATGCTGCTAAATGCTTTGTTCATATAGTTGTCAGATTAATAATTTATTGATGCAATAAACATATGGACTAAATATTAAACTTACTCATCATCATGTTAGTTGAACTGATTCCCAAGTAGTCCAAAAATCTGTCAGTTGCATACACAAATACTGCACCAAACAAGAATCCAGCAGCAACAGGAGCGAACGCAAATTGTCCATATGATTCACACATTTTTATCGCCGGTTCTAATAATGACCAATATGAGGCTGCAGTCATCACACCCGCGGCAAAACCCAAAGATACGTCCAACAATTTTCTCTACAAAATAAATATCGCTTAAATTAGAACGTGTCTTCTATTCAAAATTTAAACTTATGATTCTATTCAACTTACGTGTTTTCCTCTTATAAAGAACACACAGCCAGCACCAACAGCAGTTAAGCCCCATGTCAGTAAAGTCCCTAAAAGGGCTTGAGTTACTGCACCGTATCCTTCTATCATTTTTTTATTATTTGTCAACTATTTGTAAATTTTTTCACATTAAAAACCTAAACGACAAATTATTCTTTTTAAGAACCTCAATGGTTCTATCGTAAACTGCACATAATCATTGAAAGTTTTATTACGACTTGGCCAATTTATAAACTCCACATGTTTTTGTGGTAAGAATATGACAGGCACGTCAAATGTCTATCAAATTTTATTTATTAAGACGATTGGATACTCGTCTTTTAAGAATATATAAAGTAGCCGGCAGCAGTGCAACTAGCTAATAAATTTAAATTGTACAATTTTTTGGTTTCATAATTGTTTTTTATACAGGAGATTGGTTCGAGAATGGACCCTATTACTTTTAGTTATATTATTTGTCCTTTTTCTATTTTTATTACAATTAAAACAGCTTATTTAATTCACTAATATTGTTGAGTAGTAGTTATTTAAACCATTTGGTAACCTTCGGTGACGGTAATGAGGGTGACGACATGTTTACACATTTCGAGTCAAATCATAGCTGATTTTAGTAAATAAAACCTCACCTCTTCACCTAGACTTATAACAGACTTCGTTTTATAAATGTTGCGTGCATAGTTAAATTTTACTAAAATTTTACTAGTCGGGCTTACTAAAATGAGATTATATAATAACCCTCAATTCAAATTACAATAAAATATTTTATGGATATCAAATAACACGTCTTTATTGTTTGAATAAAAGAAGATTCTTATGCTTATTTTTCCATATCAATTTATTTTTTGAAAGCAGTTATATGTAGGTACCAAAAAAGGTTGCTACTAAAAGTATCAACGTCAAAATTACCAGATAGATGTACCTCGAAGCTGTATATACGTTAGATAAATAAGTAATTTTCACTCGTAAATGTTACTAGGTATATGAAGCCACTAAAGCTATACAGAAACATCATCTCACGAAGTATTTAATACTATCTTTTTTTTAAATGTTAAAACTTCTTTAGGCTCGTTGAGTACTTTTTGGGTGAACAAAAATTATGAAACTCGCCTCATCGTCACCGAACGCTTTCCATGAGCTATATGTATATTGTATATATATGTGTACTTTTTGGGTGAAAAAAATCATGGAACTCGCATCATCGTCACCGAACGCTTTCCATGAGTTATATGTATATTGTATATATATGTGTACTTTTTGGGTGAACAAAAAGCGTAAAATACGCGTCATCGTCGCCGCACGCTTCCCATGAGCTGTATGTGCACTGTGTATATATGCACATAGGTAGGTATTTGGCGGCAGATTTTCAACTTGAGGGTGGTAACTAGCCAGGCGGGCATCAACTATATACCTCAAGCCGTTTAATAGAATAAAACCTGGCAAAATTTCGTTGCATTATATTTCCATGTGGTATTATAAATTCAATTTATTAGATTTCTGCTCCAATTTTAGTATCACGAAAGTACCATATAAGTTTTGATAATCGCTAAGTGACCGAGATTTTAACTAATGGGGTGTGCGTTATACGAATATTTTGAAATTACTACAGTAAAATGAAACTTCGTATACTTCAATTTTATGCCTCAAGTCGATCTCGAAAAAAGAGTCACACGGACAGACTGACAAAATAAATTATCATATAACGATTCCGTTTTTCCTTTATAAGATCCTGAACTACATATAAAAACAAAACCCTTATAAAATCGTATAATTGTCCATATATGTGTCAACAGTTCAAGACCCATTTTCACAAATACAACTTTAAGCATAAAGTTAAAATTATTATCTATATAAAGATCTATGACCCCTTACTGTTGAAAAGATCAGTTTCTTAATAATTACAGTAAAAATCAACTGGACGTTGTAGTTAACATCATGCGCACTGACCGATTAAGAAAACCTATAAGATTCTTTCAGGTTAAATATGGTTTTGGAACCCCTCTTTTACTAGCCTACTTATACTAGTTACACATATACTTAAAGGTATTGAGGACTTAAAAGATATTGGTCAAGATTGATATTTTAAGTCTTCAATTCACAATATTCGTAATGTGACTGAAAATATATGCTTTTTCCTGTTTTCTTACATATCTTTACAGAAAATAGAGTAAAATATTAAAAAATAATACATTCAGAAAATAGAATAAAAAAGTTACGGAAATCAGTTAATTAGTTCTTCAGTTATAAGCACACTAACATATACAAGTATAATATATAAGCACTCTGTTTATAAAATACGGTACAATATTGTACACTATATAATGTAGTTCTGTGGCCTTTTTCTTTTTTTTATTAATGTGGTGTTAAAGTCCGTTTACGGACTTCCTCATTGCAATGCGTAAACACACCATGGGCATAGGTTAAGACGAGAGGGGCGTGTGGAACACTCATAGGGTAACAAGCCCTGTTAATAAGACAGCACGACAGCACTTAAACCCCTATATGGCCACAGGCCAGGGACAGCTTGGAAACGATGATAGCTCAGTTGCTAGTGGTACGGACACCGTGTCAAGGACACGTGAGTTCAAATTCCCCTACAATGAGCTTGAGCTCTATGAAACCGCAGCATGGTGGTAGTGCTTTTTCTAATGCCCGCCTGGCCAGCTAAAACCCTCAAGCTGAAAATCTGTCGCTACATATCTATAGGGGTGCTCCAGCAGGTGCACTTGAGAGCCAGCCCCTCCACTATGCTTAGCGTGTCTATGCTAGCTTTGCCTAAGTTTTCAAATTTTATGGATATATTTTTTTTACGTGGGTAAAAGTGTGTATTACCTGTTGCAACAGGTCAGGCAGGCCAAGAGAGGGTTATATGATATCTTGAATCTCATCTTGTTTTTTTAGTGAGCGTTGATGATGTTTTCTTCGGATGAGTCTTGCTACACGCCCATCTTATGGTCTGCCCTGGCATTGCGATCATCCAGGAAAGAAGTTGAAAGAACGGATTTTGCGTTCAACAATTGAATAAAAAATAAAAAAAGGTATTAAGAAATGCTAATAAAAAAAGAAAAATACTTTTTTGGTAAACATTAATAACAACCAAATTTAACAGTTAAGTTATAGAGTTCTAGTTAAAACGCCGTTACAATGACGTGCAGTTTAATTTGAAAAAACATGTTAATCCTTACACAAATGATACTTATCACCACACGAGATATCAGTCACGTCGACTTGTTACTGAATACAACTTACTTTTATAAACAAACCGAGTTTATAGCCCACATAAATTGTGTTAAGTTGTAACTAAATATCTACAGTTTTTAATAAATCCAACATTCACAAGGTCTTGTAAAAATACTGTGTAAATAATAAGTATATACAGTACACCGCTTCAAGAACGTACAGGAAAATTTAAAAGAATGAATATAAGTGTAGGTAATGATACAGGTTTTATTATAAACAAAAAATCGCTGACGTGGTAGTGAACGCTGTAAATGAATGTATGTGTAACGAATAACAAAATTTGTGATTTTTAAACAATTACCTGTTTATATATTTTGCTATTCCTAGTGCAATTCGAGAAAATATTATATTAAGTTATTAATTAGAACAATATATTCTGATTTTATATATATCTGAAGCAAAAATTCACAAGTAGACACAAACTTTGATGTTTTACTATTGTTATGTGTGAAAGACAAGTTTTGAGTTCAGATTATTCGCAAAAAGCGGAGATTGTTTTCGTTTTTAGTACCAATGTTTACTCATAATTTATCCGGTCACTGGTTTACCTTGTTAATGCAGGAAAACGTTGTACTTGCCTACTACCGATAGTGACCACTGCGTCATTTCGTAAATTTCATTAAGAAAAGTGTCAGATATTTTTCGAAGAAAAAGAAAAAGCTATTTTTGTTGTACATTTGCTTGCTAATTGATTGTATCTTGTACTACCAGGAGGGATGAACAACTATCCCAAGGTGGTGTCGGATTCATCGTCCGAAGTCCCTCATTAACAACATCATTAAGATTGATAGTGTGTACAATACATGAGACGGTATTCATTGAAGGTCATTCAAGACTATGCACAGACATCTGCACACCCTGACGACGAGGTGGAGCAGCTGTACGAAGACATCGCATATGCCATAAACTCCTCCAAAACACACTATACCATCGTGATGGGAGACTAATGTAAAATTGGGTAAACGAAGTGGTGACGAGTTCAGAGTGGGGCAATTTGGAGTTGGAGAACGAAACTCAAGAGGGAACATGCTGGCTAATTTTATGGAGAAGGAAGGGCTTTTTATGATGAATTTCTTATAACAGTAAATGGACTTGGATGAGCTCCGACGGTTGTATAAAAAATGATAGATTTTATGATGTCGACGAGAAGGCAAGTGTTCAGTGATGTCTCGGTGATCCACACGGTCAAAACCGGAAGCGATCACGTATGGTAAGAGGCACATTGAACTCAGAAATTAAACTTGATATGTTCCGGCTCATGCAATTTACGCTCCAACCTATAACTAGCTACATCTAAAACCCTGAAAACTTTCAGCTCCAACTCAAAAGTCGCTTCGAATCGCTTCAGGAACACATGTTAGTGGACGATACCATCGACATGTTCGTAGAAACTGTTCATACGGCTGGGTCTAAATATTATAAAACCCATCGTACACATGGAGCAAAATCCATGATCTCGGACCAAACCCTAAGTCTGATGGAAAAGTGACGAGACCTAAAGCTTATGTGTTCAAACAATTCTTTGCGATACCGGCAAATCAATAGACAGATCTCAAAATCACTTAAACGCGATAAACGTAGTTTTAATACTTTACGTATTAAGAAGCCAATAGAGCAGAACTTTAAGGTGTTCACAAGAGATTTGGCTATAGGGCAAAGTCAGCTAACCAGACTGAAGATCAAGGATGGCAACATCGTTTTATCCAAGGCAGAGATCTTAGAAGATATCAAGAAATTCTATGGACAGTAATACTCGTCGAAGTCGAAACCAGTCGGCAGTCCAGCTAACTACCCTACAGCTGGATTGATTCGGCACTATTCCGAAAATTTCACGGACGTTAGCTTGCACGAGATTAGTATGGCTCTCAAACAAAAAGTTCAGAAACAACAAGGCACCGGGTGATGATGGAGTTACGGCAGAACTGAATGCGGGTGGAAAACCGGTATTAAAATTCCTTCAGAAACTCTTTTTAACAGCGTGTTACTCGAAGGTACTACGCCACAAGCATGGCACAGAGCCGTGGTGGTGCTATTCTTTAAGAAAGGTGACAACACACTTCTTAAGAACTACACACCCATCACGCTTCTGAGCCATGTTTATATGTTGTTTTCGAGAGTCATTTCGAATTGTCTCACTCGCAAGCTAGATGACTTCCAGCCTTCCGAACATGCTGTTTCCGAAAAGGATATAGTACCATAGACCACATACATATGCTGCGGCAGGTTATACAGAAAACCGAGGAGTATCATCAGTCCCTTTGCTTAGCGTTTGTGGACTATGAGAAAGCTTTTGATTCAATTGAAACATGGCCAGTGCTACAGGCTCTTTATAGATGTCAGATCGACTATCGGTACATTGAGGTGTTTAAGTGTTTGTACGAAAACGCCACCATGTCAGTTCCACTCCAGGATCAGAGCTCGAAACCGATTAAACTACAGAGAGGTGTGAGACAGGGAATTATCATATCTCCGAAACTGTTCACAATTGCGTTGGAGCGAGTACATCCCTCACCTTCGGTTTGCTGACGATATCGTGGTCGTGGTAGTATCCCTGGAGGACCTTAGTACAATGCTTAATAGTCTCAATAGAGCTTCTTAACGAGTGGGCCTCAGAATGAACATGGATAAGACCAAAGTCATGTCGAATAGCCACGTAATGCTCACCCCAATAACTATTGGGAACTTTACACTCGAAGTTGTCGACGAATATATTTACCTAGGAGAAACTGTCCGACTAGGTAGGAGGTACAATTTCCAGAAAGAGGTTAATCGCCGAATTCAAATCGGTTGTGTAGCGTTTGGGAAATTTCGTACAGTTTTTTCATCCGTAATATCCCAGTGTGTGAAGACGAAAGTCTTCATTCAATCAGTGTGTGTTACCAATGATGACTTACGGCACTGAGACGTGGCCGCTAATAAGAAAGCTTGAAGTCGCTCAGCGAGCGATGAAAAGAGCTATGCTTGGGGTTCCTCTACGTGATTGAATCGGAAATGAGGACATCGTAGGAGAACTAAAGTTGCTGATATAACTCACCGAATAGCACGGCTGAAATGGCAATGGACAGGACACATAGCTCGAAGTACCGATGGCCGATGTGGCAAAAAGGTCCTAGAGTGGCGGCCGCGTACCGAAAAGCGCAGCGTGGGACGGCCCCCCGCCCGATGGACGGATGATATCGTGAAAGTCGCGGGGAGCCGTTGGTTACAGGCGGCACAAAGCCGCACGCTGTGAAAAAAGTATGGCGAGGCATACGTCCAACACTGGACGTCCTTAAGCTGAGATGATGATGAATTTGAATTTGTTAGAAACTACAGATAAATAAATCAAGAATGCTGAAGAAGATAAAGCATACAAAAGGAAACAGAAACTTTTGATACGTTGGTAATAAAGACTAAAGTGCTGGCTGTAACACTGCCGTATAGTGTACATGGTAAGACTTATACATTTTGAGGTTGACACGGGAGTAGATTTATAGCCTCCAATATTTAAACAAAAAAATGTGATAAAATTACTACACATAAAATGATAAAAATCATAGAGAGAGAATATTGCATGTTACTTAAACCGAGTACGAGAAATTTTAAAGGAGAGCAATTCATTTGTCAATTGACCCCACTGTAAAACTAATTTTCGTGCCAGTAAGAACAGCATAATAGGATAAAGTAAAAAAAGAAATCGAAAGATTGCTTACAAATAAACGGATTGAGCCAGTGGATTACTCTGAGTGGGGTACTCCTGTAGTACCTGTTTTGAAACCAGATGGATGTACAGGAAGCATATGTACAAGCCTCATTACACAAATAATTTCTAGAACGAGTAAGAATAGTAGTAACTGTTGATTCAGAAGATGCTTGGGTAACCGCTTTACTCTCGGACATCAGTGAACGTCCTTATGGATGATTCTGACGAAATATTTGATTGACAAAAGTGATGAGTAAAATTATCAAGAAGGGCATAAATGAGGCAATGTGCGCATCTTATTAATATAAAAGTGTACGGATTGATTCAACTGATCATTATGAGCGAAAACTGTTTAAGTGCAACATGCACACCAATTTAAGAGCAAAGCTTCAAAGTGCTTCACGCTAAGAACAAGACCCACTGACATCGAAGTGCAATGTGCACATAACCGCTGTATGAGTGGAGCCATGGAAGTGCAATGTGCACATAACGTCATTAGTAGTGAACCTTCTAAAGTGCGCGAGGTGCAACATTTACTATGAGTGGAGTCATTGATGTGCAACTTCAGTGTGCACATAACGTCATTAATAGTGAACCTTCTGAAGTGCGCGAGGTGAAGATTTATTATAAGAGGGGCCATAGAAGTGCAATGTGCACATGACGTCGGTATGAGCGAATCCTCTCGAGTGCAAGGTGCACATTTAAAACGCCACGAGCGAACCGATATTCGTCTCATTATATTAAATAAAAGAGTTTAAATATTTACGTTTGATTAAAAATAACTTTATAAATTAAAATTGTAATGGCCAGATTTTGTAAAAAATTATTAATCTATTTCAAGTATTAGCTTTATCGTTTTTTTTTTTTTTAATTGACATACGCTGTTAGCCGTAAGGGCTTTGACAGCTTCACCAAATTTTTGGGGCGAGTGCTGAGGGCACTCAGCTCCGAGGCAGCGAGCGCAAGGGTGCCAGAATGGCCGAACCTCGGCTTGGGATGCTGCGGGAAAAACAAACAAGGATCGTGGGGGTAGTCCCTTACAGAACCGTGTACTTAACGTGTAGGTGTGCATGGATGGTATGCGGTGTGATGATGTACTTTCAGTGATGTAGAGTGTCATTGTATCGCGCGAGCAGAGTCACTTGAGGGCTCCTATCCGGAGGATCGATCCTAGGCTCAAGCGTCTGCAAAGGGAGGCCGCGGCGGGTGTGCGGGAGCGAATTTAACCGCTCGGCCTCGGCGGCGAGGGAGGCGGTTACGCGGGCGTGTACGTGAACACGTACGATTGGTGGAGACGGTAGGAAGATGTGCGTTCAATCTCGTTATTTTATCGACGGGATCAGTGAAGCAATTACGGGCCGGCGCGCGAAACCTTTGGCGTGCGGATTAGCATTGTAGCTCACTGCGTGTACTATTTTGGGGTTGGGATGAACTTCGGCTTTTTCGAAGAAATGCTTTGTAAGGTCTTTGATATATGCATATATGGACGGAATATCCATATCTTTATGGAGATCTACATTACGGACGTACGGAGGGGCTTGGACGGCTATACGCATGAAATTATTTTGCAGAACTTGTAGTTTGCGAAGGGTGGTGTGCGAAGCGTGAGCGAATACGGGACAGCTATATATAAGTATGGGACGGATGCATACTTTGTATATTGTGAGCTTATGTCTGAGTGACATTTTGCTCTTAGAGGAGGTTAGATTGCGTAGTAGCGCCATAGCTGTGGTGGCTTTTTTCTGTACATAATCTATATGTTTGTTAAAGGTGAGATGTTTATCTAAAACTACACCAAGGTATTTAGTTTGGCTAGCCCAGGGCTAGCTTTATCGTTGATAGTCTGTTTATATTAAATATCATATTACAGGGGTTTAAATATTTACATGTTTGATTAAAAATAACTTTATAAATTCAAATTGTAATGACAAGATTTTATAAAAATTGTTTTAATATTTTAAGTAGTTCGCTTTTAACGCTTCTAGTTTCCGGTTGTGGCAATATAATAAATATGTGTCTTATAATACTGAGGCAGTGATAGTGGAGTTCCGGAACGAATCAGTGGACAGAAAAGTATTAAGTGATGTGAAAAACCAAATAGAACGTGCAGACTATTAAAAAAGACGGGTATGATAAAAGAGTTTTACAGTACTAATACTTAAAACACAAATTGATTTTTTTAATGGAAAAATTCTAATATTACTATAGAGTGGGTTTCTTCTTTGTTTGTTGGTGGGTACTATTGTTTATAATAAGCAAAGCCGAGCATTACCCCGGGCCATCAAAATGTGGGGTCGTCGCGACAGCCGTATGGATGTAAAAATATATGGTAAATTTTACCAACAAAAACAAAACTTCGAATGTCAGTCTCTTCGTCTGCTAAAAAAAATTATTGTTTATATAATATATATAGAGACAATATTCAAATTTCTAAAGAGCGCTGCTTTAACTCATTTGAACATTCGTTGCTATGGATATATGGTACTTCTCTGATCAATGAAATTTATGTATATTCCTAAGGGGCGGCAATTTGTCTTTTTGTCCGGGGCTTCGTAATCACTAGAGTGGACGCTGTCTATGTTAAGGATAAATAAAAGAAGAATATTGAAAAACGAAAGAAAATATTCTAAGGTCGGCAACATGGCTGTAATGCCCCTACCTAGAGTGACTGACAAATTTATTAATGTATAGCCGGAAATTCCGAAGTTGGATATATGACATTTACATACCGTATTTAATAAGTAAACGGCTTAAACTTTCATGCAGCATAAAACTGATGTCATATTAGAAAACAAAAGCTTTTCATAATACAAAAAAAGTGATTTTATCATATATTTTTATCTATTTTGATATAAATAATTGTCAACTGAGATAATTTTAGTGTCAGCTTAAGGTAAAATAACATACCTACTTATAATAAAAATCAGCCAATTGTGATTCGGCTCATCGTTAGTTTCCCCTATGGAATGATAGAAACTAATTATTTTTGTAAATGTATAACAAAATATTGTGCGTAGTTAGGTAAAACAATACCATGAACGAGTCAACCTAACGATTCTTCGATTTTCTTCTCTTATTTAAAGGTATGAAATAATGTATCTTGGTAAATATTTTATTTTATGGGTATACATTTTAATATGGTAACTTTTTTATGGATACGGCAAAGTGAGCGCTGTTTTCTATACGAAGCGCACTTAAAACTGGCGAATACTGAGAAATCGTCAATGTATCGGCTGTCACACTGATCTGCAAGTCTTTTGGCAACTGGATATATTATGGCAACCTACTAGCTGATCCAAAAACGCGACAATCCAAAAGGCAGACACTGTGACGAGTTTATTTTTAACACGCCCTTACATATCACCTTGATCCTCACCATCATTCTTGGTTACTTGATCGGTTGATACACTGAGAAGCACACTACTACAGATGGTGTATAGTGGTGTCCATCAACTCAAACATCATAGTCGTCTCCTACCACCAACACAAAGAACTTAAAAAAGGCATAAAGAACAATATGAAAATCAGTTACTGTGTAGTAGGTTAGCAAATAAAACTTTTAGTATGAAGAGTCGTGTCAATTGTTTTTTGTTATAATTTATATGTTGTTATTCTTGATTTTATTCTGTGGATTTGATTTGTCCTTAGAAATTAATAATTTATTTGAATTTTAAAGGAGATAACGTAATAAATGGAAGTTTGTTAGTGTTTGTAAAACAGAGACTAAGATATAATTTAAAAAAAAAATAATAATAATCACGAACTGTAAAACAGGAATTTTACCTATACGAAGCTGCATGTGCAATATGGTAAAAGAATATTTTATGGCATATATATATATATATACGCTTGATCCGATGAAGATTTAGTATCCGAATAATGAAATGGAACACATCGACGAAGGATATGAATTTAACTTATAGTGAACCTCGACTTTAAATGGATAAAAATTACACGAATTATATGCTTTAACATTATTTCTCACCTATAGGTGTGCTTCTTAGGTTACATTTAAAACTGGGTATATCCTAACCTTAGTACCCGAAGTTCTTATAAGATACTTAGTGCCCTGCGTACTTACTCGTATAAAATGTTCTAAAATTATAAGTACAATTTCGATGAACCGTGTTTTAATACTTTTACCGATATTGTAATTATACTGTAATTTTATGGCATTTATTAGCGTCTAATTGTGACCTCGTCTTATTGTTAGTCACATTCTATAGATCAAAGTAAATGTGTCACGGGACCGTTAGATTTTTACAGCAAATAATAACCTACATTTATATTCAAAGCTAAATAATACATTTTAGGGACAATTTCGACTAATTATAATGTTAGGTATAATTAATTCAAAGAATAGCTAAAAGTTTTTATAAATAGATAGAGAATAGTTAAAATTTAAAACAGGAAATATTTAAAGTTCATTATAAGTAATTTATATTAAACTCGCCTGAAAACCACAGGACCGTTATTATCTTTAACGCTAGGTTTTATCACTAAAATTTCACTAATATTCTGAATTATTTTAAAATTAATTTGTAAAATAATGTAAGCTAAACCGTAAATAAATTCTTTATTCTTGCTTGTTGGCTTTTTTCCTTTTATAAAAATAATAGATAACATTTGTTAAATATAATAGCATATGAACCGATTCTTTAATATATATCTAATACAATTTAAACCTGATTAATTAATAATAACCGTTTATTTAATATACTCGTAATGATTATTGTAAGGTTCTTGGGCATAATTACTGTGAAATGGTGGAGTAAGACTTGTAGAAGCGAAGTACTCAGTCGCTAAAATTATTTATAGTGGAGTTATTACGAGATGGAAGAGCAAATATGTATAGTAAACGACACTGTTCTATATTTACACATATTTGAAGCAATAATGGCTCATTGAAGAGTGTTCGGTGTTCTTTGTTGATCGACGTGGAATTGAATCCCTGCAATGAGACTAAGTTAATATTATTCTTATAGGTACGTGTTCAGCTATACTTGAGAGTGAGTCTTCTCACAAAGTTTAGTATGTTACCAATTTGGGACACATTGCCACATTTAAGCATTTTTTTATTATGGCAAATCTAGTGTAAAACAGATGGGTTTATTCATTATACTAGCTTCAAAATTTAAATTATAATTAAAGTTATGTTTTAATTCCTATACAACTATGAGGTTAATTAAAGCGAAGTTAAAACCAGTAGATAATAAATACTTAAACAAATACATACTGAAGACTAATTAGTGACATTTTTATCAATACGAGCAACGAACTTGAACTATTTAGAGCATGCTTCACATGTAATAAGTACCCTCCCGTTGTAGCTTCAGTGTACATGCAAAAGGCAACGATCACACGCATCCTATTAGCCGTCAAGTGTCAGTAATGTAAAGCTAGTCAGGTGTGTACGGGACCGCTTCACTCTGCTTGTGGTATAGTATTATGTCCCGCATGATCTACATACTTACCTACAACCAGTTTACCAAATGACTAAACAAAATGTCCGATCGCTACACAATATATTACTTAATCTTTTCTTTCCTGATACTATTTAGTCGGCAATTTTTGTAACTGAGACAAATACTAGATTTGAGAAAAAGAAAGATTTGAAACGATGGTAGCTCAGTTATTAGTGTATACGGACGCAGCGTGACTGGACGTGAGTTCGAATCCACCTGCAATGAGCTTGATCTTTATGTGAAGGAAAGAATCGTCATGAAACCATAGCATGGTGGTAGGCTTTTTCTAATACTCGCCCGGATAGCTACCACCTTTACTCTTAAAATATGGCGCCAAATACCTATAGATAGGCTTACCATAATTACGAAGAGCCAAACCGGGACGCAGAAGAGAAAGAGGCTCATTTTCATTTTGCTTTTCGCTTAATTTGTGTTTTTCATATTTGAAATGCAAAAACCGGGACGCAGAAGAGAAAGAGGCTCATTTTCATTTGCTTTTCGCTTAATTTGTGTTTTTCATATTTTAAATGCAATCAAAATTTTGACCGGGACGCCGGGACAGGGATCTCAAACCGGGACTATCCCGGTCAAACCGGGACGTATGGTAAACCTACCTATAGGTGTATTTTTGGCAGTTGCACTAGAGAGCTAGTCCCTCCATTAGGCTTAGGGGGTCTACCATCTTGGGCCACATAGACAGTTAACACAATGTGAGATTGTGGCCATAAAGTTAAACCTATAAACTATAATAAAAGATAGGAGGAAACTTCAAACATTGGAATCTGGCCAACACTGAACTCTCATTCAAAATCAAATATTAATTCATCTTTATTTTTAATAACATCTTTATTCATTGGTAATTTCTATGTAGTTTAACATAATACCTGTCTTATGTAAAAACTGTATCAAATTGTAGTATTGCAACATATTTACAACATGAAAATCGTAAAGACAAAAAGTGGCCAATGTTTGTCATCGTTTTGTCAAGCACACGTATGTGTGTATGTATGATTTTGTTTCCAAACAATGTGTTATATTGAAATATACTTACATTAAAAAAGCTTATAAATATAAATGTAGAGATTAATAGTACCTCGATACATTAATAAATAAAACAAAATAGTACATTCCTTTAACCTTAAATACAGCGTGTTATAGAACTGCTACACACCTTCACACGTCCCCGCAAAGGCAACAACTGTAGAGTAAATAATTTCACCAGATCTTTACTATTCATCATTACTATTTTCGTCGTACCAGTTACCTGCTTGTTCCAGCTGATGATTTTTGGCCTATTTCATAGTTTGAAATTACGATTAATCTGGTTGAAATGAGACGCAGTCATCCGTATTAGATGGCCGTGTGAACGATCCGTTATATAAATAGTTTACGTATTTTGAAGATTTATACGACACTAAAGCGTTCTTGTAGCAGAATACTATGAACCACCGTTCGTACTAAGTGTAACCTAAATGATGCAATGATGAACCTGATTGCAAAAAGAAAGCAAAATTTGGTTCAGCTACAATAAAAATTTAATTTAGAGAAAACTGAAAGTGTCTTTGTATGATATTTTTATATGATCGCAAAACTACAACTTATGATTAAAAGAAACGGATATATGTAATTCTATGTTTTTGGCTTGTTATTTATCGTATTAGATTAGGTTTCAGAAAACAATCCAGACAAATTGTAAAGGAAAGTTTGAAGATATGAATAAACTACAAAATCGTGATTAATGATAAATACACATTCGATCATAACCGGCTTTAATAATGGTATATTTAGTGGAATCTATTCTTTGTCTATTTATTATCTTCCCCACATGTTAATAAGTCTATTGATTTTATTTTTGATTATATAAAAAAGTACCAAAGTTTTATAGGAAACCATAGCAAAAGTCATTGCATTCCACCTGAAATAAACTTCATCACTCAAAATATGTCATCTTTTAGTCTGTCTATATATTTCACAAATTCACAAACGGTCAAAGTTATTAAAATTCGGACAGGAAAAAGTGTAAGGTCGGCTGATGATTTATTAATAATACTTAGTAAGATATGTAGTGTGATTTCATTAAACTGATCGTTTTTATAGTGAGTCGCGTGTGTATAAGTTTTTTATACTATGTAAATGGGAACTTCGTAATTTAACTGTATGGTATAACTGTACTTCACGGACTTTACTGTTGACGATTACGTAACGGTCTTACAACTTCATGGTTATGTAAAATTAAGGTGAGTTCACCAAAAACTTAGTTGATTGTTGATCATAGATGGTGGGTGAAGATTATAAGTACGAATAAATGTATTTAAAATATAATGTTTACATTAATATAGAAATCTGAATGTATAAGCGGAAAATTTTGTGTGTTTAGACGCGCTAAACTTAGAAACTATCAGTCGGATTTCAAAAATTATTGTTGTATTTCATAGAGCAATAATTGAGATAAGCTTGAGGCTATTCAACAGCACGCTACCAAAAATAAGATGAAAACTGTATTGAATTTTTTTTTATAAAATCACGTAATAATATTAAATATTTTTTGAGTTCCACGAGAATTATATCTATTCTATACATATAATAAATAGGTAGAATACTCGTTTTTGGACATCAAAAATATTTGGATAGAAAAAATAGCCAGGGTGTTAAAGATTAACCAAGATAACACATTTTCAACATTTTTGAAATTTGTGTCTGTTAGTCTGTGCGCGCTTCACGTAAAATAAACAAAACCAATGTAGATAACTTTTTACGTAAAAATTGTACGCAACTTGGAGTATTACTTAGTTTTTGTTTCATAGCAATCGGTTCACTCTATCAAGAGATATAATATTATAAAGAGGAATACAATACTTCGGCGCCGTCGGCGCTGCGACAGCAGCGAAACGACTGCTAAAGTCCCTCGACCGTCCGTGTAGTCACATTGATATTCTGTACGCGACATGGCCGGTTACAATTTTTATATTTTCATTTTGTTTATTAATAAAACTTAATTAGGGTAGGTATTTTATCGACATGTAATTAATCTTATCAAAAAGAATTTCTTAGTTATCGTGAGCATTAATCTAAAATTTCATTTTATACACTTCAATTTAAAAGTTCACACTGCTCGCTATAAAAGTTTTAGAACACTCGATAATAATGAATGGTATATAGCCTAACGTATTATAACCCTGATCTTAACGTCTTACGTCGATGGACTTGAGGTCAAACCCTCATAAGATTCTTGAGCTTTTCGTTTAAGGAAAATTATATTTATATTTATTGCAACACCAATAAAGTTTACATTATAATATTAAAAAGAAAATATACGTACATAATTTGGATGAACAAAACGAATTTGAACCGATGATAGCTCAGTGATAGCGTGTACGGATGTCGCATCAAAGAACGTGAGTTCAAATCCCTGCAATGAGCTTGAGTTTTAGGTGAAGGAACACATCGTGATGAAACCATAGCATGGTGATAAGGCCTTTTCAAATGCCCGCACGGCTTGCTACCACCCTCATGTTGAAAATCTGCCGACTAATACCTATAGATGTGTTCCGGCAGTTGAAAGCCAGACCCTCCACAAGGCATAGCGTGTCCGCCAACATGAGCCACTTCGTCACTTAATATCAGGTGAGATTATAGTCATAACGCTAAACCTATTATTTACAAAAGGGGAATTCGTGGGCACTAGAGAGTATATTTGTTAATTGATGAACTGATAATCATGAAATTTTGCATACACGGTACTAGTGGCACATAAACGGTCACTGATCACTTGGTCAACTTTTATTCAGAAAAGAAGTACTTTAATCATTTTAGTTTCACGCGAACGAAGTCGCAGGCACAGTTAGTTAATAATACAATACAGGAGTCAGTGTGTATTTATTTCGCACATGGTGATAGAATATTGTGTACATAGCGTGTGGAAGAGACGTTTTCCGAAATTATACAACTGTAGCGTAACATCTTAAAATGAGTTTCTTAACATAATACGGAAAAAAACAAGCTATCGCACGCGATTTTTTTTTTTTTTTTTCGACCTGACGTTCTCTGTTAGCCCCAAGGGCCTTGACAGCTTCACCGAACCTTTGGGGGCGAATACTGAGGGCACTCAGCCCCGAGGCAGCAGGCACAAGGGTGCCAGGACGGCCGAACCTCGGCTAGGGCTGCTGCCGGTAAATGAAAAAAGATTCATGATCCTGACTAACCAACAGGTTCTTTATTACTAAATTGGTGATACTAACTACGACCTTATCAGGTAAGCAGCTCATGGGCCGCGAGGGTAGTCCCTTACAGAACTGTGTATTAACGCGTGAGTGTGCACGAATGGTATGCGGTGTGATGGTGTAAACTCAGTGATGTAGATTGTCACTGTATCGCCCGAGCAGAGTCACTCGAGGGCTCCTGTCCGAAGGATCGAACCGCTATCGCATCGCATGCCACACAACACCTATAATGTACTACATTCATACTGACATGAATTGACTGGAACGCTATCGACTAATACTAAATATACCGATACACCCTCATAAGTCGGGATATAACGGAAATATTGTTAAAAATATTCATTTTGAAGCGAAGATGGCTCAGTTGGTAGTGTGTAAGAAAGACGCCTGAATGGACGTGAGTTCGATTCCAGGGGCAATGAGTTCGAGCTTTCTGTGAGGGAAAACATCATGAAGAAACCAGAGTATGGTGGTAGGGCATTTTTCTTAAACCCAACTGGCTAGCTACCATCATAAAGTTGAAAATCTGCCGCCAAATACCTATAGGTTTGTTTCGGCAGTTGTACTTGAGAGCCAGTTCTTTCACTAGGCTTCTTTCACTAGGTGCGATTGTAGGCTTAACACTAAACCTATAAAGTAGAAAAATAAATTTTTTTGGTTCTTAATTAGTATGCGGATTCTTTAAGAGTAATGCAAAATTTTAAATGCTCAAAGGACTGTCTGTTAAAAATAAAGTAATAAAATAGAACAATATGCATATTCAAGGTACTGTTTGAGCTACGACTAAACTAGTTTTAAGTAAGTAATTATATATTTAATATTAAATAATTGGGTAAATTAGTGGATGTTGTTATTAAGTGTAATAACTAAGTTTTTGTGTTTGAATAACTTGATTAGATCATTAATTTTTATAATCCTATATCTAAATAATAAAGATTCCATTCTATAAACGTCTCACTACTGGATGAAGGTAAGGCACAGGTTTAATCGCCATTCCAGCGCACAACGTATTGCCGATTTTAAACAAGAAGAAAACCATAGTAGGTACTTTATTTTTTCTAGTGTACTAGTATAAAGCATATTTCCTAAGTATTTCTGTTTCTAAGTCATTTCTAAGAAATGTTTCTTTACCGTCTGTTGATAATGTAACCAATTCAAATTAGTAAATTTATCTTTGGGAATAAGTGATAGTGTTCAAATGGTTTAGATTGTATTGCATGTATTAAATAATTCTTCAACTATTTTACTTAGTTAAATAATAATCGTGTTTTTATTCCAATCATAAAAAGATAGTGATTTCATTTTTTTTTAAATATGCACAAGCTTTTGTTTCCGTTCTTTTGTAATTTCTTAATTGTAAATATTTAAAAAAATGATATAACAACTAATGCAAACATACCAAAATAAGTTTATACACTCGTAATGAATTGATATTAGTAATCTTCTTTGTATATTAAATTCTGATATGTTTTTGTTAATAAGTCTTTTCTTAAATTGTTTAACTTATTTCAATTAATATTTTTATCATGTACTAACCGGGATACCGGGTTGATTTTTTGCTATAATTCGACATTATAGGTGGCGCTGATCGCCAAAAAGAGAGATTTATTAGAGATTCTCAGTAAAGTTAAAAAAAAAATTGGTTTGGACTTCTTACATAAAAAAAGTCTTACAATTTTGAATTTATCTATAATACTAGGCCTATGGTAGGACAACGCTTGTTTGCTGGGTGTACTAGAATACACATAAAAAAATCCATTTGTACTCGTATTTAGACTTAGGTAACTACCATATATTCAATTATAATACGACTGGTTGTCTATGCCGGTTGTAATATTCAAGTTGCTATTTTAACTTTAAATTTAACGTTTTAAATTAAACTGCTTCTATCGCAATACATTGTTTTCAAACTAAATTTGTTTTTATTTTACTCTAGTGTTTTAAACTACAGTACCAAAGCGTGGTGATTAAGTATTTTCTATTGTTTATCTAAATAGCTACAAGCTCCAGCCTATGTCGCGTTTTTTTGATCAGAAGGCCCAAAATTTTTACAGCAACGGGATCATGGCAAGACTAACAAGAAAAAAGTTATCGAATGAAGTAGAACATACATACTGTAATTTATTTGTAAATAAACTTAAAAAAATTTCTTGTGGTTTCATATAAAATGCGAAGATTTTTTTTCCCAGACCTAATATGTTAAAGGCTCTATCATAATATTGATTTTAGTAAACAATGTGACCTATTTAAACTCCCAAAGACTTCTGGTATTTTGAAAATCTTTTCTAAAACAATTTATCATCCTTCATGAATATTTACCTCAAACCGCTATCTAATCACGAACCAAAATCATGAGCACTTTGATTTATTATTAAAGACGTCTATTGAGCTTATAATTGTTAATGTATGATAAAAAGTGGAAGGTATATATATAATTCATTGCATTTATAATTTAATTCATGAGGCCATATGGGTACCGTGTAGGTAATCTACGGTATTCCCAAGTGCATGGAAGAATATAATATAGTTCACTTCATTAAGTGAATGAATGAAACAAAAGAATACTTAGTTTTATATATACAATAGGCTTAGCATGTCCACCATCTTCGGTCACATCGTCTCTTAACATCAGGTGAGATTGTGACCATAAAGCTAAACCTTAACCATAAAAAAAAATTTGGTTGCAAGGGGTATCGAATACCATCTGAGTAACCCAAGCCAACTTTACCTGCACACGGTGCACCCTGCCGTGAAACCAACGAGGCTCTGGCGATTGTTGGTCCCACATTTATGTTTGTTCATGATGGTTAGCTATATAATCCTTGATCCGTCACAGCTTGGTGGTAGAGTTATTACCCGACTGGTTAGCGACCTTCCTCGGGTTTAGACTGCCGCAATATAAAGGCGAAGATCAGCAACGTGGCCGTAATACCCCTGGTGTTGCGGCTGCCCATAGGTGACGGTAACCATATACCATCAGATGGGCCAGTTACCAAGATGGTAAACACGCTAAGGAGAGACTGGCTCTCAAGTACAACTGCCGGAACACACCTATAAGTATTTGACGGCAGATTTTCAACTTGAAGTAGCTAGCCAGGTGGGCATTTGAAAAAAAGCCCTACCACCATTTTAAACTGGGTAGTATAGATTTGTACACGATTTGGTCGCGACCACCATGTATAAAGTAATAAGCATATCTTAGTCTGTTTCTTTGGATTTTTACATTTCGGGATCAATCAGTGTATGTTCAACAGCCGAGTAGGCTTGTAGGTCAGCATGACAGCGATGATTTCCAGTGAACTTCTAATATATCCGTGGTTGCCATTGTTTCTGTATTGTTGCATGGTTAACAACAGACCGTCGTTTTGCCATGCTTCTCTAAAAAGAAGAATAATGCGCGCACAAAGAGATAATCGGACAAACAAAAATTCAAAATATTTTGTATATAATATGTTGACAAAAAAGTAAATCTACCTCGTAATCTTAAAATAATATTGAATGTATATATTTCGTACAGCACTCATTATCTACTCGATGTCTTAGACAGGTTGCAGAGGCGGGTTTTCCGAATTATTAATGATGCAGACACCACCAGCACCGTAGAACCGCTGAAACTACGAAGGGACATTGCCTCTTTAAGTGTGTTCTACCGTATGTACCACGGCGAGTGTTCTGAAGAACTCTTCCATATAATCCCCTCCTCCCCGTTCCACCACAGAACCACGCGGGCGCAACTTCGGTGTCACAGCTTCACGGTGACTCCTATTGAATCGCGAACTAAAAAGTTTGCTGATTCATATTTATGTCGTACCGTGGAGTTGTGGAACCGTCTTCCGGTCAGCGTGTTCCCACCCTCCTATGACATGGGGTACTTCAAATAGGCGTGAAAAGGTATCTATGCAGGCCAGCATGACAGCGGTGACTGATTGTGAATTTTGGATCATTGTCAGTCACCGCTGTTCTGGGTTGTACTGTACTTAACACCAGGTGCAGTACAGTCAATATACTGCGCAACATAAAAAAAAAACAAGCATAAGACGCATTTTTCTTTTATTGTTTACACACCATACCCCTATACATTAACCATAATCATTGACACAAAACTATTCATACACACATCTTCACCTACACACGCATACACAAACACTCCAAAACATGCCTTTGATTGCGCACAAATAGAATACACAGGCAAAATGTTTTTTTTTAATAATTTTTTACTAACTGGCTCCTTCTAACGGTTTAATGTAGTTAATTTGATTTTGTTAAATGTGCTGTGATGAAATATACAATCAATAAATATAAAAAAAATATGAGAATTGAACAGAAGTAATAAAATAAACTCTAAATTATTTATTTTTGTAATTACAAGTCCATAGAAGATTCATTTCTGTATAGCCTATAACTTCCATTCACACTTTCACTCATAATGATACTTTATCTTTTCTGCACAATACAATTTCGACCTCTATCTAGTTAAAAAACTTATACAGAAATACTATAGAAGAGCGTTGTTTAAAGTATTACTAAATCAACAGTTAACTGCTGTGAAAATGTTCATTTATAACTTTTTGCATGACTTCACAAATTATTTTTAAGTACTTATAAAATTTTCACAAAGAACGGTAAATATTAGATTTTCATGTTAAAAAAAGGGCATGACCGAAGCGGTCACAGTCTCGCCTCGTTGAATTGAACCACCGAAACACCTGCTCAGCGCTACTGTCTTCGATAATTTTTCATCTAATTTTAAATTTCCTGTTTGTTGAAATCATTTCATGAACGAAAGTAAGCAGGGCATCAATGTAACCTAGATATTATGCTTTATTTAGAATTAAATTCAAGATAGCTTACAGTATATATTCTATGACAAGGATTTTTTATTTTACTATAAAATTACAACATTTTTAAGGGCGTTTTATTATATAAATTAATGTCTGACTTCAGTATTATCATTATATCATTAGAAATGTTAACACGTTAAACCTAAAAAGCATAGGTTTTCAATTGGAACTGCCAGATTATACCAAAAGCTTATATATAGGTGAAAACTTTTAACTGTAACAGGAGTCGACAAAATTTTTAAGATTGAAGAGTCAGTCGTTATAATAACACCTTTATGTAGCATTTGTATTGATTTTAAAACAGTCATATATTTTGGTTTCTGTTATTAAATTGTATTTCTGTATTAATAGTGTGTACTATTTGAAAAATCGCAATTGTCTCTTCAAAGGTCATATGAAGCTCACCAGTCAGTTCGGTGATTCCTGAACTAAAGGATTCGTGCTACAAATTAGCTAAGCGATCACCAAAGGATGATCTGCATACGTTTTCCTGGTAATATCTGTCTTGGTATAAATCAATACCACACTTCGTTCTACACTGGGTCCAAGCATGCAGTCACTGATTCACTGTTGCTATGAACAATTTAAACTTGTCACTAAATTAGGCATTAAAATAGTTTATAGCTGTACTTGGTCCTGGCGTATATTACTTTAACAGACAGTCCATGATAATAAATGTTACATGTCCATTTCCGTTACACGGACACGATATCAAAAATTATGTATTTATAAAACAGAATAATAAATAGTTTTCCTATATTATTTAATTAACTTTAATATTTATCGCTTCTATTATTATTTATGTAGTATCATTGCTCCTTACTATTGCAAGGCCTTTCATAGATATTCAAATCATTATGCCAAATTTAATCTCAACTAAAAAACAATATCCGAGTTGCTTAAGTAACAGTAATTAGTTATACCGAAAACTATAAATCAAAGAACAATCTCATATGTAGATATATTTATTAAAAATATTACAACTGAATATTTTTCTTAGTAACCCAAACACTTCTCAAACGTTTAAAATTAAGCGTTTATCATCATTCATCTGTTAGATTGATTGACTTTCTATTGTGTGGGCTGATATTAAATCATATAGATAGCAGTGATGAGCCGGCAATCTCGAATAAAACTATTTAGTTATCTTAATTTATGATCTCTGCTGCTGTAACCATTTACGGTGAAATTGCGACTCAAACGTGACATCGATGACCTGATCGCAAAGCGAATTCGCCCGGTGAGGCATCGAAACGTCACTCAATCACAGAAAAAATCAACCACATAGCAATTTCTCGAAGATAGTAATAGTAATGAGCACAACGCGGACAAAGATAGTGTCCAATTTTGTCCCTAATCCGAAGCCAATCAACTATGTAGACCACGAGATTGTCGAATCGCATGGACCGGTGATTGTGTCGTGAGAACTGTAAGGTACGAGCAGGTGGTGCCCTCCCAGACTAAGGCTAACTGTTCCACCATCATCAACAGAGCAAACCGAGCGCGGCACTCTGCGCAGTCCCGTGTTGAAACACTACAGGCGCACCACGCGGACCGCTCTGAGCCAGCATAGGCATCGCTTCTGTTATTTTACGCGGGAAATGCTACTGAATTATAAAATTTTTTAAGTGATCTACGAAATTTGTAAATGCAAAGAACTATAGAACCGCAGTCGTAATTTATGTTACTTTGTGCAGTAGTATCGAATATACTGATCAGTATTCTAGTTTGTTAAGCTTTTTTGTATTGGTAAGGTAATCGGGGCAGATAGCTTTAACGGTTGGTTCCGCGTTCGAGTGTAGCAGACCACAAGCATGACGAGCGATCGCAACTGCGCCCTCGTGCTTCTATTGCTGGTATGTCTCCTTCATACTATTATATAGTTAAAATACCTAACTCTAGTGTTTTACTTATCTATGCAACAATTGTGTGAAACTTTCAGTTTCAAGCTTACAAATTCAAAAGTTTTGCTATATATAGCAAAACGGTTGAACGTCCAAAATGAAATATTAATTCCATTGATTATAAATTAATCTGATGTAATGTGTTTTGTTTAAAAATCCTTTAGAGCGAATTTAGTTCTATTGTACTACACCATGTTATATAATGTTATAGTAGTAAAGGTCTTTTCTCTTATTATATACAGAACCGAAATCCGGAACAATTATTTAAATGTAATGGGCAGTTTTCAAAATTACCTTACGTTGAATTTTTTGATCGAAAATTACATTTGGATGCACTAATGAACAATGTATAAATTTCACAAATAGCCAAAAAGTCAATCAGAAATTTTTAAGAGTTAGTGTGAACAAATTGAAGCGTATAGAAAATTAAATTTCACGGTTGGCAGATTTTGTTGCGATTCACACAAAAAGCGTTACAAACTTTGTTGTTGCTAGTTTTATTTTTGTAGTAGACATTTCTTAACAACAAAGCAATGCTATAAATATTTTAGTAATAGTGTCTACCACAGTATATACAGAGTCAGTAGCTAATTAAAATTAAACAGATAAGTTATATTTATATTACTAATAAATAGGTATAATTATTACTTTTTATTATATAAAAGAAAACCAATGTTTTAACAGATGCCTGTTATTCATTGCTTTCTCTTTGAGGATGAGTTTTAATGCTTCATGTGCCAATGCTTCCTAAAAGTAGGGATGTAACGAATGTGATTTCTGGATATCGATATCATGAGTATTTCATCGGTTTCATGTATGAATATGAAATAATTTTGAAAGCTATCGTTTTGTTGGTAATTTCAATTATATTTCAAAGAAATGTATATGGAAGTAAAATTTTAAGATGTTATTTACATATTTGTATATGAAAAATATTTTCTTTTATTCAGGCGACAATAATTAAGTTTTATGCAAATTTTAATATTTGGTAGTATCTCTTTCGACATTGTTCTTATCAGAAAATATTTAAAGATTTTTTTTCAAACGTTTATATTTTTATAACGTAGACACATACATCTGACATTTGCTCTTTGGTTCAAAGAGTTCCATAATATATAAATGATTAACCAAAAAGTTCAGTTTATTGACGCAATACCAAGCTTATTTGTAAATTACGGTATCAAACAATACTTAAGTAAATTATTAACTGAAATTGGTAATTACTCAAATTTTTAATAACAAATGACATATGATGAACTACAATGGAGGTAATTAAAAATGTACTATTAACGTGACCTAATTTGATCAATTGAAATCAACATTTCGGTCACGAACGGTAAGATGTCTATATTATTCAAATCTTTAGATCGCTAATTGTAATAACGTCCATATAAAGAACACGGTTATTTGTATCAAATTGGAATAGATAGTAACAATAAAATAATCACCGATCCATCGAGGGTTAATCACCGGTCGAACGATCATTATTATGATAATAAAGGCAGAGCTGTATCGAGTGAAGCGTGCGCGGCGCGTGCTTACGCAGAATTAAATCGTGTGCAGTTACGATATGCAGTTACTTGCTGTAAGCAAAGTCATTATTATTATTCGGAATATTATTGCAAATGACTTAATAAAAAAGCAATATGAGGTACGGAATTTCAAATAACTTGAACTTGAACTGGACATGTATTAACTATTTTGTAACACATAAAATCAAAATAAAATAAAATCTAAATTAATGCATCTATTTAGTTTAAAGTAACCTTCTTTGTTCTTTTTTTTGGTCGGATCCCCAACGTTGAAAGTAATATACATTATAAAATATATCGAAAAATTACAAATTATTACGTTTTTTATTTTTCTATGGTATTGGAGGGCTAACAGAATCCCAAAAACAATATTTTTGGGTAGCGTCAAAAAAAGTTATGGGGTTTCAAATCCCATTCTGGTGATCGTTTTTCCTGTCTTTAAAAATATTATAGTCTGTTATTTTTTCAATACCTATTTTAAAATAAATAACTTATACTAATATACTGTTCATGAAAAATCTGGCAACCATTAGAGAGAGCATATGAGCGCACTTCAAAAACCTTTGTTAAGGTAAGCCATTATAAAAAAATGTAATTATGAAAATATGATTAAATTACACTTAGCATAACAATACCACGAATACTAAGTCGAGAAATAGGTCCCAGGAGAAGTTCCAGGTACAGCTAGTAAAATAAGTGACACAGTTTCGTTATTTTTTATACAACCAAGACGACAAACAAGCATACCGTCGACGTTATATTAGGTGGTTTCCGCATCTTATGAACAATCGTAACAATAGAAGTCGGCCTCGAAGTCCTGGTTCCCAAGGAGCTCTAGCAAGCCCGAAGACAATTCCGCGCACAAGGCTACCTGCTAGGCTAACCCTTGTGGAGGTATTTTATTAGTCTAGCTGTTCCAAGTAAAAGAAATATCCAATGATATTTATGTGTCACCAAATTTTCTCGGTATTGTGAAAAATTTGCAAACATGAACAGAATGAGAATTGTGTTCGAGCTTGATATGTAAATAAAGGAAACGATAAGTGTATATCTAGTCTATAATAAATAGTATACCTGATATATTCTCAAGATATCCTAAACGATTATCTCGCAATCTTCATATCACTGAAAAGCACAATTTCCGTGTTGTAGGAATGTAATTACCTAGACAATTAAACTAAATCGTGTGGGAAAGTGTCAAGGTATCGTGGGACATGACATTGAGCACTGCATTTAAAGTAATTCGGTACAAACATTTGATATAAAGAAAATTAGGAGCCAGTTATATGGCTATTTAAAAGCTGTTTAATAGTTAATTACGTACTTGACAAAATAAATTTCAGTTGAACAAATACTTATTGTATAATTAATACATATTTTTGTTTTAGCGTTATGTATTATTTTTACATCATGCGTTAAATATAAATTAAATTAAATCTTATTAACATTCTGAAACTAACTTGAACGACATTAAGCATGTAGTTAATTACTGTTCTTGTAATGAAACTTTTTAATTTATTTTAATATATTTATATCGTTGAATAATCATACTTTCATTGACAATGCATATCAATTTGACGACGTGCTAGTGATATAAAAAATATTTTGTAGGTCGTAGGTATGCTTGTTTATATGTATCAAATTGAATTACTGTCAACTATAGAATGTAATGTTATATTTTTTGTAACTTTGTAGTGCATGTGTGTAACATAACCCCGAACTTTATACCTATAGTTAATAGATGGTATATTTGATTGTTGTATATTGTTGGTAACATACAATTGCTTCTTGATAAAATCACCTTCGTATATGGTTTAATTGATGTGACATGGGTGGAATCGTATGTGCACACAGGGTAATCGTTTTTTAAGATGCATAAGATATTTAAATCGATATAATTAAAAATCTACATAATTTTGAAGTGAATATAATTGTAAATGAGTATAATCGAGAATGTATGGTAATACTACCAGCACCAAATAACTTGAGAGGTAAGAGATTATCGTGGTAAATTGAAAATCATGTAAATAGAAGAATTTTAATAAGATGGACATAGATATAGGAGTAGAGATAAACCGAAGAAGGTACATATATGTGAGGTATTCCTCATACACTTGCGGAAATAGCGCATATAAAACGTGTGAAATCTCAACAAGATAGCATTTAGTACAAGAAACTAAAAGAAAAAAATATGCTATGCCGACCTCATATCTATACTAATACTATAAAGCTGAAAAGTTTGCTGGTTTGTTTGAACACGCTAATCATAGAAACTACCAGACGGATTTAAAAAAATACTGTATTTGATAGAGTAATCATTGAGGAAGACTTTAGGCTATATAACATCATGCCAGCAATAATGATATGCTAGCAAAGCAGTATTGATAAAAGCGGCAAAAACGGGAAAACATATTATTTCTGTAAGCTATCTTCGCGTGCGCTGGCTATATTATTAATATTACAATAATGCATTGTAGGAGAGAAATATTCCTCTTAAACAGATCTAAAAATAGGTCCGTAACAGCATATACAAAAGGCCCCCAGAAAAGGCCCTCCAATAAGGCCGGCAATGCTTCTCCGATTCCCCTGATGTTGTCGGTGTTCATGGGCGGCGGTGATCACTTACCATTAGGTGACACGGTAGTTCGTTTGTCCCCTATTCCATAAAAAAAATCTATCTTTTCTGGTTTACTTACATTAACCATTTTTATGATTTACAATTTCGTTCCAAAATAACATTTCATTTTCGAAGATATGAGAATTCAATTTAGACCAACTTTTTAGTTTATAATTTTCAATTAATATGAGTAATTGAAATAAAACTAATTTAAACGGATTTTATCGCGGTTTTAATTTGAAAATTAAAAAACATCCAAATTTCAATAGAGAAGATGGTTGGAAGCTAGCACAAGCCTGGGATCCAATTATACATTTAATTAAATCGGAACCCAAAACACCAATCGCCAGACCTCAAGACACTGTGAGCTCTTTCTGCATAGATCGGAACACTATCAATAATAAAAATTAAATTGAAGGTAGACACAGTAACATAAACTTTTCTGGACAACCTACACCTCAGTCCGCCCTGTGACCACGAAGGCTGAAAAGCTTTCGAAACGTCGGGATCAAAATTTAATAAATAACCGCGATAAAATCCATTTAAATTAGTTTTATTTCAATGAATAATATTCGCATAAACCTAAGAAATTAATATGAGTAACTAAGGAAATATCACAGATTCAAAATATACGACGCACCATGAATATTTTTTATTGTGATTATGTTAATTACTAGCAAAAATAACAATAAACAACAAACATAAAGTAAACACTGAAAAAGCATTTGTGGATTACAAAGATAATTGTCATATATAGGGTTCGAACCTACAACACTTCAGTGCTGCTTTAGCAGCGAGCCGATTGCTTTAGCCCCTAAACCAAGCGTGCAGTCAAATTGATATTCTATATTCCAGATACCTACATTAACCATTTTTATGATTTTCAATTTTTTCCTATTAATAATACTTTATTTTGCAAGGTGTTTTATCAACATAGTATTAATCGTTCTAAATTATCTTGAGCATTTCATTTAATCCAAAATTTCATCTTATACTATTTAATTAATAGGATCACAATGTAGTTTTTGAACGCGCAATAATGAATTGTTATTGAATATAGCCTAATTTATATTGTCTTAACGTTTCACGTCAATGAACGTGTGTTCGAAACCCCGTTGAGCTTTTAGATTAAGAAAAACTCCTTTTTTTATTTATATTTATTATAACCCCAATATGGTTTACATTAGATTATTTAAAAAGATCTAATTACATATATAATTTTTGTTCAAGCAAAACAAATTTGTTAGTCGTCTTAAATTTATTTGTATGTTGTTTAATTTAAAAGAGTATCTTGGAAATATTACAGATTTAAAAAGATTACACCACAAAATAATATGTAACTTATCAATATAATTAATCTGCATTTATCAAATATTTAGAATCAGTCCTATTCGATCCGATTTTTGCATTTTCCAGCGCAGTTATTGAGAAAGCCTATCCATACTAAAAATATAAATACGAAAACTGTCCATCAGTTCCGTTACCATCTCAAGCCGAAACCGCTGAACTGTTTTTTATGAATTTTTGTAGAGAAATAGTAGGGTTCTTAAAGAAGGACGTGGGCTATTTTTGTAGTGAGAATTAATCTTGATAGTATTAAATAGCGGATGAGAGTTTGTACGAGAGGAGAGATTAATTTGTCAGGTGTATAACAAAAATATTACTTCTTAGTAGATCTAAAAAATATGCGGCAGCATATGCCTATCTGTTATACATAAGCCACAATGGAATATTTTGTGACCAAAAGCGTATAGAAAATTAAAAAACGATATATGGGCATTATTATTAGATTGGTTACGAACCAAACTTACTTCATAATCAAAATTATTTTATGAAGATAACATTGCCCATTATAGCATGTTATTTCAGTCGCGGGCATAGCTATTATACATAAGTTACAATAAGGTATTATGTGATAAAAACGATTGAAAATTGAAAACCGATATAAGGGCACTATTATTAGGCATATTATATTATCCTTAAGAATCGCTCATTTAATGCTATTAGCATTACTATAGACGAAAAGTTTATGATTTATAGGTAATTTCTAAAACAATTGGTCTGATTTTAAGAATTATTTCATCCATAGTAATATCCTTAAGTGATTAAGCTATTTTTTTTAATTACTTATTTTAATAAACAGAAATGCGTAAGGTACCTACTTATTTATTTATTTGCTAGCATGGTTAGAGGTTGAGCAGACACGAGGTTACGATTCTTGATTTATGAACAGATCGACGAAATTATATTTTCGAATATAACCCTCATTTTCTAATGTTAGTGTAATTAATACTATCGGCAGACGTTGAACAAAACCGACACAAAAAACCTGAACAGTTTGAGAAGTGTTAGCAAAGCTGCAAGATAAATTAGTGGAGTATACATTTGTGAGGATTTAGTTTATGCTGGAATGTTGAACAAACCCGTCTTTTTCTTTATAAAATGGTTAGTTCATTATCAAGAGAACTTTATGAAGACAAATATCGCTTCTAATATCATGTTATATGAACGCATAGGTTAGGAAATATTGGCAAAAAAACAACACTCGACTTGGGTTATGTTTTAGAGTAGGTCGTTAAGTAAATTGATGATGTAAAACCTGATAATAAAGTAATATTGATTTAAGATGGGGGGAGTAGGCTCCTCAAAGTAGTAATTCTATTCAGATGGAGTCGTGGGTACCAGATTGTAAACTGCTAAACTGACTATCATGAAATATGCATACACATTGCCAATGATTGAGAACAGGACACCGATCACTTTTTATTTAGAAAAGAAGTACTTAAATGATTTTAAGTTCCACGCAAACGAGGTCGCGGGCAGAGCTAGTAGTTAATATAAGGGCAAGCAAAAGATTGTTTATCAACCATTTTTAATTGAAATAAAACTAATTTAAACGGATTTTATTTCAATGAATAATATTCGCGTAAACATAAGAAATCATTATGTAAACCATTTTTAATATATGTGTGTGTAGATATAGGCACTTTTTTGCAGCCTATAAATGAGTTTGAAATAGTAATAATGATTTTGGAAAGATAGGATAAACTTTAATTTATTGTACATTCCTACCTTCCCTTAAATCTTATTAATATTCCGGGAACTTGTTAACTGTACCTACTTTTTAATGATATCCATATTCAGCAAAGAAAATGAAATTATAACACTAAGCGATATGCCATGTGTGAGAAAGGCTTTGATTAAAACGCTACTCCAATTAGATTCCCGTTTCGGAAACGAAACTTCACGGTTAATGAACAGTGTAACATCGTTTTAGAATAAACCGTTTAACTGTCTGAAAACTTTGCATATAATCGTTCAGAAAGGTCGAATAGTTTGACCGTATTGTCCATTCTTTCATATATATAGTCAGTTGTTTAGCGGTTAGCATAAGCTGATCGGTACCGTAACATCAGCACCTTTGTATCAGACCTTTACATTGTAAAGAGACACTTATATTAGGCAACGCAGTGTGTAGTAATTTAAAAGGGTGACAGGCTATACGAATGGTGTTAATAAGTTTTTTTTTATTATTGTACTTTCAAAGAATCATAACCTAAGAATCGTGATAATGCTAGCCTGTAATTATCTACTTTTAGTGCCAAGACCATTTTCTAAAGAAAAAGACGGGTTTGTTTAATATATCAGCATAAACAAAATCCTTACAAAAGTATACTCCAGTAATTTACATTGCAGCTTTGCCAACATTTTTCAAACTGTTCAGGTTTTGTTCAACTTCTGCCGATAGTACTAATTAGACTAAAATTTGATAATGTAAATTATTTTCGAAATTTTCGTTATGACGATCTGTTCATAAATCAACAGTCGTAACCTTGTAACCGTTCAGCTTTTAACCATGGTAGCAAATAAATAAATAAGTAGGTACGTTAATCACTTGTGTTTATTAAAATATGTAATTTAAAAAATTAACTTAATCACTTAAGGATATTACTATCGTTGAAATAATTTATAAAATGAGACCAGTTGTGTTATGTATTATGATCTGCAGCTTGGGCAGGAATAGGATTCACGTATACTACCGCGTCCAAAGGGCCAACTCTACCTTTGGATTCTGGTGCCTCAAATGGTGCATAGGAATAACCCCAGACAAAAGCGCGGCTATCATGTTTGACCCTCACGTGAGGATGAACATAAAAAAAACATTAGACCTTTTCGGTATCAATATCCCTTGGGCTAAACAAACTAAATATCTTGGTGTAGTTTTAAATTGGCACCTCACCTTCAGCAAACATATAAATTACGTACAGTACAGGGTGACTATCGAATCAATAAAACCACGTGTTCAGACTATATGTATATTGGGTAATTGCTACATGTGTACACGAGTAAAGCGAGAGAACGACTGACTGGACTCGATGCGGCCGAACCTGAGCTCCGCGGTAAAACGCTGCAAAAGTATCCACGGCTATGGCCCTGCTACGCAATCTTACCTTTTCCAAGAGCAAAATGTCACTCAGACATAAGCTCACAATATACAAAGCATGCATCCGTCCCATACTTACTTACAGTTGCCCCGTATTCGCTCACGGTTCGCGCACCAACCTTCGCAAACTTCAAGTGCTGCAAAATAGATTCATCCATATAGTCGTCCAAGCCCCTCCCTATGTCTGTAATGTAGATCTCTATAAAGATATGGATCTTTCGTCCATATATGCATATATTAAAAACCTTAGAAAGAAATTCTTCGAAAAAGCCGAAGTTCATCCTAACTGCAAAATAGTACACGCAGTTAGCTACAACGCCAATCCACACGCCAAAGGTATCGCGCGCCGGCCACGTAATTGCTTCACCGATCCCGTCGATAAAACAACGTGATTGAACGCGCATCTCCCTACCGTCTCCACCAATCGAACGTGTCCGCGAACGCACCCGCGCGACCTCCGCCCTCGCCGCCGAAGCCGTGCGGTTAACTTTGCTCCCGCATACCCGCCGCAGCCTCCCTCAGCAGACGCTTGAGCCTAGATTCGATCCTCCGGATAGGACCCTTCGAGTGACTCTGCTCGCGCGACACAGTGACACTCTACATCACTGAAAGTACATCATCACACCGCATACTATCCATGCACACTCACACGTTAAGTACATGGTTCTGTAAGGGCCTACCCCGGCGGCCCTTACGCGGATTGTTCGATAAGGTCGTAGTTAGGATCACTAAATTAGTAAAAAAAATAATTAAATGAATTGAGCGATTATTCTATATGAGGCACTAATCACAAACTACTAATTTTAATGGCTGAAAATACTTGGAAATTTACATTTAAATAATTTTTTATAGTCTAAGTTTACTTAGTATTTTTTTCTTTTAGATTTCTAGGCTTGATTGTCACGATAGTTAAGTATATTATAAATTTACATTATTAATAAACTTGTTTGAGTTTCTTGTTGTCCTTTTTTTGCTCTAACAAAAAACCTAGACTGATATGTTTATTTATAGCGATGATATCTCAGTTGGTAGTGTGTACGAACGCAGCGTCAATAGATGTGAGTTCAAATCCACCTGCAATGAGCTTGAGCTTCCGGTGAAGGAAAACATCGTGATGAAACTATAGTATGGTAGTACGGTTTTTTCTAATGCCCACCTAGATAGCTATCAACGTCAAGTTGAAAATCTGCCGCTAAATACCTATAGATGCGTTCGGCCAGTTGCACTTGAGAGCCAGTCCGGCCACTAGACTTAGCTTGTCCATCAGGTCGTCACTCAACATCAGGTGAAATTGTGACTATAACGCTAAACCTAAACTATTAAAAGATAAGTACATTTATTTATTGTTAACTTTTACTTGCGGCACCGCTCGCGTTAATATTAATTTTATCAAACAAATCGGATGGCACAATAAAAAGTTTCATACAAAGTTTAACTCTACCTTTACCTCACTTTCAATTAGTAATTCACGAGAAAAAGTGCCCTATCACCGTGTCTAGGATCCTTTCTATCTTTATAATAAAAAAAATAAACAGACAAACTCACTTTCACATTTATAATATTAGTAAGGATTTGAAACATTTCTTATCAATTTAAATAATAAGGTAAATTGTGATTGTGACAAAAACAATTTAGTTTCGATCTAGTCGAAGACGGTAGATTGTAAGCCAAAAAATAAAACTAACTCCTGATTGCAGACTCCAGAATCATGTGTTTAGGAAAAAATTTAAATTTCATGAAAATTGTATCTGAATATCAGCAAATGTCATATTGCGACGAATTCACAAACTTGTTTTAAGATTAGAATTCACGTCAGTTTGCATTTTCTGTGTATTTCGATAATGTTTAACTTAGGAATTAGTTGTTACAGCAACATCTATTTTTGGGAATCCAATGATAGTCACGCGCTAACAGTTTTCAACTATTTTGCTTAAAAATTACCGTCGAAGAGTCATTAGATAATTTATTCAACTCTTCAAATAAAAATTGTTTAACTATAATCGAAATGATAAACACGTAATTGAAATTTAGCACATATGTATTATAGCTATTTGTACAATTATTTTACACGATATAATAAAATCACATGAAAAGAAAAACCCTTTAGTCCATTTGTATCTAATAATAAATATAACACACGTAGAAATTACACACGTTAAATTTCATTTTTTTTTTGTCTCAAATAGTTATAAAAGAACGGAAACTAATTTTCTTTACTTAAGAATACTATTATTGTCGTAACAATAAGAATTCTTACTTTCGAGGGAATGCGATTAGTCTGACCTCACGTCCGCGGACCAAATGATGCGGTATGATTCGCTTCATTTATAGAACCGCAACCAAATTCTTAGGATAAGTATTCTGCTCTATTTAAATCGAATAATATATTTTTTTCAATATTAAATAAATTGTAACGATTGTTAATTTGGATAAATGTATATATTGAAATAATTTTTTTATAAAGCTATCTGGATTTACACATTTCAATGTTTGTTTCATTCAATACTGAATAAATTAGCCTTTTTTCTATATTGAATACAATTATATCACGGGTAATGTTAATTCTATAATCTTTACATCTTATCGAAAAGACATGCAAATTATACATCTACCTCATCACAAAATGGAATACATATTACTTTTAAAAAAATTAACAATAAACACTTTAATAGCAAGCGGAAGGAAAAATTAGAAATATCTTTTTAATATAAAGTTTTTTAAGTATGAAGTGTACAGGCACTATGAAATCTTCTAATTCATTATAATTAAATTGTTTGTAATAAATGTAAAATAATTAAGTTATTAAGAAAAATAGTTTTATTTGTTAAAAAGCGTGGGGTGCTTGACATCCAAGTATATATATTTTATAGGTTTGATTTATAAAAGTAAAGATTTTAAAAACGTACCGTCCTTTATTAAAATAAAATTAATACATTTTTAGAAACTCAATTCTTAATAACGTAGTTATAATGAGCTAGTGGACTTTATATCGGTTTGGAACAAACTATTCATACTTCAAAGCATTTCTTTACATTATAGTTCCGTCTTGGTTTATTTAAACTATAATACATTATCATATTTTTGAACTTAAAACAGAATCAAAACTAGTCATTCTTTCATTACAACACAGACCGTCGGTCTAAGGATATTAAACATATGTATGTAACCTGTAACGTAAATATTTTTTTTTACCCCGGTGATCCTGGCCAAGACATTAGACGAAAGTTATAGAATATTGTGTTTTTAAATATAAAATTAGTGAAAATTACATGAAAGATTCCGTTATACAGATACAGGTCAAGCTAATGAAAGTGTGTTAATATATTTGTAGCGATATCCTCTGTCGTATCCCTCTGACATCTGTCTTTTCAAACCGCTGCCACGCAGGCCGATATTACGACCAGTGACAAAGGACGCCACATCACCCCCCCACGAAGAAACAAAGACGGGGTTACACGTCGATAGGTTTAGCGAAGCGAACTCGTCGACCAGAACGAGTAACATAACTGTCTAAAACTCTATGATCTGATGAGGCTCCGGCTGTGTCGGGAGATGGTTGACGAGGCTGGCTACGAGGAATATTGGAAAGTTGATCGTTGTTATCTATGTGTGCTGGTTTTACCCTATCAACACTGACTACAGTTGGTTGGCCTAATATGTTCAAGGTTATAGTTTTTTCTCGACGGTCAAGAATTTCATAGGGAGCAGTGTATGGCTGTTGAAGCGAGCGACGGATGGTATTGTCGCGCAAGAAAGCATGAGTGATCTTCAAATCTTTAAATAAAAAGGTAGCCTGTTGACAATGCCATGAAGCAGGAATCGGTCTAAGTTTATCCATTTTGTAGCGCAACTGATCAACAAAATCTGTAACATCATCGGCACGACTTGAGTTGAGAGGAACTGCGAAAAAATCACCTGGTAATCGAAGAGGTTCACCATATAACAACTCTGCTGGTGAAGCTTTTAGGTCCTCCTTAAGAGCAGAGCGCATACCAAGCAGTACTAGCGGTAACGCTCTAACCCTTGTCTCATCGTGGCACATCAAGGCTGCTTTTAACTGTCTGTGCAGACGCTCTATCATGCCGGTTGCGCATGGGTAATAACTAGTTGTCCTTAGTCTTTTTGTTGCACAGTGCTGAAGTAATCTTTGAAATAGATCTGAATCGAATTGACGGCCCTGGTCAGTAGTAACAATTGTGGGTACGCCAAATCGTGCAATCCAACCGCTAACAAACGTTTGCGCAACTTCCTCAGCCGTAATGTTTGTAATAGGTCACACGTCTGGCCATCGCGTATAACGGTCGATAGCTGTAAGACAATAATTATATCCTTTGCTCACTGGTAGAGGACCAACAATGTCAATATGGACATGTTTAAAACGAACTGATGGATTTTGAAATTGTCCAATCGGTGACACTGTGTGTCTAGTGACTTTACTAAGTTGGCACTGTAGACACGTACTGGCCCATAATCGGCAATCTTTGTTGATAGACGGCCAAACAAATCGCTCAGTAATTAAACGAGTTGTAGCTTTTATACCTGGATGGCTCAGATTATGGAGTTGCTCAAAAATTTTCCGTCGAAACTGTGGCGTGATGTAAGGACGGTGTCTACCTGTAGAGGTATCACAAATAATCGTCGCGCTAGTCCCTGGAATAATAACTTTTTCCAATTTTAATGAAACAACTATTGGATTTGAGAATTTCTTTAAGTTCGTTATCTAATTCCAGCCATTGCGAGACATAATATCCGCGCGGTAGTAGGCTGCCTACTGTTTCTGTGAGCCTGTTAATTTCTTGCTGAAAAATGCTATTGACTGCCAATGACCCTTCACTTGTTGTTGTAAGCGCGCACAGATTTGTATACCTGAGGCATCTGTAAATAGTCCTAAAGGAGCATCAGGTACAGGGTGTGCCAATAGTGTAACATTAAATAAGCTGTCTTTTAAGCTAAGAAAACTTTGCTGCAACTTCTCGGTCCATTGGACTGAGGCAGTTCCTTTTTCTTTCCTTAGATATGGTAAGCATCTCAATCAATGGAGCTTGAAGTTCTTTAGTACGGGGTAGAAAACGCCGATAATAAAATTGATCATGCCTAAGAACCGGCGAAGACCTTGTATGGTCTTTGATAATGCGTATTCCTTAAGGGCTTTTATGCGGTCCTCAGAAGGTCGGACACCTGCAGCACTAATAAGGTAACCAAGAAAAGTGACATCCTTGGTTCCTAAAGTGCACTTGGACGGATTAATACTGACCCCGTAGTCCTGCAGGCGTTGAAATATGCTTCGTAAGTGTTGCACATGTTTATCAGGACTAGTGGAAAACACTAGTATGTCATCAACATATGCATAGCAGAAATCGAGACCCCGTACGATTTCATCAATGAACCTTTGAAATGTCTGACCAGAATTTCTCAAACCAAAGGTCATAAACGGAAATTCAAAGAGGCCAAATGGCGTAGTTATAGCAGTTTTACAAACATCTTCTTCCGCAACAGTTATTTGCTGGTACGCTTTTATTAAATCCAAGGTGCTGAAGATACTTGCCCCTGATAAACAGTTTTTGAAATCGCCAATGTGATGCACGGGGTAGCGATCTGGGACGGTCCTAGTATTGAGAGCCCTATTATCACCACAAGGTCGCCATCTGCAGTCTTTTATCTGTGTCATGTGTAACGGTGAAGACCAGGGGCTATCTGACGGTCTGGCAGTACTACACTGTATCATACTGTTAAATTCTTCTTTAGCCGCCTGTAGTTTAAGGGGCCCGAGCTGGCGTTGGCGACACGAAACAGGTGGACCATCCGTCGTCTTAATAAAATGTTTTGTAGTATGCTTGATTTCCCTCGGGAAAACAGGGGGTCGAATAATGTTGGGAAACTCCGCGAGTAAATCACTGAATTTCCCAGTGGTTTCAGTAACGACTTTAATACTGGGTTGGTCAACTGAAGCTATGAAAGCTGGTGCATAAATTCCAGTATTACCATCCACTAGTCGCAAGTTAGCACAGTCTGGTAATAAATGGTAATGTGCTAACAAGTCCGATCCTATTATGGGTATGCTGACGTCGGCTATGATGAAGTTCCATCGAAAGTCACGGCGCACCGCAAAGTTGAGTGATTGTTGAATGTTACCGAAAGTTTTAATAACGCTTCCATTGGCAGCACTGAGATTATAGTCGGAACGTGAACGTCGGCCTCCAACATATTTAAGTGGCATACAGCATAAATCAGAACCGGTATCAATTAAAAACTGACGTTTCGAATTTTGATCTGTCACGAATAAACGGCGACATTTTAATCGGCAATCGGTTGTCGCCCTTACTGACTGCCTTATTAGTTTTCCTTCCAGGCACAGGAATGCTGGCATTTGCGGGCGTCCGCTTGATAAGTTTTATGATACCAGCAAATATGATCGCTTCCTTTTGGGTTAGGTGATATGGTTCTTGACAGCGATCTTCGCCTGAAACGATTAATGGGTAGGCGGTTCCGGTAATCTCTGCTTAGTGCCGCCACTTGATGTGTAAGTTCATCCAAATGTGTCGTAAGATCTACTAGTTGGTCCGTAGACGTTGTAATAGTATGCACAGATGCATGTGCTCCAGTAGTTGATGATAATTCTATTATTTTATCTGCTAAATCGGCTACTTTATCTAAAGTAACATCGACTTGTACTAATAAAATAGCCTGAATGTTGATTGGAAATCTTCGCAGCCATAACTGGCGTAAAATATTTTCATCAGTGAAAGTGTTACCTGCTAAAGACCTTAGATGTCGAAGAAATTTTGATGGTTTTCGATCACCGAGTTCCTCTTCCGATAATAGTTGACGGATTCGCTGTTCTTGGGAAGTGGAGACTCTACGAATAAGCTCAGCCTTAATCTTTTCGTAACGGTTACCAGCTGGTGGACTAATTATAACATCCTCAACCTCTGACGCCAACCTCGTGTCTAATTGAGCTACAACATAATTAAATTTTGTAACGTCGGTAGCAACATAAGTCAAACTGTGCTTCAATTTGGGCGAACCAAAGGGCCGGTTTTTCGGACCAAAAGGGTGGAAGTTTGATCGCTACTTTCGAAACAGTTGGAGTCATTGGAGGTGATATGGCTATCTGTGATTGTTCGACCGACATACTTTCAATAAAATATGTTAAAAAAAACAATAATATTATACAAAACTTATGAATGAACGTTAGTAAAATAAATGTTAAAATTAACTAAGTGACTAAGGTTTACATAAATAGTAATGTTATTATAGAATAATAAAACCAAATGTGGAGCGAAGCTTCGTCCGTTGTTCTCGATAGTGATGACTTCGGAATGTATCCAGCGGCTGGGTAGAGATACACACTGTGTCTTGTGTATATATATTCGGACGTATTGAATTATATATCATAGATCTCTTTGCCTTTCAAACCACCGCAGCGTAGACAATTTGGCCTTAAACCCGTTGTTAGGAATAGTGCTAATGTCGGCAACGGATGTAACTCGGCCGATGCTTCACTTATTTCTAACGTCATTTTAAATATGTCATTATACGCTGACAGTGATAATATATAGCTCCATTGAATTTTAATATTCGTTACAATAATATTAATTGCACTATTTTTCTATTAAAAATCGGGGTCACCAATGTAGCGATATTCTCTGTCGTATCCCTCTGACATCTGTCTTTTCAAACCGCTGGCACGCAGGCCGATATTACGGCCAGTGACAATTACAAAGGACGCCACATATTCTATTTGTTGTAGTTTGTTTTCGCGTGAAAATAATCTCTTTTATTTAATTATGTTTATTTAAATTTGATTTATTATTTATTTTAATATCTAATAGTATTTTAACATGTCGTAAACTCCTATATATAACACTCCATTTTTCGAGAGTAATTTGGTCTTAAGTCTAGTATTTATCATACTGTAGGCTTTCTTAATGTTTCTTTAAATAAATATATATGTAGATATGAATCCTACATTATTCGTTCTGATATTTGATTTATTGGAGTTTAGCTGTGTGTGAAACATAAAATTAGATATTTACGTTCAAGTTCAAAAATAATAATAATAAAAATACATGTCTAAATGACAAGTAAAAAACCAAATGCATAAAAAACATATATATGGTCTCATATCTCTATGCCAATCATAATACCATTATTAGAACATAAATGAAGCATATGGATTAAAAGCACAATTGTACTCAAAAACTTCAATCACATGGTACTTCTGTGTGTCTGATATTATAATATATTCTTTTTCTTATTAAACAATACTTGAAACAATAAATTAAACTAAATAATTGTACATAATAAAATATGCAGTATATTGTTACAGATACGAATGACATTTGCTCAAGACTACGATGGTAAGCAACTATGTTTTTACTTTGTTCATGGACTGCGCTTCCTACTGTAGTCTAGAAATATACTTTTGTAACCTTAACCGTCTAATGTCAACCTTAAACAAGAGGTAATATGGTGCGGGTGATATAAATCGCTTTTCTAATTTTGGGAGGCCTGAAAATAAAGTCTCTGTAAGTCATTTTAAGATTTAAAGGATTGCTGTGGACAGGCGAATTTAATCAGTTTCTAGAAATAGAGAGTAACGAAGTCGTGTATGCAAGAAACATATAAAACACAAGTTCTTGTAAACCTACTTATAAAATGAAAACAGCAATTGAATGGGAAAAAACCTTTAAAAATACGATAATTAGTACACCTAATTTGAAATTAACGAAGTCTACGTTATGAAAAGACTACAGGGGGAAGTCACTTGCTTTATTTACTTAGAAACTACAATATATAACATTAAAAATTACAAGTGAATTTAGAATATCAGGCCAGCTTCATAATTCTTATTGTTTATTACTTACAGTAACCGACATACAGTGCACATTTGCGAGTGGCGGATCAGGTGTACGTGACTCAGTAACCGCGTTATTAAGGAAACCAGAAGGATTTCGAGGTGCACCTCTGTTCGCGGACGATCGAGCCACAGATCCGGTGGCAGATCCCGTCTGTCAAATACGACCAGAACCCGAAGATGCTACAGGATTACTCTATCGTCTACGTATCACAGACTTCTCAAGATGTGGTGTTTTAAAACGGAATGTAAGTTATTTACAAACATAAATATAAAACTTATGTTTTGTGTTACCTGCTTTAAACAGTACTTTATATTCATGCGTGCAAGTTTTCCTCATGTTAATTAATTATATCTAACTAATATTTAATTACTGCAATAAAAACTAGACCGTTCAAATACGTTATGAATAACACATATTCATGTAAGTAGGTGTGTAAAGTGGTGAACATATCATTAGAACTAGATTGTAATAATTTACTTTCAAAATTACATTCATACAACGTTAACTAGGTAGCTCTAAAATATAACTGCTTTCTCCGTGTTTCGCGAACCATGTTACAATATGAGAACTACTATAATCTGTGAATTCGTCAAAATGTTTGTCACTATAAGTGGAACCTAGTGTTTTGTCGTCGTCATATAATAACAGATTCCGTTAGTAACAAACAGTAAGGTGTGTTTCAATGGTCTTCACATAACGAGCTGCACTGATATGTTATTAACCGACAACCGCTGGGACCGGTAAAGTAAGTAAAGAGAAAAGTAAAACACTTAAAACTCTGCCGGCAAGACACAACACATAGTTACCACAAATTGGATACAGCACTCGTCAACTTTATTATAGCCGTTATTATCTTATACACATCATCATGATCTATGTCATCACAAACATATGATATATAACATGTTATATAAACAATAAACTAACTAGCATGAACAACTTGAACTACATGAAAATATCGTTTATGTATTTAATATTCCTGATTATATACCAGTAGATAACGTCTGATGAATAAATAAACTTTTATTGCTAATTTAGTGTTAATTTAATGTATTTATGCACGGAAGAGATAAATGACACGGTTATCGCGAACACTACTCGTGCAACATTTTTCTCCATTTAACTGTTCGTTTTTCCTATAATTAAATTTTTTGTTTATATAATATAATAAATATCTAAATATAAACTATACGCGCTTGTTTTTGAAAAAAATAAAGTATTCAAAACATTTAAGGATAAAGTTCATTAGGAAATCAATAAAATTATATTGTGTATATTGTAGGTTGATTTCATAAAAATACTTTCATGCGTGTAGGTTTTTTCAATATAGGTATTAACTATTACAGTGGATTGGTTCTTATTACTCCTACATAAAGATTAATTATAAAGAAAATACAACATTTGCTTGACATATTTATTTTAAACTGGTGAAATTGTTTTTTTTTTATAATAAATTAGATGTGGTATGCATGATTCGTTAATTACTAGAAAGTTTACTTTGTACCTTTATAGTTTTGTTTGTTTCAACACAGATCCAAATTTTCAGATGATACTAAGAACCTAACATTATTTTGTATGTTATATGTTTAGGGATTCGTGCATGTCCGCGTGTGGTTCCCGCAGTTTCCTGGAGTCGTGATGCAGTCCGACCAGGAATTAATCATTATGTGCAAACCACCTGAACCCACTATCATTGAAAATAAAGCAGCGGGGTTCGCTGGAAGTTTGTAAGTCAATCTTTGATGTTTACAACAGCTTATAATTTTATCATTTAACATTACGTATGATCCAACTGGTTTGATAACAACACGGCATAGTTTCAGCACTGTATCTGATAGGAAGCACAATATAATGCAAACACAGAGAGTTTCGCAGGGTCGCAGATGTCATGTCGGTGTATAGATATCTTGGTACCTGTACAGATCCCTACACTTTGTAACTTAACCTAATCTATCCCGTAAATAAGTAGAAATCGTAAACATTAATAACGACCTGTTTGCAGACACCTATGTGTACACCTAAATTAATAAGACACTATGTCTGACCGAGTTTAGTTATTTAAAAGGTTCGAACATGATAATACAAATGTGCTATGTAGAAAAGTCAAAGAAAATCAAAAGTAAAGGTCAAAGAACTCAACTCACAATTTATAGATACTTATTAGAATGCTAACTAGTTTCCACCACAATATGATAATGGCCCCTGAAAATGCCTAGTTGCAATGCTCTTGTACAATTATAATGACTGTTAACATATTTTAGCCCACACGGTGCTCGCGTTTCGGGAGTAGTAGAGGAGACTCCAGGCCGGCTAGAGTACGAAGTTGCACTCTACAAGGAAGCACCGCCGGTGACTAGACATTCGAACCACTCTGTTGATTTGCCTGTCGATCAGGTAACTACTGTACGTTCTTTTCACACACATATTTGTCACTATTTGTTATTATTATTAAGCTAGAAAAAGAGTCCGTTTTCCTACTCAGCAGTCGGGTGTAAACTTGAATAATAGAAAACGAATGAAAGACTTTAGAAAGAATTTATTAATAGCATGTTATATGTTTTAAAAATATAACAACAATATTTTATAGGATAATCATGACACGGAAAGATATTCATCAATAATTGTTTTCTTTGGTATAATACCATATGTCGGGTTCGACGACCAAGAGTTCCCCTTTTGCCTGTTACCATCGAAGTTGATGCGTGCTTAATGATTTATACTTACTAAGCGCTTTTTGCACCTAGCTCAGGCAGCTGCACTTAAAAGCCCGTTCTCCTACTAGGTTAAACATATTACCAACTTGGGCCACATCTGTCACTTAACGTTAGACGAAATTGTGGTTAAACATTGAACATGTAAATAACATTTTAAGAAAAAAATTATAACTATAAATCCTTAAGCATATAGTAACTACATGTCATATACATTTGACAGGCTGTCCCCATCGGTACTAAGCTTCAATTGCGTGCCCGAATCAACCCAGACTCCGCATGGCGGCATATAAAACTGCTCGAAGTAGCAGTCTCTCCTGACCCGGATCGACCTCATGCGCCCGGATCAGTTTTACTCGTTAAAGATGGGTACGTGATCTTATTAAACGAAACGTTATTGCTACAATGATTTTGGATAAAAAGTTTTATTAAGTTGGATGAAATTAGTACAGCATATCTGATGGTGAGAACTAGGACGTCCTTAGTTCTCACCATTGGACTTACTACAGTATTTTTTTTAATGTTACAGACACGGTATTTCACGTCTGAATATGTATATTAAAAAAAAAAAAATATGCTTTTGGGTATGGATACAAATAGGAAAGTACTTTATATGTTCGATAGTTTCGTATAATACTTATTGTAGGTATTGTATATCTGTAGTTAAATATAATTCACCTTCATTTTAGATAATTATTAATTTAGTTTTAATTAAATTTTTTATGGTATTCGAGAGTGTTTCATTCGATTCCGTTTTCTGTTCGAATTGAGTCGAGCAGGATATATGTATCGGTCACAGTTTGCCTTTTATTTTAAAATTCTCATACTCGAGAGTAACAGAATTCCAAAAGATAATAACGCTAAACTTTGTTTCCCTAAGAGTGATATATCCTGAATAAAGATTGAAGTTTAGTCTTCGGTATACGATCCTTTTAGGATTGTTTTCATATAGGCACATTCTGCATTGACTTAATATCAGGTGTACCGCACGCCTATTTTCCACTTCTTAAAATAAAAATTCTGTGTCTACTAAGAGTGCTACTAGGAACTCTTATGAATTAAAACTTTGTCCGTATTAGTAAATCGCCTCAACTCGTACTTTGAGTGATAACGCCTAGATTTGCATCTTTGATGTGTGACCTATCTAGAGAATGCTGATCATTTCTGTCACGATGTTTTACTTACCCGAAAAGTCTGGTTCTTTCACTGCGTGTACAATGGAAGCAACCAATTAAAGAGAAGGAGATACATGCAAAACTTCATATAAGCTCTAGCGTGTCGTTGGTGATTTTGAAGTCTCAAATGTTCTCGATGACTTAAAATTAATTAATGAAAAATAAATCGAAATAAGCTATGAAGAAATATAATTTAAGAAAAATAACAGAGTAGGTGTTGAAACAATGTCAGTATAGACAATTGAGGTAAAGAGAAATGATGTTACTTCAGAGAAGGAAACTTACTTTTCATAAATAAGTGATGAACTGATAGTGCATCCACAAATATGTAGGTAATAGTTCTCTATAGTAGAAAATAACAATTATTTAATTTGCAGATGCCGAAACCGTGATTTTGCTTCTATTATACCTCACCAGCCCGCCCGTTATCGAGAACGCCACAACGAGGTGTTTTTGGATTTCGAAGCCTTTCTTCTGGCTTCGATGAAGGAACGCTCCACACTTTGGATTCATTCGCAAATCAAGGCTTGTATGGATCCCGGCGATTGTCAACCTGATTACTGCCTCGATCTGTTTGAACCATCAGGTACGACAGGTAAATATAATCTTTATAACAACAATATTAATGATATATACCGTCTACAAGCTGGCTTCACAGACGTTGTTCTACGTTTTTCGTAGTTAATAATTCAACAGCAACGACATCTATCATATCTTGGAATAGCTATGAATTAAAGCATAAATAAATGAAATATTATATGAATTTATTTATATTAGTCTACTCATTCAAAAGCTATACGATCATTAACAGACGTACCTACAAAAACAAATAATGAATAAAGATAAAAATTCGACCGATAATATACTGTGATTTCGTGTACAAGTATAATGTCTACTTCATAATTCACTATATTGTGGGCTGTATAAAGCAAGTTTACAATTTATGATAACCATTTTTATAGGTCATGGTCGTCGAAAACGGTCACTTCCGGAACATGTGAACAATGGTTCAACGGCAGCGCTTACCTCCGGAAACAATAGCACGCCGTATACTCGTTTCAAAGAGAACTTGGAATACACAGTTGTCATGCCTGGAGAATTATTTCATAGAACACCTATTGAAACAACATGTGCTACTTCTATGATGGTTGCAGTCGCTTTAGGCGCGTTACTGTTTATGTCGGCTTTACTTGTAAGTTTGATATTGACCACCAATACATCGTTTACTTATATATTTATTTCATTAAACATATATGTACATTACTAACAGGAGCTCTCGACACTTTTACCGTCAACAAGGCGTGATTATAAAATTCGTGTTCATTGGGTGTCTATGTTGTGAAAAAAATATCCATACTAAAATTGAAGTCAAAAGTTCGGACAGTTCTGGAGAGAGCCTAATGGTTAAGTCACTGGTAAATCTATTATAGGTCATACAGGTGGAACATGAGAACAAATTATTCGAGGATCTCGTAAACTATAATCGAATCTCTAAGAATTAATTAACAAATATTAGCTTCGGATATTGATTCGAGTACAATCTTTTTTGAAAATGTACGAATGCAGTTTTGAGTAACATTAAAAACGGTCCGTATGGGCAACTATTCGCCAAGCAGTATTAATCGTGTAAATAAATATGACAGTGTATTTGTGTGAATGTTAGTCTATTAATTATACTTCAACTACGGTACGGATTTTAATTAAACTTGGCATGTAAGTCGATAGGGTTATAGGCTTATCCCATAATAAGCGGTTAGGATACAAGTAGAAGTAAGGAAGGACAATATGTACAAATGACTTCCTGGCTCACGATTGAAATATACAACATATTTAAAATTAAACAAAACCATATTTTAACACGCTTCTTACTTATATAATTTATATATATATTTATTAAACTTATATAAAAGCATTTGTTTAAATGTTTACTTAACTATCAGGTTTAAATGCCTGAACAGACTACAATAAGATTAGATTTTTTTTTTCTTTCAGTGAAGATTTTAGACAACAGCAAGTATTTCATAAAAGATGATCGCTCAAAATGGTAGAATTACACACAAATGATATACTCTAGGAAGGTCTTTCTGTACATACATATCCGATTATTATTTACAGATGTGCTACCTGGCTACCAAATTAAATTCTGCCATGATGAAAAACAATAACCTTCAAGCCCCGTCAGGGAAAGGCTTCGAACAGATTCTTAGGGAACTGGCACACCATTCTCTTCCAGATACGGGATACACGGGACGCCCGACTGTGCAGTAATCTTCCTGAGTGTCTTTTATTCGCCTCAGTATTGTTACTAAGTTAGAAAGTAAATAAGTTTTATGTAGCTTTAAAAAAAATTATAGTAAAAATGTTAAATATAAGGTTCGCAATGTCGTACTTTTCCCGTACCACGAAGCTGTAGAATTATTTTGTAGCACGTGTATTCGTTCCTCCTATAACATAGGGACTTTTAAGCAAAACATTAAGAAACGTTTACGCAAGCCGGTATGATAGTGGCGATAGACTGTCGTTCCCTCGATGGTGGTCACTGTTTTTGGATTGTACTGTTCTTAAACACAGGTACACCGTCACTATGCCAACCTGAATTATTTGATGTATTTCTTAATTTCAAATTCTTGTTTATTTCTGTGACAATAACCAAAAGATATTTATATCTTAATTTGTTTATTTTGTTCGTTAGATTATCCCCTACGTTTTACGCTATACGTTTATTATAATATTAAATGTTTAGCTAAGTGCCTATTTATTTTAATATTTCTATACTAGGTTAACAAAAATTACAAATTTGTAATACTCATAAGTAACTTATGACTGAAAAATCATATGTTGTTAGCTTTAAATAACCTTCATAATTTTTCAGTCATGACAGTCTTTTCAATGTAATATAAAATATCGAATAAAATATTATTTATGTATGTACCAAGTTTATTTATTAAACAGACTATTAATAATGTATTAAAAGAGAAGAATGGGAAATTTAGTTTTTAATGAAATTATGTTTCTGATTTAGTCCACAGATTTAGGTATGTCCTAGCAAATTTTGTTTTGCAAAGAGGGTTTTATTTAAATTAAGCCGTACCTTTTCGTTTGTCATTTCAATCGATTTAAATCCAGCTTTCGATAAGTATGAGTGACGAACTCTGATGGATTACTGATCGTAACGTCATCGTTATTTGCATTCAATTATTTATCATTAGCTTCTTACATACACTTACCATTCGGCATAGTCTAGACCCCTTTTTTACGCTTTTATATAAAAGACCAACACACAATAATTATTTATCATGCCATTTCCTTTATATTATAATATCTATTACGAAAAAGGAAAAAAAAACTTGTACAGACTGAAGTAAAAATGAATTACTAAGTTACTCTGTATTTATAATAAAAATTAGCTGGCCTGAGAGACTTATTTCTGCCTTTTCAAATAAATGGGTACACAGCACTTTTGCTTTCATGGATAGGATCACTTACAGGGATAAAAACTATCATATCTCTCAAGTTGCACCAAAAATACACATTTAAAAAACTGATTAAGATTACTCTGAGATTAACAAACATTTAACGCGAGATGTTTATATTGATTTGTTATGGTTGATGGGTTTAGACGGGCAGTACTTTAATGGCAAATTATAGGTTCGAGTGTGAGCATATAAGTAATGGATATTTTGGAATTCCCAAACATTGATTGCTAGTTTAAGATCACACTGCAAGACAGTCGTAGTAGACATCAAGGTACTAATCAAAATATATTTTTTGCGTGATTAATCCACCAAATTCATAAACCAACATCTATATTCCCATCTTTTGTCTCCTCTTTTATTATCTTGTAAGGAGTAAGTACCCACCCTAACCCGCGGTCTGTAGAACGGGTTATATAAGCATATAGGCTATGTTTTGATTTGTATTCACAACACTCAAACATGCCTTCAGCTGTTTCAAATGTCGACCACGGTCGTTGTTATAGCAGCGAAAATGTCACTCATGACGTCATCATTTTTACTCACGCCTAACTCACAACGTAATAGGCGTTGAGAAATGTGAAGTAATTTTTTACGTTAAAGATGGCTACAAAAATAACAATCTTGTTTTTTTTGTACAGCAAATGCTCAACTTGCGGCCATAGGTAAACATAATTGTTAAATAAAATGAGTAATATTAATTTTAGTTTATATTCAACAGACATTTATACATTTTCTCAATGTGTAAAAAAACGTAACTTAATATATATATATATATATATATATATATATATGGAATATATATCAAGTTAACCTATAATTATTTAAGTTGATGGTTAAGATTTACAAATTGTAATATATTCTCTTTTAGCTTATGCTTTGTTTTTCAATATCGCCGTTTGTATTGTTTACACGACGTTTAAAACGATCCATAGGTACTCCATTCCACTTGAGTTATCGATTGTAACGCTCGTAAGCAAGTTAACTGGGTAAACCGCGGTCGTGAGCAAGATTGTTATGGGTGGTAAGTGTAACGTTGTCATATAGCAGTTTTAAACTGTTACTGTTACTGTCTAAAAAATACAAACTTAAATAAAGTACAGTTTCTCTATTCTCTTTACGTTAACAATTGTTGAAAGACAACTTGGCTTGTGGTAAATAACCTAGCACGAGACACGATTGTTCCGTGTTGACATTGCTGGATCGTTGTAATTTTCCAAATTAAAAAACGCTACTGCAATGGATTTGATTTTCTTTGTCCGTAAATTCGATACTTCGCGGGTTCTTTTTACGAAAATAATGACAATATTTCCATGCATGTTTGAGAAAAAGTTCTTTTTCACCTCATTACAATAAAAACAAAATGGGCACACAGTCCCTAAACAAGAAGACTGTTTCAACGTTCGCTTGCGTAAAGAGTAATGAGTAAAGTGCAGTATGATATTCTTGTTTAGAATATTCACAATATACTTTAACACTAGATACCAGAATGAGAGCGTTAAAAATAGAATTCTACGTTACAATTAATACTACACAATTACGTTTAAAACATGTACTTGCCACACTTGATATTGGCGAAATTAGCCACATAGCAAATACCATAATGAAAATAAAAAAAAACATAGCGTCTTTACTAGGGTTGCCGATTCTTTCCGAAAAAAATCGATTCGAAATTAAGTCTACTGTATGTAAAATTGACATGTACAAGGTCAATCTTTTAAATGTCGATTTTACTTGAATTGATCCAAATCGAACCTATAGAATCGATTCATACATAAATTGACATATGGAGCATTTATTTTGAAAGTGGTGTAAGTCCATTTTCTTTTGTTTCGAGAAAATTAAAGGTTACTATATTTGTTGATAATGCAATTTCATTTACCTACCGATTTTAAGTTGTACAAAACATGGGATTTTTTTGAGAAATTAAACACGGACTAGTTCTATATAAAAAAATTACATTAAATTAAGCATGAATTACGTGATAGCTCATTTTTCTTAAAAATGGACTTACACCACTTTCAAAATAAATGGTCCATATAAAGATCCATCTTTTAGAATTCGATTTTTCTTAAATTTATTTGAATCTAAACCTAATCAATGAATTCATAAAAATCGACATTTAAAAGATCAATTTTTAGAAGTCAATTCCATAGATGTCAATTTTTCTTAATTCGAATCCTAATGAATTGATTCGTAAAAAATCGAGATCTAAAAGAATCTCTTGCTGAAAATCTATCTTTTAAATGTCGATTTTTCTTGAATCGAACCTAATGAATTGATTAATTAAAGATCAATTTCTAAAAGATTGATTTCTAGATAACGACATTTTAAGATCGTTTTTTTTTACTCGAGAAGGAGGAGGTGAGGCCTCCGTATTAACGTAAAAGCAAAGGTATGTAACACCGTGCAGCCAAGTCGGACATAATAATATAACACCCTTCTAGCGAGTTTTTGATTAGTAATTTCTTAACATTATAATAGCTTTAAACGTATTTGAGTAATATATTCCATAATTCATTTCATTTTTTTTTAATCGAGAAGGAGGAGGGGAGGCCTCCTCATTAGGGTAAAAGCAAAGGTACGTAAGACCATGCAGCCAAGTCGGACATAATAATATAAACCAACTAGCGAGTTTTTGATTAATAATTTCGTAACATTATAATAGCTTTAAACGTGTTTGAGTAATACCACAATTCATTTGTTAATAATTTTATAGTTGTAATCAAAATATAAAAAAAGATTCGCGATTTTCAAGGATTAAATATCGATTCAGTGCTATGAAAGAATCAAACTTTGTGGTTAAAAGCTTCAATTCTTTTATTAATTGATCTGTCTACCCTAGTCTTCACTATCAGCTGTGAAATATATTTGTATCAAATGTTTGTGAATTAAAATTTTTAGCACATTCTGATAACTGGATTATCCCATACATTATTACATTACATTTTACGCAAACGAGTACTGAAAAAGACAGCTTTGCTAGGGGAACCGTTCTTTTAAACTGTTCCTATAAATATACCTCATTTCTATAGAGTAATTTATGTTATCAGGATAAGTTTCTGCATATAGAGAACTGATGTTTGTTGATAATAAAGGTACTTCCAAATGTTACATTCTTCTTCATATTAAATAATATAATCACGGTGAATATCAGGCATACATTGGAAGGCATGAATTGTATTTCATTGGCTTTAGAAATATATTTATTATAAATATCATTTTAAATATAAAGCAAATATGTCTAAATCGTCTAAACCTGCAAAACACTGGTCTTTGGGATTATTACAATCTATGGAGGATCCACAGTCAATAGTGCAAGAAACCAAACAAATAGTAGTTATAAAAGACAAATATCCTAAAGCCAAGATACATTACCTTGTGTTACCACGGGAAAACATTAACAGTATTTACAAAATGGACCAATCTCATATCAGCTTGCTAGAGGAATTTGGTATCATTTATGAAGAGATTAAAGCCGTACAGAATATACATTTGATAGCTGGTTTTCATGCAGTACCAAGTATGCAAAGATTACACATGCATATTATAAGTACAGACATGATATCCCCATGTTTAAAAACAAAAATTCATTGGAACAGTTTTAATACCAAATTTTTTATACCTTTAAAAGGTAACTAACAATTTCATTTTAATTAAATTTAAACCATATTTAAATCTTTTTTGTCAAAAATATATATTATAAATATTGTTTCAGATGTACTTAAAGAATTAACAGAAAGAGGTACTATAAAAAAAATGTCACCTGAAATGCACAAAAGTTTAATGGGTACACCACTCCAATGTAATCAATGTTCTTATAAACCAAATAATATGCCTCAACTTAAAAAACATTTGTTAAATCATAGTTAAAAATTATGAAATAAAACAATTTATTATTTTCATGTATATTATATTTCATTTTATAACAAAATTATTAGATCAATTCTAAAAATTAAATTATATCAGAATATTTTAGCTAATTGCACTGAACTTATTGCCAAAGTCATAGGTTTCAAAAAGTACTTTGAAACTTAAGAAATTAATCCTTGTGTCGATCATGATCATTGATCATACACATATTTTCATAAAAAATGCTAACATTAATGATTCAATGTAATTCTGTACTTTAAAAATTAAATACTACCAATCATTATCATGCATCATAATATATTTTCTTTACAAGGCACTTTATTTGTACAAGGGCTATCAGAGTCAATTAAGGAATCTAAAGTACATTCACTTTCTTCTGATGTATTGTACATTGATATGTTCCGTCTTTTGAATACTTTCTTAATACTACTTGATGCAGTGAGTGGTGATATACATTTGGAAATATTACAATCACTGTCCAATGTTGGAGAATCTACTGATGGTCCAAGTTCTTTTTCAGAATCCTGGTTATCCTTAATGTCGTTTGGTGTAACTGGGGCTGGTAATGAGAGTTTTATATTTTTAATTGGGGTTTGAAATATACTGTCATGACTAGAGGCAATATTACTACAAGGTTGTGCCATTACTCTACCAGCTCGCGCCATAACTACTTGCAGTGGATCATCAATGCCTAATGTTTCACATAACCTTACTGTTTGAGGATTTATAATTGGCTCAGACAGGCTTCTTTTTGGAAACCCAAGTATGTAGACTGGGGCTGTCCTTACAAAAGAATCCTTTTCTATAATCATATTACCCATTAATTTAGTGACTTCTTCTTTTTTATCTGCAGTTGGTGTAAAATCATACCTGAAATATATTTGTCATCAAAAGATCTTGTTCCTTATCTTGCGACATTATGTATAACAAAATTACTTACTTGTCAGCACCACCTGGACCTGGCATATGGCATTCAATATTTTTAACTGTCAATAAGTGATTAGTGCTCTTTAATATTGCAAACCATTCAGCATCATAACGCAGAGTTTTGTCTCCATCACACTGTGATGGTAAATCAAGTATTTGTAAGTGCCTACGTTTGGGCAAACATTTATCTAATGCTAGAAATTTAGTCTCTGTCTCATCATCATGCTTCACAAGTGCTGCAAACTGACAATGCAAATGCGCTGCAAACCAGTAATCTGGTTTCAATTTGTGAAGTAACTGCTGTGCAGGAACACTACCTAGTTGATTAGTTTCAATATCCTCTCTGAAAATAAAAATAGAGTTTTAAGTTGACCCTAACGATATGGATAGTAAAAAATTTACTATAAGTAAAGACCTTAAAAATGGTTTCCTCTTCAATAAATTGTACTTATCTCCATATTCTGTGATGCCTCTTGGCCAGTCATGTGAAAGCATAATATGTACTTTTTCTTTGATTTGACTTAACCTAAATACATCAAATGATCTGACATGGTACACTGATCTTAATGAATTTTGTGTATAAGGAGAACTCTCCCAAAGTCCTTGAAGATAATCACGTCCTTTGAAAATCCCTGATAAACCTAGAAATAGAAACTATTTTATAGGGAATGAAAATTTAACATATATATTTTTTTATGCTTAAGAAATAGTAAATTAGTGGAATCCATCTGATGATAAGGGTCACCACAGCTTAAAACCAAGATCCTACAGAATTAAAAAAAAAAAATCTGCTCTTGATGATTATGTTGGAATGGTTCATAGATTAGAAAGTATATTAGTAATGTCCTGAGGCTAGAAATCTGCAAATATTGCTAGTTTTGGCAGAAATTAATATGGAAATTCTGTTTCATGGTCAATAACATTTTGTGCAAGTTTACTACTCTTATATTACACACATATATATCTAATATATTAACTTGTTAATTATAAACATTTAAAAAATCTATTAATGAAAAAAAATGACATTTATTACCAAAGTATTAGTTCTAGTTTCTTAACTTTTTAAATTAACTTTAAGTAAGACCTAACAGTGCATTTTAACATGAAACTGTATTGTTCAAGTAGAAATAGTAAATAAAGTATAAATGGGGGGAAAAAATAATGATCTTTTTATTATTATGTTAATATGACAGATTAAATATATAGAAATACCTTCTGCTTTAACTTATTACAAACTTTCTAAAGTACTTTTTGTAAATGAAAGTGATACTCAGAAAGGAACTGAATCACCTAAAGTACTTACCACCTATCCTCAAATTACCAAATTGGACAATACCAGCCCTTCCCAAATAATAAATATTTGGTGCAACCCATCCTCCAAAAGGAAGTTCTTGTAAGTAATTCGATGCTTCATGATTCCCTCCAATGAATAAAGTTAATATGGGAGCCAGTTTTTCCCCACTGTAATATCTAAAATTAAAAAAATATAAGTTGTCTAGGTTAAAGGAAATTAAGTTCAGAAAATCTTCTACAACAGAATGTCAAAGTTTAGGCATAACAATTGAAAACATGAATATGGAACTTTATTTATAATTAATCTTATTGTATACAATAGATTATTAATGAATAATGATATACATGGCAAAGAATTGCAAAATATTTGCTATGTATTGATTAGATTGTAGTGTGGATAGCAAGCAATTGAAGTTCATTCACATTTTGATACATTTATAATGAAAGAGTAGTGTTTCATGGCATCTCTGTTTGTGTTTATATCTATGTTACATTTATTAAATTTAAAGGTTGTTATGATATGGTAAATGCAGTGCCTGGTTGAGGGAATTGTTGTAGTGTTCTTAATAAGTATTTGGCGGCGCTTCTCACCCTATGCGTCGCGCTCATCTCGTAGCTTGTTGTGCACAAAACAAGAGGCTATATGTAAATGTATCTTTTGACCATGTCAGTAAAAGAGTGATTTTATGGGTGCAATTATCTTGTATACAGGCTGAAATATGAACTCACTTGTAAAATGTACACATTTTTTGATATTTTTCTGGGACTGCCATAGCATTTAAATCATCAGCATTACGAACAGATTGAAAATCACCACAACAGATCAGTAAGTCTATCCTAATACCTTCTCGTACTTGTAATGTTTCTATACACTCGTATATTTTGTCAAGTTCACCGTGAGCACATCCTTCTATAGCAATTTTCATTTTTAAAATAAAAATTTGAGAGTTATAATTGTAAAACGGTGATTATTATTATTGTACTATTAACAATACTATTTTTCAGTTTCTATTGACAAAACCACTTCATATTTATAAAATATTATACAGCATAATAAATAAAGAATAGTAGTGACATATAGGTTATAGTCTATGGTTGTATAACTACAGCAGAGGTTTTTTGGATAGATTTTCCCTTTCAATTAAGGAAGGAAAAGGCAAAGGTATCTAGATCATACATCCAATTAAGATATTTTAAATGTAATCGATACTATCTTCAACAAGATGGTACTCTCTTGTTGAAGCTCTCTTGGGAGTTTTTATGTCAACTAATATATCATGTCCCGAATGATTATTCACAATTTTTCACTTATACTCTTCACCTACACTACATTACGTAAAATTCACCTTAATTTACACAATATAGGTAACACGTATAAACGCGTGTAAGATAGTGATATTTTCGATTAGTGTTGTCATTTTATTTAATTACCTTATAGTCCTGAAAATGAGCAAAGAGTATAATTGATGAAATGTAAAATATATTATATTAATTGAAAACAATGACGACTCTTTATGCAATTTTATTAGTTCAAATATATAGTAATAGTAATGTGTATCATATGTAGGTAAGATTTTGTTATAAAAATTGTCAGAAATTATTAATTATGTTATGAAAAATACTATGAATATTATAGATACAAACTCATAGTGCACAAGTTTTTAAATTAAGTCAAAAGCCATTATCTCTCTACCTGTAGTTACATATAAGACCGTTTTTATTAACTTTGTTTATCATGTATAAAAGGCATTGATGTCATAACTGATATTAAACGAAACATAAGTTGAGAAAATATATATTAACAAGTATGCATTAGTCTATAAAAATAAGTGAAAGCTTTAAATATTGTTTCTTTCGTATTACAGATAAGAGAATATTTTGTTTAGTTGTGTTAGATAATTAATTAATTAAATGTAAATTGCTATTATTTATAAACCTTTAGTATTACAGAGAAACACAGTTTTGCTTTTATTTATAATACTTATTAATTCATTACCAATAGAAGAATACGTTACATATTATTATATACTAACAAACTGAGATTATGTAAAAACCCATAGGGTACGTTCCACTTAACTTTCATAACGCTCAGAACCACGGTTTACCGTTCCACTTGCTTTCGAGCATTACAATCATTACCTCAAGTAGAATGCAGTATGAATTATTTTATGGGTTGTTTATGATGCAAACTTTAGAACTGGCGACTTGAAAAAAATAAAGCAGAAATTATAAGAGGTTAAGTTACAATTTGTAAATCTTAAGCGTAAATTTAAACCTAACATAAAATTATTGGTTAATTTGCCATATATTAAAAAAGGATGTACAGTTTTTATTTTATTAATAAGGTTCGGCTAAGTTTTTTATATATAAGGATATTTTTTTAATTACTTTTGTATATGAACTAAAATGAGTTTGACTAAAGTAATTGAACATAATTATGTTTACCTGTGGTCGCACGCTAAACAAATGCAATTTACAGGAGAAACACTACGCTAAATTTTTTAGTGCGCCATCTTTGTCATTTAAAAAATTTCCAAATTTGTCTATGTACATTACGACCTAATCTTGCAGAATGGTCGTTGTAAGTTTGGCGTGGGTGAAAATAATGACGTCATTAATGAGCTTTTAGCTAAGATCATAACGACCGTGGTGACATGTGGAACGGCTTTAGTTATGTTTGATCGTTGTGATCTTGAAATGGAACATAGTCTTAATATATTGACATACAGTGCCTGCGTTGAGTGTGTCGAAAATATGGACATAATGTACTTATAATAAGTCTATCGTCAAAAATCAATACTAAAATTATACCTTTACCTACCTTATATTAACAATATTTTTCAGAATTCTTATCACATAAGATAATTAATAATATACATGCACTTTATCATTGTTATATAATTATAATGGTATATTATGCGTGATATTACACTTTTATTGTAATATTCATTAGTGTGAGTAATTATTTAATAGAGTGGTAGAGTAATTTATTTTAGGCGCGTTTTGTGTTCTAACTCGGCTCCATTCGTCATCAGCTAGGTATGTTGTCTAACAAGGATTGCATAGTTTTTTTTTACAGTGTTATTACTGCAGATTTTAATAAAAATCACTGCTATTTCAAAATGTTCACTTCTGCAACTTCTTACATCAGTAGTTAGATTTAAAAATCTTTGGTACATATAGTTTACTTTCAAAAATATATATAGGTTATGTCACACTTTATGGCCCCTTTGAACATAGCAACGAGTTTGCGCTTGCTCATGGTATAATCGAGTAAATAATGTCATTTTTCATCTTACTGCTGCATAATCATTATTTTATATTGCACGCCTCATATGCGAAGCGTTGAGGTAGGTACTACTGTCATTTCACGCAAAAAAACTGATTTTTCAAAGTTAAAAGGTCTCTATTTAACATATATTGCACTTGTTAGATAATATATACACACAAATATCAACAAAAAACACAATTTTTAACGCTCACTATATTTCTGATGACATTTCTGTTATTAAAACTAGTTAAAAAACTGTTTAAAAAAATTCTTATCAGGATAACGATGGAAACTTTACTAACTTTACTAATCGAGTCTTTTTTTTCTTACGATTTAGTATAATTAGGAATAAAACCCTATTACTTTTCACGGTCTGATTCGGTGTGGTTTAATTGTTATTAAATAAACAACAAAAAAGTGAAATTATGAGGCGTGCACTTTTGGATTTTCCAAACTTTTTTTTATTACTTAGATAAACTTTATTAAAATAACCACCTAAGACCTGTACTGTTCTTCTAATACTTATATTTGTGTTATGAGTATTCTAACGTGGCTTGTTCAGACCGGCTATAACGTTTGGCTCGACCTGTACGTATCTTTATGTATATCAGTATAATTTTCTTTTAAGACAATTTAATAACAGATGCTTGTCGGATTCCGGGGGTACAAGGTGTCGACATGTGATTAGGTACTAGGTTTTTTTTGTTTATTTAAAAAACTGGTTACAATTGCTAATATAGTTCAATATTTAACAAATTTAAACTTTGAAAGCATAGGTCGGTAGGTAGTAAATGTTTATAATAAAATATCAATTTAATCTTAACAAGATATTTATTAATAATATTCTTTACTCTGGGCTTTGTGTTCTGCAAAAGTATCAATAACATCATTAAAGCTTAAAGATCGTGCCAGAGACCAGTAAAAAATTTGATCGGGCCATAGAATTTTCAATAGACAAAATGCCAAATGATAGAGTTTTAAGCTTGATCCATTTCTTATAAATGCGTTTAATCGTCTCCATATCAATGACATGTTACTAACTACTAACAGTATTATGTGCTATGCAGATGACGATACCGGGGATGCCTTGTACACTGACCATGCCAACTTTTCTCAGGAACACGTCAACGAATGCCGGATTAAACTTGTGTCTGAAGTCGAGGCTTTATTGCAGCAAGTCTCAGAATAAGGCAGACAAAGCTTAATCCAATTCAACCCTAAGAAGACACAAGTTTGCTTCGTTTACTGCTAAAAAGAACCCTTTTGTCGTTTCTCTTCGGTTCAAAAACACTCCCTCAGGTACCTCTCCAATCATTGGAATTATTGCAGTTGACATTTCGAGTGTCGCTCTGTTCCGTGGTCATCTGGAAGATAAGGCCAAATTGGCCACCAAAAAGCTTGGTGTGCTCAGTAGATCCAGACAGTATTTCACGCCGGACCATTGTTTTAAACTCTACAAAGCCCAGGTCCGACCTCATATGAAATACTGTTCTCATCTCTGGGCAGAGGTACCCCAGTAACAGCTTCTTCCATTCGACCACATTCAACGTAGAGCGTCTCGAATTGTCAATAACCAAGTTCTTTCTGGTCGACTTGATTCACTGGCATTGCGCAGAGACGTGGTATCTCTTTTCATCTTCTATTGCATTTACCTTGGGGAGTGTTCCGACGAATTACAAGAACAAATGCCTGCAGCTAGATTCCACCACCGTACAACGCGCCATACACACAAATTTCATACCCACCATCTGGATGAATGACGATCCACGGAGGTACGTTTCAGGCGGAATTTTATCCTCGCATGACTGCTTTGTGCAACTAACTTGCTTCGACGGTGTTTCCGGACCGATTCAACACGGGGACCTTCAAGAAGACAGCTTACTCTTACCTTAAAGGCTGGCAACGCACCTGCGATTCCTGTAGTGTTGTGGGTGTCCATGGGCAGCGGTGATCATTTAGTAGTTAGCTAGTTTTGCCCCCTATTCCATAAAAAAAAATCTTAATAATTTATTTAAATTTGTATATGGTCTTTAGTTGTATCTGACTTTAATTATTTTTTAAGTACCTATATGTGTAGAATTTATATTTTTTTGGACTTATTCTATTATGTACGTTTGCTATTTGTAAGTAAGATTTCAAACAGGACTACAATATTCCAGGAGAGTACGAGGTAGAGCCTTATATGTATATCAGTAAAGAGATCATAGGTTCTCCAAATAACTTAAATTGAATCCCGATAACCTCGATGTCTTTTTTACTATCGCATCATGATATAATTATAATAGCTAGACCACGGTTATATTACATACATACAATAAAAAAACATTTGATTGTAATTATTTCAGTTAAAATTAAAATAACTAAGTTTTTAAATAAAATTTACCTACAGCATACCTTGACACTTCAATTAGCAGCATATGTGCGAAACAGGCACTGAATTAGATCGTGCTAAATGCACCTGAAGTGGAAGATTTCTTAAAAACAGTTAATTGTTACTTTTGTGAACTTGCAGTTACAAATAGTAAATTATAAATAAATAACGGAAAAAATGTTATTTTGGATAATGCGTGAATGGAAAATCTTTATCTTGATGGTTATCAGCGAATCGATCACATAGTAAAAATATGAGTGTAGCTAATAACTCGTTAATTTTTATAATTGCTTCTATGTTACACAAGAACAGCGAAGACGCATCGTGTATAAGTTGCATAATTATAATTACGTATTTTGTATTTGTACGACGTTGATATTATATAATACTAATGTAGATGTTTAACATTCAGACGAACAATGAGAAGTAGGTATGCTAATCATACTGTCGTGGGGCGAGATTAAAACGCGCTCTTTACTTCCGTACTAGGTCTTTTTTTTTTAACATGGGGCAATGCATTTACGCATTCCCTCCCGGTCCGGAGGGGGAGGAGGGTTATGGGGGCCTCACCCGGCGCTACCCGCCAGGAATACCCACTAAAACCCCACGGCCGTCCGTCGCCTTCCTGGGGCGACGCGGGATCAAGCTACCAAAACGATATAAATTCTAATATTTTTTACTCCCTGGGTATTTCTTTTATAATTTATAGTCTTATTGGTTGGTCAAAATTTAATATTGATGACGTCCTGGATGGCACAACCTTAAAGCTGCTGCTATCAAGTTTTTTTTTTTTTTTGTACTTAAGGTTTAGTGTTATGGCCATAATCTCACCTGATCTTAAGTGACGATACGGCCCAAGTTAGTAGACACGCTAAACCTGTGGAGGAACTGGCTCTCAAGTGCTGCTGCCGGAACACACCTATTGGTATTTGGCGGCAGGTTTACAACTTGAGGGTGGTAGCTACCCAGGCGGGCATTAGAAAAAGCCCTACCACCATGCTATGGTTTCCTCACGATGTTTTCCTTCACCGAAAGCTCAAGCTCATTGTAGGTGCTTGGGTTCGAACCCACGTCCCTTGACGCGAAGTCGTGCACACTACCACTGAGCTATCATAGCTTCAAAAAAGTACTACAGTTGCCGGAATAAAACTTTACCATTGACTTATACTGTGATAATAACTTTAAGTTGAGGATGGTAGCTGGACGGACATGACCTACAGCCATATTACGGCTTAATTACACATGGACTGACGTAGGGTGACACGTGCCCTGAAGCTTAATTTTGTTATTTTTTAAATATATTTAATATATATATAGGTACTTAGTATTTTTAAGAAGATATAGTCAAATCAGTTTACAGTAGGTTAGACCGTGCCCCATGCTGGTTAACACTCTTAATTTTTACCCAAGTACCTATATACGAGTGTGTTTTTATTCTCACATATCTAACATTTTACACAGTAACTTCATATGTTATGCCGTTTATCAAGTTTTCGTAAAAGTTATGATAAGTGCTTCTACACAATACGTAATAGTATTGATAAACAGGGCCGGATTTTCCTATCGGCACTAGACTTCAGCCCAGGGCCTCAAGGTCAAGAGGGACCTACATTCAAATTGTTAGCTAATTTAAAATTACACTACTCTAATAGCACACTAGAACATTAGACCGAAAATAAGAAGAAATTCTTCGCATATCTATGTCTAATAAACAAACATAAAAATTTATTTTCTATTTTGTGATCTGCATTTTGTTTGAACAAAGTTCAATTTTTGGTTTAGTTAAAAGCTTAAATTTTATAAAAACTCATACATACACTTTAAATGTTAAAACATTAGAACTCGATAAAAATCTATGCTGACGTTTAGTTCGACTACTACTAACATTTTTGTAATAAACAAGTAATTAACAGTTATTAGTTAGCCATGTTTATTATGTTCATTATCTATAAGAAGTTATATGGTTTTTATAGACGACGTCAAAGATGGCATGAATTCACCGATTGGTCATGGATTGTAAATCTAAAGGAAGTGGTCAGTTGTTTTTGGCTTATAGTATGCTTACGATCGGGCACACCGTTGTGTTATGATAACATGCAGCTTAAACAAAATAATACGTAAATTTAAATTACAATTTAAGTATAAACTTACTGAATTGGTCAAGTGTCAAGTAATTACGTAAGAATTGTTTCAGTTTGTTTTGGAGCAAGTCATAGGTATTTTGTTTTGTATTATTTACGATTGAAGAGCTCACTATCGCCTCTACACGGGTGGAGTTGGACACCGGAACGGTAGGCAGTAGGTACGTAGATAAAGCCCGTACGGCGTGACGTCAGAGCGGCCGGCACGACGTGGGGCCAATAGCGAACCGAGGCGGCGCTATAATGCGCCCGCGCACCGCCCACTGACCTCGTTACTGGGAAAAACTCGGAAAACTTGTGAAGGTTTAACGGCCATTATCACTTAAAACTATTCGAGTCAAACTAAATACTCTAAAACTATTGTTTTCACATTCTACTTAATTAAATACAATATTTATGTGGAACTATAATGTCTTTATAAACGATTTTTTAGTAAATTATTCCATTGTTAGTTATGTAAATATATATTGTTTTATTGTAAAAGGTGTATCCGTTTGTGGTAGATCAATAACTAATAAGAAGTTTTGGATAATAAGATATTTCGCTTTATTTTGTTGTACCTAAATACAATTGTTGATCATTTATAAGTGATAATATAATGGAATAATCGATAAGAAAACAAATATAAGACGTTATCAGCGATCTGTGCGCGCCCTTTCAGAAGAATATTTTTATAGTAATAAACGGTGGAATGTGTGTGTGTTCGGTGCTGTGATGGTGTGTACTATGATCTGTGGACTGCCGAGCACAAGGGACTCTTTATAGTGAATGCGCGCGAGTCGATCGCACGCGCGCTCTTTCCATCATCTCCAGTCCTTTTGACGTTTAACTTATTCGTAAACTTTTTTTGTCTAATTCCATTATATAAGAAATTTAAGTGTAACTATGAGCTGGGAACGAGAGAGGGAGAGGTCAAGCGAGAAGTTGGAAATAAATGAAGCGGTTGGGAAGTTGTTGGAGAGCTTTAACTACGACACCATAGTTCCTCAACCGGCAAAGTAAGTATTTATTTTTAATAAAAATGTATAATATATAACAATTCTATCATATCACATCCATGATAATCAGAGCGTTTTGTAGTAACTGTATATTATGTTGCCGTATTTACAATAAACTTTATAATACCTACTACAAAGTCTGCTAATTTGTAGGTAAATAATAATATTAATTTATTAAATCATGAGATTATTTTTAGTCTGTTTATATGCATATACTATTTAAAAACGTATTATTAAATATGTATTATTACATTTGACATATTAACTAATTTATTAATGTCATCGAGGTTTGTATATTTTTATTACTATATTATTTCTACTTGACCACGTAGAAGTAAGATAGTGTATGTATGTCTATATCTATTTTTTGATATACATACTCTGCAACATAAACGGTTTAATAGATTATTATATTTAAGTATGACGTCTTAGGATTTAAAAACGGAGGAAGGATAAGAAAATGTTTTTACCTACGAATATGCTACTAAACAAGTGGTTTATTAATATGGCTAAAAAAACATTCACTGTTTTTAAGTTAGGTTTTTAGTTCTTTTATAAATTCTAGTTGACTATCGTTTTTTTTTTTTTTTTTGTAAATTGATGATGGTTTAATGGTAAGACGATAAGCCGAATGGAAATCGAATATCACGTCTATAGTACGTCTAAGTTTAGGTTGTAATCAAACAATCAGTTTTACATATTAATGAATTTAGCAAATATTTTCGCAAATGAAAACATAGTGATACAATGACGGTATAACTTTATTGCACGTTATTCTAGCTTGGTTTTTATGGAAATAAATCTTTGATCATTATAAATATAATATAATATACAATAACAATTTAAATATAGTATATAATAATAAATATTTATTAAATCATGCAGGTTGAGTGGTATTGATCAGCCGAATATCGGTTTGTTGTTTGAGGGTTCGTGTGGCAACACGTGCCAACAATTTTATCAGAACTTTTTAGCTTGTAATACTATCGACTAATGCTGAAAGAAAATATCGTGAGCATACCTGAACGATTGAGTTGTTGAAATGCTCAACTTAAGGCCTGTAGCTCGGCAGAAGGCAGGTATCGAAAATACGGCCCTACAACGCTATAGTTTTATAACAATTTTTTCGTTCACATGAAGGTCAGATTCTTTGTATATCTTTCGGTCACATCTCGACCAACGCGGTTTTCTAACATGCTCCACAGAGGCATCATTGTAAATACAACTGATTCTACCAGCTCCAGTATATGGCGTAATAATATACATATCTAAAACTAAAAAGAGGGACACAGTTGATTAAACTTTTCACTTCTAAGTTGGTGTAGTTAATGGGTAACATGATTGCGTTTTTTTTTTCAAAGTGAATATGACGATAAGTACATTGGTTTTTTTTTTAATTTGGGTGTCATTTATTAGTAGCTCTGTGTGTGACAAATTATTAAAGAGCCTTAAAAATGGGTAACTTTCAAATGATCCACGATCTAATTATTACTGATAACCCTTAAAAACATTATGAAGCAAAATCTATGTTCTAGACAATATTAGTGTTAAATTATGGCACGAATTAAATTTAATTTAATGTGCGAATGGACAATCCAGTTTTGAATAGCGTCACCGAGAATGCGGACGTGAAATCATGCGCTGTGTTTAATAATATACATCGCCTTTTTTACACTATTATTGATGCTTTATTATAAGCAACCGTTGTACTAAGTAAATAATCTAATCAATCGTCCTAGTCAGAAATGTCATAGACTATCAATTAGACAATCACACAAGAATCCAGAAGTAGATTTTAACCGATGTTAGAAGAATTGATAATTGTTTTTTAAATGTCGGGCGAAACACAAATCCAGGATTTAGTCACACGTGTTTCAAATCAACAATACGTTGTACATTGCAGCGGAGATTATGCTCGTGCATGCTTTATTGAACAATGTTAGTTGGTTATTTTGCACGGTGGTAGAACTTTTTTTTAATGACCGCCTGGCTAGATACCACCCTCAATTTGAAAATCTACCGCCAAATACCTATATGCGTGTTCCACTTGCGAGCCCGTCTCTCCACTAGACTTAGCGTGCCCATCACATAACATCAGGTGAGATTGAGACCATAACGCTTAACATTAACTATAAACAAACTTTGGTAGTTCTTATTACATCTATGTATACCAATAACTACAATATTTCGCTTTTAGGTATTTATAAAGCGCAGGACGCAAAACTAGGTACCTAATTAGTGTAACGGCAAATCATTCTTACCACTTACCCACATAAGGCGTGGTAATTGGTAATATGAGCTGAACTAAACAATTATTTTTAAGTTAACAAACTCTATTGAAATACAGTTGACGTTCAAGTCTAGAAGCAGAAACTTGACAGAAAAACATATCACACAGGTATACGCAACATTTTTTAAACAAATACCATCAATAGGTACCTTTTCATATGTAACAATTATTCATTATAATGTTATATTTCACTGAATAACCCAAACGAGTTATCAACAGTGACCTCAAATTACATGAAATTATTCTGTAATTAATTTACTCATGTATACCTAAAGACGATAGGACAAATTACGTATGTCATAAGTCGCTGTAAGGTCATCAGTGCCGACTCCACACCGACACATGATCCACCGCCAGCAATTGAATAGGAGTAGTATTATCTGTTATCTGTTTCTTGTTTATTAATTTCCTATCAACCGGCGGCCCTTCTGATGTTCTTTGTAGAGGATATAACAAAAACAAAAAAATTAATAACTATTGTACAATATATATCGTGTTGTGAAGGGATCTTTTGATTTTTCCCAAAAATTCTCCGTATAAATTCAGTTGTTAATTCAATGCTTTGTTTTACACGTAGGTATATTTAATTATACATGAAGCGATGATAAATCAGTTGGTAGTGTGTACGGACACCACGTCAATGGATAACGGTACGCGCTTTTGATAACGGAAAACATCGTGAGGAAACTATAGCAAGGCGGTAGGGCCTTTTCTAATGCCTACCTGGTTAGCTACCATTCTAAAGTTGAAAATCTGAATACCTATATGTGTGTTGCGGCAGTTGCGTTTGAGTCAGTCCCACCATTAGGCTAAGCGTGTGTTCACCACCTTGAGCCACAACTTACACTTAACATCAGTTGAGATTGTAGCCATAACGCTAAAACTATAAAGTATAAAAAGCCGTTAGCAATAAATTAAAATAACTTAAAATAATGATATTTGGGTAATTCGCGTTTATTTTTATTCAAATAAAAAAAAAATACAGACTACATTTAAATGAAGATTAAAAATGCGTGTACGCTACAGAAATGTACAGTGTACAGTAAATATTTTAATCTATTTTCAATATAATCTCTAATTATATTATTATAAAATAATCTTTCGATATTATATTTAAATTACTTTTTACAATAACCTTTTAAACGAATAAAAATACATGAAATACTTCACGATAAAAATGCTATTTACAATTAAATAATGTTTCAGGAACCAAAATCTAATATTACATTTCATTATTACAAAGTCTATATATCTAAAATTTTGAGATATAAATTAGTTACTATTGTTTTCAAAATATTTAATTTATATTGGTTTATTAAAAATACAAAAATAAATATTTAATACGTTTAGGTTTATTTAAATCTGAAATACTAATTGTTTTTTTATTTACATTAAGCTCGTCTATATCCAGTAATACAAAAAAGAAAATAGGCCATCAATCTCTGGAAAAAAAGCTACTGAATGTTTGATCTTAGTCAATTTATACATAGATAAGCTGTGCCTGCGACTTTCTTAGCGTGGAACTAATTTTCTTTAATAATGTTTAATAATGTTTAAGAAAACTATTTTAATGCATAACAAAGTTCGACAGCTCTATCGTTAATTAAATTATAATATGCAAATTTAAGAATAATGATTAAACTATATTCATAGTAGTTTTATTTGAAAATACAATACAATGAAACTTTTCATTTAAAAATAATTTAAAACGTTTTCGATACAATAATGATTTAAATGTATACATTTAAATACATTACTAATAACTGGTCATCTATGTACAACCGAAAGTAACCGGTGTTTAATAGCATTTTATGCTTTTATTATATCTGTTACCATCTGTGAGAATACAAGGAGGCGAGGCGTACTAATAGAGGGTGCGAGACCTCGTGTGACAATCTTTATCGTGTTCCCTTCCTGCTTTGTACCGATTTATTTCCGTATAACGCGGCGATAATACTCCTGAGCAAATATTCCCATTGTGCGGCCCTTATCATCAAAGCAAGGGACTCCCCGGCCACGAAAGCTCCATCCCATGTAACACAATTCTGTATAAACATTGACAAAAGCTAATTAATACAGGTACTTCCTACCTGTGAACTTTATATATCTTCTTAGGTACGTTCATGCTATTTCACGTTATAAGCATACTCTTATTTCATTTACGCAGTATCGAAAAGGGATTTAATTAGAACTCCAATGTAATTTCCAAATAATTGTGTGTTCGTTTTTACGGATGCTATATCAGTTTTACAATGTTTACGTACACATATGAAGTTTTGAATTCCTCTGCATTGTCTACACAAGTAATCAATGTAAGTTCAAAGCTCCGCTAGATTAAGATTTCCTCGCCTAAGCTCGCGATGTAAGTAAACATTTCGGTTTGCGGAGGTTATTCTAGCCTGCAATGTAAGTGGGGGTGCAAACAAGGAGCTCACAGGTGCCGCCTGCAGTTCACCTTACCCTCCCTGTAGACGTTACTGTACTAACAAATATTTATAGCTGGATGTTTGAAAAACCACAAAATTGTGTTGTCGGTCATTGAAACAGTGAAAAGATTAAACATTTGATAATAATAGCGTCTGTAAAATATGTCTTTGTTTATTGTGTTATAACAACATCAATTTTTATTCTAACGCTTGGTTTGACAAAAAGACCAAAACTAATATGTCATGAAATGTCACTGAAGATTACATACTTAATAGTTGGCAAATCATTTAAGTAATTTTAGCTCTTCTTTGTGAACAAATAGGTATTATTTTAGAATTTGAAGTCGTGAAGCATCATACGATTCCTTCCTTAAGTACCTATGTCAATTAGAAACTTTCCTAGTTGAAACATAAAAGTAAAAAGGTTGCCTGAATATAGGAAGGAATATTTTATTATCAAATTTTATTGTACTCGACCAAAGCTTATACAGTAATTATTTAAACTCTCAATATTTAAAGAAACTAAGGAGGTGATTAATGTTTTGTATATAAGACACTACATAAAAATTATTTATTGAAACAAAACTGTTTTCGACCATACTTTACTCTCGTTGGTGTACAAATCCTACCCTTATATGTATAAACAGAATTATTCATGGTATTCGGTAAAATTATGAAGATAATAAGTGCTACGGTGAAGGACCTATAAAATTTAATCCACAGTCATCGTTCATGTTACCATGGTATATATAGTAGTTCGCAAATATAACTGCGAAACCTAGAGAGTGCAAACGTAATATATATAACAATGCTGTGAGAACGGCGATGGTATGGGAACAAGTATAGAGTGTACACACTGCGTGTTGTTACAAATATTGACAGAGTTGTAATCTGACCAGCGCGGCGCTCGCTGCACTGGCGCGGTGTTAGCTTGGAGGTACTACCGCCTGTATGTTTAGCGGGTCGTCGGTAATGCAGCCCGTTAACACCGACTCGAACACCGGTCTTCATTACCGCCTCACAGTCTCACTGTATCTAAACAGAACTCGCTAAAGGCTATATTCGCGTTATTACATGTTATTTAATCTAGAGTACATGTAAGATTTACATGTAAAGAACTTTTGTATTCATTGTGTGTAAGATATTTGTACCTATATAACAAGATCATAAAGAAAAACTATGTTACATTCTTTTGAAAATTTAATTGTAATATTATTATTATTTTTATTGATGATACTCATACAACAGACAGTCGGACATACATTACATACGTTGAGGGCCAGTCCCTCCAAAATAAAGGCCGGCAACGCATCTGCGATTCTCTAGGTGTCCATGGGTGGCGGTGATCACTTACCATCAGGTGACACACTAGCCCGTTGCCCGCTATTACATAAAAAAATACATATTTTCGGATTATAAGCTGATTTTAGAGTAAAAATTATTTATAAAGCAAAATTTATTTTCACTCTTTTCTATTAATAGGATTCCTAATATTAGATACGATTACGTTTCTTAAATAAGAAGTGCTAACATTACATGAAACAGTATGAAACGATAAAGTCATCAAATGAAAATAATCCATACTAATATTATAAGGATAAACAGTTTATATTTTTTGTTTGAATGCGGTAATCTCTAGAATTACCTGACTAATTTAAAAAATTCACGTATACTCTTAGGAATGGAATACCATACAAATTGTTGTAAAAAAAAAATACACTGAATGAAAACGAAATGATAGTGAGGCCGAATCCTGTACCCCAGCGCGTGGTATCTCGAAGTACTGTACGTTTTCTCTCAATATTTATAAAATTTGCCGTAGATGTAAACTTGAAACATAACTAGTATAGTATGAAAAAGGCCTAGGCGATTTATGAAAATAGTATAACTTAAGAATTTATAAGCTCAATTAAAAACATACTGTCTGTAAATTCTAAATCAAAAATGATCACCTCAATGTTATTTATCAGGAATTTAGTTTATAAATCCTTGAGTCGTATTTTGAAGCAGTAGTTTCAATTAGTGAGTAATGTGTGAGGGGTAGCGCGATTGCATGGGAACTTCGAGGACGCATCTGTGTCCACATTACTGATAACGTCCACTCGGACCCCGATATCTTTCGAAGAAAGCAAGACGTTTCCCTCGTCTCCACTCAAATATACTAGGTAAATGTAAATCAATCTTTTATGTTTTGGGTAACATTTTTTAATCGACCTTTCTGCTCGTGTTTCTTATAATATATAGCTTTGACTATTACTACTTTATTATACAAAAATATAACAAAATTACTAGTATTAAAAATCTTGTACTGGTCTGTCTTTAAGCCATTTAAATAAGAGATAAATTGAATTATTATATACATACTCATATACAAATTTAATAAATAAGTCAATACTTCTATACATTTAACTCACAGCATAAACATTTCTCTTCCACATCGAAATCAAAGATTTAAAGATAATGTATATTTTCTATTTTAGACTCCTATTCGAAAGCAAAGGCGAAAATTAGAAAAAAAAAATGAAAAAATGTTATTACTTAAAAAATATATAAATTATATTTCTACATTTTACTAATATATAAGTAAATGTAAACGATTAATTCATTTCCGGGATGTGAGAGCGCATCGGATTACATTCGCAGAACTGACTGAGCTTATCGACTGTATATGTTTGTTGAGCGAAACTAGGTACGTACGCCCTTTTATCTTTTATTTATTATAAACACAATAAATAAAACGTTAAAAGCGGAAAGAAAAACTTCTGTGGTTATCGACAAATTAATTGAAATTATAAAATCCCTTACAAGAAAATTTACGAACAAGGTTAATATAGATAGGATATATGAGTAACGTTTTATAACATAAGCAGGGTTCTATTCCTGTTTTTATTAATATTATATTATAAAATACTGTGAAGTTTTAAGATGTTTAGCTTCACTTTAAACCTTGAACTACATGCAACTAATCGCAATACAGAACACAGTACACAGAAAACTTCTTCCAATGCACATAAATATTTTGTGCATAGGATCTACATATGAGTAGAGCGTATGCTCTAGAGTCGAATCTTACATGGATTCAAATTCTTTCATGTCTATATTATTACTAATTTGATTATTCACCGTACCCGAAAAATACTAACATAATTTTCACAACGAAAAGTTAGTACAAATTAAGGGTGATGAGAGTTTTAAAAATTCTTTTTAAAACATTCTATTAAAAAGGTATTATTTCTTCAGATTCAAGTAAGTATTATTTAGGTAGTAATAGTATGAAAATTGCCGAATTTTTGGTGTATCGCTTTACTTGGTTGTATTAATAACAACAAAGTGTCACATAGTATTTGAACAAATATATTACTTTACCCAATACATATTTACGTGTTATAAGTACACATATATAATAAAAAAACGTTAGATCGATTGGTAAATATATTTATTTAAGTTGCACTTATGGGAAAATTTCCCCTCTAGTATTATTGGATTCCGATACACGATAAGTTACCCTATTGTATCGGTTCCCCAGAATGATTTTATTATAATTTTCCCCAGGGATACTCGAAGCAGACGGTTTGTAATCTGTTATACCTAATTACCTTCAAGTTTGAATGATAACGATGCCTTCAAGTACCAGTATAATGATTGTAAAAGTTATCCATCGGCTACTGTCGTGTTTTAGTGCGTCATTAAAACATTGTTTTATGGCTGTTGTAACATTGACTGTAAAGACCAGTGTGGTCGGGGGATGTTTATAAGAATTCAAAAGTTGTTGAAAGAAGGGAAGTTATTACCAGCTTGCATTGGTGATAGATGTACGTTTCTTAAATAAGAAGATAATTGTCTTGTTTCGCATTTCGCATGCAAGTTCAGTTAAAAATGTTAGATCGGGAACAACACGATATGTGAATGGAGTAAAACACAAAAAGAATCCTTACTAGTCTTTACTTAGTCCTTATAAATGCAAAAGTGAGTTTGTTAGTATGTTACGCTTTTACGCCTAAACCACTGAATCTGATAAATATGATGAATTTTGATATAGAGATAGATGGAATCCTGGAGATGGTGATAGACTACTTTTACTCGCGATACACTTATTCGAAGTGGGGCAAAGGGAGGGGTAAACTTTATATAAAACTTTTTACTTTTTGTGAGATTTTGTGTGAATTTTGTACATTTTAACGAACAGTCATCATTGGAAGTCTTATTTAATGCGCTAACGCATTTAATATTGAAGGCAATATATTTTCACCTACGCATACCATAATATAACTGGGCAGTACGTACTTAGGAATTTATACTAACTCTCGCATGAACATTTACTGCTTTCTATATATAACATTACGGTTTGGTCTATCTTATTATGTATAAAAGCTACTTTAGCCTTATCGAATTTCCGCTATTTTACAGTGTTATTTTATACTACAAATAGCTTTTTTTAGGTTGTAAACTGGATTTTAAAAGTTTCAATTAATCTTTGAAAACTGTTCTTTATCATAGAAAGTTATTAGCATTCTATGTTTTTACAATTGTTCTAAACGAAAATAGACATAATTTATTTACAATATTTGTTCCTTTAACAAAAGATAACTTACCATACTAGAAAAAATCTACAATGCAATTTTAAATGTGCATTAAACCAAGCGTTAAAACAAAATAAGAGAAAGTGTCGAGTAGTCTTTGACGTCTGCTAGTTTGTAATTTAGGAGGAATCCATATTACTAAAATACCTAGATAGCAACTAAATTCCTGACCGTATGTTTGGTTAGCAAATTTATGTGCTGGTGCCAGCAGTTTGGTGGGCGGCTGTCGGCGCGTCACTGAAGGGCAGAAATAGCGTGGGCGGGGCCGTCACAGATGACAGCTATCTGCTCTGTTTATGACTTCCTCAGCCAATGGCCTCCCGGTGCACGTGCTCAATACCTATCTATTTATTTATTACGTGTATATTATAGCTTATATATGTGTAGCATTTATTAACAAGTATTTTACAAAAGTTACACATTATTATATAGTTTATGGAAGGACCACAATTACAACTAATTTGAATCGAAGTGGGAATCGAAAGCACAACACAAGTATATAACTGGATTATTTTATAATTGCAGTGATCGAAACAATTGTTGGCAAATTTTCAACTCTAGTTATAAGGGAGCGATTACTAGAAACCTAAGTATCTACTATATCACTATGTTGTTTTACTATATTTAACATCAGATATTAACTCTATTTAATGGTTTGGTAACATAGCCACTATAATGAAATAAAAGTTTCGTAAATATTTTATTAAAGTTTCTGCAAACAGCAAGACCATAATACGATTTTTTTCAACTGGAGAAAAACTTACATAATATTGGCTTCCCGCCTCTCCAGTATTAGATTCCTAGATGTGATGGCAATAAAAGATCAATGCACACTCTTCTACTACTTTCGGCACCGATCCCAGTTATTATTGATTTTCCTTCTTTTTATTTTGACGCTGCAGAAGCATTAACCAGTCCAATGTATTATTTCAATAAAAAATTCTAACATTTTTATCATCAGTTTACATAAATTTAAAAACTTTTGTTTTTTAGTCCAAACTCGTTTATACAAGATTATGCCAATGTCATGAAGAAAACTCATGCGTGATTTGATAATTAAGATGTTAAAGCTTCGACAAGATGGCGACTCCCATCTTAAAACATATAAATAGGTATATTTTACGTTCAGAATAATAGAACAATTTTATTCATCATCATCATGATACAAGCATACGTAGATTGATAATATTTAAGGAGAGGAAGAAGTATACATCTTTTTATAATGTAATCAATATATACATTTTGAAAACTTTATTTAGACACTGAAATACGATATATAACGGGTATATAGGGTCACTCAATTTTTTTTTTCAAGTATAGTATATTTTGAAGTATAGGGTTTGAAAACCCAGGATGTAACATATATAAATGCGCATTTAACGCGTTTTAACGTATGAACCAAATGGAAGATCTAAATATTATCATATACTACTATAGCATATAAACTAGAGCAAATCTACTATAATAATATATTTTTCGCAAATTTTACGTTCTCAAATATCAAAAATCGCAGAAAAAATCAGCGTAACATTTTTTTTTATTTGATCTGTGTTTAGTACTTTTAAATTCTATACTTAATACTCAAACGTTTACTGTAGTTCAAAGATATATAAGATAAAGATAAACTGTTACCCTAATCGTAATAATTATCAGGCAAAAAAATATTTTGAATATTTAAATAAAAATATTTGTAGAAAATAATTTTACATTTTAGCTTGTACATTGTAAGCTTATTATATAGCTACAAGGTACATTAGTACCTTGTGTTTGTAATCATCGATCAAAAGTAATTACCTACTTCAGTATGCTATTAGAAACCATTCGTGATTTGTTAAACAATGGTCAAAATATTAGAGCTAAGCATAACAATATTATTTGTACTACGGACGTGTTCAGGACGTTCACATCACAACCGTGACACGTGTAACATATGAGTGTATTATATGACCCTGAATCTTCATTTAAATGTAATTAATTTAAATAAGATTTTTTGGCACTTATGCTAAATACAATAAGTAATTTCCTCCCGCTAACATATGTCAATCGGTGCCTGCCTGCTTAGGACATTAGTCAAGTTATAACAATTAGAAGATATAGTATAATAAATGATTGTATCAATTATTATTAAAAATGAACACATAGGATGATTTATTTGAACAAAATATCTAAAGAAGTAAATTAATGTGCACAACACTGTTTAATTTACATAAACTTTCCTAGTTGGTGTTAAATTATTAATAAAAATACATTCTAATAAAAATACATTAAGTACATAACTGAAGACATTGCGTCAATAGATGTTAAATATTATGTACCTATACATGAAAGTGGCCAAGAGAAGCTAGATTTTCGGCCAAAACCAAAACTGAATGAAATTTACTTCTAGAATATGCACTGTAGTTTGAATAGGAATATCTTTATATATAAACATTTTGTGTCACGCTGTTTGTTTGTGCAGTTTGATCCATGACGCGATGTAAAAAGTATCCTATCTCTTAATGGATCAAACTGGACATAGTGTCCAAAAGTTGATAAAATCGGTTCAGTAGTTTGAGTTCATCGCGGACAAACAACGTGACACGAAATATATATATATATATATATATATATATATATATATATATAGTAATAGTGGCTTTGTCTTATAACCGTGGATTGTTAGATTCATTTAGAACTTTGTTTCTGAATTTGACTTGTCCACGTCTGATTTGAATGTATGTATGTAAAATGTCGTGTGTATCTCCAAGACTTTATTTTTCTTCCCTTATCCTTCTTACAATTTTTGCACTCAAAATTTGCATCAATCATCTCCACTCTGTAACTTATTTAAATGGATCTATGATTTAACATAACTTCGTAAAAGTTCAATAGAGGTAAATCACAAGATTTAACGTTGCTGAAATAAGGGTTACTCGTGCTTACTGCTGGCCCTGTATAGAAAACAGCGCAGGCTTATAGGAAACACACATAGTAAAATTTTATTTTTTTTCAAAATAAGTTGCTATTAATGGGTTTTATGTGAATCGTTATGATTATTTAAGCGGTATTTTTTTTGTTGAAAACGTCAACAACAAAAAAATGCACCGTATGAATCAAGTAGTGTATTGAATCTATGTATCTCGAATGGAGCACTCGCTGCGTCAATAGTAGATAAAGTTAATAATTTGTAAAAGTTATACAACATTATAACTTCTTATGCTGATTTCTGTCTACTGTGAGTTGTTATAACTTGCAAATTTGTAATTTGATTCTTATAAGTAATCAAAGTTCGAGCTCCCGTATTATAATGAAAATATTTAGAAACAAAGGAAGTAAATATATTTGGTATCCAAAGTTTACAGGCAATGTATAATATTTCTTGGAAGAAAAACTACTGACTTTCGTTGCTGAGATTCGGTAGTACAAATTACAGTAACATAGTAACTTAGTTCAGAGTTAGTTATAATAGAATATTTGCCACAAATGAATGAAGGTACATTTACAATATTACTAATTACGATCTAAAACTAAAATATTTTACAAAGCAATAAATCTCTGCAAAGATTGTGAGTACTTAGCTGAGTGTAATTAAATTAGTAACTACGAGTAGTTCCTATCTGTGATTGTCAGAAGCTGAGATGTTACTAACCAGATGGCCGCGCGTGGTGGGTCTACTCTGTCGCATAACAAAAACAGCTCCAACTAAAAACTCAGACTCATTATTATAACGAATTTAATTGTAAACCTGAATACTAGAGCTGTATGTGATATTTCACAGTTCTATTATTAGTGTGACGTCATAAAACTGGAAAACGTTAACTAGTTCGAAGTAATAAACAAGGAAGCCGACTAAAGTTCGCCGAAGTTGGTCGATTCTTCATATTGCTTCTCGAGAGTAATCCGTTAGAAATCGATATTTTTGTGGCGTGTCAGTTCTTTAAAGTAAAAAATATATAATTTATTGACAGCATTCAGATCAAGAAACCTGAGCGAGGCGTTAGAAAATAAAAACGTAATAAAATAAGAAATGTTTACGAGCGTAAAATGACGTGGGGCAGCCACTTTGGCTGTTTACAAAACTTACATGTGCCCCAGCATTCAGTGTTTACTGCGCGCGTGCATAAAGGGTAACTCGTAATTTATTTATTTTTTACAGTCGTCGCTTGATGGCTTTGGTTACCTAATAATTATCGAGCGCACGCCGAAAGCTGAACCAATTTGAGTTGAGACGACGCGCAGCCTCAAGTGCGCATTTCATATTGATTGTGTCAACAAAAGTTTTGTTCGGATTCGACTCTAAACTTCAACTATTTATAGCGCTGTTACCTAACTAAATACTAGTGGTAACAGTTTTAAACAAAATGAAACAATATTTACAACAGTATTTAGTATTTAGTATTTATATTTAGTATTTACAACAGTATTTAGAATTTATATTTTACAATATTCTTTTTATACTTCATATAGCAAAATTAAAAAATAATAATAATACAGTGTTTTGCTCTCTTTGGTGCTTTGAAAATAAGTAGGTATTGTAAATATTTTAATGATGACAAAAATATTTTTTGGTATCTTGTAACCATCATCGACACTAGTTTTAATAGCTTAATGTTTTGTATGAATTATGAATTGAAATTTGTATTTTGTATTTTTAATTGATAAAAATATTGAAATATTAACATGATCGATTTATTAATTTAATTGTTTTCTCTATAAATCTTCCCAAAAGTCAAAAAATTACACAGTGTATTTTTGTCATTTTTGACGCCTCTTGTAAAGCAATGTTCTTCTCATACTTTAGGAATTTACTAAATGAGCTTATTGCCTTGTAGTTGCGTTGGCAATTTTATTTATAATAAGCATGTGGCAAATATTACATTTTTTGTGTTGATCTAACCTTTAGAGACTTTAACTTTAGGTTAGGGAACACGAGGTTTTAAGTTCCATTAAGTTAATTAAATATATTTACAGGGATAAAAGTTTTTGCTTAAAAGTTCATACTAATGATTTGTTATGTAGATGAGATCTTCGTTATTAAACTTTGTATATATCATTCCTAATTTATACGTTTAAGCAAAGCTCTGACTTAGATATTTAGATTATTCTCATGTTTTATATTTATAAACTTCGGTACAAAATAATACGGAAAATTTTGCGAATAGCATTCCATGTTCTTTTAACCGATCATTTTCAATTGCTTCTAAGATCTTTCTCAAATCGACAAATTTTATTGCCATATAAAAGCAGTGTGTACAAAAATGTTTCAAAATGAGAATAAAGATTAAAAACGATAACGTAAAATAATACGTGTCACATATTATATGATACACGTGCGGTGTGCCACAGCTGTCTGTCTTATAGCATAAAATAATTTCAACCATACATATTATATATAGGTACTAAGAAATTACTCTAGTTTTTTTTTCTATTATCAGAGGCGGTGGGTGCATGCGACGGGCGCACGTCAAACGTCCCATGAATGCATTCATGGTCTTCGCCCAGGCAATGCGTAGACGACTCTCCGAACAGCGACCATCGTTGCACAACGCTGAGCTGAGCAAATCATTAGGATCTATGTGGAAGTTAGTAGAGTAGTAGTAGATAATTATGATTACTGCTATTTTAAAAGGCTTATAAACAACACACGTCAGATACTTCTATTATTACTTAGAAGTTACAATTTTAATACACTTTTAATTTTGAACTAAGCTAAATTAGTTATATGGTAACTAAATGTTGATATAATCTACGTATATGATACGTATTGAAGCGATGAGAGCTCAGTTAATCGTATGTACGGACGCCGTGTAAAGGGGCATGAGTTCGAATCCACCTACAATAAGCTTGACCTTTCGGTGAAGGAAAACATTGTGATGAAACCATAGCATTTTTTAACGCCTACTTGTCTAGCTATAACCCTTAAGTTGAAAATCTGTCACCAAATACCTGTAGGTCTGTTCCGGCAGTTGCATTTGACAGCGAGCCGCTTCACTATGCTTAACGTGTCCACCATCTTGGGCTACATCGTCACTTAACATCAGGTGAGATTGTAGTCATAACGCTAAACCTTACTTAAAAAAAAAAGATAATTATGCACATCACACAAAAGTCAGTCTAGGACTGGCATTATTCCTGACTCAAAAGTTGGACTTGTATCCACTGCGTCACCAGGTCTGTCGTATAGTTAAAATATAATAAAGAATGCAAAAATACTTCAATTTGATTTCACCCTACAATCAAAACATACTTTTATCTACAAAAAAACGCATTGAATTGAAAGTTATAACACCTATAGAATTAGCAAACCATATTTCGGTACAATTTTTAATATTATAGGATTTATAGATTGTTTTCGAATCGTTAAAGATTTACAGAAAGCTCCATCGATCGATGCTTTCTTTCAAATGATACAGCAATAGCATTTAAACACTAGCTAATTTTAAAATGTCTAACGCAGAAATACTTTCTAGTGACTAGTGAACGATGTATATGATAATCGCGTTCAAGTCATAAAATAATAGTTTACTTTCGACTAATACTAATACTAGATCCCAAAAGTGGTCCATATGAACCTATGGGAGACGATTTCGAATTTCAACGGGTCCGCGTCAGCGAAAACAAACTCTGAGGGTCCGTGAACTGCAAATGGTGGTCGACAATAGTGAATTCCATTTAAGCAAAGATACAATATGGCAGTACGTTTATTCTTACATAATACTTTTTTACAATAAATATATATGTTAATATTTGAAAAGGTAAATATTTATAGCATTTGAAAATATGGAGCTAGATTCAGACTTTGGAGACTATTGGTATATATCCTTAAGAATTACAAAACCATCTGAATTGTTCAACATGATGCAGATAATGTAAAATTATTTCTTCTTCTAGTCTTAACGCATGGTTTAAATATTTTACGTATAAGTTGATGGGATAAATCGAGACCAATTTTATTTTCTATGTTATTTTGAACAGCCATATTTCGAGTAGTACTGCAGATGCGCGTGCGGCACCCAGCAGTGCGGCGTGCATCGATTGTTTACTCATTAAAATGCTATCGCCGCTAACTGACACGATAACATCTAGAAATGTTTCGGCTCGCTCTAATAGAAAATTGTTGACCAAATTCGCACGATGAAAAAAAAGGGATTGTGATTAAGATAAAACAATACGGTTAATGAAAGCTATAGTTGTGTTTAAAAGAAACTTGACTTGCTAATCTATGATAGTACATATTATTTTAATTGGTTATGTCTCTTGCGATTTACAGTTTATAGTTCGGTCTGTTAATCTACGTAATTTCGAATAAATGTTTATTAGTATTATTATTACTTTTACTTTGCAAATTTTATGCATTCGCAAATATATACTACCTAAAAATATACATTCATAAAATGGATAATGAACCGTTGACCATCGGAACAAGGTCCAAGTAGTCGATGGTTATGGTGACATGGAGAGGAATTTCCTCACGATTCGTGCCGTATCAATTAAAACTGCCTTCTGGATGACACGCGTGACTCAGCTTTGAGAGTTTCTTAAAATGTTCGTCTATTAGACCATGGGCTGAAACGCCTATTGGCACAATGATTACGGATTCCACGGCTCATTATAATTAATATTATTAAATTATATCCAATTATAATTATTATTCAAATATATATGTATGCTTCGTATGTTAACTGTTAAACATTATATTTATAATAAATCTGAGTTGCTTCTTTTCACTACAACTGTTATTACCCCCTCCTTTCCTCAAACGTTATGTAACACCCAAATGTGTATTATTACCTGAAAGTCATAATTATGTTCTACCTCTTTCTACTAAGAAACTCTTAATGTAACATAAATATCGTAATATAACATAAATATAAAATAACGTAACGTTTTGCCGGAACCCCCCCCCCCCTCTCCCAAATTGCGTTATGTAATACTTGAACGGCTCCTTATCCCAAAGACCGACTTTATGATTTTATTTAATGGCAAATTACTGTTTACACGTCGATGATTCAAAAACTCGAGAGTAAAATTCCAGTTGAATCCACACATTGGGGGTTGATGCTGCTCACGTCCGTAGGCTTTACCCTCGAGACCCTACACGTGACCCCTGGGTGGTGCTAATCGAGCAGCTACGGGGTGGTAGGGCGTCGGTGCCCGACTGGGTCGCGACCACCATACACTTGGTGTAAAGCCCGTAAGAGTGAGTCGTCGCGTTTCGGGTACAGCCAGTGTATACCCAGTACCTTGGAGACTTACACTGTGATATGGAGAGGTGGTGAGATTCACTAATTGCTCGTTGCATTGTCAAGATGCACTGACCCGACGGCCAGGGAGACCTGTAGCAACGGTTGACCGCTGGCCGCCCGCGGTATAGTACAGGGGCCCAATCGCGGCTAACCACCGTGAGAGGCTGCCCCACCATGCCGCGCATAATCTTGGATAGTCTCGTCGTGCCGGTTGGTGACCGGAACGGGGTCCCGGCGAACTATTCCGGGGGGGTACGGGGGCCCTTCCGTCTGTCGGATCAGTGCTTCTACGCTGTGCTTGAGTTGGTGTTTCGAGCCTGGAGGCTTTATGTCGCAGTGACTTACTCCTACTTCACGCCTTCTTCTTTCTTTCAAAAAATTGTTTTTTCGCTACCCATGATAGTGCCAAGATTAAAGAAAAATAGGTCCACAGCGGTGCCCAACCCCGACGCCGCTTTCACAATGGAGTTCGCTAACATCCGCGGACTCCATACTAACTAAATAAATGCCGTCCACCATCGCCTAGAGACGGCTCGGCCTGCTTTACTCTTTTTAACGGAGACACAGATCCGCCGTCCGGCCGACGCATCCTATTTACAATACCCTGGTTACCAGCTGGAGGCAAACTTTCAAACTAAAGCCGGGGTATGTGTGTATGTACGGTCGGATGTGTGTTGTCGCCGTTTGCACCTCATGGAGGACTCCTCCTTCTCCACCCTATGGCTGCACGTGGATCTCGGCGTTGAAAGCCGAGTCTACGCGTGCCTGTATAGATCCCACAAGGGGGATGATGTGACAACTCGACTGTTCGAGTATTTAAGTCAGGCGACAGATGACGCGCAAGAGCAGTTCCCTACTGCAGAACTGGTGGTTTTGGGAGACTTCAATGCACACCATGAACAGTGGTTGAATTCGTCAACAACCGACCATGCAGGACGAACTGCTCATGCATTTGCTCTCACGCACGACCTGTCTCAACTGGTGACCCAGCCCACCCGGATTCCAGACATAGCGGGTCAAGCGCCTTCCTTGCTGGACCTACTGCTGACGAGTCATCCTAACGAATACAGGGTGTCTGTCAGTGCCCCATTGGGTAGTTCAGACCACTGTCTCGTTGAATCGTCGGTGCCGCGTTCATTGCCTCGATGTCCATCGGAGACTAAGCGTAAGGTTTGGCACTACTCGTCAGCAGATTGGGATGGTATGCGAGATTATTTCGCATCCGTACCCTGGAGGCAAAGGTGCTTTAATGAGAGAGATCTTTCTGGGACTGCCAAGGCAATTGCTGCCGAGATTAGACTTGGAATGGAATATTACATTCCTTCGTCCGAAATTGTCAGTAATCGCCGCGGACGCCCTTGGTTTAATCATGAATGCGCAGATGCTTTCAGTCAGAAGCAGTATGCGTATCGTGCTTGGATCAAGGGCCGCGCGAATAAAGATCCTAATCTCAACTCCCTTAAGGCAGCCTATAATAAGGCCACTAGGTCCTGCAAAAAGGCTTACGCAGGAGCAGACGCTCAGCGCGTTGCACGGATTGGCCAGAAGTTGGTTCGCCACCCAACCAATAGTCGCGCCTACTGGGGGCTGGCGAAGGCCGTCCAGGCAAATTTCTGTCAATCCTCTCTGCCGCCTTTGCGATATCCGGACGGATCACTGGCTCATGAACCGCTGAAGAAAGCCACTTTATTGGCCAACATCTTCGCGGACAACTCCCGACTCGACGATAGTAACGCGCAACTGCCCACAACACCTAACAGTGGTATCTCGATGCCTGAGGTCCGCATCAGGCAAAGAGACGTGCGCCGTGAGTTGCTTTCGCTCGATGTCCGGAAGGCCAGTGGTCCGGATGGTATCCCACCAATTGTACTTAGAAAGTGTGCAGCCGAGTTGTCCCCAGTATTAACACGCGTTTACCAACAATCCTACATCTCTGGTGACGTGCCCCGCGTTTGGAGAGAGGCCAACGTGCAACCAATTCCAAAAAAAGGTGATCGTTCAGACCCCAATAACTACCGCCCAATCGCTGTAACCTCAACGTTGTGCAAAGTCATGGAACGCATATTAAATGCCCAACTTGTGCGCCACCTAGAAGACCACCCTCTTATCCATGATCGTCAATATGGCTTTCGACCGAACCGATCAACGGGGGATCTTCTAGCGTACATATTGCACCGTTGGGGGGAAGCGATTGACAAACATGGCGAGGCACTGGCTATTGGTTTAGATATAGCCAAGGCTTTCGATAGGGTCTGGCACCGTGGTCTTCTCTCCAAACTCCCGGCTTTCGGACTCCCCGACAACTTGTGCCGATGGATCTCCAGCTTTCTGCATGAGCGCAGATTTCGTGTCCTAGTCGATGGGCACAACTCGCAGCTCATGTCTGTAAACGCTGGAGTTCCGCAGGGCTCTGTTTTATCACCCACGTTGTTTCTTCTGCATATCAATGATACTCTTTCCCTGGGACACATTCATTGCTATGCAGACGATAGCACGGTTCATGGGTGCTATGTCAGTAAGCCTGGCTGTGGACGGGGAGACACAGAAAAGAGACGGAAGGAACTTGTCATTGAACTTGACCAAGTCTTGACCCGCATATCCACATGGGGAGCAAGTAACTTGGTTGAATTCAATGCCAAGAAAACCCAGGTATGCGCCTTTACTTTAAAAAAATCCCCCTTTTCACCAAACCCTACTCTTCAGAGCACCCAGCTTGCAATGCGCGACCGCCTAAATATCTTGGGAATAGATATTCGGAGTGACTTAAATCTTAGGGACCACATCGAGTATGTCATTTCCAAAACATCTCAGAGACTCGGAATCCTGAACAGAGTGCGACGGTTTTTCTTGCCCGACCAGCTGTACCTTCTCTATAAGGCCCAGGTTCGTCCGTGCATGGAATACTGTTCGCACCTCTGGGATGGATCCGCTAAATACCTCATCGATGCCTTAGATAAGTTGCAAAGGCGGGCTGTCCGTATTATAAATGATACAGCTATTACCAACACTCTAGAACCGCTTCAATTGCGCAGGGATATTGCCTCTCTAAGCGTGTTCTATCGCTTGTATCATGGTGAGTGTTCTGAGGAGCTCTTTGAACTCATCCCCTCCGCTCCTTTCCACAACAGAACCACACGGGCAGGGCTTCGGTGTCACAATTTCACGGTTTCACCTATAACATCCAGAACCAAAAAGTTTGCTGACTCTTATCTCTGTCGCACCGTGAAATTGTGGAACCGTCTTCCTGTCAACGTATTCCCTCCTTCCTATGATATTGGGTCCTTCAAAAGAGGCGTGAAGAGGTACCTAAGCAGGCCAGCATGACAGCCGCGACTGGCAGTGTATTCTGTTCGCTGTCAGTCGCCGCTGATATGGATTGTACTGTACTTACCATCAGGTCCAGTGCAGTCACTTTGCTGTGCAACATAAAAAAAAAAAAAAAAAAAAAAAAAAACACATAACTGATCACAAACAAACATATATTGATTAAGAATTTCCTTAGGTTTATGAAATGTACATTGGTGTTAATATATATGGATTTCGAGTCTATTCTCTACAAGATATAAAATAAGTTATAATTAAGCATATTCAATAGTAACTTAATTATTTGCAATATCACATATTTACCATATTAGAGAAAATAAAATCCTACTGCGAAAAAATTAATATTAATACATTACATTTTCGATATTAAAAAATTCTTCCGCAATTTCTTTTATGTTTAGCGTTATGGCCATAATTTCACCTGATCTTAAGTGATGATACGACCCAAGATGGTAGACGCGCTAAACCTGTGGAGGGACTGGCTCTCAAGTGCAACTGCCGAAACACACCTATTAGTATTTGGGGGCAGATTTTCAACTTAAGGGTGGTAGCTAGCCCGTCTGGCATTAGAAAGAGCCCTACCACCATGCTATGGTTTCCTCACGTTTTTCTTCACCGAAAGATCAAGCCTCATTGTAGGTGGATTCGAAGTCATGTCTCTTGATGCGGAATCCGTACACACTACCACTGAGCTATCATCGCTTCAAACGTATGACATTATAACTTAGTTTAAAACTGACACATATTATTAGAACTAAAAACCATAACACAAAATTTATACACTGTATATTTGGTTTTCCTCTATAACAATACAAATACTCTCCAAACTTGTATAGATAATATATTGAATTAACTTTCTGTTGCATAAACTGCTCGAAGAATAACAAAATAATAATAATAATTTGAGTGTGCCCAATTTTCGAGGCTCGTAAAATTTTGTGACAGATGATTCATTACATTTAAACAGGTTAACGAAGTAACTTTTGATTTAATGCATTGAAATCAGTTAACGTTTGTAGTTTAGCTAATGTTTCATACAATGATAAAACCAATGAATGTTAGCTCCTGGTACATTGGCAGCGGACGGTGGCATCTGGAAATAGTCTCGCCGATACTATCATGCGCTGATGGCTCAGTTCACTTGAACGCAACGCTCCACAAACTACTCCGTCATTCATCGTTAATATTATATACAATTTTAAAAATATAATTTTTTACAGCGATCATAATACTTGTGCTTGCAGGAGTTTAAGCGAAGAAGAGAAATTACCATTCATCAAAGAATCGGATAAGCTACGGATACAACACAAGAAGGAGTATCCGGATTATAAATATCAGCCGCGGCGAAGGAAGCCTCCACCAGCATCAGCGACGCGGATGAAACGTGAGATATCGCCAGATCGAGGGCACATTGATTTTGCTGGTTTGCCTGAAATATCTCCGGCGCTTTTGGCCGATGGTCCTCCCGACGGCGCAGAGCTGGATCAATATCTGAAACCTGGTCCGATCCCTGATTACCACGAATTGCAACCGAGATACACAGCCCACAGTCTTTCGCATTCACATGCACCTGCGTCTCTATATACTCCAGTTCCTACGCATCTTCACCCGTCTTGTACAGACTGGCAAAGTTATTCGGGTCATCCGTAATTTGTATGTATATTTGAACTGTTTAGTGATATTTATTGCGAATTTAGAAGAGTTGATAAATCTTTATCAGTTCGCATACGGATTTTTAAAATTATAAAATAGGTCACGTGTATATATATTTATAGTAGGTCTCAGACATATTTTGCGGTTCGTTCGGCTCTTTACTGCGCACGTGCGTTTAATCAGCAATTTAAGCAAACATTTGGTTTTGCTATCTAATTATTTTATTGCTCTTGTCTATTTCGTAACGATGAAGCCATCCATGTTTTTTTATTACAATCTTATTTAATCATAAGTACATATATTTTTTATATATTAAAATCGTCAATACTTCCACTCTGAAGTGGTTATTAAGACCGTTTTGCCCATCGGGTTGATGATTTTGTTTAGTAATAGGTAATTAATACGACGATATTAGTATGTATTGAACTTACTAGAAAATCTACTCTTATCTACTAAGTTTATTTTGAAAATCTTGCCCTGCATCAATGGATTAGTAATAATATCCAAGTTTCTTATTCCTATTTTTAAACATACACTGATATATTTGCAATATTGAAATAGTTGTACATCAGTTAATAGTAAATACAATAAGAAAAGGGCGAAAGGAAAAGGGATTTAGGTGTGTTCCGGCAGTTGCACTTGAGAACCAGTCCCGCCAATAGGCTTAGCGTGCCCACCATCTTTGGCCCATCGTCACTTAACATCAAGTGAGATTGTGGCAGTTACTCTAAACCTTTAAAATATAAAAATGGGTTTCCTAATCGTAATAATATTAAGCTTCATCATATGATGTTTTTGATAACTATACTTAAATTTACACTTCGTACGTCAAATCTTACGTTTTATAAAAGTTATAGATCTAATATATAATAAAAATCAAAACGTAGTAGTGTTAAGATTTAGTTTTTGTGATGTATTTGTGAGTATACATATGAACTTTTAAATGACGATGCTTCTCTTACGTTACTTCTTATGATGAGGAAATGATATTATTCTTATCTGTACAATATTAGTACAGATTCTTAGGCATTACATTTAATGAATTAAACTTATTTAATATAAATAATTGATATATAATAAAAGATCAAATTTCATGATATTCCTAAGTTCCAAAGTTCATTTAGATAATAATGTTAGTAGTTAAGTTATAACGTAAGCTTTAAAAGGTCCTGATAGATGACAATATAATGTAATAATTGTAATAAAATAAGGTACATAAAATTAACGTACTGAATTAAAGAGTAACATAAAATACCCTTTTGTATATATTATTTTATGACTTTGAATTATATCATTGCAATGTCAATTTGCTGTTATTATTAGTAATTGTTGTGATTAATTACTTCTAAGCGTCAATATTATTACAATCATTTTATAATTAAAATAAATTGGTTTATATTATATAAATTTGTATTTTATGTACGTTTTTGTTTTTATTTTCAAATCCAAATTAGTAAGAAGTATCATAAATCTTAATAAAACGTTAATACCTTATTCTTTACAAAAGAAATAAGTAATATAGTAAATATCTCAAAGGTAAATTTCAATTCATAAATTAATCTTATTTACAAAATAATTATAATATAGATTGGAGTTTCTTTCGGTTTTAACATTATATCTTTTAGTGATTAGGCAATTTTAAATATTAAATATATCGTAACTGAGTTAAATGAAGTTAACGGTGGATGGTTTAGGCGCGGATCCAGCCCACAAAAAAGGTTGGGGCATGCCCATCGTGCCCACAACGGTGAATCTGCACTTGGCTTGGTCCAAGTTCATATATTGAAAATAGAAGGCATTCTTGCACGTAGTTTAAAATCCGTGCTTAATCACAACTGATGTCATACAGACTGCAAGAACTGTGAAAACTGTTCCTGGTCCAGTATGGGAGATAGAGGGTCGTCGTAGTGTCTTTTTACTGCATATTTGATATGGTTATCATTAAAACTAAACTTTTTCAGTCATTAAATGCACTTATTTAGTTACAGGTGAACATACCAGCATGGAATACGTGACTCTAATTTAGACTTAACTTAAATTTTAAATTCATAACATAACTTAAACTTTTATAATTTACATTGTATCATAAAACCTGTTATATGGTTTAGATATTTGTAAATATTAAAACTGTAACTGAGACAAGATTGTAAATTAAATACGTTTTTAAAATTATAAACATAAAGTACTTTATTGTCAATGTGGAGGCCTAAAATGTTTTATTTTGAAGTTTGTTTCCTTGTATTCTCATCACTATAAAACTATTGGACAGATTTGGATAAAATTTGACATGGTGATTACTGTTATTATTGATTGACAAAGAGGATACTTTTGACCCATAAAACGAAAGAGGCCCTACGAGATAAGGAATAACAAAAGAATTTTGTAGTAAATTAATTTCTTAACCAACTTCGAAATTGATTTCTTTGTTTGCTAGCTAACAAGTAAATATATGTACAACTTCTCATCCCTCCATGAATGAATGGTATAAAATAGACGTCGCAGATAAGATTTGAAAAGAGACAGGCGCATATAATTTCTACAATAATAACAATTATAATTAGCATAATAATACCATGCCCATGAAGTTGAACATACTTCACAACCATTTAATAAATTCATGATGTAGTTGAATTTATATTATTATTTTTTAATCCACACAATTATTAACATTTAAACTTACCCTGCTTATTGTAAAAGAACATACTACAATTTTAAATAATGTTTTTTTAATAGTTTATAGGTTTATCGTACAGGCCACAAATTCACCTGATGTTAAGTGACTATGTGGCCCAAGATGGTGGACACGCTAAGCCTAATAGAGGGATGGGCTCTCAAGTGCAACTGCCGGAATACACCTATAGGTATTTGGCGGCAAATTTTCTTTTACCGAAAACTCAAGCTCATTGCAGGGATTTAAATTCCATTTATGCAGTATTCGTTCCCACTGCCAACTAAGCTTCAAATGTTCAATATGTTCATATTTATTCAATTTTAAAAATAAGTTACATTATAATAATTAATCTTATCGTTGCCGTACCTTAAAATATCTATCAAGCGTAAAAAAATAATATGACCCATTATTTTTTAAGAATTCTTAATAATCCTTAAACTGTATTCATGGCTATGAGATGATGCAGGAGATCGAGTCGTGCTACAGCCAGCCGACTTCCGGCGGCTCGGGCGATGCCGCGGTCGGGTCGCGCCATCGCACGCCCTGCACAATGCCTCTCTTGTTCTCACCCCATCTTATCTCTCTCGTATTTTTGCGGCATACAGACGAACCCAATAAACTTATCTTGCAAATTATGTAATTACGTTACTTTAAGAGTATTAATGTCAAATGTTACTGAATTATCATTGGTCATGTTTGTGAAGTTTTACCGTTTCTTGATAACTGCTATGACACTGAAATGTTTTATAGGTATATCTTATATTTCAACACAGTACAATAAATACATTTCTTGTAGACAAATATAGGTACGGTATTAGTAGGAAGTAATGTAATAGTGTTATTATATTGCAGTAAAGTAGAGGTGAGTAACGCATTTTCTCTTCAAAACATTTCTTTAAAATTAATAAATGATATATTTTTTTGAGTTGGGATTCCAATAAATACAGGATATGTTTATTGCTTGCTTTAAATACATTTGTAAGATTTTAAGGAAATTTTAGGAATTCCTACTAAGAATATAGGCAATTAAAATCTAAAATGTAATTACGATTCTTTCGAGATTTTAAAGAAAAGTAGATAGGCTCACTATAAATACATTTTTTCTTTCTCGAAGTTTGCCATATTATTATATACTCAATGTATTCTGATTAATGTTCGCCATGAACTAGATATTGTTGTCTAAATGACATATTCGGCCAGAATAATAAAATTTCACAGAATTCGATCACTCTTTTCAGTTAACCCATTGAGTGCTTAAACAATGGATACAAAGTAATAGCCGGGAACCAAAACTTTTTATGGCGAATTTTGGTTAAGTAAATATTAACTTTTAAAAATGTGTATGAATGTATATTATTATTATTATTATTATTATAAAAAAAGACCTTTTTCGGATCCGAGTGGTTGACGCACAGCACGCTGGGTGCCGAATACTCGGATCCGAGAACTAGGGATGGCACTGGTTTATTCACTAATATTATAGATGTTTGTTCTGCCAGTGCGTTTTTGCGTACTAATATGACAAGATTTTGACAAACCCGTGTTTTTTTTATAAAATTATGGGATCTTGATCTAAATCAAATAAGGAAAGCAATCAAAACGAGTTTTATTTAGAATTATTTATTTAGGAAGACAATAATCAATCTGTGCAAAGTAGCATTAAATTCAAAAATCAAAACAATAAAAAATTATACTTAATTATAGGTTTAATTGAAAAAACGTCACTCTGAATGACGGTGTGTTACGCAAAGAAATAGACAAATTAACACAAAACTTAGGAGTGTGCCAGACAGAAACATTTTGTACAGAAGTCTGGAGAACATTCACATTGCTTACATTCATAAATTGTTTGCACTCTCTTTTTCTGTGCTTTGCAGCCTTTGCATTCTTTTCGGGCCACTTCGATGGTTTCTTTTATGACATTTCCTACCTTCTTTTGTCTTGCTCGAGTCTTTTAGTGAGTTCGTGTTTCACTTGCAAAACATTGCGTCGATTGACTTCTTTAGGATCAGGTAGAAGCCTTTCTATTATCTTCAAACAGAAATCGTATAGATTCATTTTATCATTCCGAGAAAATATGTTGTATAAGAACCATGCATTACTGAGGCTCATTTGCACCATATGCACAAATAGCTTCTTGTACCACCGCAGTGTCTTTCTTTCGATTGGGTAATAAGCCAGCATTTGATCTTGAAGATCTACGCCCGACATGAAATTATTATAATGAACAATTGCGCTAGGTTTCAATACCATCCGTTCTATCGTGTATAAAAATCACCACTAAAATGTTAGAATGAAACCAATACTTGTTTACGTAAGTCGATTATATTGCCAGAGTGGCCGCGCAATGCAACGTTCTTAGCCTCAAACGCCGGGCGCTTACTGACTACTACAAAATGAAGGGAACGCTCGCTCGGATCCGAGTGAATGGCTCTAAAAGGGTTAATTACTTTCCTGAATCGTGTATCTGTACAAAATTATTAGTTAGTTTTCAAAATCGTAGAAGCAATTGGCGTAAAACTACAAAATACATCTTATTTGAAATATAAAATAATACACAATCTCTAGAGTAAGGATACAAAAAAATATTGGAAAGAGTAAAACTGCAAAATACATCTTATTTGAAATATAAGATAATACACAATCTCTAGAGTAAGGATACAAAAAAATCTTGGAAAGAAGTAAAACTATTTGAAAGAAATATAAACATTAATTTAAAGTTCTATTCAACTATTTTTTCTTTATTAGGTACATCTCTAGTACAAAAATCCGATTACATATATAACCCAAAAACAAATTCAAATGGTTTTCATTTTATTATTATTAATATAATATATTCCTTTGATATCGAAATTATTTAGTGGAAATATCCTAAAAGTTTTATCTGTATAAATAATCACATTTTTACCATTACAATTTTACCACATTATTATGAATGTATCATTGATACGTATACGTTTATTTCTACAATTTTGGAATATTTATTTACATATACCGTTGTAAATTATCCGTTCGAGATGATCAATGACATGTAATGACAAATAGTCACTTCTGAGATTCTTTATAGAGATAAAAAATCAAAAAGCTTTGTTGTGAATATTAAATGGTGCATTCGACTTCGGTATTAAAATTGAATGGAAATGAAGCGCGAGGCGCGTGCTGAGGCTTGCGCGACGTGGCCCCAGCGCCGTATGGTGCGGCGTCTCGCCTTACACATAGCTCGCTAAGCTTACATACCGACGCGACGGACAAACTGAATGACATGGATACTTGACAGGCACGCTTTTTGTACGCTCGAACATAGGATATTAATTACTGGGGTGGAGAGAATGATTTTACAATTGAATTCCCTTACAATCGTTTTCACAATTAATTTAAAAAAAAAAACTTGGTACATTGAAATGTTGTCTTTATGAAATCTCTAACTACACTTTAATAGCAGTAATATATACCTAACGTCATAACCTTCTAAGATCGGACAATGAAATTGTGAAACTTATCAGTCACCATCGTACACTTTTTTTTTCGATTGGACATATGTTGTTAGCCCTAGGGGCTTTCACAGCATCACCGAGCTTTGGAGGCGAGGCTAAGGCTTGGCACAAATAAGTTGCATTTATCAGATATCTGTCACAAATATGAATTAAATATGCATAATAAAAGTAATCAACTTTTAGCAGTACGTTGTTAACTCAACTCTAGTTTTCAGCTCGCTACTGTAAAGATGTTCGTACCCGAAAACACCTAGTACTGAGATGTTCAAATTTATATTACTATCAGTTGTATACTATATAAATTACTATGGAACTTCGAATCATAAAACAAGTTTATATCTCATATTTAAGGGTAAATTTTAATGAATAAAGTCGTAAATATTTTTAATTATTTCAATATAAAGAAATATTTCTTGCCTTGGACATCAAAGAATAAATACGAGAATACGAACTCAACGCTTTCTATTAACATCTGCGAGATATGTGGTTCATAAAATTTAGGGTTCAACTAACAAATGACTGTAGTGTAGTAGACTGAAATCAATGGTAGATTTACAAGTAGGCTGAGTATGCTAGAGCCTAGCGCAACAGATTTTAGAGGCGACAAATTTGGAGTATTTTTGTTTTTGTTTTTTAGAAACTGAAATTATTCATACTTATACATATACCTAAATGTTGCTAGATAATATGTTTCACCACTTAGAATCTAAGCCTTATATCGATTTTTTGCTACAATTTACGTAGTACTATGTGGAATCGAATTGAGAGGTATGTAGGGACAACAAAATTTGAATAGACTGCGGGGGACACAAGAGTGAATACACCATAGAGTCAAATTCATAATAACTTACAATTGTTACTCGCTAGTTTCAACTTTTTTATCTTTTAGTTCTTTTACAGGACATGGGAGACAATAGCATCTATGCACAAATTTGAGTCTCTTTTAATTTGAGTATTAGGACAGTAAAAACAGTACGCGCTATATTGAATTCAAGCTCTTACTCGGCCTGCGGTTATGTCAGCCTTTAATACGAATATAATGATATTTTGAAACAATGCGGGCTACAGTATCATATAAATAGTAAAAAGCCTTATTATACAGTTAGTTTCTGTCTATCGGTAGAACAGGATGAATGTTCTTCCAAGAAGAGTCCATTCAACTAAATATCAATTTATTTTTCTCCAAATATAATTATTGTTTTTCTTTTCACAATGTCAACCGGAATGAAATCGCGTTCAAACAAATTACTCGTCATTAGTCGCCGTAAGCAAAATTATTGCATTCTTTCACTATATTTACACATTGTTATTTTGAATGTAAGGTATGCTTACAGCCTTGCCTGTTTTTTACATCATAACAAAATTATATACAGTAGAAGAAACACACATGTTGATGTAAAAGTCACAGAATGTTGACTGAAATGGTTATGTTAAACCCCAGAGGTTTCTTATTTACTAACATAAATAAACCGTGATTAGAACAATTTTAAAGGAAGGTATACACCTATAGGTATATATACACCTATAGGTAGATATTTTATGGCATTGTTGAAAAAGTTGAAAAATCTAGGTTTTATCTTAATTGAAAATTGCAAAAAAATATGCATAAATGGTTAGAATGTAAACTACAACGGCGAATCGTGTGAACTACGGCTAAACTATGACAATCAGCAGAGGGTAACATGATACTTCGAGGTCTGGGAATCATCGAGCAAGGAGAAATCAAATCTTGTATCCCTTTAAGCGGTATCTGACAACATGTGTGGAATTATATTGTAATACAGATCACTAAAGCGGTTAGAGTATCGTATCTATATATATATGTTAAAGATATTATGCATTATACAGTTCAATATTGAACCTACTCTTACTGCAAATACACCTATGACCATACATGACACGCTATCATACTGGGATATTGCATATCCCTACTAATATTATAAATGTGAATGTAAGTTTGTTTGTTACGCTTTCACGCGAAAATTACTTAACCGATCATCATGAAACTTTGTAAACATATTCTTGGAGGTATTAGAAGTAACATAGGATACTTTTTTTTCCGAAAGATAAAAAAACTTATTTAATGGCTTCATTGCGAGCGAAGCCGCGGGTAAAAGCTAGTTAATAATAAATAAGTGTAAAGGTGAATTATCATGGAAATATGTGTATTACTATTTGTGCTATTCTATGTACAATAATTTGATTTGTAAAGACTGTAAAGATTAAACTTAAGATGCCACAAAAACCATTTTAGAGTTAACTGTTTTTTTTATTACTATTTATTTATTACAATTATGAGTGAGAGAGCTTCATTCGCATGGTACTGAAATAATATTTCGATTAGGGCACTACTTTTTTCTACTTGAAAGGTATATATAGTAGTTTTCTGTATTACATTGCGGTTTCGTATCACGTCGCTTATCCGCAGTCATATATTGTTTTCACTAAGCGTTATTTTTCTTTTTACTGTGTTCCTAAGTTAGCATGATAGTAAAGAACATATTATGTGATCTTTTCTAATAATTCGGTTGTAACATGCAAAAAGATTTTTTCAAATCAGACTAATGGCTTCCGTGATGAGCGTGATCAAATAAACAAACTCTTCACCTTTATTATATTATTATAAATAGATAGAAGTATAGATACTAGATATCAATAGAATAATACTCTTTATAAAAGAAGTTGTGATAGTGATTATACTTTAAGATCGTAATGATGAATATGAATAAAATAGTCAAAGAAAATAGAGGAAAACATTTTTTGTTTTCGCGGGAAAATACGTTTAGGCATCTCCCCTGATGGGCTGGGAGAGGTATGCGTGACTCAACCGACGGCTTGCAATGCCAGGAATACTCATTAAAGCCCTGCGTCTTCTATCGCCTATAAGGCCGGAGAGCAGGATCTCTGTTCATAATGCCTCTGCTCCCCGGCAGACGTTGGTCCCTCGTGAGGGATCTCCTCGGTAATTTTTTATAGAGGTTTCCACCCTCGTGGCCCGGTCGGTTAAGCCGAGCCCCTCTGTCCCATAGAAGGCGTGAGACGCAAATCTGTACTCAGCAGCGCTCTGATGGGATTACGAGAACAACGGTGGGGGCAAGGTAGGATGCCTCGCTCGACTGCCCGACGGTACTGTTAGTACACGTCGGGCTCGCCAGTATGCGTCCATGGCTCTCTCCGTGAGGAGGCATGCCAGGACGACTCCGACTAGTCAGGGGATCGGCCGCCAGCCCGCTAGCTTGGCAGGACGTTGCCGTAGATGCACCACTTATTTATTTTTAGTGTAGTAGATGATTATGCTGTATGCACTTCAAGAAACTCGGCAATTAAATTAAAAAGGTAATATTACGATCATCGAATTTTTAATCAAAATATTGTATAAAAATTACAATTTGATTTTAAAATAAAACGTAGTTACCTAAATACCGGATCTCGCACTGTAACCATGACACTAAGCTTTGATTAGTGGGCCAAATTTTATATAATTACATAAGCTGTTATAAAGAATCAGTATCTTTTTAAGGGTATAAAAGGAGGATTTTTTATAGAATAGGGGGCAAACGAGCTAGAGGGTCACGTGATGGTAAGTGATTACCACCCCTAGGACACCCAAAACACCAGAAGAATCGCATAATACGAACATAATAAACAATATATGGAAAATTTAAAATATAGATACTACTTGTGACATTTTTATGGCATAAAAACGCCAGTATATATTATGAGTATGAGTTCACATAATACTAAATAGTTACTACAACTTATGGCAATTTATAATCAATCTCAGAAAGTGTTTGTTACTGACTGAAACTTTTTATTAATAAGATGCTATTCTTAAGAGCTCAATAGTTAAATCTTGTGCCCCAGGGTGAGTTATAAATTAAATTCTATAAAAATGATTATAACAACGCTTAATGATAATGAATAATGATGCTTCCGAAATAAATCCTTGCACAGGTTCACTTAACCTTGACCATAAAAAGTCTAAAGTGTATACAGGTGTATCAATATGTTTAAATTGTTTTTATGTCATACTGAATATATCATTGAAATAAACTGATATACATATTGAGCAGAGTTATAAAAGAAAAAAAAATTACCTGGCAATCATTGGTAAATATTTTAACAGCGCTAATTTAAAAAAGTCAAGAGTTTGCCGATGACTGAAATCATGTTGTGACATTTATGACATATTTAAAAAATTTGATATGACTATACTGACTTACGAGGAAATTGTTATCAGTTGTGACAATACCATGAGTATACTCGGTTTATAAAATTCATGCGATTATTGTCATATTTTAGAAAATGATAACTGGTTTGTTGGTAATGATTTGTGACTAGTAGTATTGATGGCCAAATTGCCGAATGGCTGGATTTAGCTGGTAAGTTCCTTTAGTTTTTCATTACAGTTCGAGATTTAAGGTTTGTATGCTCAGGAAATAATGTTTTTATTGTAGTATGATTGGGTTTAATTGATCAATTGGCTGACTAGGGTTTTTAACAACTTTTAGTACATCCCATGTATGGACAATAATAGTACTTAACAACATTTCATTGTTATTATATACTATTGCAAATATTTCCCTTCCTGGAAAAATGTAAGTGAAACTGTATTTCTTCGGGCTTTATGTACAATACACATATCAGAAAATAAATTAAACTTATGTTGTTAAAATTGTTGGTTGTAGTATTAAACATTCTACATTGTTGTCCATCTAATAAAACTAAAATTGTTTAATATTTTAAACTGATTAATAAACACTATTAAGAATAAATTGTTATTAAATATATAATTCGAAAATTATTTTAGACAATTTGTTAATTACAACAAGAGCAGTTGCACCAAGTAGAAACTAATGAGAACACCAGATTCTCATTTGAAAAAATGTTGTTTGACTAAAGTGTATACTATACCATTGAAGTTGTCTCAAACTAACATTATCCATTTGACTTTTGAAGTCACTAATTTCAATTGTCTAAAGATAGAGGTGCCAATGTCAGTGCATGTTGTGCTTAAGAAAGATAATTAAATCTAGTGGTGATCATCATTTGCCTTTATCAATCCACTGCACAACAGAGGACTTTTTAAAATATCTACAAAGTCATAATAAAATAAACTTTATTGAATAAGTTCCTAAGTAAGCTTAACATGAAGTAAAATCATAAAGTATGAATACAAAATGCCATTTTATTTTTTCAGGTATCTCTCTGATGGCTTCCAAGTTATTATTGAGAAGTCAAAGGAAACAAAATGTTCACTGAAAGATATCCAATTACGTTTCTTGTGCCCTGATGATCTAGAAGAGGTTTGTGTTTTATACATCTTAATTAATGAAATGCATTTTTATCTCCAAAATTCTATTTTCATTGTAACTTTGTTATTGACCATTACTTGAATTTTAAAAGATTTTGTTTTTTTGGTACATACTGAAGATTTAGATTAATATTCCTCTGTGAAGAGCCCTCTGTGGGGGGTAAGTCAGACAGTCAGTCAGTCAGTAATTTGCCCAAGGCACAAAAAGTTAGTGGTGCTGTGACAGCCATTTCTTTGTAAATTATTAAATTATAGTATTGTATTGAAATAAAACTAATTTAAACCAATTTTATAGCAGTTATTTATTAATTTTGATCCCTACGTTTTGAAAGCTTTTCAGCCTTCGTGGTCAAGCTTTCGAAACGTCAGGATCAAAATTAATAAATAACAGTGATAAAATCCGTTTAAATTAGTTTTATTTCAATGAATAATATTTGCGTAAACTTAAGAAATCATTATATAGTATTGTATGGTAAATTTTACTATCAAAGAGAAAATTTCCCATATTCTTTGCTAAAAGATTACAATGTTTAAATGTATTTTTATATTGTATTAATTTGTTTGTATATTGCCACTATATTCAAATTTCCAAGGGACTTTGTTTTTGTTTTTCTCATCTGAGCTCTGTCATCTGTATCTGATTATAACTATTGCATCACATCAAATAAGAAGTTATAAAGTCGTTACACAATATTTTTATTTTTTATTTATTTAGATTCCTCAATTAACAACTCTAGGTTGTGAATGTGTACTTTAGTTTTTTTTTGTTTGAGAATTGTATTTATGAAGAAAATTGAGGGTTATTGAATCTTACTAATTTTTATTGTAAAAAAAATTAAGGGAATAAAACTTGGTTGAGTTATTTAAATCCTTCTGAGTTATGAAAGAATGGTCCATATATATATACTTTCCTGGTCAATAAAAAATATATTAGTTATTTATAATAATATTTTTTATGTAATAATTTAATCGTCTTGACAAATAATAACAGAGTCATATGATAGGAAATTATACATGTTTTTTAAATGTGATTAAGCTGATAGTTTATATTAATATTGTCAGGAATCATATGTGAAATAGTTTAAAAGTATAAACAGATAATAATAATAATAAATAAATAAAAAAACAAAAATTACAACACAATGATATCTAAATATGCACACTTCCAAGTGTGTATTACATTCAAGGTAGTGTAGTAAATCTTTTATAATTCTCTATTTATTACTAGTTTTCATTCATCATATATTTATTTTAACTTTGTTTTAGTTTTTACAATACTTTTTCTCTTGCATTTAGCATGAGACAAACATATATGGCAATGAAAAAGCACTCAAACTGACAAATAAAATTTTACTTCAATAACTTTTGTGTTGAACAATTTAAAAAAGTAGTGTACTGATTATTATTGCGGCACTCTTAAATGTAAATATGTACAAAATGTTATGAATAAATTCAAATATATATCACATAATAGAATAGGCTGACATCCATTGTGTGTCATAGATATTTCCTTACTTTGCTGTAGTGTATTTGGCAGTTAGCTATAATTAACACTTCCTATTTTTCTGCCTTGTCAAATATAGTAGCGATGAAGGAAAATTCATTATAAGTAACATTTGTATTGTAGTAGTTGATATAATATATTATTTCTGTGGATGGATAAACTTATTTCTAGTTTAAATATTCAAGGTATTTGTTCATTTTAAAAATAATGTGTTGTATATGACAAGAGTTTTGGTCAAATTAATTGAAAAAATTATGTTGCGTGGTGGTAGCGCTTTTTCTATTTATCGTCTGGCTAGCTACTACTCTTAAATTAAAAATCTGCCTTAAATAATTTTAATTAAAAGTAACAAAATTGGCTATATTTTCAGGTGAGGTCTCTATGCAGAGATTGGTTTCCAATAGAATACCCACAGTCTTGGTATGAAGATATAACTTCATCTGAAAGATTTTTTGCCTTAGCTGCTGTTAATAAGTCACAGATAATAGGACTTATTGTGGCTGAGATTAAACCATACCTCAAACTCAATGCAGAAGACAGAGGAATATTATCTAGATGGTTTGCATCCAAAGACACGCTTGTTGCGTATATACTCTCTTTGGGTGAGTTATTGCTAATACTGCTATTTGAATAAAGTTTATTTGCCACCTTAATATAATATGCTACATCATATTATAAAATAATGAGAATTCAATAATTTTTTTAATATTACATTTGTCTTTAGACATCTTTAAAATAGTATTTAGATCTGACAAGAGATTTCAACTAGCGACTTGCAATTTATACTGTGTACTTCAAATGCTTAGTATAGTGTTTGACAAGTCAATTTTCAAGAAAACAATATTCAAATTTCTTGTCTTCAATGCTATCACTAATATGGGTGTCCCATTCTCTACTCCTATTCACTTGAAAACTTGTTTTTATCAATGTGATATTAGGCTGTGCTCTGTATATGAGTTTTTTTTTTTCAGAATTTATGTATGCGTGATACATTAAAAATCCGATTTAAAAATATGTGACGTGCAAGTTTGTTTAAATAGTTGTTCAAAGCCAACTAATTATATAATTGTATTTAATTAAATATATAATTTTGGTAAAATATAAAAGTTTATAATTAAGTATATTATTAGGAAATTATCATTACATGACTTAAAAAAATGCATAGTATTCTAAAACATATAATGAGCTTTTGTTTTCAATTCCCGTCAGTTACTCGAAATAGTATGATAGCAATCCCCGGTCCCTGCTATATTATAATCATTCAGTACATTAATAAATATAAATAGTTTAGCTCGAATATTAAGGGTTAGCGATTCCGCAACCGCCCTAGTTGATGTTCGGCGATTTTATTTTATCGGCGATATTATTTTGTCTTTTAAATGAGGTCCTGCCGCATTTGTCCTGAAGTCTGGTAAATTTTTAAAACCTATTTGGGGTAAAATAGTAGTCAGTTTGAAAAATCCAAAAATCTCAAGTCTCTGGGATTACTGGTCGTCTTAGGCTCCTTTTCGTTGGTATTTCACTACTCTTGTAGAATTATGAGGATGTACTTGAATGTTTTTTTTTTATAACGCGTTAACAAAAAAAGGTTACATTTACGAAATTTGGTTCCATAATGATTGCCATTGCCAGGTGTGTCTCGTTCGTACCGGCGGTCGGGCGTCGCGACCTTGCTGCTGGATGTTTTAATGAACCACTTATCGGGGCCGGTACCCCAGCCGCCGTATGAGCATCGCGTCAAGGCTTTATTCCTACATGTGCTTACCACTAACTCGGAGGCTATACTATTTTATGAGCACAAAAGGTAATTGTTAAATTATATATGTAGAATAAAAAAATAAATGAGTACTAAACCAAATAATAGCAATAAATATATATTTTAATTTGCTTTTAAAAAAGATACTTAATGATACTGTATTATGTGGGTATATTTATTATTATTTACTTATTTCACTAAATATTTTATTTGCACTGTCTACAATTATATCTAAATTTTCTTACCAACATTAAGCTCGCCACTTTACGTACTTAAAGTGCAATAAAGTATTCATTAGTGTCTGGGAGTAATATCTCTCTCTGTGTATCAGCTAAAACTACAGTAGAACCTCGTTAACTCGAACCTCGGTAAGTTGAAACCTCCAAATCTCGAAAAAATGTTTTGTTCCCATGCTTTCAAACACCAAAACCTCCGTTCTCTATAAGTCGAAAACTCTATAACTCGAATTTTTTGACGTACTCTTGATTTTGTTCTTATAGAGGTTCTACTGAATTATAGATAAATGTTTTTTTTTATTTGTATTTAAAAAGCATAACATAACCAGTACAAGTTTCTTGCCGATTTTTCTCGGTAACTGGATTACTTTTCGAATCGGTGGTAGATATGAGGCTCTCACGGTCAAATTTTATTTTGTAATCGGTGAAATTTCATTCAAATCAAATCGATGATTTCTCAAAAATAGGATATAACTTTTTTAAGACAAAATATTACTACCGTTTCGAAAACAACATGGCGTTTTGAAAGAGAAGAAACGGAAGAATTGTCCAGCAATCGCTCTTTTTAACATGTGAATACAATTGTCTGTGCTTAAAAAATTTAACAATATATTAATCTCATGCATTTTTATCTGCTAAATAATCTACAATTGTATAATACGCTTTTATAACAAGTTTCTGTTTTATAATTATTTTATACTGTTTTAATTCTAGTTTATATATTATTGTTAGCCTTGTGTGGTGGAGCAGAGCAAGATTATCTATTTCTAGTCAAACGAAATCAAATATCTTTATTCAATTTAGGCCGTAACAAGACGCTTATGAACGTCATAAGTACCACCGGTTCGGAAAGTAACGCAGTCATCTAGAAGAAGTGGCAAGAAACTAGACTACGTGTTTATTATATCTTTTGTTAGGAACATTTTTTTGCATAATTGTTTAATGTGTGCATTTATTATAGTTATAAGTTAATGTACAGAGAGGAGTGTCAATTCCAGACATCACCATCGCTCACATATTAGAGTATTACATTTTTTTTTTCCATATTTTCTTCAGGGGTTTTTAACAGCAGTTATATCAGCCCCATCATAACCTATTAATACAAAATAGAAACTCTTTCGTACATCCTCGTTCATGAAATTATCTTTCACTCGTTTCGTTATAACATTTTAGCAACCTAAAAGTACTGTTTTTTAATCTACGCTAGTATTATAAAGAGAAATGATTTGTATTTTTGTATATTTGTAACGAATATACTCAAACACTACTGAACCGAATACAAAAAATCTTTCACCATTACAATGCGATAATATCCCGAGTAACATAGGCTATATTTATATTACTAGAAAAAATTAGGAACCCTTGCTAAAACTACATTCATGTAATATAGGGTAATGTAAAGAAAAGAGGCCTAGTGTAGCGGGCAAGTGACAGCTAGTCTATACATATAATAAATTTGTGGAAAAATCGTTTTTATACATCGAAAATATTAAAAAAAAAGGAAATAGCCAGGATGTTAAAGGATAACCAATACAAACCATTTTTTGAATTTTTGTCTGCGCACGCATCACTTACAATGTACGAAACCAATGTATACGGAGAAATTGTACGCAACTTGAAGTAGTACTACGTTTTTCTTTAATACTAATCGGTTTACACTATCAAGAGATGTTAGATAATACGAATTTAAAATTATTTTTTCTCACGCACGCAATTTCTTTTACTTTGACAGTTGAACTCCATACTAGATAGATGGAGTTGTGCTTGTAACGTCATCATGTAGAACGGATATTGACTGTACTCGTATCTAAGCGACGCGTTTTGTTTTCGACACCAACGCGAACGAAGTCGCGGGCACAGCTAGTAAGTAATAAGATGATATTTAAATTCCAGATTCCGTCTACATTCGTTCCTGCCTTATTATTATTCGATAAAAGGCCGGTGTAAAGATGGCTTCACATACGTGTACTATGTGAACGGCGGGCATGCGCCGTGGGGTCTGTACGATTACGTGAAATGCGTGGCGCTCGCGGCGTGGCGCGGCGGTGGCCTCTACCCGTGGCTGTGGGCCAAGCTGCGCGCCGCGCTCGCCCTCGCTTGGCACAGGTAGTCCACTCACTCTAACTGTATCCTCCACCGCTCTGCCTCATACTAACGACATGACTATCATCAGGCACGCTGTCTCCGACCAGGGCACGCTCTTGGGCCCGGGCCAACAAAGACAATCGGTTCTATCAGTCTCTACGTTTACTAAAAAATTATGTTGTTTATGTAATATATACATTTAAACTATATTTAAATTTCTAAAGAGCGCTGCTTGAACTGATTTGAACATTCGGTGCTATGGCTATATGGTACTTCTCGGATCATTTAAAATTATGTATATTACTAAAGGGCGTCAATTTGTCTTTATGTCCCGGGCGACATAATCGTTAGAGTGAACGCTGCTGCGGCTGGACTGACTCAACAGTGTCATCTGCTCCGGTGATTTCATTTCTTTTAAAAGAGAAACGTTTTTTAAGTTCCCTCGAAATTATTTGTCCATCTATCGCATGTCGCATTACAAGTGGCCTCGGAGTAGGGGTAAAGTAAAAGGCACTCGGCAGACCAGCTAAGGCTAATTATGGCGACGCCATCAGCTGCTGCGGTGATTTAATATTTAAAGTGTTTTTTTTTTGTTATTAAAGTGACACTTTTTTTACATCGCTTCAATTTTTTTCGTACATCTATCGCATATCGCATTACAGCCAGCCACGGAGTAGGGTTCAAACTCAATATGGTGACGCCTATGCCTTCCGTCAGCTGAACGTGTAACATTGATTTCCCATTATCATTCTGATTTTTCTATTCTTAGGTTAAAATAATAAACGCGAATATTCCGAAAATGTTCATTTAAACGCCTACGATTACAAAAAAAGTCACTTGCATCGTGGTTTCATAAAACCACGCAATGTTATTTACATATTTGTAATATTCCAATGATGCACTCTGTTCTTTCGTTTTTAATGTTTTGTGAAGGTTATACCACTAAGCAGTATCGTAACATCTGCTTCGGTGATTTCATTTTAAGGCTTCATTATTATATTTGTAATATCTAATGAGTCATCCTGTTCTTCCATTTTAAACGTTTTCTCAAGGTTATGCTTTCATTTGTTCATACACTTTGCTATATTAACTACACTACAAAGAAGACTAATGTAAAGTTCCACGCTAATGTAGAGAGCGAATTATACACGGAATTATAAAGGAACTTATACACGTATTAAACTAAATTGTCTTGAATGCACGTGGTTATTTTTATTTATATCATTAAGTTTTATTTAGATATATGTATATATAAATAAATATATTTCCACAGTTTCACATCAACAGAATCTACAAAATTTAGAAGTGCCATCTTTAAGCAGTGATTGGACATCAGATATTTTTAAATATTACAATTATAAGTTGTCATGGAACAAAGTGTTGTATAAATAATATGGAAAGTTTTATATAAAGATGGTGATCCAATCATTTACTACTAAATTCCTAGTTGGGTGAGAAGCCATTTATGTATTACTTAAGCAAAAGTTTAAGAAATTTTTGAGCCTTCCCTTTCTTTTGTAACCAAAGCTCTTATCCCCCATCCGATGCTTACGTAAACATAGCATATATTATTTTTATTAAATAGTAACAAATGTTTTAGGTAACCCTTGTACAAGTTTTTGCTTTCGAGCATAGACAAGTAGGGTTACTGTGTTTATAATCAATTAAATTTTTCAGATAAATCAGCAAAATGAAATAAATAAATATTGTTATAAATCATCATCTAGACTTCCCTCCATACTCCGTTACATGAAAAATAAGTTAAACAAAAACCCCCATCCCCTTTTGGTGCTTACGTAATATTTAAATGGCCCCTGATTACTGGTGTAATTGTACCAAAATTATTATATAAACATATTGTGTATTTATATAACATGTGAAATAGTTCACTAATTGTTTAAAGAAAAAAAATCGACGTGGTGGGACCGTATTGGTGGTATGAAACTCTTCATCACAATTAAATTATCCCAGTTAAGGTGCATCCACACATATATGTACATCACTACGTTCGTTCATTATATTCTATCAACATAGTTCGCAGACTGATAAAGTTATTTTGTGATATATTTATACTGAGAGCTTTAAATTTAATAAACGATTTATATATTTTCTTGTATTTTATGTGAACATTGATTGACTGCGCGGATTTATAATTTATATTTAATTAGCATACACAAAGATCATAGATCACTGATCGAGTCGCATCTAACAGTTCCAAGCATTATGAAAGCGTGCCATTGTTAGGAAATGAAATTATTAAATATAACGTAAGGTGCCTGTGTGTTCAGTGTAAAATATAATAATATATGACTCGATACTTACTAAATTGTGTCGAATAATTAAGGTGGTAATCTTAAATATTTTATACTCTGTTTTAAAATAATGACAAAAAATACGTATGATAGATCAGTAAGCTAATTTAATTAAATAGAAATTAATTTTTTGTTTCGTGTTAAATAAAATGAATGAGTATTAGTGGTGAATATTTCATTTATTTAATTGAATGGTTAAATCATTTAAATGTAAGGTCTGTAAAAACGATTGTATATTTAAAATACATTTATTTAATATTCATTAGTTTTACCGGGGAAACTCAAAAATATCCAAAAGTTGAGATTAACGCCTTTGCTTCTATATGTCTCAAGTACATTTATGGTGTTTTGAAAAACAGTTTTCTTTGTAATTGTTTCAAATCACTTACTGATCGCTTACTTAGTAAATAAAGGTCGAAACAAGCGTTAGAAACTAATTGTACTAAAGAAAACAATGTGAATGCAGCATTTTATAATTTGGTATAAAGTCAAGTATATCCTTGTATTGAATTTAATTAGCTCACTGATCAAACTGTGCTTAATTCACAGTACACTTGTAAAAAGTGAAACTTCGTTAGGTTAAAATATAATCTTTTATGAGAATAAAAATGGAATGTTGTTTGTTTTTACACTCTCATATAGTAATGATATTAAGTTGTTTTTTAATAGCACTGATATACTTTTGTACTGCACTATATCTTTAGTCGATAATAATTGTTTTTAGTTGTAAAAAAAATTCCCCCAACATACGTAATGAAGTTTCACTTCATTAAGCAAATAGCTAACCAAATAAGTAGTTAGATGTTATAGATATTTATAGATGATCAATTGCATTATGACATATGTATGTCTTCGTACGTATCAACATTTTATTAATTGTTGTCGTAAACCAAAGTATTTTGTTATTATTAAATTACATTTTTTTTTTTTTAAGTAGTAAGTAATATTATATTATGTTAATTCGACAGTGAGTATTATTTTCGGACCATTAATAAATTATTTGTATCAATTATTTATTTAACAATCTTGCTTGTTACGTTTTGTACATTGTGATAACTTTATTAAAACAAATAATAACAGAACTAGTGTTCTTATATAAATTGTTTTTTTTTTTATTGTAACCATATTAGCAATTTTTTCTTGATTAAACTCTACTTTCACTTTTGGCACGTTCCTAATATTTAATAATATAATTTGTTTGTTACTCTATAATATGAACAGTGGAAAGATGTTTGCTTCTAAATAAATATAATTGTTGAATAAGCATGTGTTTTCTTTTATTGTTTTTTAAATTTAAATATGTATTACAGTAGGTACTACCTTAAAAAATATGAATATATAGGTTGCAAAGCTTCATTCGGTTTCTTAAAAGACACAAGTCTTGTTAAACTGGAAAACATAAACAGTATATAAACACAAAATTTCATCGCAATCATTACCGTATTTTGCTAGAAACCATATATAAAATCATAAAAAGTGTATATGACTTTTTTTTGAGCCGCAATCATGTAAAATCTACCTATTGCTCGTATCGATACGGGACTATTACCAATTGCAGTGGAAACGTTCCTAAATGGTTCTAGGGTACTTACTCTTTTTAGATAATACAGATACTTTGCCGTTTTTTCATTAAAAAAAAATATTTTTTTCCCCTGCTACTACAAAAGACGAGAATTTTATATGAACATTTTTTGTATTTTATTTTTAGCTTCAATTAAATATGTCTTGCTAACTGCCTACTTAGACGTACCAAGTTTTTAAACAAATTAAATTCATTTTTTATTATTTTTTTACATTTATAAGTTTAGTTTTGACCATATCTGATATTAAGTTACTATGTGGTCTAGGAAGGTAAATAAGCAAAGTTTAGTGACTGACCCGCAAATACCGCTATATATACAGTAGGTATTGTTGCACAAAGTTATCACGTTATTTTTGGCCAAACAGGCATTAGAAAACGCCCTATTACTTATTGTACTATAGTTAGTTAGTTTGGCGACCGCCAGGACGAATACAGGATTTTTTTTCGAAGCGATGATGGCTCAGTTGGTAGTGTGTACGGACGCTGCGTCAAAGGACGCGAGTTAGAATCAACCTGCAATGACCTTGAGTTTTCGGTGACCGAAAATATCTTGAGGAAACCATAGCATGGTGGTAGGGCTTTTTCTAATGACCTCATGACTAACTACCCTTTTTTTATTAACGCGGTCTTTAAAATCCCAATTATTACGGACTTCCTCATCACAACGCAACGCGCAAACGCATTACCCGGGCTCAGGTAAAAGGCGTGAGGGGCATATGGCATCAGGTGATAATCACCCAACACTACCCACTAAAACGCACTACGCGACACTTCAAACTCCCGTGTTGTCAGAGACCAGGGACCGCTTTCGCAATCCTTCTAGTGGCTAGCTACCACCTTTAAGTTGAAAATCTGCCGACAAATATCAACAGGTATATTTCGGTATTAGTTGCACTTGAAAGCCAGTCCCTCCACTAAGCTTAGCGTGTTAACCATCTTGAGCTACATCGTCACTTAACATCAGGTGAGATGGTAGCCATACCACTAAACTCATAAAGTAATTAAAAAAAGAACCGCTGTGGAAGCATCCAGATACCTGTTAGTGGTCTTATAAATCATGGGAACGTATGATGTATGGGAGTATGGGAGTTTTAGTAATAGTTCTAGTATTATAAATACAGTAATCTGGCTGGATAAAACAGTCTTTTCGGACGACTCATTGGTTTATAATAAAAATTAATAATATGACAGTAATAATTCTTTATTTTTCTTTTATTCGAAATAACCTGATTAGTTTCATTAAATGTTTTCTTTAATTAAAACTTCAGATTCTTGGTAGATAGGATTTATTTAAAATAAATAAGTCCATTCATTGTTTTCCTAATTCATTCTACAGACCAATACGTTAGGTTTGTACAATTAAACACCATTTATTACAGTTTTTTTTTCACTATGGTTTAAGACATTAGTTTATAGCTGGCCCTGCAGACGTCCTTGCCTATCCAGTATATATATTTTATTAATTATGTTGTAATTAATTTAAAATCCATCGGGAAGTTTGTTAATTGCAAAATTTTAAACTTGTAAAAAACTGGCGAATAGTTTCGTTTTATTGGATAAAAAGTATCATGTGTATCATATCACCTATATATTAAAGCATAATATTTGTTATCACAATCAAATTTCCTCGAAATTTATCTAGAAGTTTCAGAGAAATGCGCGTATAAGGAAACAAATGTTTAAATGAGCTATTCTAAAAAATGTATTAGAAAATTCCTTTTATTTTTCATATTTTATATTGTCGTATTATATTATATTGTCGTGTTACGTGTTTTGTTAAACTTAAATATTTGTTGTGTTACTTGTTTTGCTTTTCGGGCCGTAGGCAAATCCAATAAATAAAAGATTATAAAAATTGTTCGAGCAGTTCTTGAGTTATAATTATAAATGGTGTGAGTATATATCCCGCTTTTGTTTTATATTATTTGCGTATAGTATACTTGATAATTGTTACATGTTACAATATTTAAGTACACCTAACGTTTTTTCTGGTATTTTTATAGTCTATTCCGCAAAATTATACCTTGTAAGCAATAGTAATGTCGCAGTCAAGAACTTTACAAATCAACTGCGTGAATCTTATCTTTATAAAGGAATGGTACCAACGACGTAACGGGATGTTGCATTAAAAAAATCATCAACTGTAACAATTTCAGAAAATGTTTAATTTTAATAATTGCTTCATTTATAATCAACTACGCTGTACAAACTATATCGCTTATATTACAATATTAGCATTTAATAATTGCACGTAAAAACTTAACAAATAGGTATCTTCAACTTTTCGATTGGAATGAACGATTATTACTCATCAAGTAATTTTTATATATGTATATTTTTTACAATAATAACTCTACTAAATGAAAATATCTATATTCAACAAGCAGTCACAATCGCCCAATGATATGTTAAAATTATTTTCTTTATTGCGTTCTAAACTTTAGGTAAAGTATTACGTCATAACGTGTTGAGAGGCGAGGCGTGTGCGTTACATAGTTTCGGTGAGGTCACATAGAGGTCCGAAGCGGTGGCAGCGTCTACATCACTAAGTTGTCTCTCTCAGGTGCACTGCCCTTGTGGTTTTGAGCCTTGAAGTCTTTCAGTCGAATCGGCGAAGACTCGCTACCCGAGTCACCCTAGATATTAAAATTAATTCTATTTAACACCGTTTTTCATTAGAAAGTAGGTTTTATTATGAATATTTTTTATTTTGTTAGATCTCACTTGATCATAAAGGAAGATGTGATTTAAGTTCGTCGCGTGAAACCCAAAAAGAAGTTGAATAGTTGATAACTGGTGCTTAGATGTTTGGTGAAATATTATATTATTAGCTTGAGTATGACAGCCAGCTTTGCAAAATTTCGAACATATATTTTCCCGAAAATTAGTTTAATTGTGACTTAATTTAAAAGATAAGTGAACAGGTGTCAACATCGCACTTCTAATGGTCTGGTGTTGCGAGCATCGTTGATACTTTTTATAGATCGTATTATTGTTACTTATTATAGCGGTATAAAATACACAAGTCTATTTTTATATATTAAGCCGAAACCCTACCTAATATATTATACTAGTTACTCAGAAATATAGCACAAATAAAATAAAAAAATGTGGTTAACTAACATTAGCGCCGAGTGATGTCGTTTCTTGTAAGAGCAGTTCACTGTCGGTTCCGCGAGCTTCTTTATTCTTAAGAATTGATCGTGAGCGTGAATCACCCTCTAAAGGCCAACCGCTGCCACGTTTGTTACCATTCTTACCTACACAACAAAAAATTAAAATATTTAAGATATACATAGATAGTAATAAATAATATAAACAAAAATAAAATTTAAGACGAACCAAAGAGGATATGGTGATTAATGATTCTCGTCGCTATCCCTCTCGGTGGCTTCCTCTCTTCCTCCGACCAGTCCTGAGTGAAAAGTAATCATTATAAATTAGCAAGAATTTGTAACCTAGAACATGTTAATGCACATATTATTGTAGGGGAATGACACTGGTACATGCGTTACATTTATGTAGTTAAAATATATGCAGCTACTTCGTGCATACATGATAATTGTGAGGAATAGTGACAAATTCACACTTTGTTCAAGCCACATACATTTTAATGGCGATAAAAGACCGAATCCGTCGGGATTCGTACGATGTGATCGCTGACAAATGATGTTTAAACCTGGATCGTGTAACCTTACCTGCTGAAAACGAGCTTTTCTATGTTTTGGCTTGGAGTCGTCATGCATGGTTGATGTATCCTCAAGCGGCAGCGGCAGCGGAACCGGCAAGCTGGTACGCGACGCGTCGAGTGGACGCGCTCCGCAGCCGGCCAGGCTAATGCGCGAGCCACGCGGTGACACCTCGCCCTGAGAACCTTTTGCAAACAATACGCTCTCGTCCTCAGATGCGCTCCTGCGGACTCCGTTAAACTCAGCCGAGACTTCGCCCTCACCCGCTCCAGAGCCGCCTCCACCGCTACCGTCCAACGGATTCACATACAAGTTTGACGAGTCGTTCTCGCATGCGATGTCGCCCTCTGAAGGAAAAGGGTGCGTAAGGCATGATGCAAATGTATCTGTAATGCAAGACATAATACGCACATGGAGCCGCGCACGACTTTGCTGTGCAAAATGGTGATTGTGCTACCTATACGACACGTTAACTTAAGAACGGATTATATACATTCAGTACATGTTTGTGCTAGATAGGGCATTATCTTTGCAGTGAGCGATCATTGATGTGGGAGAGGAGGGGCTCAAACATTAACTGGAATGTGAAACATATCTATGGACGAAACGACAATAGCAAGTATGTAAGTAGTATAAATTGGCCGGAATGCCAAAGGAATTGTCGGCAAACACGGAAATTGGACAAAATGCAAAGCTTTAAAAAAAAAATGACATCTTGATTTCGAACACGTGTAAACAACAGTCAAGTATACAAATAAAAATAGGTAAGTAGCGATTTGTCATTGATCGCGAAAATGTAACAGTTGTTTACATTTGTTCGGTTATACTTGTTTTATACGGACCTGGACTATCAAGACTGTTTGGTGTGGCTTCGGGTAGTGCCTTAGGCGCGGGATGTCGTTGAAGACAGGCTAGTTCCACGCACACTGGTTGTCGCAGGTCCGACGTTGACATCGGCATTAGTTGTTCGGCGTCTATGAATTCTTTGTAACCCTATTCAAAACATTTTTTAAATTCCTTTTTAAGTGTACTTTAAAATCTGTTCACATGATACATAGTAGTACCTATTATTTACTTTTAATAATTAATATATATATTAATGAAGCTACGTTGTATTTGAGTGTTTTGATAAACTTTGTTTTTTTCTTTTGTTTTTTAAATCAAAGTTTATATTATGTAAGGTCAATAGAATCATGAAAAATCTTGTCACCATTTCACTATTGTTACGAATCAAGAATAATATATATTTCTAGGGATAGGATTGATATATTAATATAATCTCAATAGTATAATAACCATATTTAAGACCTAATTGTGCATTGTAGGTATCGATTACTCAAAAAATATCATAATATGGAAATATATAAATATGGCAGTTATTAGTAAGTTAGTATGCAAAAACCACTGGAAAATATAATGAGTAACATTAATAATAGCTTGTATGTGTTAGTATATTTAGTACCTTAAACGTGCAAAAACAACATTCAAACTCAGAAGGCAGCTGATCCAAGTCAAGCTGTTTTTCAGCCATCTTCTTGTCCTAAAAAGAGATAAACTATTAGAAATATTTGTGATATATGTAGAAGAGACGTTATGAAGAAAATATTTATTCTATCGTATATAATATACTCTTTTTAGCCTAAGTGTATAATGCACAAAGCACACGTGAAACCATGTAGTGTCGTACAGAAATGATATTTATAATGTGAAGATAAATTCCGACATACGTATTTTATTGTAGAATAGCTCAGAGTGCAAGGATTATTGTGTTATTTTTTAATAAACAGTATGATATTAAATGATTGTCTTTTATTATAAAAATGTTTAGTAATCTGAAAATGTGAAATCAAGACCAAAATATTAAGAATACAGTTGCAGTTTAGAATAAAGGTTTGGTGGATAGTTGCAAGTGTCAATTAAAGTTAAAGACAGAAAATGAAATAGAATTTTCAGTCGGACACTACGCGCTGACACGTTTATGATCATTAATTATTAAAATGTCACTTAGACGAATTGATATCAAAGATATCTTACTGGTATAGGGTCCGGGTTAATAAGTAAGCGTTTTTCCGGTGTTTCAGGGCCTTCGTTTGAGTAGCTGCGTTCCTTTTTAGGACTGCTCTGAAACTGACGATTAAGTTGAGGATCCAGAAAAGGTAAAAAATTTAAGGCTTGCGTCCATCTCCGGTGTTAAAATTTAAGATTAATTATTTATAAATATTCTAAAAAATTGCCGATCTAATCTTACTACTGAATGATGTTATCTTTTTTACTGTTAGGTACGATTTAATTTTCATAATTATAAAGCTATTTGATGTCAAGCACTTATATAATATATAGGTGCTTGACCATATTATGGTTGCATTTAATCCTGCAGTTGCGTAGAACAAACCTCTTCTATGCTTAACTTTGGTGAGGTGAGACTGTACTGTAACGCTAATGGGAGAAAATAAATAAATAAATAAATAATAACTTCTAAAATTATTTAGTTTACTATGAGTTGGACGATGTCGCACACAAATCATTATAATTATTTTTTACCTGATTGGGATCAGCATTCTGTAGGAGCTTGTTACTAATTGCATGTTCGTACTGCTTGTAGCAACCGGTTGTTGCCGGAGGCTCGCCTTCGAGGCTAGTAGCGTCCGCCTGCGACAAGTTGTGTCCTGAAGACACACACCAGCATAAGTAGCGACGTTCTTCATTATTTCTCGTGACAACACCGATAACTCTCATTTTGCTTTCATTGAAGTACATAATATTGAAGTGTGACAATAAACAACAACATGAACTACACAACACACAACACAAATAGTTTGAGATTCAGCGTCCTCCGGAAACACAAGTTCAAAGGTATACATAAAATAGTTAGTTTTATTAAGCATTAGGCTTTCGCTGACAACTTAATCAACCTTAGATAATAGTGTCTTCGTCTCACATCGCAAGCTACACTTGACACGAATTCCAACCCAAGCTACTGACTTAATTATAAGGGGTCAAGTGTGACGATTGTGCGAGAGTAGTAAGTAGTTCATCTGGTGTCGTCTCTCGCCTCTATGAGGACGCATTTGTCACCTGAAGACAAGGAATAAAACACTCTGAGTGTATCTCGGAACGAACGCGAACGGGTAAACATAGCTGTAGCTGCGATGTAACGTGATCTGTTTTGAATTTCGAAATGTTTGCGAGTCCGGAGAGCTAACGATTCGAACATGCTCATTCAACACATATTGCATTCCATAACACTGATGAAGGTAGAGCCGGAAGGCATACTCACATGCTGGAGTACTCTAGTAAAGAGTACGAACACGTGCAAAATAACGCATGACATGGATAAGCTACAAAAGCTGATGGTTTTTTGCGTACTGACCTGTATCAACGATGACATCGATGAGGTCCATACTCTTGGCGAAGGCGTCTCGTAAATTTATATGATGAAAAGAAACGATGGAACCCTCACGCTTAGCGCGTTCGAGCGCCTCTCGTCGCTTGAGAGCCTTCTCGCGCCGCATCTGATTCTTGTAAAACTCGGCGAAATTGTTGACGATAATTGGGATGGGTAACGCAATTACCAACACGCCGCAAATACAGCATACTGAGCCGATGACCTTGCCCAACGGGGTCGTGGGGTAAATGTCACCGTATCCGACTGTGGTCATGGTGATGCCGGCCCACCAAAACGTTTCCGGAATGGAAATGAATTTAGTCCCTGGTTCTTCTTTTTCGGCAAAATATGCCAGCGAAGAAAATATGAGTACTCCCATGGCGAGGAACAACATAAGCAGTCCGAGTTCTTTATACGAATTTCTAAGTGTAAAGCCGAGCGACTGCAGCCCGGTAGAATGTCGCGCGAGTTTTAGAATACGCAATATTCGCATTATACGAAATATTTGAACAACACGGCGCACATCTTGAAACTGATCCGTGGCGTTTTTATTAGTTTCAAGCAAAAAAAGAGATACAAAATAGGGCAATATAGCCAGTAAGTCTATAACATTGAGTCCACCTTTGAAGAATTTCCACTTATCCGGAGAGGCACTAAATCGCAACACATATTCAAGCGTGAACCAAGTAATGCACACTGCCTCGACCATAGCGAGTTGTGGGTTGTCCATGGGTGCGCCCTTTTCGTCAGAAACTTGCATTTGTGGTATCGTGTTCAGAGTGAGCCCTATCGTGGACAGCACGATGAAGAGGATCGATATCACCGCAATCACCTGTAAATCATCCTTCACTGAGCGGCGTTGTCGGTATCGAAAGGTATTCTTCCACCAAATATGTTAGTAGCATAAATCAACGAATAATGATCATAAGTGTAACTCAGTATTTGTAAGTGTTTATACATAATTATTAACTGTATAAATTTGTACAAAGTAAGTCGAATAAGAATATAACATATAAGTTATAATATATACAGACTATAATAAAGAACGTTAAAAGCCAATATATTAAGACATATAACACTTAACAATAATGAAATTTTGGTGTAGAAATAACATCTTTACATGTAAATAATGTTAGTAGTGTTGTGTAATTATGATGTAAAATTATATGTCAGATATTATAGTGAACGGATGAGCGTTCTATGTAATTCAAAATTATATGGATGAAAGAAGACGCGCATCCGTTCATTGCCTGTGTTATTTGGTTAATCGGATCAGTATCACGAAGCAGAAGCGCTGGTGAGTTAAACAAGGGCAGCAGTACGAGGCAGGACAGTGAGGATAGACGGACGAGGAATGAGAATGGTTGTCAACGCCGGCGCGGCGGATCGACGCTCAGCCGAGGTGTGAGGCGGCGCGGGCGCGTTGCGGCGCTCACCGGACTCGCCGAGCAATAGCTTAGTCCGGGGAGCGCACACACCGTCCCGTGCCACCCCGCACGCGGGGCCCGGAGCGTCGCCGAGCGGCGGCTGGTCACATCGCGTAAGCCCATCCCATCTTTACAATTTTTGCGACAACAATTAAGCTTTGTTTTTATTTAAAAAAGTCTCCTTTTCAGAAATGCTCGACGCGGCTGTGAACATTTATAAAGATTAGTGTAGAGCAACGTCTAATGAATAATTTGGATGCCTATATCTACAAGTATAATAAAATATAGAGTGTAATTTTCATGAGTAAATTTGATATATTGATTGAATATGGTCTTAAAAATGGCAATTAATTGAATGAAATATGAATTATAAAATACAAAATAATATAAATAGTAATTATAAAATAAAATAATATGCAAAAAATAACACTATGTAATATAACATGAGAAAAATGTTGTTCTTTCACATTTTATTTCTCAGACAGATAAACACATACATAGACATATTAACAGATGCCAACACAATGTGTATAATTTCTACTTTACATATCTACACCATAAAAAAAACAATCGACAAATATAAAAAAATGTAGCTTGATGTAAATTGGATATTCCAGTTATTTCTTAGAAAAAGGTTATTAAATGGTTCTTCCTGGTTAGCCAAAAATTTCGTTAAATTAAACATATTTATTTGTTGCCCCCTGACATATAAAATGAAAGCACAAGGCAACGGGACTCTGGGTCCTAGGGAGCTTAAGGCTGTTTTCGCCTACTTTATCGCAGGTACGGTTAGATAAATTATAAAATATTTATATTTTAGGATTTTTAGGATAAAACCATTGGGATTGATCTAACCCTCAGTAATATAACTTTTAGAATTTCACTCTGCAGATGTGTAGAAACATTCCAACGTGATAACAAAAATAAAATATTAATTGTAGATTCATGATATAAGATGTTTTATGTAAGTTAATTACTGGGTTGTATCAATTGAGAAATTATTTGATTTTATATGACATACAAAATCTATGGTCTAAATATTCGGTTAATGTTTATAATCACTAACGAAAGGATACTTACTTATAACAAGTATTGTCATTGTCGACAGGATATTGACAGCTATATTACGGTAATAAAGAATAATAACAAAATACTACACTACAAGAACTTTTCGACAGAAGCACTTATGTGTCATAGTCACAATTCATATCGCTTCGAAACACAACACTACATAATACATTCCATAACAGCGAACAGACAGACAACACCCAAGTTGGAAAGAGCGACAGATGTTATTCATGCACCATAAATAGATTTATCTCTATATATAATTAAAAAAGTGAAAGTGATTGCTTCGTAAAATTTTATACACCAATTTCCATATCTGTAGATATAACTACTAAAAAAAGAATTGGTTGTAATTTTATGAAACAAAAACGTATGTTGCGGTTTCATATCAAATTGTTTACTATGAATTTTTCTTTAGTCATAAATTCCAACTCGTAGTGAATACGATTTTATTCATAAATGTATTAACTTAAATGTATTATACGACATTTGTAATCTTTATAATAATAATTATTATTTCTGATGTGCAAAAAGCTTAGATGCAGAGTCGAACAACAAAATAGAAAAGAATATAAAGTTTTACGGTACTACTTCCACTATATATATACTCATAGCTGTGTCTGCGACTCCGTTTGAATGGAACCAAAATTTCATTGAATTATTTTCATTAAAAAAAATTATACTATATTATATATAATTATATGTTACTCATAGCTAATGTAAGCATTCTAATGGCGAAAGAGTTTTTGAAATCGGTCTTGTAGTTTTAGAGTTTATTCGTTACAAACAAAAATACAAATCTTTCCACTTTATAATATGAGTATAGACTAAAGATATACAGGTCATATATATATATATATGTTTCATTCACAATTTCTCAATTGTATATAGGTATATTAAACATTACTTAGTAATAAAATACGAAATACCATGACTTTCAAGTTTTTATTGTTTGGCTCATTGTTTAAAACGAATTAAACAAACTGAGTAATATTATATAAATTGTAACAATTCAATCTTGATACGGAACTTCATAAACATTACAACGCTATCGGTGGGATAGTAAAGATCCTAGTTGTTGAAAAGTGTAATCCAGAAGCTGAAACGGTCATAAAATCGAGCGCTGTTGAACCTGGATTAACGATTCCTACAAGTTTGCACAGGTACAATAAATTTCTAACAACGATTTGTGTAACAATACTAGAAAACTAAAAAAAGTTCTACAAATAAAATGATATTTTAGCTTAAGTTCAAGCGTATTGTGATTATCGCTATGGAAAGCCTTTGAAGATCATATAAAATACCGATTGCATTGTGCGTTACGTATCTTACTTAGTTGTGTTACACCAGTCATATCAGTAGAGATCGTATGAAACCAAAATGCCGGCTATTCTAAATCTATTGAACACACACACAGACTTTCATGCTGTCTACTTGCTGTATCTGATAGCTATTTTAAGTTAATGCCGTAACATACATATAAGTACCGAAAGTAACTCAAGAATGTTTATATTTATTGATTTTCAACCGTAACATACGATTATGACAGAATTTTATTTAAAATATGTTTTACTCAATTATGTTTAAGCTCTCGAAAGTCCGAGTAACCTATGTAATTTTTGCTTACCTCTTAATACATTCTATAATAAATAATAATTATTGTTGCAATTTAAATAAATTTCTCTGTGTTTAGTCATGTTCTCACTTTACATTGATTATTTTTATTAAAGAGAAATATTTTTTAATGTTTGTTGTTCGTTAATTAAGCCATGACGAATGTAGCTAAATTTTACTTAAAAATATAATTATTTGTATTAATATTATTAGAAGCATTTTTTTTTGATAATACAAAAAAATAGTAAGCACCTAATGTGTGCTTATTATTATTATCTGAATTAATTTTTGTTTAATTTTTGTGTATCGTTTAGAATTAGTACATTTGCATAAATTTAAAAATTATTGGTATGCGGTGCAGAGAAACCAACTTTTTTTGCCACGTGCAACAAAATCATACAATATTCATTATTTACAATGTATTTAATTATTGCAATATCAATTTCATTTGGCAATAATCAAATCTGTGTAATATTGTGTGTAGTTACATTTTTAACTATGCGTACGTAATTGTTCGATGTGCAAATGTATTTGTGAAAATAGGTAGGTACAAATTGTATACCTAGATTTAACAACCCTCGGCTGCCCAACTAGTACCTGATTAATTAAAGTTTACTGTTAAAATAATATACATTACCCTGGCTGCTATACTCGTAGTGGGTTTTTCTAACAAGTCCCAAAGCCACTTTTGATACTGAGCGCATGTGCCTTGACCGAACTCCTCTTCCTCCCTTTGGCGTAAACTCTCAGCTTCTTTGCGCATTTCTTCGTGGACGTGCTCTTTGCGTTGATGGTATTTGTGTTGACAGCAGGACTCGAGATACAGTTCGTCAACACCCCAATATTCCAAGTCGTCGCTAAATGCTAACACGCACATCTCATCCACCAAGTGCAGTTTGCCAGTTCTATAAAAGTTTAGAATCGAACTAAAACTTTTAGGGTGCCTGAAAAAGCGAAACAATACGTTATATATATATTATTATATATATTATATATTATTATACATATTATATATATTATATATTAATATTATATAATTTATAGATTATGGCACGGCTGGTCTAATAATTATACAAAATCAGAAACTTTATACAATTTTGGCTACTAACGTCTTAATTAAATAATTTACTCCTCCTCTAATGATAATTATCATATGAGAAGCAATGTTATTATGCATACAGGTAATGTTTTCAGACCGTATCATTGCTAGGACTGGTTTAATTATTTAATATATAGTTTTTTATATAGTTCAGGTTATCGTTATGGCCATAATCTCACAAGCTTGGTTGGTTGGTTGACACGGTAACCTGTGTGTGTAGCACTACTAAAATAAAAATTAAACCTTTAATGGAAGATATCGCATCTTATTTGTACCCGCGATAGGGTAGGATAGGAGAGTCGCGGATGAGCTAGCACTATCCAAGTCTTAAAGCATTTTGGTATCATCCGATCATGTTCCTACTTGATTTTTGTAGTAGATTTTGATAGATAATTCTACGGTAGCGTGTACGGACACCACGTCATTTGGTGTGAATTTGAATTCCTAAAATAAGCTTGAGCTTTCGCTGAAGGAAAATAACATGATGTAACCATAGCATGATGGTAGGGCTTTTTATAATGCTCGCCAGGTAAGCTACGATCCTCAAGCTGAAAATCTGCGGCCAAAATACCTATAGGCGTGTTCCGACAGCTTACTTAAGAGCCAGTCACTGGACTAGGTTTAACGTGTCCATCGTCTTGCGCCATCATCGTCACCCCTTAACATCAGGTAAGATTGTGGCCATCAAGCTACAGCTATACCAAACTATAAAAAAGGTGTTCATAAATTTTGAACCACCAGTAAAAACAATTGAAAACAATTAACTCTTATCACATAGCCTTTTTTTACTAATGTGTTGTTTAAAATCCTATTCTTACGGACTTCCGCATCGCAACGCGTAAACGCATTACGCGGGCTCGAGCCAAGGCGAAAGGGGTATATGGCTACTCATCGGGTGTTAATTATTATTATTTATTTATTTTTCTGAAAACAAAGGCCCATTAAATAAGACTAAACACAATAATCAGATGCATAAAATAATGGCTTAAATTACATTACATACAATATACTAGTTTCCACTACATAAGCAAAATCAAAAATAAAACGACCCGACATTGTCATATGACGACAGATAGCCAATATTTAAAAGAACTGTCATACAAGCCTATGAGTGTTTGCATAATTGTATTAGGACTATCGCAAAGTCTACTTTGTATGGAGGCAATTTTCTTACGCCTAATCGCATAAAAATCATCAACACGGGTAAACGCACACATACAAGATGCACAAAAACGTGGAAGTTCCAATAATCTTCTAAAAACGTTATTGTATTGAAGACGTAAAGCGTTAATTGTTTCTTTTCTAATGTAAACCCACAAGCTAACTCGTGTAGAAACTTTGACAGAATGCTTTAAATAAACAGATCTTAATTTCATCACTACAACTAGCAAACCTGCGTGCCTACATGGCAAACATGTTCCTCCTAACTGCGAGCGCCCTCCGTTCTCTTTCAATATCGTTTTCATCTTTTAAGTCGACTGTGACAATGTGGCCAAGATATTTAAATTTGTATGCTCTGTTTAATGGAATAGCATACATTTGGATCGGTGTAACCTCCTCTAATAATTTGTTTCCAGCCCACATCACACCAACACTACCCACTAAAACACACCACGGCGACACTTCAAATCCCTTATTGCCAGAGACCAGAGACAGCTTTCATATTTCTTCTAGACATATCACTTAGCCTTTAGGTATATATTTTATTTCACGATACCTGTCAAAAAAGTATTCGTTATCTTGCAGAGAGTAATCATCGCAGAGTTCAGTTATGGCTTCATGGGTGTTGCAGTCTCGCAAGCGACCTAGCCGCGTGTGCGGCAGCCGCTCTAACGTCCGCCACAGCACCTCATGCCGCACGCCGCCCACGTTGATGATGACGCGCTTGCTTAGAGCTTTCGCGCGTAGCATCATGAAAGGCTCCGGTGGTAACGATGACATCGATCTATAATAATACATTATGTTAATTTAAATACTTTACACTATTTGGAATGTAGTAAGCACAATGCTTCTAAACTATTACATTTTATACACATTATAAATATGTCTTAAACGTTTCTGATTTTATGAATCCATCGACGTTTTTACCTGGTTATAATATATTTCTTCGTATCTTCATTGAATCAATGAAAAAGTGTTGTAATTAGAAACTCTCATCGTTAAAGAAGATATCACAATACAATAGTTGTCTGATGCTCATGGTACCTGTGTGTGACTAAACCGAAATGTTGAACGATTTAATATTAACTTACATAATTCAACATTAATTTAACAATTACACAACAAGACGTGATCCACACACGTTTTCGTTTAATATATATTTTTAAGCTTTACGAAATTGAATGTTTCTGTTCCGATTAATCGCCTAATATGAATGATACTCAGAAAATATTTTATTGCTTTTTATATTTACTTTTCGTGTAAACTGTGTGTAGAACGTACCCAAAATGTTGTTTACTTAGCATAAAAGAAAAAGCAGTTATTTTGGAAAAAAAAAATTTGGTTCTAATCATTATATTTATATTATTATTTTTGGCGATCCGTTTATAAACTGATTGACCTGGAGTGTGCCCTCTGCAGCGCGGCGTTGCCGGTGAGAGCGGGCACGGACGCAGGCGCAGGCGCAGGCACGGGTGCGGGCGCCGGCGCAACCCCGCGGTCGAGCAGCGCATCCTGCGCGGGCGCCGCGAAGCCCATGAGCGCGCGCGGGGGCGAGTCGCCCACGTGCCAGCGCGCGGCGCCGCGGCCCGCCCCCTCGCCTCCCATAGCCGCTAGCTCATGGCGCCAAGCGCCGCCTCCTTATTACCTCCCAGAAACTCATGGTTTTCAATGAGGCCTGTAATTCAAATGAAAACTGTTTATCACAACGAGCTAACTAAAATTAGATAAACAGGTTAACTTGTTTAATATTTTGTCAGGTAATTACGAAGGTAACGTATCTATACATTTATAATATAATTGTTTCCACTTAGAAAGAAAATCTCTTTTTTATTTAACAAAATTGGCAAACAAGCTTTTGACATGTCTGTTGCTAAACGGTTATCATAGCTTATAGACCTGTAACATCCTGTAATGATAAAAGAACGCATCGGAAGATTATCTACTTGCGATGTTCTGTAACGTTAAATTTTAACACTCAAGTAAAGAGTAATCTCCAGATAAATTATTCTGCATCCAAACCATTCTTAACAATGTTTTCGCGATACGTTTACTGGCTAAATGGCATATCTTTAGGTTCAAAGTTAATTCGAATATAGATATAAATCAATAATAAATCAGTAATATAATTAAGAAATTTATTTGTAAGTAAACCAACATATTTTCAAATGAAAAGATAACGTAATCAACGGTATTATCAGCATGAATGCTATTTACGTAGTTATCACCAATTACAAATCCCTCTATAGCGAATTTATTAGAGATAACGAATTCAGTGATAATTTTACGTGCTCGCGTACCATTCCACATGATATTATTGTCGTTTGAAACTTACTGTAGATACGCAGTATTTTTTTTTATAAATAAATCAAATCATCTTCATACAACTTTGATAAAGACTGATCAGGTTTCCTCGGCAAAGGTAAATGTAGCTTAGAAAATCTCTAGGACCATTTTCAAAGTACGAGACAGATTTTTATGAATTTTGATTGATAAAAATATTATGGATAAATATATCGGAATATTTTATATCTCATAAAGCAAAGTGTTCCTTCAGGATAAGAGGTAAAAAACATTAATCTCCAACAACGTTTGACGAACCACACTTTGTTAATTTATTTTTTTGTTAATGTGGTAAAAAAACATATTTACGCTACAACCTCCACCGCAATATACCGGGCGGGCTCGGAGCAGGTATATGGGACTCATCAGGTCCCAATCAACAGACATACCTACTAAAAGACACCACGATAACCGCCAGACACTTCTCGTTTTTGCCTAAAACCAGGCACTGCATTCGCAATGCTTCTACCCACCTATCAATCACCCTACAATTGGTACGTATGTTGACATATATTATTTTATCATTGAGAAGTTTTTAAGTTTTTAAGAGAAGTCGCGAATACAGCTAGTTTTTATAAATGTTAAACGCCGACAAATCAATAGTTCTGTAATTTTTACTATAAAAGTGGTAACTGGTTTACTGCATTATTTACGACAAGCTATTATTTATAGCATAGTTAGTTTCTTTATTGTTTACTAATAAAATAAAAAATGACGATTTAAACGAATTTCAATAATTGTTACAGGCAAGAAACGAAAGTAATTTATGGGCCTGTACTTGATTGTTTATAGTAATAATATGATAAAATCGGTGACTCACATAATTATGGACATTTGATCGAATGTAACTATTTACATTATATATTTTACGTAACAACCAGATACAGAACAGGAATAGAATCTGTTACCATTTAACTAATATAACTATATATTTATTAAACTAAGCTCATGTTGTTTACATTAATTAATATTAAGTATATTATGAAAATTAATTAAATATACGTATAAAAGACAATGTCTTCTCCGACTCTTCGGCTCTTAACCCAAAGTACGAATGATATATAATTTGAAATAGACAAACATATTGTATTGCGGGATTAGTATAAGGAGGGATTTCTAGAAACCAAACCCAGACCGGGAGAAAAAAGTAAGAAAGTTGGTATGAAAAATTCATTACATAAATTTCTCGTGCTAAGTTCATTTTAAAATTCATATCAATATTTATCAATATAGCTATGCTAATGCTATAAGGTATGAAAGGGGCTAGTATAATTTGTATTTTTTTTCATTTATGAATGACATAATTCTTCCGACCAAATTAGAAAATATTAGTTTCATAAATCGTATGGTATAAATCATATATATCAAAGAGAATGTAACTAAATATAAATGTAAGTAGATATAAATATGGAGAATATTTAAAACTTATTGAATATCTGTATTATAAGTGAGTGAATATAATTCGAATACAAAATGTGAGAGGTTCCAAATGTAATAATAATATTCAGCCGACCATCATAAAGCTACCGAAATAAATTATACGGAAACAGAGGGCATGTGTTGGGAGAGGTTCGGGAGATATTCAGTGGGCGCAGGCGGGGGCAATCGATTGCGGGATCGCGTTGCGCTCGTGACCCGACCTATCAACCCACACTAGGTTGACAGAATCGACATTAACCTAGTATTAGATCTTAATTTCCAAAAACTACTAGCTCCGCAAAATCAAATAGTCTATTTACAAGCTTTACGATATTTTAAATAATTAATTAATTAACTTAGTTTTTCATTGAGCTTTTTATATTTATGGATCCGTAGATTGTGCTTATTAATTAAGTTTAAGACGATATTTTTGGAGAAGATATCACTCATAATTACAAAATATTTTAAGTATTTAGAACACAGTAGAACACCAAATTCTTTGTAATTTGAATTATAGTAACATATACATTCTTAGTATCGATTTTTAATACCATTTTTTACATAAAAAGTAATAGTTAATTATTTATTAAAAGTTATTTTTTGATTTCGAGTTTCTCGAAAGCCAAGGAAAATAAAACGAGATATATCTGTAAGGTACAAATAATTTTCCTGTTAATATATTTAAATATTTTGTTTCTCATAAAAATGATAATCTATTTATTACTCAATTACTGCGAACATAGCCTATATAAGTCGTTACACTACGAGTTTAATTGAAGTATTTAATATCTACTATTTATCACACCGTCAACCTATACCCACATATCAACTAAGTTTCGTTCATAGATTTAGCTAAAAATCAAAGAACCATTTCCCTAATTTTTTTTCAGTAAATATAGTTTTTGTACTCATATCATTATATATATTGACCAGGAAATATAATTGAATTTTAATTACTTAATTTTGTCATAACAAATATGAACTATTCATTACTTATCAAATAGGTGAGTTGTAACTATTTATATATGTGTTCATCTTTGTATCTTTTAGATACACGTGGACACCCAACATCCCCTATTTTATAACAATACCCGTATACCTATTCTCGTAATTTTGTTCATTAAAATATGATACTGGAAACTATATTTATTTATTTAGCACCTAGCAACTGTTCTTATATTGATGTAGACACAATATAAAGGACGAGACGGCTGAGATGTGAAGCCTATATTTGTCGGAGGCGCCACACTGTCTACTTTTGAACACTTATAGTAAACAAAGTCGGACGAGACATGATTATTATTCAGCGCCTATCCGACTTTCGATAAACGAAGTTACGAAGGGAAGCCATTTTTATAGTAATCTTAGCTTTTCTGATGTGGGAGTAAGATAGAAAATAGGCTCAAACAGAATGTAGGTAACCTTCGTATTGATCTCAAGTCTTGAACGGGACAGTATGAGGCGCCGTCGGCAAGTAAATAAGTTTCGCTACTCCGCAAACATTGTCGTCGCACCCATCATCTGATTATTGAACGAATAATAAAATGTAGGTTCTGTTATGGCCATATTTTTAATAGTACAAAAAGAGACTTATAAAATTTACTTATCTAGTCATCATTGCGGTAAAGTTTTACTGGTATTATACAGTAACTGACTTCTATACAGAATATAATTAACATAAAGAACTTTTATCAACAACTTTTTCTCAGTCATTAAATCTAAAATATATTGCACTATTTTACTGTAATACAGAATACCTAGTTAAGTTTTCTCGCACAGGGTCTGTATTGAAACAAACTTTTTCAGATATATAAATTATTCAACTTTTAGAGGATCTTCATTCAAATATTCATCATCCACAAAGCTTTTTCGAACTCTAACCTTCTATAGATTATTGGCGAAGGGTTCTAAGAAGTATATTACTATCGCTATCTTTAAATATAATCACATCAGTTTATTCTTTATTATTTGATATTTAAAGTTAGTGGGTATATTATGCTATGGAACATTTTATATTACGAATATTATACTACTATTAAATTTGTGTAATTCTGCAATGAAGAATGAAATAATAACTTGTTATAAACTACGGATGTTACGAACAAGAGATTTGGGATCTGAATATCTCAAAAATATTTTGGTTTCGATTATGAGTACGGACTATCATTTTCTTTCTGATAATTGTTATTTTTCGATAATTTTAGCTATATACATATATTTTCCAAAGAAATATATGTATTAAAATGTATTTTGTATGTTTATTTCAGACAATCACTAAGTAAATTTATTGTAAATTATGGTAATAGATATTGTCTGGTTTGACTACGCCTCAATACGAATATATTCAAAAACATTTATATCAATCACTGTTAAGATTTTCAATACTTTTTCAACAGTTCCAGTTATGGTATACAATTCAATTTATAAGCCTTGTGTCATAAACCTACATAAATTTCCGAAAAATATATCTTGAAAATAATGAGGCATAGATACAAATGCAAAAATGAATGAACGGACACCCATAATACAAGCTTAACGACATACCTAAGTTTTAAATACTGCTAACAAGAAAGGAATTACGCAGGCTCGAGTTCTAATAACACGAACACGTCCACTCATCACACTGATTATGAATTGCTAACGTAAAGCAGATATTTAAAAACAAACTGACTGCCTAACACTGACTACTCGTGGCAATAATACACACAAAGGATTTTCTGAGATGTTTTATGTTTTACTTTTGTCTTATTAGCTATTATGAAATGGGAACATAAATATAATTACGAGTATTTTATGTTAACGTACTTTGTTCTTTTAGTTCCGGCGATTTTAGACGAAAGTTGGCAATACCTATAAATACAGTTATGCGAAACAATGCGTTGTGATTTTATATGTGTACAGGATTTCTTACCGAGTTGTTTTATTTTTTCATAATGTTGTTATGATCATAGATTTCTTTACCAAGCTTTTATTTAAATCTTCCAGCTTCTTTAATCACTTTCGCTTAACCATTTTAGTTAAAGTTTTCAGTAATAATGTAACTCCGATAATAATTGAATGTGATATTGAGCTGATCGACCTGCTAATTACGTATTTAGCAAGGGCGATAACAAGTTCGCATATAATCGGCTGTAAATTAACAAATTAAGTTTATTTTTGGCACACTAAAGTTCATTCAAAATTCGAATTTGCCATTTCGAAGCGAATTTGCTGTTTCGATTGCTAGGTGCATCTTGCTGCATGGTGGTAAGGCTTTTCCTAATGCCCGCTTGGGTAGCTACCACCCTCATGTTGTAAACCTGCCGCCAAATACCAATTGGTGTGTTCCGGCAGCTGCACTTGAGAACCAGTTCCTCCACAGATTTAGCGTGTCTACCAACTTGGGCCGTATCGACACTTAAGATCAGGTGAGATTATGGCCATAACGCTAAACCATAAATATAAAAAAAAAAATTATTACGGAATATGTAAATGCGGGCTGATGATATACCTGGATGCGGCCTAGAAAGTCTTCAATAAAACAAGAAATCCTCATCATGTTTGGGCTTCTTGAATTTGTCTCAAATAATACGAGTAGGCATAGGTTTAATTCAGGTGATAGGTTAAAATAATAGATGCAGGTCAGTATTTGTTGGTAGACGTGGAGGTTGGCCCTAACAACTCCTTAACTATACAAGATATTCTCGTCGTGTGTAAGTTTATTAGGCTCATCTCAATAAAAATAATAGTTCTACATCGTGATCAAATTCTGTTGATTAACCCGAATACTTGTGCATGTGCATAGTCAGTACATTAAATATTAAAAGGTACAAAATAATTTAGATTTGCAATAGTAGGATGGTGAATGATTTCTATAAATACTTTTACATAAGTGGACATGGAACTAGTTGCGCGAATTGCATGGAAAATATTTAAACTAAAGAAAATCTAAACTTATTTCAAGAATTTTATATTACATCTTACAAAATCTTGTATAAAAAATATTTTGATTGGTTTTTAAGAAATAATACTAAAGAATATTAAAATGTAGTTTACTCAACAATACTTTTCGATAAAGTCTGTGTATGTAATGAAAATATAATAATTATTCAAAGGCAGAGTTTTATACGAAATTATTTGGCATAGGTAATTTCATAATTAATATAATGTTTAACACAATAGCGAAAAGGTTTACAAATGATGCATTAATTAATAGTTTAAATATTCAAACCATACAAGCCATTACTTTTATAAAGATAAATTATAAGTCATTGGAAACACGAACACTGTATTTTGAAATGTATTTATACTCTACAGTATGATTGAATTTAATATGTTATTGAATTAACGTAATTAACTAATTAATAATTAATTAAATATTAATTTAATTTAATAATTAAATAATTAATAATTAATTAAATATTAATTTAATTTAGTAATTAAATAATTAATAATTAACTTATTAATTAAATAATTTATAATTAATTTATTAATTAAATAGTTAATTAATTAATGTAAACGTCTTTCAATTAACTTTTAGATGTACTATTACAGGTTATTAAATTATACTTCACTAAACTAGTATGACTTCGAACGCGTTCTAACTCAAAATATCTGTTCACGGAATTGTACTCAAGTACACTTAACAAACAAGTAAGCAAAGAGAAGAATGTCTGTAACAAAATAGACTAATAGTAGCAGAAACAAATTATCGTAATATTTACAAAATCAGCACTACCTAGGTATTTCTGAATGTTGGCAACAGGCCACTTGTAAATTCGTAAATTCAACACGAAATTCCGCTACTACTCACGTCGATTGTTTTGATATAACCGCACTAATGACTGCCTATTGCTATAAAATTAAATAATTTTTATACAAAACAATATGAAATCTACAATTTTGTAAGTTTAATTAAAATAAGTGTATTCTGATAAACATTTACCAGTTAAAAAGTTTTTACTGAGTAAAACAAATAATTTTATCGTATCTAAAAGTATTATTGCCACGATTTTTAATCTTGGTCAAAACAAATAACTGTATAATTATCCAGTAATGTTGTGGCGGCCGAGTAGTACCAAACTAAAGACCAGTGAAATATTTATCTGACGCCGACAGGTGCGAGTCTTCACATATATCATTTTAGCAATGTCATTTTAATTGATTTACAAAATGGAAAATATGTAGTAACATAAAGAACGCATCACCAGAAATCATTGATGTCGAGATTTTTTTTTCTAATCGGCAGAAAACAGGCAGACGGCCCATCTAATGGTAAATGGCTACCGTCATCTATGAACAGCCGCAGCACCGCAGGGGTATTACAGCCACGTTGCTGACCTTGAAGACCGTATTTAAATCCCTTTTTGAAGGGACCCATATCATAGTTCTGGGAAAAAAACTGCTAGGTAGCCGATTCCATAGATCCAACATTGATTGATATTCTCGGACGCACAGTTGTGTGGAATAGTAATATTAATAATAATAAACATGGAAAATTATTAATAAATAAATAGTACATTAAAAAGAAAATGATTAAGTAATGCATACAAGCCAACTTATCACCAGGAGGAAAAGTGCCAAAATGGCTGATGAAATGAGGTTATTATGATAAAGACTGGTCACTTTGTTGTATGGCAATACTTATTTTCAGACCCTGATATTAACCAGCACGCTGGTCGCAAGATGCCTGAACTAGTTGACTCGGAAGTTCTTTAAACAGGTTAAGTGCACTCGACATCCTTGGTCTTAGAATTCCGATTACAAACAACACTAGCGTGTATACCCAAATGCTTGCTCCGATTACAATAATCTGTTACGGCTGCTATTGGTTGAGTTGAGGACGACAGATTGACGTGAAAGTAATGGAGGAGTGGAATTCCATATTAAGGGCCAATCCATCCTTTAAAGCGTAAGCGCCATACCGTCAAGTTAGATATATGTTCGAAATATCATATATAGAAAATCAGTTTTCATAGCATCGCATTATCTATTTTTTGCAGTAGTATTAGTAATAATAGTGCCTACATATTTTATGAAAATATTGTTAATATTGCAATGATATGTTTTTAGTATGAACAGGTTTTTCAGATTTATATACTTGTTTTAAAATTCTATAATATATAGAATATTAGAAACTATATTAGTCAGGGTAATACTTCATGCATATTCGAGATTTGCTTACAACAAATATTAATCATGAAACAACCAGTAACTACCACCAATTTAAACTTGGTTAGTCATAATATATGCCTACGTTGCCGCGTCGTACAAACGCGTAGTCCGTAGCATGTTGCTACGAGTTAGTAAATTTTCCTTTGCCTTATAATCCATCTTCGTGTTGCACAGAGCAGCGTCATTCAGTTTCCATTAACCATGTACATGTATAACATGTATCCCCTATGTAACATGTAACCGCTAATCGATTAACAAGCTAAAAATTGAAACAACTTCTTTGGAACATTACAAAATACGGCCGACAGCTAGAATTTGATTTATGTAATTAAATCATCACGACTCGATAGTAAAAAATAATAGTTGAAGTTTTTACTTAATTTCTGAACAACTGTTTTTTTTTATTAAACTTCTATATTATAAAAAGAGGTGTATTTTCCAAACCTTAAATTAATTTTTGTTTGAGAAATTTCGGGTGTGCCTTTAGTAATTTCTCAGCAAATACGTTGGTCGTTTAAAAGAGTCGATTTGGCGAATATTTTATAGTATCAGGTAATTAAGTAATATTATTATATTATTATTAATATTATTAGGTAGTAAATAACGATGATGATGATAATGAACAACGAAATTCAAAACAAAACTTCGGTATTGTAAACTAGAATAATATTTCGAATTATTTTAGCAGGTAATTTCTTTTCAATCTTTTGATCATATTATTATTATGCTAAGTATAACTGTTACTATTAAATAGATTTTATATATTTATTGTGGCACAATCAAAATATAATGATGTTTTGTCGTAGATAATGACTAACGGTTTGCAAAGCGCGCGCGTCTAAATTATCGCCGTATGGATTCCAGATTCTTCACGAATAATATTATAGTGCATGTTATTATAACAGATTAGATATTGCAAAAAAAACTAATTTATGAAAAAAACCATCAGTAGGTTGGGATTTCAACCATCGCTTAGCCAAAATTGAAAATTGTTGTCTTCGATATGTAATTTATCAGTATTCCAATAAACAATAAATAGTATCAAATAAAGAAAAAAGGAAGTATGAAAATTCAACAAGAAGATGATTTACAAAATTTTCAGTTTTTTCCCGATTTAGTAGGAAACCTTATCATTTTATGGGATAAATATATCACCTTATCACAAGTCATTAAAATCTATTTGATAGTTTTAGAATGATGCGTGAATTTACGAATATTTACCCTATACATTAATAACAAAGTGCATTCTACTAATAAAAAAATAAACATTAATATAAATTTCTGGTCCAGTTGACGTTCTATTATAGGTTTAGTTACATATAAAAAGGAAAAGTTCTAATTTAGCTGAAGTAGCAAAAGAAAAGGTCACATGTAACCTCGAGAAAAACCACTATCATAGGTTTATTTTATACAATCCTGTCTACAGTAGTTCAACGCGAAGATTAGATTTTGTCTGCATTAACTGACTTTCAGCGCAAAGATTAAAACCCGCTCAAACAGTTGCAACTATAATATATTTACTATACCAGCCATATAAATACATAATTAGGAGGCAATGTTTCAGGATCTAATGGGTCAACTCAACTGTAAAGCAGCTTCGTTGCTGTAATGTTTATTTGTCCCTACGCGCTGCCATAAAATAAATTATTCGGCGAATGTAAAGTGCCAGCGCCACAGGTCGTGGAAATCAATAAACGCAGAACAAATGTAGTGCACAGCGTTTTCAACATAAGAGATTGTCGTAATTTGAAAATGAAAACGCTATTTTAGTTGTCTTATTTTCTGGTGTCGGTTTTATGTTTGATTTTATTATTTTTTTACTTCGTATTAATGTAGTAGCTAGCTATAGTTGTTACTTGTTTAAACTTAACATACTACTGATTTTAGTCTTGTAAAATTTATGCGTGACCAATGTTAATATGAATAGTAAATAACTATAGATGAAATCATGATTCGTCTAAATTATATCTGTTATATATCTCGGGTATTTGACGAAAACTCACTGTAAAGATTCTTAGGTTAGACTGATTTATATTATTAGGAAAAATAGGTTTACAATAAATTATATCACAAATTAACCGTAATAAAACCGGATGCAATATCCAATATGATATCTAATTCTATATCTAAGCAGTTCTTTCTTTCAAATTTACTAATTTTTTTTTTACCCTCGAGGTTCTTTTTGGTTTTCCAGATATGCATTCTGTTAAATTAACATGACGTATTGAATATATTTATTTATATACTATGAATTTAGAATTTAACCTCAATTTTAACCTTAATTTAAAACCTCAATTTATTATCACTTTTGAAACATTACCCACCAGAAGTGCATAAATTTAATGTCATGTTTATGTTTGTTAATTTCTGCAGTTTGCAAGGTAAATTTAGAATTGTCACGCGCAGAGAACTGTTAATATTTTGTTGTCGTAAATTCTAGGCTCGAATTCGGAACAATATGTCAAGACTGATATTAGATCATCCATTTCATTGTAGTAAACGCAAATCCATGATAGCGGAGCATGCATACCCATATTATTATACTATAAATATATTTTTTTAATAAAAGGCTAGGAAATTATATTACGCTATAGGAATGTGCAAGATTTGAAATTGCCTATATTTCTTCTAAAAGCAGCAAAGCTCTGCCTTTTTCGTTTCGTACATCTTTTTTTCTTACACTGCTAATTATAACAGTGCACACCAACATGTGAGGCTTTTATTATATGACTAACTTTAGAATTGCGGTTCTTTTGTTTTTAGTTACATATTGCAACCATGAACAATTGTGACCACTTCACATCACGTGGGCTACTTGTCTGTTAAAAAAGTAAGAATTTTAAATAAAACTAATAATAATGAGAATTAATTATAAATAACGATCTATACACGCAGTAGCGTGTCATACCAAGTTCAAGCTAACAGAACTGGCGAGCAGCACCGTGTGTAATATTACATGAACCATTTGGAGCCACTTTTGATACCCTCATAACTCAAAAACTATTTCACCTAAACATGTCAAATTTCGCTCATATATTGAGACTTGCGAGATACATATATGCTCCTCATTTCATTAACACACCTCAAACAGTCTTTTACATATTAACGTCCAAAAATCGTCATTAATATCACTGACATATAGATCAAAACTCTATCTCAGTTCTAGATGACTTAGAAAGCTCAAATTTAACACCCAGATAGGTAGTTGGGTGACTACAAAGGAATAAATCAGAAACTAGTAAATATTTATCATTTAATTATACTTATTCAATTAATTAACTATATTAGGAACACTTATTTATAGTACAAGAAAATATAGAAAATAACACAAAAAAGGCAATTATACCCCGGAAATGTATGAGATACCAGAAGCTTAATAAAAATAATTTGGTATTAATTTTATTATGAATAAGTACCTACTAATAATTTATGTACAAAAAGTAATGATATGCCATCAAAAACATAAATGTGAAATGAGCGTCAAGTTCAGTATTATAATATATGCCTTGGTTGTTGCCTTCAACGACAAAAGAAGTGAGATCTAAATGAGTGCTAAGTTCAATGGTCAGTCCTGAAATTATTTATAACAACATAAAACATTTTATAACAATTTAAAATATCATTTCTTCCTATAACTTAGGCTAATTCATTTTTTTTTTTCGAACTGACGTTCACTGTTATCCCCAGGGGCTTTGACAGCTTCACTGAACTTTTTGGGGCAAGTGCTGAAGGCACTCAGCCCCGAGGCAGCGGGCACAAGGGTGCCAAAACGGCCGAACCTCGGCTTGGGCTGCTGCCGGTAAATGAAAAAGATTCACGATCCTGACTAACCAACAGGTCTTGTCTTACAAATTTATTGATCCTAACAACGACCTTATTATGTAAGCAGCTTAGGGCCGCGAGGGTAGTCCCTTACAGAACCGTGTACTTAACGTGTGGGTGTGCACGAATGGTATGCGGTGTGATGGTGTACTCGCAGTGATGTAGAGTGTCACTGTATCGCGCGAGCAGAGTCATTCGAAGGCTCCTATCCGGAGGATCGAACCTAGGTTCAGGCGTCTGCGGAGGGAGGCCGCGGCGGGTGTGCGGGAGCGAAATTATCCGCTCGGCCTCGGCGGCGAGGACGGCGGTTGCCCGGGCGTGTGCGTGGACACGAGCGATTGCTGGAGACAGCAGGGAGAAACGCGTTTAATCTCGTTATTTTATCGACGGGGTCCGAGAAGCAATTGCGTGGCCGGCGCGCAAAGCCTTTGGCGTGCGGATCGGAAGTGTAGCTAACTTCGTGTACTATTTTGCTAATTCATATATTGAAACCTAAGGTCTAGTTGCTAATAGTAGTTGGCTACGAATTATTATTAAGTACCTACTAAAACAGTCACGGAAGAGCCCTATGTTCGATGACTAATTTCTAACAACAAACCAAATTTTCGGAAGAATAACATAAGAACTTACAGCTTCAGAACTTGTGAAGGCTATAATATAATTCGTATAGTAGAACTAACCAAGTCAGACCTTATACTTCAATATATTATCCAAAGTTATAAAAAGAAATGATATTTTAAATTGTTATAAAATGTTTTATGTTTTTATAAATAATTTCAGGACTGACCTTTGAACTTAGCACTCATTTAGATCTCACTTCTTTTGTCGTTGAAGGCAACAACCAAGGCATATATCATAATATTGAACTTGGCTCTCATTTCACACATTTATGTTTCTGATGTGATATATTTTTATTTGATATTTATTAACTTTAATATGCTTTAATGAAAGTGTTATTAGAACAAAATATAGATTTTAAAAAAGGATTTCGCAAACTTTAAACATTTACAACTTTTTGAATTAGTAAATTATATTTATGTCTTTATATTGCGTAATTATAACAAAGTGAAAAGTAGATAACTGTTAAGGTTTTATGCCACAAGTTGTTTTAAAACTATGTCGAATTTATACCGTAACATACATTTTCATGATACTTTTAATGTTCAATTAACATACGTTTCTAATTAAATTAAAGCAAACTTAGGGCTTACAGGGTGTAAGCAGCGTAATGTGTGTAATGACTAAACATAGTTCGAAGCAATTCGGCTCCTTGGCCAGCAAATCGGTGCGACGCCTAAATCCCTAGATCAAATATATTAACGCATCTTAGATAAAACCTATGTTTAGATAGAGATCGACGATGAAAATAACGCAGACTAAATGAAAAAACGCCCATTATAACTGTTACGTATCCATTGCTTTCGTCATTGCCTACCATATACTTTGTTTGTTGTTATGTTATCAATTTTCAATTACTTGAACGATAACTCCGAAGCTCATTGAACTGTAAATTAAGCCACAAGGTATTTTTTTTAAATGAACGAATTAATTTTAACAATTTTAACAGGTTATACGTTATATAAATACATTGGGGATAAGGCACGTGCATGACGGATAAATCCGCATATAGTGCGGGGATTGTTTTTGGCACGACTTCCAATATCTTAATGTTGTGTCACTATACAAGTTCCTTTCCAACTCCGTTTGCATTCTGTAAATGGTATTGCGATGACGAAGTTGTTTTTCCTTTTTTTCCGGTAAAATATGCCAAAAGCAGAAAATATTTAATTAGGTAATAATAGCTCTGTGGTAGTATGTTCAGACATCGCGTCGATCCATACGATCTTACAACGATAGTGAGCTTTACTTGGAGAACAAAACATTATCATATTACCATAGCATAGTTCTAAGGCATTTTCTAATACAGCCAAATTAACTACCACTCACAAGATAAACATCTGCCTACAAGCAACTATAGCTGTGTTCCAACAGTTGCAATTAAGAACCAGTCTCCCCAGTAGACTTAGTGTGTCACCATTTTAGCCCACACGGTTCTTTAGATTCAAGTGTAAATTTTATACCTACAAATCATGAATAAAAGGTCTTAATTATAATATTTTTGATATATCTTTGCTCCTTGGAATGTAATTTTCGCTTATTTGATCTTTAAAAAACGTATACTAGGTATCTATAATAAATCAATTTCAAAAGTTTGCCGCTGTATATATTAAAAAAATATCAATTATTATGAAGCCATGTCCACTTTATACCAAGGATATATAATGGTTGGTAAAGAAACTTGTGTACACTACTAGTTTAGCATAATAAAAGCAAGTTTTATAATTATAAATAAATTCAGGTTATGCTCAAAAATATTTACAATATCTCAAACACGAATAAAAAGTTTTGTGCATGCAAATAAGTATATTGCTCTGTTTTTGTGCTTCCCAGAAATATTCCTGTTTCGAGATTCCAAAATCCTGAATCATGAGTTCATTTACCTACGTCCTCAATTACATGGATAAGTGCTTCAGAATTCCTTGCAAAAATGTACTAACTTATTTTTATTGTGTTCCGTAAAATAAACTCAAAGTGGTAGATTTCCGAGATATATTGAAGAGCGTTCCATTCTTTGTTAAATGAAGTTGTGTAGGTATTTATATAATTGTTGAAGAAATTGTGTTTAGCGGTTACCAACAGTTATATCTACAATAATGCTACTATAGCGTCTTGATCGCCACTATCTTTGTGTATTGTAAACTCCTTTAGTATTCTACTAATATAAGTATAACATATGAATTCGGAAAACAGAACGTGTTTTAAGTTGTCGTTCCGACACGTGCCACTAAATAGACAGGATTCTTATCTCAGTTGCTAACATTTAAACATGTATAAATTTTTTAATAAAGCTGTCAAATACTTTTAGTAATTAATTAGCAGTCATAAATTCGCTCAGTAGAAATTAATTGCGACTCGACGAGCATACGTTTTTATCAAAATGAAAATTGGGCTGCCATTTACTGCTCTTCAAGTCATCTCTGACAAATTTCAGTTATTTCTGTAAATTGATATGTTATTTTTATAATACAAAGTAGTACTTTGTTCAATTAACTTGTGTTTTAGTTTACGGTTTCAAATGGAACTGGCACTGAAATAACGCTATATTAAATTCGTATTTAATATATCTGTCAGAACTGCATCAATAAACATTGACACTATTTTGTTATTAGCCTTTAAGGGTTAAAATATGTGATAAATCGTGTTCAAAGAGTGATATCGTAAGCTTTGTAGGTCATAGGAATTGTTTCCATTGGGTGTTGTTGCTACTGGTGAAAGCTATTTGTTAATAATGACATTTGATATTTATTTTTACTCATTCAATGTTTTATAAAATTATACAGTGCAAAAATGTAAACAATATTAAATGAGGAATTTATGGTTATATTCATTGTCTGTATATAATATCTAAGTATGAACGATTCATTAGGGTCATATATAATATAATAAGGTATAATTTAGGCTAAAATATATAAATGTAAATATAATAGTAGAAAATATAATGGTCTAATTGCATCAGAAGGTGTTAATTGTACAAAATACAATGTTTGAAAATTTAGGACAATTAAATTTGAGGAAAATTCAATGATAAAATATTGAGTGATGAGATTGTGTGGTACGAGTATGTTATGAGAAAATATGTGATCATGCTAAAATGTCATGATGTAAACGGGCCCGCACAGTTGACACATAATCTGTGGTTTTGTCTATAACCTATGACAGAGACACTGCAAACTCAACGCTATCACGGGCGTTGTTTTTTTTGTATTTATTTTATTTAGGGAGCATAATGTACCGATACCGGTTCAAAGTTTGTGAGGACAGTAAATTGTACGAAAACGATGTCATCCAGCTCGAAGATCAATCGGTACCTACCGTTAGCACCAATCGGCTAATTGCTAGGTTGATGCACTCTCACTTCAATCTTTATTTATTTATTAAAGTTTGTACACTAGGTATACAGGCGGACTTTAATGCCTAAGGCATTTTTCCTAGTCGATCTTAGGGTGGTGGAGATCATAACTGAGGCAGGTGCATAATAAAATAAATAAAAAAATATATAATTTAAGTAAATAATTACGCATATGAATAGATATATACATAAAAAAGATACAAATATAACATATAAATAAATTATATATATATATAGATAAATATATTATATATGCACTAATATCTACCGTGGAGAATCTGCTACTTCAGCCAGCAATAATTGCCGAAGTCTCATCTTAAAAGCCAGCCGTGTTGCGGACGTCCTCATTTCGAGCGGAAGTGCGTTCCAAGGGAGGATGCATTGGATAGCGAAGGAGGAGTGAACGAAGTCAGAGCTATGAGGAGGACACTTAAGTAAGAGATTACTAGTAGAACGCAGATTCCTATTGTGTGTATCACAAAGGAAAGTTAGATAGAGAGGCAGATAGGTAGGATAGGTAGGAGATTTAAGAAAGGAGAAGAGAGTAGTAAGCGCACGCAATGAACGGCGCTGGCGAATGGGAAACCATTTTAATTGCGTTCGGTAAGAAGATATGTGGTCATATTTGCGGAGATTAAAAACGCATCGAATGCAGTTATTAAGAAGACGGTCGAGTTTATTGAGTAAGTCTGTATTGAGATCAAAATAGCACACATCACCATAGTCTATTACTGGGAATATTAAGATCTGCACAAGCATAGTTTTGATCTTGGGTGGTAAGAAGTTCTTCAGACGATAGAGGGAGCGAAGAATACCGACGACTCTCTGACTAACAAAGGTTACCTGGGACCGCCAGCTCAGGGTAGCATCGATGTGTAGTTCGAGATCCTTCACAGCGGAGCTCCAAGGAATGGTAGTGCCGTCAAATTTAACAGGTGGAATATATGACAAGCCCAATCTACTAACCATTCTAGGGCTGGCTATTATTATTGTCTGGCATTTTGCTGGGTTCACGGGCAACCCGAAACTGTCTGACCAGCTTTTCATATCCTCAAGGTCTTTGTTCACCCTATGTACATCAACAGACACACAATCGACGCCAGCCTGCGAGTACAACTGCAAGTCGTCGGCATACAGATGATACGCACATTGAAGGCTTTCAGTTATGAGGTTGATGAAGATAGAAAATAACAATGGAGAGAGTATACCGCCTTGAGGGACTCCAGAGCCAATGTTGTGCCAATTTGATGAAGAGTCATTGAGGCGCACCGACTGTTGGCCCCCCTGAAGATAGGATGAAAACCAATCCAGTGCACAGGGAGAGAACAAAATATGGGAGAGGATTGTTAAGAGAAAGTCGTGAGTGACAGTATTGAACGCATTCGAAAAGTCCACCAAAGTCAGTACAGTGACTTTGCCGTCTTCCATGCCCGCTCTAATATCGCCAGTCACTTTGAGGAGCACGGAAGTGGTACTGTGGCCAGGTCTGAAGCCAGATTGAAGTGGACATAGCAAGTTGTTTATATGCACAAACCTAGATAACTGCTTGTGTGCACAAGCCTCCAGCACCTTAGCGAGAAAAGAGAGAATGGATATAGGACGGAAGTGACTGACGAGTGAGAGATTAGGGATTTTAGAAAGAGGAATAACAATAGCTTTCCGCCATAAAGACGGGAAAACACCATTGCTAAGGGAAAAGTTTAAAATATGCGTTATTGGTGGGAGAAGATATTCCAGGATTGCGATTATCATGTGCCGGCTGATATTGTCATAGCCAGTCGTATTGGATTTAATCGCAAGGATTATCCTTTTGATCTCACCCGGTGCAACCGGAGAAAACTGGAAAGGGTCAGCTAAAGGCCTCGGAAGACCAGCTATAAAATCCAGGGTACGGTGCCTGGCTTGGTGATCTATCGAAGGAACAGTGGTAAAATGGTGATTAATATCATCCAATCCAACCGTCGCACCACAGAAGTCCAAACTTTTATCTTTGCCAATACCCAGAGTCCCAAGGAACTTCCAGATATTGGCTGGGGACGATGAAGAGATATTACTAAGGATATATCGGCGTTTAGCATTACGTACCATCTGATTGCACCGATTTCTTGCGGATTTAAAGAGGCACCAATTTGCTTCTGAGGCTAGAAGCTTCTGCTTTGCTTCCAAGAGTCATTCTCGGCGCAGCAGGACGCTTCAGTTTAATTCTCTTAATAGGGGCGTGAATATCAAAAACTGATAGAATTTTGGTGTTAAAGATTTCAACCTTTTCGTCTGCCGATTTAGAATTAAATATATCCTTCCAGTTTTAATTTCGAGCGTCCCTATTAAGCTTGACCAGATCCATCCGAGCAAAACAACTGATGCGCATAACGTTAAAGGGAAGTTTGGGAGGTTTTAGGGAGTAACAAGTGTAGATAAGGTCGTGGTGAGAGAAACCAGGGGCAGGAAATTGGCCATAACAGGAAACAAAGGAAGGAGCAGAAGTGAGGATAATATCAAGCCAAGTGTCGTGACCATCAAAATTATGTTGAGTGGCTTGAAGAGGTAAAACATGTAGTCCAACAGATTCGACGATAGAAAGAAGTTTACGAGAGCGGGAGGATTCGAAGGCTAGGAGATCGGTTTTAAAATCGCCCATAATGATGTGATGTGCATATTCTGATCCTAAAGATTCCAGAACTATTTTCAGACTGGAGAAGTAGTCAAGGGAAGGGGGACAGTTGACCACACCAAGTAAAGATTTCACTCCCTTGACCCAAACCTCAAGAAAGAGATATTCTGCAGAAGCAGAAACCAGACCAGAGGAAGAGCAATGATGGTATATTTAAAATCGCTACCGAGATAAATAGCGACACCGCCTCCTCTTCTATCAGTACGGTCGTTCATAATAAGAAGGAAGCCGGGCAGAGGGTATAAGGTTGAAAGAAGATGAGGTTTGCGCCAACTCTCTGAAATCAAGAAGGCGTGAACGTCGGCTTCAGAGAAAGCTTCGGACAGATCACTGTAGTGGCTTGGTATACTCTGTGCATTAATGTGACAGACATTAAAACTATGGATGGTTGGATGGTTAAAAGTTTGACGCACCAGGTCACCAAGTCCGTCAACTGCTGAGGAGTAACTTTCATCACTGGATGAATCAGCATTTTCAATGTTTATCTTACTGCGAATCCTTGGTATATTATGCACCAAGATGAAACTTATATAGCTAGATGAATTTTTAGTGTGAAGCCGTATGGATATAAGTGTAGTGCAAGACTGAAGTATGGATCGATAAAAGGTGTGAATAATGGAGTAGCAGATAATAGAGAAGACCAAAGAAGAAAAACATATTCAGATAAGAGAAAAAGTGTTGAATGATTACAAAAGAGAAATGAATATTTGTTTTTACTTACCCAAAACGTAATATTTTAGTTTCAATTTACTCCAAGTAAAGGTCGCGTAATTTAATATGTAGTTTAATTAAAATTAGTTCTGCCAGGCGTGGTATCAAAATCAAAGCAACATGGATGAGAATAATTGTTTCGAACGCTCGATACAGTTAGTAATTAATTAGTGGACTGTACGACAAAATTAATAAACAAGTTATTAGTGTTATATAGTAAATGGCCAGGACATTATTAAAATATTTACTATCTTTTCTGTATTTAACCAATTAATACTATTTAATGTGAACATGTATTGCCTCTGAAAAGAAACCTTAAAGGGTAAATATGCATCGCACTTACAATGTCATTTAAATACCACCAGTTCGTTTGCCCTACATCGAAGCAGGGGACATAAAGTTTTAATGATTGTAGTACAATTAGTGTAGTGTATAATATGGCGTTTCGAAATTTAGAATCAATTTTTATTTTAACTTAAACCTAATATTTTTATAGAAACCATCAGCATACGTTATATTTATGTGAAATTATTATTTTATAGCTTACAGGTTTAACGTTGGCCACAATATCACCTGATGCTGAGTGATGATATGGTCCAAGATTGTGAACACGCTAAGCCTAGTGGAGGGAAGAAGATTTATGAACAAAGAAGTTGATAAGAGCGTTTCTATAGATATTGTTTATATTTTTTCACGATGATTTCCATTACATTTTACAAATAATGTCTTTATAACTATTTCATACTTTAATATACAAATTAAGTCGACAATAATTTCGGTCGATTAAGAATTCTAGTCGATCACTAATTGATTCGGTCTGTTAAGTAAGTAAAGTTGTATCTACATTATTGTATGTACTAATACTGAATCTATTTAACTATCTGCCATAATAGAAATGTGGTACACATATAAATATATACACACTTACATACAACATATATGTTTTCGGTTTAAGTGGGAATCGCGACTAAGCAAACAGACTGTAGGCCGTCCCCAATATTGCAAAGAGCAGCTGGAATTGATTGAAGGTTTTCATATAATAAAAACGGTGATCGAGTAAGTACCGTGGAAAATATAACATTGATATTGTATTCTTCACCTCAACAAAGGTTATTGTTATTGTACAAAGTAAGCAATCACAACAAAATTTTAATAAGACTGAAAGATATTGAAACCTGTTATTAATAGGTTGCTACTTCTAAAGGATAAATTTTGACGCCTCATACCGTTGCTTTAAGGTAGAAATAGATGTGATGTTATATTTTCTCTGTCAAGCCTTACGCAGGGTATAACCACTTTATAACATCAGACCAATATATTATAACATAACATGTTATCATAAATATAATCATGATAACTCGTAATCATAAAATGTGATGTGTATCTCATCAGATGACTCAAATATATACAAGAGGGATATTATTAAAAAAAAAACAGTAGGCTCTAATACATGAAACTCTTATTCCAAGATTTGTTTTTTGATAAAATTAAATATTTTTTTTTAGCTTTATATTTATCTCAAATTTTGAAAATTATTGTCTACTTTGATTCTATAATATTCAATTATATATTTATTTCTATATAAATTCTATAGTATTATTATTACACAAAATTAAGACAATAATAAATTAGGTGAAAGGCCATCGACACTGTCGAACTACCATATGTTTTAAATCGTCAAAATAACATGGATGCAGTGTGGCGCCAACAACGTAGGTCATGACGAGTATTTTCGTCCTCGCCTTGATGCAGGGCTGCCTCATATCATTCTGTCAGTTTAATAATAACTATTCGGTCATACGTGCTTAGATTTTCAGTGTGGTTGACCCGCTTCCGTCCTTTCACTAAATCGAGTTTAATATTCCAGATAACTAGGACATTAATTACGTCAGTGTTGTACTATCCTCATACAAATGACGAATAAAGGTTAGAAGTGTGTGAAGAAGGTGAAGTGTGGTATCATGGTGTAAATAAGTATTTTCTCGACAAACAGAACTTAAACAAATTCAATATTGTACGACCAGTACTTATTCCATTTGTTATATCAAAATGTTCTACATTATATCCAACAGTACTTTTTGTCATACAAAAGATTAACTTCTAACCACAATCTCAAGTAATGTTCAAAGCAAAATTAAAACACTATCGAGATTTGGGTTCTAAAATGCAGTTGCCGAAATACATTTATAGGCGATGTTTAGCTACGGTTTTTCTGCTTAAATCTGGTAAGCTATTCATGAGAACGTTAAGGACCAAAAGTTCACCAAACCAAAAGTTCTGGCTCGTTACACGATTCATTAACTCATCGATAAATATACGTGAAGAGTCTTAATGCGCTACCACTGAGTCATTATTGCTTCAGTAGTTATCATTTTAACGGAAATGAGAGATCTATAGTAATTTAAGACTCACTCCTTATACCTAATTAATCTTTTCTTACCTCTTTCTACTCTCGTTAGGCCATAGAATAAGGGCGAAACCGTATGTGCTTTTATGGGAACAGAAACATTAAATTATTTTAAATTGAATAAGTAAAAAACTGTTGCATTTGGCTGTAAATACGTATTGTTAGAGTAATTTGCAAAATTAAAGTGAAAAAAGAAAAGAATAGTTTGGTTTTATAAATAACAATCACAAAGCAGATAGAAACGTGAAGTGATTCATTTCATTTCCCAATATCTGTTTGAAAATCTATCTCGCATATTGCTCACACATTTATGATACGTATCTAAACCATTAGACATCTGGTTCTTGTGAAATACTCAAAATATTATTCTATACGCCTTCTACAGAAAAAATAACTTTAGATATCATATTATTTTCTGTTATGTTCTAATTTTTAAATGTTATTCATAAGTTAAAAAGATAAAGAAGATATTACGTAAGATAATAAATAATAGTTTAAAAAAACGAAAAACCACGCTTTTTATAGCAAACTGAACTAAAAAAATAGAAAATAACTATAAATAAATTTAAATTAAGAATAGTGTTAAAAATTTCAAAAAACATAAATTAAGCATAGTGTTAAATTTTTTATTAAATATAAATTAATTATAGTGTAAATAAAAAAATATTTTTTTTTTTTTAAAAAGCGTGGGATGCACAGTGTCAATAGTTATAAATGTTTTATCGACAGATATGCGTAGAGTGATTATCATTTGATGATCTTAAATGCACCCCACGCTTTTATTTTTAATAAAAAAAAAAATTTATTTACACTATTATTAATTTATATTTATTAAATTTTTTAATACTATTCTTAATTTATGTTTATTAAATTTTTTAACACTATTCTTAATTTAAATTTATTAAAACTTATTTTCTATTTTTTTAGTTCAGATTTCTATAAAAAGCGTGTTTTTTAGTTTTTTTTAAACTATTATTAATTTCTACTTTTTAGTTTGCTTTATTTATAATAGCTTGTTTTTTAATTTTAAACTATTATTTGTTCTAATCTACTATTATTTAGTATGGTTTTCTATAAAAAGCGGGTTTTTTTATTTAAAACTATTATTTGTTTTGTGGAATTATAATTCTTTTTTAGGATATGAAAATTTGTTAACATTAGAGAAATCGGCTAAAGATAGTGATTGGAAATGAAAATGTCAATTTCTGTCTTATCGACTAGATGAAAATTATATAAATTAACAAAAATCTTATTTTGCAAATTGAAAAATGGAATAATTTTATCAAATTAGTGTATTGTCATCGGTCCTCGACAAATTTACAAAGTTTGAACGAAATCTGGCCGTTTAAAGTGGGTCAAAATCGCGCCCAAAGGAGCCGGTTACAAACATAAAAACAAACAAACATACGGGTGAAATTAATAAAAAGCTTTTAAAAACGAAAGATTGAAGTTCCAATAAGGAGATTAACTGCTGATTGAAAAATCATTCGATACTTAACTTTTTTTTATATAGTGCTTTTTGGTATTACATCTAATAATATTACATATTTAAAAAAGTACACAGCTATTTGTTTCCAAGGTGACTTTTAATGTGTTAACAAACAGGCATTTAGATCTGTCTAATATACTTATGACAATGTCACACAATCTTCCTTAATATATATTTGAACTAGCTCATCTGGCAGACCTTGTTCTGTCTTTTCGAGTAGTCAATCACATCGACTACAGCAACATCTATCGTGTTATGATTACTAATAGATATATAAGTATCCTATCTCTTAAGTTGGATCAAACTGCACACAGTGTGCAAAATTTGATTAAAATCGGTTCAGTAGATTAGGAGTTCATCATGAATAATCAACGTAAGGCGATTCTTTTATATACAAAAATTATATATTCTTATGCTACTTGTTCCATCACGTATTTTAGAAGATAAATTGTTACAAAATGATACAATATAAAAAATACTTATTATTATTTAAAATTGCAAAGTAAAGATTTATTCCTTCACTAATAAAATAATCGTCCGATACGACATATTTTCCTGTCGATAGTTGAGGTTAAATTCCTTTCTTACATTAAAAATCAGCCAAATTTATAGTTCTATACAACGCCTAAATTACCGCCTCATTAAGTTCAAATACCAGGATTTAAGGGAAAGTGATACATAATATGTACGATGCTACAGTTGCGCAAATGCTTCATTTTATTGTTTATATTTATACCTAATTACAAAGATAGTAAAAATCAGTAGACAATATTTTATAAGAACTTTGGATAAAATTAGTATATTCTATATTATTCGATGACGCTATTATAGACACAGCAAATAATATGGATTGTAAAATAAACACGCAATCTAATTAAAAATTCATAACAGCATTTGATTCATAGCGGTTAACAGTCCGTGTTTTCTATTGGAAAAGTGCATTGAAATTAGTTCTAAGTTCATAAACGAACACTTATAAGTGAGAATTCTTATATGTATTGTTTCTTATGTATTTTTCTATAATCGGTTACTCGGAAACAATTTGAATATAATATTTTATTAAGTTAATGTTTCACCTTCTAAGTTAATGTAGATTAGTGTTTTATGTGCTCTACACCGAAAAACGCTCGACAGTCCGTATAATATTCTTACTATATGTCAACAACTATGGAACCGTTTATATAAAATCTATATTAATATTATAAAGAGGGAAGATTTCTATTTTTGTTTGTAACGAATAAACTCAAAAACTACTGGACCGATTTCAAACATTCTTTCACCATTAGAATGCTACATTTGCCCTGAGTACTGTCACTATATAACATTTATTTATGAAGATAATTAAATAAAATTTTAGTTCCACGGGAACGGAGTCGGGTACACAGCTAGTATCTAATAATTTTGACTGGTGAAACAAAATTAATGCCAATAAAAATATGAAATTTGCTTTACGTATAACGTCCGTATTAATAACTGTTTAAAAATTAACTTACAATGTTTCTGAGTTGGTTTGAATTAAGAAACAGTAACAGCTGTGTTAAAATAAAGAAAATGCGTAATACGTAAAGTTAACCTTTAGATATGCCTAACTTATTTATCAGAAAAGAGAGAATTAACAGTAATGTCACGCTTGCAAACCTATAAATACGTGCTAGGCGATGATAAATTAACATTGGTGGTTGTAATAGCACTCAGTCACAGATGATATGAGCAGCGAATGCGAAATCTATCCCGAGCTCGAGACATTGACCTATCTGTACGCAAGAGTAGTATCGACATTAAAAGATCTCAACACATCACTACATAGCACGGCATAATACGTAACTATTACGAATATAAGTCGAGTGGAGATATTTTTACCAGAGCAACTGTCGGGTGCGACCGCGACGCAACTACCGCGACCGACAGCTACGTAACAACATTTGCACACTCTGTAATAACTACTTTCATCTTATAAATAGAATGTAAGTCATCACAATTAGCTATGATTGGCAGTTTCGCGAAAACTAAAGTATTTTTAAATCCATAAGCATGTACTTACTACCCATTGCAGTAAATTTACTGACTTTTTTTTATACCAATAAGCTACTTACAGATAAAATAAAGAATTACGCATACACTTTGTCCGAATTTTAACTTTTTTTGAAATTGGCAAAAAGCATTTTTTTTATATTTCCTAGTTTAATTCAAATAATATTCTAATTTTCTGAGCAACGTGTTCAATTCGGATTATTAAGTGGACATATAAGAGACACATTTGTTTAATTATCGGTTCATTGTATCAAGGTATAAAGCTAAAAGTCAAAAACCCGTAAAACCGTAGTTATTTACTTATACTTCACATTATAATATCAATAATCCGCGAATATGTAGCTTTCTAAGTGCACGCTAACATGATAATGATAACATAGCGCCAACTACTCGTGGCTGTTTCTCTTCTCTTGTTCTTGGAAATTTTGTACTTTTTGTACATACCGTTTGCATTTAACAAGCATTTTTTTAGAATAATAAATGCAAAACAGATAATTCTAGAGTACGATCTTGTCATATACAAGACTCCGTTTTGTTATCAAAAATAACAAAAGTGAAGGAAAGGATAACAGAAAAACGTATATTGGAACACGTGTCAAAGTCTATATACAAAAAGGTAAAAGACGTAGAAACAATATCAATAATTGTTAGCAACGGTGTTACCATTATTTCTGAACTGAAAGAATGCCTCAAAAAATGCAATTGCATATTAGACTTAGCATATTACTAGATTAATATAGCACTCGCAGTCTATATTTATTTAAAAAAAAACTATTTTCGGATATTGCGTACTTTCGGTAAAATTTTGGTATCGAAATTACTAACCGGATTTACTTACTATTAGAACAGGGTCATAATTTATTATCGTCTCAGATGAGTCTTGGCGTATAATTATTTATATACAATAGAGAAAATACCGAAGAGACGTAAGCAGACTCTCTACAAAGTGGACGTAGGATTTTGTGAATATAGCAGGAACCCAGCGGATAAGAGTCGCGTATGCCGGTTTTTTAAACTTCCGCGCTCCGGCTCTTCTGGAAGCAACTTTTTTCTGAGCTGTATAGACCAAACTCAAGCAATAAACATTATAAATGCGACATTATGTACAGCACAAACAAAACTATTATGGAATATAGTTCAGTCACACATTCTTCAAGACTGCGAAATAAGATTTCACATCTACACACATTACGCTATTCAATCCTAGTCGCAACAAGCTTCTCACTCAGATTATGCATGACTGATGTCAAATGCAACTATACCTCTTCTTGCATTTGTTACAGCTCGTAGCACGACACAGTGTGCCAAACATCATGACTCCAGTCGTTGCACTTGCCCCGGTCCGTGCAATCATCGCCATTTAAGAAGCACAGTGAAACTAACTAGCTATGTAATCTCAAAGACCTTTTTTGTTCTATATTCTCTCAAATGAGACTTGAGAGGGATGACATATTGCGAAAGTAATATATTTGGAAGATGATAAATCAAAGTTCTTAACTTAAGTATTTAATCTAGATTTTAGCTCAGTACTAGAGTTACAAACGTTTTCCACTACGTTAACCTCTAGAGTTTATAACTGATTGCGACTAGAGTCCGATGTAGTGTTCTACCCAGCATTTGAGCTGACGTCCACTGAAAATGATAACTGTACCATCTAACTCATTTGAAAGAACAACTGCCTTTCTAATATTTTTACGCAGGTCAGCTCAATACGCGTTTGTTACGGTAATGTTTGCTTTTGCATAAGCCAATTTCAAACATCTTAGCTGGGTTAACCTTGATCGGTGTTTTAACCCGACTTCACATTTCGAAGAGAGCTAAAGGGATAGTTAACCTTGATGTGCAGTGCACCAATCCTGATGTTTTCTTTTTGATATCTAATATATTTACTGCAATAACAGTGTTAGACATTTAAATTTGATGTACTCGGATTAGATCGGCGATCACTCCAGGTTACGTTTTCATTCTGTAACCATAAACCCTCATATTTTCAAGCAAATCGTACTCCTTAGTTCATTTTTAAATAATAACCACATACTATACACATCCATACCTAATCCACGTAATGCCTAAAGAATGGTAATTATTGCAGTTCGCACTGACAAAGTATCATATTTAGAAGATGTCTGTGACGTTTTTCTTCTGAATAAAAGAAAGTTAATGTGGTGTAAGTGCTCAGAGCGAGAGTTTTTCCAGAATACCTACTTATTTATTTTACATTGTTCGGAAAACATAATACTAACAAAAAAGTATAGGGGAAAGATTAAAATATAGTACGTAAATGCACTAAAATTTTTATGTATTACTTTACCAGAAAAAATAGGTAAGTTATATATTTAAAAAATATATTTTTATAAGAAGATCATGTTTAACGAACAAAGGCAAATAATTCATTATTTGGTCTCGTTAGCTACGCATTTTTATTTGCATTAGGTCATCTAGTTACTAGCCGAACTAACCATTTCAGTAAATAATGATTTGGTCACTTTTATATGAAATTTATGAATAGAAAGAAAGATTCGGTGTGGATAAGCTACAGCTAAATTATTACTGCAAAATTGTTTTAAAATTCTCTCGATAAAACAAATATATTATGTTAATATGGTCTTATTTATAAATTTGTGTGTTTGAACTGAAATATACTACCGCAATATACTCATATATTACTACTATTACATTCGTAACATAGATTGTACCTAAGCTTCCGTGTCTTAAAAAAAGAACAATATGGCACTTATTTTATTGCTGTAACTTTCGAAAATTCACGTTTTTTGATTTTGTTAAGTATTTACATAATTATGTAATGTTTTATAAAAGCGAATAACCAAAATTACAGCTTTAGGAAATGATATTTAACCGAGCACTGTATGCAGGTTTGTTTATAGCTCTATAAAAACCATTTTACGTCGTCCGGTAATAAATAAATTGTATTTTTTCATAATAAACCGCATTATACCGCTTGCCTTCCGGTCGATTTGGATATTACACTATATAAATTGAATAAATAAGTCAATACAAGACACTAATAACCTAATTTATGTCGTAATAAATTGAATCATGATATACGGTCACTATCACGGCATTATATAATAACTATATCATAAATTAAAGGAGATAATGGACTTAAACAAATTAATATGTCGTTGTAATATTTGGTTATTTCATGGTGTGACAACATTAGGAAAATAATAATTAAAAACTAAATGCTATTCGTTGGTAATGGTTCTAGTAAGTTTTAGAATAAGAACATTTATGAAACTTTTGAAAAGTTTGAAATTATTTTTTGCTATTGCGTATTTTTTTTAACTCAACCTTATAACTATGTCAATAGCATTTCATGGCTATATTTTCACGGCATCAAATGTATCGAGTGGGATAGTAATTAATAAATTACCCTTTCTTTCTATTGTAGCACGGAAACTTGCAACAACTATTCCTAGTGGTAAGTATCGTACAATCTAAAAACAACAGCGACCGTCTAGTACAATAATACATCGCTTATCCTCACTCTTTTATTAAAGAGACAAGGGCGGCAAACGATCGTCGCTTCATACTCCCTGATGACAATCGAAGACTGATTACGGAGAAAAACGCCGCGACGCACGCTCACGATTCCTATCCGACGGAGGAAGATCGTATAAGGCTACGTAACCTACAAAGATCAGTTAAATCTCGTATCTCTGAACTCCGTGGTCAAATATGGGGACAACCTCTTAGCGGAAATCAAACCGTCTCATCTCGCCTTCTGGGATCTTGTTCGTAAACAGAAGAGCAGCTATTCGTTCGCGATGCCCCCGTTAGATAGAGGCCCCGGCAATTCGCCCGCCTTCGAAAGTATAGACAAGACAGAGTATCTCGCTGCTACTCTTGAACAACAGTGTTCTCCCAATCCCTATGAATATCATGCTATAGATCCCGAACACGTCGGGAGGGTCGATCAAACAATACAAGCAATAAGAAAGGCCCCCCCTCCTCAATCTAAAACTTAGACCCGGTTACAACTTAAGCCAACGAAAGCCCCCGGTTCTGACGGAATCAGGAATGAAGCCCTCAAACTTCTCCCTGATAAACTCATAGCCCTTCTGGTCTGCATTTTCAATGTGGCCACAACTCACTGCCATTTTCCGGCTGCTTGGAAAAAGGCAACGGTAATAGGTATACGTAAACCCGGAAAAAGGCATCCCTTCCAGAAAGCTACCGCCGGATAAGCCTCCTCAATACGATAGGTAAAATATACGAGCGGATTCTGTTAAACCGACTACAAGCCTTTGTCACAGACAAATGTCTTTTACCACACATGCAATTCGGCTTTCGACCGAAGCACTCGTGCACCCACCAAGTGCTCCGCCTCACGGAGCATATTCTGTCCAATTTCACGGAGCTACGCTTGCTGTATTTTTTTAACATAGCCAAAGCCTTCGATAAGGTCTAGCACGAAGGCCTCATATATAAACTCAATCACTTTCAAGTTCCGGACAGACTAGTCCGCATAATCCTTGCTTATTTATCGTACCGCTCCTTCTGCTACAAAGCGGAACCCTATCCTCGCCTCACCCAATACGCTCAGAAGTCCCGCAAAGCTTCATCCTAGCGCCTTGCCTGTTCGATTTGTTTGTTAGCGATATACCCGAATTCCCCGACGTCGCAGTAGGCTCCGACACAGTTATCTTCAGCTCGGGTAGGAATAGGATTCAGGTATACTACCGCGTCCAACGTGCCGTCTCTAAATTCGATTCCTTAAATGGCGCCTAGGAATTAACCCAGACAAAAGTGCGGCTATCTTGTTCGATCCTCATGCGAGGAAGAACATAAAAAGAACATTACACCTTTTCGGCGTCAATATCCCTTGGAATAACCAAACTAAATACCTTGGTGTAGTATTAAACAGGCATTTTACTTTTAACAAACATATAGATTACGTACAGAAAAAAGCCTCCAGGGATAATGTTCTACTACGCAATCTAACTTCCTCCAAGAGCAAAATGTCACTCAGGCATAAGCTCATAATATACAAAGTATGTATCCGTCCCATACTTACATGTAGCTGTCCGCATTCGCTCATGCTTCGCGAACTACCCTTCGCAAACTACAAGTGTTGCAAAACAGATCCATGCGCATAGCCGTCCAAGCCCCGTTCTATGTCCGTAATGTAGATCTCCATAAAGATATGGAACTTCCGTACATGTATGCATATATTAAAGACCTTAGAACGAATAATTTTCTAAAATGCTGAACTTCATCCTAACATCAAAATAGTACAAGCAGTTAGCTACACTTCCAATCCGCACGCCAAAAGCTTTGTGCGCCAGCCACGCAATTGCTTTTCCGACTCCGTCGATAAAATAACGAGATTAAACGTGCTTCTCCCTGCCGTCTCCACCAATCGCTCGTGTCCGCGCACACGCCCGCGTAACCGCCGTCCTCGCCGCCGAGGCCGAACGGATAATTTTGCTCCCACAAACCCGCCGCGGCCTCCTTCCGCAGACGCCTGAACCTAGGTTCGATCCTCCGGATAGGAGCCCTCGAGTGACTGTGCTCGCGCGATACAGTGACACTCTACATCATTGAGAGTAAACCATCATACCGCATACCATTCGTGCACACTCACACTTTAAGTACACGTTTCTATAAGCGACTATCCTAGCGGACCTGAGCTGCTTACCTACTAAGGTCGTTGTTAGGATCACTCAATTTGTAAGACAGGACCTCTTGGTTGGTCAGGATCGTGAATCTTTTTTCATTTACCGGCAGCAGCCCAAGCCGAGGCTCGGCCGTTCTGGCACACTGGTGCAAAAAGTTCGGTGAAACTGTCAAAGCCCTTGGGGCTAACAGCGTATGTCAGTTCGAAAAAAAAATTAACGATGAAGCCTCTAAGTACATACCTACTGACTAACCCAGAAATATTAAAAGTACATAACTACTTTTTGCATGAAAGACTGGGTAGTCAGGTACAGATTCAAACCACGCTACTTGATTACTGGACATTCACTTACTGATCCAGGAAACGATATGTCTATGTAGGCTTTTTAGACAAGTGACATAGTAATAGTATTATTACATAGTTCATGGCGTGTGGTGGTCGCGGTCTGCCTGTCTGATCTTTTCCTAACACCCTATAAAGTTACAACTGAAATCAAAGCCACTGAAAGTCCAAGAAGGTAGGCGTATGATAAAAGCAATTATATCATTCTACTGCCATACCTCGCATTTAACCCATAAATGTTATAGTTAAAAAGTTTTGCAATAAATACGCGGTCGATGGGCAAACTTTAAGTAGGTTCACATGCTTCGAGCTATAATACTGAATAATGAAAACATATTAGGTGTTACTTATATAAGTTAACAATTCACAGCATCAGTTTCACTATCTATCGGGGCTAAAGTAATAATAATATCGACCTCATTTTTAAATCCACGTTGGCGTTGGCAAAGTTGGCGTCATCGGCTTTTGTTAATTTTAAGGTCAATCGAAGAAATGAGAGATTGCGATAATAAGTGATGTATTTTCTATTGTTTATAGGCTTAGCCATAAGCCACAATCTCGCCTGATGTTAAGTGACGATGTGGGCTATATACCGGCGTGAATACCCGGCGTATATCCAATAATTAAGCGGGGTGGTAGGTCGGTACTGCGACTGTTAGTAATCGTAGAACTTCTAAGCAAGTTGTTCGACTGAGGTCATTTTTACATAACATGTTTGTTTATGATCCATAGCAATTTAAAAGTGTTTTCATCAAAAAATGTGGTCAACCTAATAACTACTGAAAAGAACGGAACTATAGCTGTTCGGCCAATCAGTAACTATATCAATCTTATAACGGTGTATAGCGAAAGAAGTTAAATAGTACAACATTTACTATGATAGGTACATTTAAAGAGAATTTTCAAAGAAATAACATTTTATACTTTTGCTTTTAAATAGTATCTAACATTAAATAAAAGAAACTAATTAGGAATGTCCCAAAATCACAATTTTAAATAAATAACAAATTGGAGAACGAAAACCCGAATAAAAAAAAAAGTATTATTTTGATTTCACTCAAATAATATAGTAAATAGAGGTACAAAGCTATAACAATGTACATGGAGCTCATAAATTTACCGATTTAATAGGTATCAATAATTATCTGGTTTACGAGCTACACTGCCATAGGCTAATGAGCGACACATTGGCGAGCAGCCACGCATATCGACAATGCTTTTTACAAGCTAACAATAAACTTTGTAGAAATGTTATCCTCAGCCATTCCTTTAGACACGCTGAATTACTAGTGATGACAGAATGATAGAAAAATACGAATGTGTGTAGTAAAAGAAACAATGACTAACTAAGACTGGTAATAAAAATGCGTGAGTGTCGTGGAACAATCGGTTGGAACGAATTTCCTTACGTAGTATATTCTTGTTGATAAAAGTATTATATTATAGAATAACTAATACAAATAAATTATTTAGTAGCGTCCAAGAGCAATTAAATGAAATGCAGAGATAACGAATTAAATGAATGGTCGAGAATTTCTACATTAAAATGTTTTTCCTATTTGTGAAAATAAACATTTTATTGTACATCATTTAATTCGTATAATTACGCTACGAAACAGCTGACACGTATGTCGTGTACCAACTATATATATATATATATATATATATATATATATGTATATATATATCCGATGAGAACGTACTGGCTGTCTCGAACCATTAAGCGCGCATCTATGACTGGGCGCAGTCAATAACATACGCGCTATGGATAACCGTCCACACTATAGAAATATAGTGCAATATATAACAGACTAAAGAAAGGGTCATGACGGCAAACTCTTACATTTTGACTTGTCTAGCTACCATCTGTAGCGTGTGATAAGGAACTTCATTCCAAAAAAGTACTTGGAACTTACATACACATACTTACTTACAAGTACATAAACAACATACTTGCTACACATGAAGGGAATTAAAGATGTTTAGAACCACAAAACAAAGAAATTCTTCATTCTTTCTGCCTATTTCAATATGACGTGATGACATATTCTTATTATTGCATATAGCGTCGTCATCTTTCACTATATTTGTTGATTTATTTTCAAACAAAATATAATTTATTATAAATGAACAAATGCAGTAACCATGAAAAGATCGTAATAAATCCATCTCGCTCATCTGGTTATTCGATATTGGATATATTATGTTAGTCTTACATTACGGCTTATGCCCCTTACGGCTTATAATACACGCAGAAATCTTCGATTTTGTGACAATTCTAAGTCCTAGCTACAAGTCTGATAGCATATAAGTCAGTGATCAAAACTTTATGTGATAGCTTGTAGAACAAGAGCATCAAATAAACGTCGAATAAAGACTGTAATTCAAAATTACTGGAATACAACAAAATTATACCATAATATATATAAAAATTTGGACAATCCACAAGTGCACGCCTCATACCAGTCATTTAATTATTAAGAAAAATATGACAAGCCATTGACTTATTGATTATTATTTATTAATTATTTTATCAATTCTTTTATTAATTATTCTATATTTTTTAGGCAAGCATGATTTATTGCTTGCCACAAAAATTCCGTAGATAGATATACCTACAGAATCTCTATCATGTTGAAGCTTTTTTTTCGAACTGACATGCGCTGTTAGACTTTGACAGCTTCACCGATCTTTGTCATTTTGAAGCGGTAACCTCTTTATTATGAAACTAGCTGACCTGGTAAACTTCGTATCACATTACAAATCTTTGATTTTTTTGAGTTTTCTGTACTATAATATGGATGTATTATACATATCAACCTTCCTCTTGAATCACTATATCTATTAAAAAAACCGAATCAAAATCCGTTGCGTAGTTTTAAAGGTACCATAGGGACAGACAGACAGCGGGAAGCGACTTTATTTTATACTATGTAGTGATAACGTTTGAATCAGCTGTGTGGTTCCGGAATATAGGCCTTTTCCTTAAAAATAAAAAAATAACAATACCTATAACTCATAGATAATGCCTATAACTTGTAAAAGTAAAATGTGATAAATTCAAAGATGTAGCTTGCAAAAAATCATTTTTTTATAGTTGAGATTTAGCGTTATGGCCGAAATCTCACCTGATCTTAAGTGAAAATACGGCTCAAGTTGGTGAACACGCTTAACCTGTGGAGGGACTGGCTCTCAAGTGCAACTGCCGGAACACACCTATTGTTATTTGACGGCAGATTTTCGACTTGACTTGGACTTGGTAGCTAGCCAGGCGAGTATTAGAATAAGCTCTACCAACATGCTATGGTTTTCCACGATGTTTTCCTTCACCGAAGCTCAAACCCATTGTAGGTAGATTCGTACTCACGTCCCTCGACGTAGAGTCTGTACACACTGCCACTGAGCTATCATTACTTCCAAATTTACTAACTTATTAAACTACGGATACTAGGCTATTAATATGAAATATGTTACTTTTTAGTTTGATGTTATTCTGTCGAAACTCGGTCTCGATACGTCAATTTTTTCGAGAGTTATAGTGACCACCTCGTATATAAAAATCCGGACGTACACGTAAAAAAAATTTAAAGAGTTTCTTTTTCAAGTTTGCTAAATAAAATTGTTTTTTTATAAAATATGTGATAAAATAATTGAAGTGTTTTCTTGAATACATCTTATCCTATTAATGCAAATTTGTTATGGTAGAAACAGTTTAAAAGCAAAAAAATGCTTGATCTTGACGTGTCGAGAGTAGAGCACGACCTTAACCGCTTGGTATAAGGCGTGCAAAACAATATTATAACACTGAAAAAATACCTTAATAAAAATTAAGGTATGTTAATCATGTATTCCAAACATACATCCTTTGTGTGTTACTTAAAATTAGATAAAACTAAATCTAGAGTAATGTTAAGGATATATCACTACACCTGTAACGTTGACACTTATACTAGTTTAAAACTGTTTCAAATATGCCAATGCCCTTAGTTTGGATATTTGCTTCCTAAGATATAAATATGCGTGTGATTGTGTACGGGTATGTGTGTGTGCGTCGAGTATTTGCAAGAAAGATTGATTGAGTCAAGTGTGCCAGTTATAGAAAGCATTGGTTAGTTTTTTATTACAACATAAAAGATTATTAAGAAAAGGTTGCTTATATTAAAATGTAATCACTATTTTTAATTTTTGATTATTCATTGCCGATGCAACAACCTGGCATCGGCAGTGTAAGTGCAAAACATTCCTTAATCTTGATGTTTTGAGAGCAGAGCAATACCTTCTACCGCGGAGCGGTACGAGGCGTGCATAAATTTAAATATAGGACGAGTTAAGTAAATTTATGTTAGTTTCATTTTTACAACGTAAGTTTTATAGAAAAAAGGGTATTATGATCATATGATTATATTATGCCAAAACAGCACAAAAGCGAAAATAATATAACATGTTTAAAATCTGCAAAACTATTTAAATACTGGGCAATAGGGCTTTACACAAAACCTATCTATGTAAATTGTAAAAGTCTAACGTTATTTACATACATAATTTCAAATGTTTAGTTTAAAAGTGACCTACGACAAATTCGATCGAAGATTTGTAACTGTAAACACGCAAAAGCAATTACAGAATCTTAATATTTCACACCATTTTAACCAACATAATACCTACATACATGTTTGATATTACACTATTATGTATACACACTATGCGTGAGACATACAATACACAGAACGATATACATTACTCAGAAATATTAGTGGTTCGTTTTCATTAATTACTTTAGATTTTAATTTGTGACATTTGTAAATCTTTCTATGTTTAAAGCTCTTTTAACTATATTCATCTGTAATATTTTGTTTATTTCTAAAGATTTTATTAAGCTAATGGAACGTTTGGTAAAACTTGCTTGACAACCTGGTGACATCGCTATAAAGACGAGTTTTTTTTATATAGTAATGGGTTACCATGTAGCCACAGCCTCACCTGTTGTTAAGTGCCAATGTTGCCCAAAGTGGTGGACACGCTAAGCCTGTAGGAATTGGCGCTCAAATGCAATTGCCTAAACACACATATAGAGGTATTGGGCGACAGACTTTCAACTTTAAGGTGCTACTAGCTTCTAGCTAGCCAGGAGGACAATAGAAAAATAGTGAACACCATGTTCTAGTTTCATCACGATGTATTCCTTCACCGATAGCTTAGGCTTGTTGCATTTGGCCTGCAGGTAGAAGACCCGGGCACGTCCCTCCACCGTTGCACACACAGGCCTGAGGCGAGTCGCATTCTGTGTTCGGTGCGCCCCTCGAAGACTCTTCAGGGGGTCTCTACCTGCTTTGACCCTCCCAGATTATAGAAGGTAGCCCCTGTTGAGGGGACTAAGGCTTTATTTTACGCTCCAATAGCGTAAAATAAAATACAAACTTTTCACTGGAATCTAGTAACTTACAAAATAATAATAGGTATTATTAAAAATACTCTGTCAATTAGATTTAAATTCGGACGTCCACGAAAATATTCTTTTAGACTATTTTTTTTCAACATATTAAAATTAAATTGTTTTTTTGAAATCTACATCTACTCATATTATCGTATGCAAATTGGTTGTAGCTATGGTACAGGCAGTTAAAAGGAAATAATAGCTTGATCTTGACGTGTCGAGAGTAGAACACAACCTCATTCGCTTCGCGGTATGAGGCGTGCAAAATAATATTATAACATTGAAAAAATACCTTAGTAAAAAATAAGGTAAGACTTACTAAAATATGTAATAATTATCTTGGATTTTCGATTATTCATTGGGGCACTGGATTCTTCAAAGATTCTATAATTTACGGCTTAGAATCATATAGCTCACATAATAAACATACTATTACGTAACACGTATATAACTCTCATTTTAGTTTCGCGGTAGTCAGGTCGTATATAAAGTGATCTTCCAACACCTACACATGCATTACCTTTAATTTAGTCCACGGAAAATATTTTGCTGTAATCCAGCAACATTGGTAAAGTTTTGTGTTTCCAATTATTATTAACCAATAAAACGGAAAACACGTTATAATATCCATTGTTACAATGTCCATAGCTATAAAACGTCACCTGTTTACATTCTTATTATTTTTGCGAACAATTTCGTGCAGTGTATAAACACTATTATTAATAATATACTAATTATAACTGGCTCACTAGATATTGTTTCCCCCTTTCCAGTAGTAAATAACTCGACCGCAGCGCCATTTATCGCATTAAGGGATAGCATAAAAATATTTTTTCCAAGTACATATACGTGATAATTTTCATAGAAATCGGTTAAAGGATGTTGAAGTTTAGCGTCATCGTTCTCGACTCCCTCTCTCAACTGCTTCTCTGTGTGAACTGCATGCTATTATTATTTTACTCTATATTTTCGTCATTGTTTTTTATTTTTATAAATTATAATAAAAATTAAAAGCTGTACATCTATCTGCCTGTCGTCACATGACAACCAACTTTGTTTTAATGTATTGTGTATTTGAACAAACTAAGTTTAGTAAATTAGTAAGCTAAGCAAAGATAAGTACAATCTCATAGAAAATATTCAAAAAATTTACCTATGTTCCCACAATCGTTAATCCATCCTAAAAAAATAGTTTAAGAATATTCTTAGGCTACTTTAATTTCTCTGCAATGCCCAACTAGTATATTTTCAAGGTAACTATTTTTATAATTACCAAAATAAATACAGGTACAAAAATCTATTTCTTTTACTATTTGTGTATTTGTGATGTTATCCTTGTAACTACTAACTACGTGGTAGTAAATTACAATAATAAATAACATGGGAAAATAAATAAAGAATACTATACAGTATATCCATTCAGACATGTTAATGTATGGCTTGCAGCTGGTCGTTGTTGAAAGATATAAATTATTATATTACCACGCGATGCAACTTATGTACTAATCACAGTTTATCAGAATAGATAATAGAAATACTCGAACTTCCATTAAAGGTTATCATTTATAACTTTAATGATATAAAGAAATTACATTTTCCAATTTTTCCAATGCTATTCTCAAGTATTTTTATATACAATAATCACCGAAATGAATAAGGATTTCTTACTTTAGGGTAAGGGTTACCCTGTAGTTCAGGGTATTCCATTAATCAAGTGATTTGTTTTAGTTATTTTTAACGCCCATCTATTTCCTTGTTAATATATAAGGTTTTATACTAACCCCCCTTCAACCCCCCCCCCCCCCCCCCCAAATCTATATTTTTGTAACGCAGTATAAAAAAAAAACTAAAATTAATAGGGCACTAGCTGTGATGGGCGGGAAAATTGTTGCCTGGCAACAGTGTGTTAAGGATATGCGTTGCTTTCTGATTTAACGATCGCACGAAAAAATTAAATATACGCGACTTTGCACTGCGCAACTCTTGCCTCCCCCTTATTATTTTCGTGATTTTTTTCCGAAGATTTTAAATAAAATAACAACGGTCTATTAAAAAATAGTTCTTCAAATATGGTAATGATAAAAAAGAATAAATTTTAAGTGCACTGGAGCAAGCGATGATAGCGTGGACTCCAACACAGAGACTCAAGATCAGTTGTGGGATCGAGCTAAAAATGTTATGGTGAGCTTAGTCAAAGAATCTAGTGTAAGCGTACGGAAAAGGAAACGGCAGCATTGGATGAGCGATGCAACATTAAGTCTTGTGGAGGAAAGGAGAAACATGAAAGTATCTGGAGCTGATATAAGATCTCTCTACGAAAAGTCTACTAGAATTCAAGAAGCTTGTAGACGGGGCCAGAACGACCAATTTCGGTACATTTGTGCAGAAGTGGAATTCCATGCAAATAAGCATGAATCTAGGGACCTATGCCAAAAAATTCGCGCCATCACAAAAACTCTGAGTTGCAAGACCTGGGCCATCGAAAACTCTAACGGAGAGACGGTGACAAACATAGAGACAATAGCTGAAACGTGGAGGCAATAATGCCAGTCCCTCTTTCAAGAACCTCAATCAGAGTGTTACGCCCCTACGAAACCCGGAAACGAAGATCTTGAACCCGATATTCTGAAAAATAAAATACGAGCCGCTATTAAACATCTGAAGAACGGCAAAGCCACAGGGGCAGATGCCATACCGATCGAGACAATCAAGGCATTGAGCGAACATAATGTCCAAATCTTCCACATCCTATACAACTAGATATGGCTCACGGAGCAATGGCCAAAAGAATGGGCTCACACTGTTCTCTTCTCCTAGCATAAGAAGGGTTCCACTAAGACGTGCAGTAATTACCGACTTATTGCTCTTATATCTCACGCAAACAAGATTTTGCTGCACGTACTGAGCGAGCGTCTAAAGCCCTACTTAAGCTTAACTATGAGGATTATTCTTGAAGATTAGACAGATGGCATCTCGATCGGTGGCTTGAATATCTCCAACCTGCGATATGCAGACAATACCACTTTGTTCGCCACAAGAACCCAGCATAAGGAAGAACTTCTCGCCAAGATGGAACGCGTTAGCCTCGAGTTCGGACTTAAGACAAATCGAAATAAAACAAAAATGATGATTGTCGACCGCATAGATAACAATTCTCCACAAATTACACAAATTGTTAATTGTGATGTAGTGCTATCACACATTTATTTGAGAACCTTAATTACGAACAACGGTGGATGTATCGACGAAGTGAAGAGGCGTATGGCAATTTCACAGGTCTGCAATGGACAAGTTGAGAAAAATATGAAGGCATCGCAACATATACAAAGTCACAAAAATCTGGCTAATTCTGGCGCTTGTATTCCCTATATTCTTGTACGCTGCAGAAATGTGGACTCTGTGGGTAGTAGAGAAGAAGAAGATAAACGCCTTAGTGATGTGGTGCTGGTGAAGAATGCTCGGAGTATCGGGGACTGAATTCCGTACCAACAAGTCCATACTTCGAGAACTCGGCATCAAGCAGCGTTTATCATCTTTGGTACAGTCCCGTATCCTCACCTTTTTTGGTCAAGTATGCCGCCGAGGGGAAGTGACTATTGAGCGACTTGTGGTCCAGGGAAAGGTTGAGGGACCTACGATACTGATACATATAAAATATATTACATAAACTGATATGAGTAAGTTACTACGCCTTAAAATGTGGGACCGATGATCGAACTATGAAATCGCTGACCTTGCGGATTCTTGCATGGGAAACAACGCAACTATATAATTATTACCTGTCTTAGTAACTTATAGTTGTTTAAAAATCAGAAGGTTAATCATCCTTTTATCCTTTAAAATCAATCGTGTTTAAATTAATGTCGTCCATAATAACATCCGTCGCGTTGATAAACTAAAAATTTCACGTATTTGTAACACATTTCACATATATCCGAATGATGTTAGGTGAATTTTGATTATTTATTTAGATGGGATCGTGTCCGGAATGTTCCGACATATATGATGCCATGATTTATCATAGACAAACAAACTATGGTTAGCTAAGTCAGTGTTATTATGAAAAAATGCCAGAAATATTTGTTTATGCAAAATGTGTATTTCCGATTTGCTCTCTTTACATAAAATATGCTTTTTATCATAATATCACAACTCTTAAAATATTCATAAATTTATAATCCTTGTTACGAACCTAAAAAATATTTGAGGAAATCGACATTGCAATCACTGGCAATGGATTCTAGATCTGTAGGTCGTCGCTGTTCTTTATTGATTGCACTGTGCTTACAATTGGATTTATTGTCTGGGTAAATAACTACCTTTAAGTTGAAAATCGGCCAGGAAATAGATGTAGGAGTGTTCCGGCAGTTGCACTTGAGAGCCAGTTCCTTCACAGGCTTAGCGTGTCTACCATCTTAGGCCGTATCGTCACTTAAGATCAGGTGACATTATGGCCATAACGCTAAACCTTAACTATAAAAAAAAAAATAAAAAAAAAATGGTGAGATTATGGCCATATCGCTAAACCCATAACCTATAAAAAGGTACCGTGCCATCACTTCACGTGCTAGAATAATACTAATTGTTACTATCTTGAGTTTTTAGAGTATCTTGATAATTATTAATACTATTGTTATTTTCTATCCATATTTTACAAAGGCCATGTCATTCCTATTATTTTTAATTAATTTGTTGCTATTTCAATAACAATAACATCATATTCAGCTGATTTGCTAGTTATTATATAAATAACAAAATATATTGTTTTTTATGATTTAATTATTTTACTTATTTAATAGGAAATCAATTCAAAGTTTGTGCTTCTTATAATCATTCTATTCTATTCTCTTATAAGTATACCGGATATTTTTAAATCGTGTTTTTTCGTCGTTTTATCGTAAACATTTACTTTTTACTGAAAAGAGAGTTGTTAAAAATATTCAATTTCTTTTAATTCTGGTACCTTAAAACATGTTACATATAATGGTTATAAATAAAACGGGTTTAAAAATACTTACTGAATCAAGTAAATATCCATAAAGTAAAACTGCTCCACACACTCGAGACCTAAAGATGAACGAAGATCGATTACAAACGATTTATAAACATCCAAACACATCAGCTTCCGTAGCGCGTGTGATGTTGAAATAATATATATTCTCAGAATATGAAATAAACTTTATGATTTTTCATTTGCATTAAAATATAAAATAAAGCAGTTCATAGTTAAGTCGACATTAATAGACTAACCTTGACAATCGTAAATATTTATAACATGTTTATGATGGTCAGTGTGAATGTCTTCTAAATATATAAGTTGATCTCGTTTCATTTATAAGGTGGCTGATACACGAGGGACAACAATCTTATAGCACGAAATATTAGGCATGTTAACTTCCAAATCGATGATATATAAAAATAAGTTGTTAAACTAAAACCCAACTACGGACAAATTACGTTCCAAAAAGTATGAAACAAGAATTTATTGTCGTTTGAAATATTTGTTTACAGACTAAACACTATTTACAGTCTATTAAGTAAATTAAGCATAATATATTTTTCTAATACATAATACCTGGGGTATTCAGCGAACAGATGAACATATATCCATACATACAAACCGATCAAACACATAACCCTCCTTTTGCTTCGCCGTAGTCTTTTTTTTGTCGTTTTTTTTTCGACCTGACGTACGCTGTTAGCCTTAAGGGCTTTGACAGCTTCACCGAACTTTTTGGAGCGAGTGCTGAGGGCACTCAGTTTGAACTGCTGCCGGAAAGTGAACAAGGATTCGCGAGCCTAACTAACCAACAGGTAGTAACTTACTAATTTAGTGATCCTAGCAGGACCTTATCGGACAAGCTGCGTAAGGGCCGCGGGGGTCACCGTAGTCGGGTAATATCTTTATTATCAGAACAAGAAGCTTAAATTAACCGAAAAGAAAAAAAAATCACAGCGCCATCTTATGACTCTGTTAAGTTCATTTTCTGTCCCGTTGAACGCACATAACTCTGAAACTACTGGACAGGTTTTAATGAAATACGGTAGGGTAGTAGCTAAAATTACGGATCAACATTTAGGATACTTTTTATTTCATGAAACGATAGGGTTCCTGCGGGATAGAAAATGAAATTAAACATTTGTAGTAAATGAACTTCTGCGCTGATATAGATACAATTTTCTTTGTTATTTTACTTAAGAAAACCATAGTACATTTGTATTTTTTCTACCAAATTCTTTATTTTTTGTTCAGGTTTTTTTATTGTTAAGGTTTAGCGTTATTTATTTTATTTTATTTATTTATTTGTTGGAAGACCAACAACTATATCCGACATTAGTTAAAAGTTACAATAGAAATAAAAATCCATTTACTGGTCCTCGCCAATAAGTAGCAAATTAAAAAATCAAATCGTTGTGCCCATAATCTCACCTGATCTTAACTGACAATACGGAGTTGATCGACACGCTAAATCTGTGGAAGGACTGGCTCTCAAGTGCAACTGCCGGAACACACCTATTGGTATTTGGCGGCAGATTTTCAACTTGAGGATGGTAGCTAGCCAGGAGGGCATTAGAAAAAGCCGTATCACCATGCTATGTTTTCCTCACGGTGTTTTTCCTTCACCGAAAGCTCAAACTCATGTAGGTGGATTCAAACTAACATTCCTTGACTTGCAGTTTTTACACACTACCACTGAGCTATCATCGCTTCATAAGGTAAGTGTAATTAATAAACACACATTATTAAATGCTATGCTTGATTTTTACCTTATTATACAAGTACCACACTGAAACTACTGAGATATATTTTGTTCAAATTAACCTCAGTGATAACTAATACTTTAAAAAATGGTTTCTTTAGGATAGTAAATATACTTCTCCAGGGAGTTTGATGTAATTTGCTATTATAGGTAGCTAACAAATGTAAAATCTAAACTGTTTTGTGTTTCTGTAATATCGGAGCACTAAAAATACCGTACCGAACATAATGACATAATACATCATTTAATCTATCTATATCTATATAAAAACGAATCTCCGAAATGTATGTACGTGCATAACTTCTGAATGAGTCTACCAAATTCGATAATTATTTTCTTTATTGTATTCGTTATTGTCAGTGGAAGGTTTGTATACAAGAAAAAAGAAACAAAGAACATGTTTTTTTAAACTTCATTATATGAAATGTAATGAAGCGATGGTGGCTCAGTTGGGAGTAAGTACGGACACCGCGTCAAGGGACGTGGGTTCGAATCCGCCTATATTTAAATTTCATACAATTAAAAAACATTTCATTCATTGGAGTCATGAACAAGTTTCAGTCAATAACTAAAAGAAATGAAAAACCGGAACGTTATTAGATATATCTAGTTCTATTTATCTTAACGTATTGAAATACAAAAAAAATATAAAACTGTTAAGCTGTTTTTGAGTTTTAGCGAGTCTAAAGAACAACGATTAAAGGTGAAACGAAGTTCATCAGACTACCTAGTTACAATATAAATTTACAAAGCTTGTTTGCTCAAATATTTTTATAAACAATACTACTGCAATGCGTATCCATAAAATGTTTATTTTAGAGAATAACATTGAAGGTTCAAGTTTAACAAGTTCTCTGATATAAAAATGATTATATTGGCATAAAGGTATAACGATTCTAAAGCATTAAAATAAACATCATACAAACGAGAACCTATTTATTGCAAAATAATACCTAATTATAAAATTTCAACCGATGATTATCCATTGTTATTTTTAATTATAAATGACTTAGCAGTACTGTAATTTAAATCTTTTACACTTATTTCATTTAACCACTATAAAATAAATCTACTGTTCTGTTGTCTAACCTATATTAATACATAAACCTCTGTATAAAGATTTATATGAATATGTGAACTGTTTTAGTTTAAAAATTATCTAACGAATTTACTATTATTCTACAAGTGCTATAAATTATGATATAATAAAAAAACTTTTATGTACAACGAATCGAGTGGGAATCAGGTAAATATACGTAAAATAATGTAAGTACCTACGCGTTCTCACAATATTTTATTTTTGATTAAAGTACATAGAAATAAGATAAATACATATGTATTATATTTATATCCACGTGGTATTAAACAATTCATTGCTCAATACATGTAGCTTTATCGTATTGTTTCAGACTAACGTATGATATATGTAGATAATTAACGAAATAGTGTTTACTATATACTACGTACAACTAAATATTTCTCATTATAGCTTGATCTTTTATATAAAAGCGTATTCAGCCTGGAGCTATGGAAACTGCGACCAAGGTAACAAATGCAAAAGGGTGGCAAATCGTACTTTCAGGTGCATCTAAAGCAGAAAACCCAAATGTTTTTTTATAGTCATGGCCAAAATCTCATTTGATGTTAAGTGACGACGTGACCCAAGATGGTAGATACGCTAAGCCTAGTGGACTCGCTCTCAAGCGTGACTGCCGGGACACACTTATAGGTATTTGGTGGCAGATTTTCAACTTGAGGGTAGTAGCTAGCCAAGCGGGCATTGGAAAAATTCCTACCACCATGCTATGGTTTCATCACGATGTTATACTTCATCGAAAGCTCGAGCTCATTGTAGGTGGATTCTAACTCACGCCCCCTGTGCGTCGCGTCCGTACACACTACCAACTAAGCTCTCATGACTTCATGTGCTGGTTACCCAGGTAATAAGTCATTTTAATCACAAAAATCACTCAACCACTTTAATAATCCAAAAACCTGAGTTTTACTTGGTTAATACTGTTAATACTGATGCTAAACGTATCAACCTTCATCAGAATTCTTGGAATATTCTATTATTGAACTTTTGCGTCTTGAATCCCGGTTTCTATTTCTAAAAATACCAAAATAGGTAAATTTAAAATAAAATTAATAACATTGACATTCGAAGTTTTTACAAGAGTTATTTGAACTTACTAGGTAAATAAAATATATAACTTGTGGGTTATGGTAACATTGACGTAATATTTACATCGATCGTCGATCAATTGTTGGAAAGAATAGCTCTATAAAAGGTGATTTTCAAATTAAAATTCTACTAAAACAGGGTTAAAAGAGTTGAATTCATAAAACAGGGTTAAAAGAGTTGAATTCATTTTTATCACACTATTAAATGATCGAAAATAGTTCTATACAAAGCACTAGCAAAACTAATATAGTATCCGTTTTAAGGTCTCCCTAAGAATAATATTCTCTTTTTCATACTTCTAAATTTGGGCTTTCATATATTCTTAAATATTTCTCGTTATTTTAACTGTCTCAATAAAAATAACTACATAATCTGGTTGAAATCAAAGTAATATTAACCGTTTATGTATAGTTGTTGATATATATTACAATAATAATTTTATTGTTGAAAGTACTTACAACTATTATTACCTTAAAATTATTTTGTAATGATTTCAATATCTTTGTGAGGCAATATTACTTTGAGAAAAAGGAATATAAAATCTAATTAACTAGGCATTATAAAACCATATGTATTACACGTACTTAGTAACAGTTTGTGATCGATTCATCACTTTTTTTACTTCTTAAATTCATTTCTTGACCATAAAATACTATAAATGCGTTTCAAAGAAATATGGATACCAATTCGTCGGAACTGAGCGACCACGAGATTTGGCACTTGTTCAAAGCTCTTACTACCCCAGTCCTATTGTTCTGTGTATTAGTTACGTATTTCAACCAGACATCTCATAATGTAGTGTATTTTTATACTAACTCGACAAATTAACTGTATTTTTGTAATGGTATGTACCTACACTTAAACCTAAGTATTCCTTAGCAGTTGTTATCGTCGAATCAAACCATAAAATAAAGACTCACTCAGATGATGATTTGTTTACTATTTTTATATAAGTTACTACATCGCATTATATATTCAGTATTGAAGTCATAAAACCCCGTATAATCATTAATCTCATAACTTTAGTTAAAAATATAATTATTTCTTTATTAACAAACTTTGATACATCTTAAATGCGTAAACAATGTCTAACAAACTAAGTAATTAAATTACCATAGTATACTTCGATTATTCTCATCCCTAACAAAACAGTGTTAAGTATTCTACACGAATCCAAACTAAAGAAAGTATTGCGTAATAAGATTTACTCCTCTGAGACATGACAAAATTATAAGATATTTTGTTTTATTTAACTCACTAAATACATCCTTTTCGTCACACTAATCTATATAATAATTAATATCGTTATGCTAAATTTACGGAATATACAACCATGCACAAAGCCGGCTATTAAAATACTTCGTATTCAAATTTAATTATTAATAAGTAGTTATAACAATGAATACCGGCTTGCAATTGCCTCGCCAACTGGACACACTATACCTAATGATCACTGTTGGGAACTCATCATAATGTGCCTGATGGGTGCGAGCTTGAAACCCAGTTCTTTATTTCAGATCTATTCTACCTCGCCTGATTATTGGACACTAGCTGTTATCGTATCTTCGTTCGGCTAATTTAATAAGGTTTGCACGTTTTCGCAATTATTTTCAAATACAGCTTTGCTCCTATTGAAAGTAGCGTGATGTTAAACAACTTAAAGCCTTCCTAAATGATTGCTCTATCAAATACAAAAATATTTTTTTGTAATTTGACTAGTAGTTCTTAAGATTAAGATAAGATGCGATCACACAAACAAACAAATTTTTGTGCTTTATAATATTAATATAGATAGACGAAATCGTCCCAAAACGCGACACGCTTAATACGTTAACGTAATTTGTCTTTATTTACGTAAGTAATTGTTGAAAGACAACTTGGCTAGTAGCAATGCTATGTGGTGGTAGCGATTTAGTCAAGTACAATTGTAGTATTCTAGTAATCAGCAATAATAGTATAGAAATATGAATAAACTGACAACAGCTTGATTTCTTTACGACGGAAGAGATGTTAAAACAAAAAAGTACAAAACGACTAGTATCACTCATGTATTTAGCAGTTTCTATTGTTCTCTGTGACATGCTGATGATTAAAAGTCGGATGCTCCTCGAGAGAACTTGACTCGGCTTCCTACCCCACACAATCCGCATAAATACAAATACCCTTTCATGAAACCCCAGACATTAAACTCCATTTGAAATTTAAACAGAATTGGCCTAATTTCTTTTATGTAATAATAGGTACACAGTTTCGAGAACAAGTTTGAAGGTTTCTTTTTAGTGTGTTCAATAAAAATTGTTCTTACAAAATGTCAAACAAATTAGACTTTTATTTGTACATTGTATAATGAAAATATATATTCGAAAACATGCAAAAGCGATTATAATCTCATGTCGTGATCGCTTGATATTCTAAAATAATTTAAAAACTATGTAGTATTATAATTTTTTTTTCATTTAAATTTTATACTAGTATGAAAATATTTCATGATCAATTTATTGTAACTGTTGTATACTTAAATACGAACTGTAATACGATTGTTTAATGTAGATATTTCAATTTAAGGACTGCAGAAACCTACCTTGTATTTATTTCTATATTCTACTCGTCATAAGTTTCTACTTCCCACAATGAGATCCACAAACGAATGAAGTCTGTCCTCTAAGACACTATGAAGCATAAAAGTAGTCGGTAGTAAGATAAAATTGTATCATTTTAATTACTATCGTTTGAGTCAGATGCTTGTTGAATTAGTTACTTTACTTATAATGTCCGCTTATCAAATATACCCACAGCTTTTAATTTTTCATTTCATACCTAGTAATAGTTAGTTCGTTCTATTAACAAGAACCACACAAAGTACATTTTAAGTCTGCATGTCAAAATACAGTTGTTTCGGAAAAACACACACTTAGACGTACTTGTAGCATGTTTTAATTTTTATTATAAAGTAAATTAAAAATGTCACTGACATTATAATAATAATATCAGATTTCAGTTTGATTTTACTAGGTTATCATAAGGTCGACGAAAAACAAAGGGAAAGCGGTTTCCGGTCTCTGGCCAATAATGGAGAATGTAGAGTTACCGTGAGGTTTTAGTATAACGCGGAATGGAGATTCGTAGATTAACTTACCCTCGGTGAAAAAGGTTACCAAACACTAGTATTTGGTTTAACTTGTCCCAAAACTTAATACAATGTACCTTACATTTACATTTTGGGTTAGCCTTGGCAAGTATTCAATGACAAAACTTGGTTGGCAATTTATATGCTATTATGCAATTTATAAGGAATTATTAAATGAATAATATACTACAGGAAAAAAATAAAGACAATAAGACAAAATAAACATTATACATACATACCTCCTATTTTTATTAGTGATAAGAATGTAAAATATAGTACAGTAACTAGTAACAAAGTAGAAATAGAAGTAAGAATATATATAGATATAGAAAGAAGAAATAAAGAATTAGAAAAAAAATATAATCTAAAAATATGTGTTTATTTAAAATTTATTTACTTTTCTCTGAATATCATCCCTGAGCAGAGCCCTTTTTAACGGGAGTAAGACGTTTCTATTTAGTAATCTCGACTCATAAGTTTAATTAGTATTGTGACAGTTGACTCGTGACGCAACGAAACAAATCACTCGCCAAATATTTAAATGCGCTACGCAATGCATCTGCCCTAGCAAGATCGCACTATAGGTGACGTGTACCACAGAAATACCTACAACGAAGGCGACGCTGTGCTCCCTGGTTGTGGGCAAAGCTGGTTCTTTGCCAGCACGGACCTGCCAAGTGGGTAAACTAGGTCCCGCCGCAGGCGAGCTGTCTCCCACAACAATTATCGATTAATATCTACGTAATGGAAGTCAAATAACAATAAATATTTCTGGGTTGAAGCAAATCTTTCGTTTATTTTTAAAATGTATATTACACTTGGCTTACAAGCTTATATACCTAACCATGATAAAAAAATGATAGTTTTACTGTCCGAAAGTACTGCACATTTTATAGTTGAATTACAGTTTACTTGTTTAAATAAAAAATAGTATACAACTTGCTGACCCAGCAGACCTTGTTCTGCCTTTTCGAGTAGTCAATAACATCGACTACAGCAACATTTATCGCGTTTTGATCGCTTATGGAGATAAAAAGTATCCTATCTCTCAAGTTCGATCACACTGGACACATTGTGCAATATTTAATTAAAATTGGTTCAGTAGTTTAGGAGTTCTTTGCGTACAAAGAACGTGACACGAAGTTTTTATATATAAAGATATAATGCGTTATAAAAATACGTTTCCCAATATTCTATTACCGTTTACACCATACGTATAACTGAAATAATGTACAAAAAATATACATTATAGGGAACTCTTAAGGTAGCATTCGTCAAGGAATTTTAGAAAATTACTATTGTAATATAGGATTTGTAACTATGAACATTTTATTTTATTCAATATTAATGTACTTACTTTAAACGCTATAAGTACGAAGCTACAGAAATACATCTATATTCTTGACAAAGGAAAATAAATGTTGCGTTTTTGGAATAGTTATTTCCACAATGTTCTATAAATGTATTATAGTTGAATATTTGAAATTAAGTAAAGTTGGTGATATGTAGTTACAATAAACATATCCTTATTTATAATAAATACACATATGTGTATATAATACATCTCTGAAGCGGAACATCACTAAAGGTTTTATTAAGGCTTTTAGGTCAGGGTAGATAGAGGCGCGGCCGGTGGGTGCATGCAATGCAAATGCAGTTAGATGGCAGAATGACCAATCACTATATTAGTGGTAAGCATTTGAATGACCCAAGTTTTGAGTAATTACGCTCTTTATTCTAGAACTGTTTATATTTATGAAAGGGCTAACACATGTCAAAAAACTCGCTAAGAAATGCAAACATGACATAAAACCTAGATAAACAGGTACTTATGAATCAATAAATTTATGCATGTAATAGTAACTTTTCCAAATAGTTTTTTTTATACTTAAGGTTTAGCCTTATGATCACAATCTCATCTGATGTTAGTGACGATGTAGCCCATGAAGGTGTACACGCTAAACCTAGTGGAGGAACTGGCCCTCAAGTGCGACTGTCGGAACCCAACTAGCTATAGGTATTTAACGGCAGGCTTTCAACTTGAGGGTGGTAGCTAGCCAGGCAAACATTAAAAAAGCTAGTAGTTTTGAATATATATTGACAGTTATGTTTGTTATTAAAGGTAATATATTATTAGATTATTATTATGTTTTCACTTTTGCCCTCGAAACTATATTAATTGTAATAATTAAAAAACTATATAATACCTTTAAATATAACTGAAGTAGTGTTGAACCTTTTTGAATGCGAACACATCTTACATTATTATAAATATGAAGAAAATAATAAACAAACAGCGTATTTAAAAAGAAAATGTAAAACCTAAAAATATAAATGAAAAGGAATACTCCACACACACAACAGAAATAGCTCACTTAGTATTTTTTCTATTAAAATAAATATATTTTTGACTTCTTTTGCATTGAGAAAATAATTACCGTGAACATGTTACATTCCGTATACATTTTTCTATATTATTTCTACATGATAACCTCCTGTACCTTCTGATATAAAGTTTGTGAATATGCTTGTGCCTAATATTCTCCGGAACTACTGATATAATTCTGTCAATCATAAATAACATATAAGATGCAGAATATGTCTGTGTAGGTCTGGAATAAATTAGCCACATACATATTTTTAAATGTATTTTTATAGTAGCATTGCAAAGTGATGGCTCTATTTCTGAGGCTCTAGCCAAATTGCCTTTTTCTACTATCGTTAACGTAAGCGAAGCAATAAAGTATGGTCATCTGATATATTTTTTAGTTTCTCTTATGTTAATTGTTTTAGAAAAAGGTAACTGCAACTATAAAAGCAACATTGTTATTGTAAAATGCTTAAGAATCAAATTTCGTTTGCCCGCAATGGTATGAAACCAAGCTGCTTTGTGGGGATGATAAGCTATAAAACTGAATATTATGTGTATGCAAAACTATGCCTATAGGTACAAAATGCACTTATGTATTAAGAATCAAGGTGGTAATCTAAAAATTACTTAGGAGTTCCACCAAGTATTAGCGGAAGCTTGTAACCATTAAGGGATCTAATATTTACCAAATTTGTAGTTCATTATTTTCAGATGTTTTGCTTAACATACGTCAAAAGTTCAATTTTCATGTATACAGTGATTTTAAAAAGGCCTTCTATATACTTACTGATAACCTTAAAAATTGATTTATATCAGTAGCATGAGGTTATAGAACTTAGTATTTGAAATTGACTACAATTTACACATCAAACTGGTTCCCATTCTGATGTACGGGCAGACAGATGGACAACAAGATGTCGATAATGGACTCTATTTTTTTAATTGTGTAAATATAGGACCCTATAAGTATGTATTTCTTTTAAATATCAATAAAGCATTACCTAGATATACATATATTTGAAATGGTTATTTAATAATCAGGGAGTGGTGCGTGATCACTACATTCAAGTCGAAATATCAATCAGTAATAATTGACTGATTTTGTGCGTTGGTATTTTTACTTTACTTTTGTGCGTTGTATTACGAATTGTAATCGTGTACAACAGTAATTGGGCTGGCTACATTCTTATATCTGATTTCGGCTCTGCGCAGCGGTCTGCTGTTAAATCTATAAGTTCAATAAAAATGTATTATACAAGTAAACATAATGTATTTATACGTAAAAGTGATAGATATATTTGATTATTATCAACAGATGATTAAGAGATATAGCTAGGTAATTATGAATCTGCATTACTCGAATTTAAATTTAGTTTAAATACTGTTTCCGCATTTTAAAGAATTAGGTGATAAAAAATATTAAGCGTTGTTTTTGATTTTCTAACTTACATTAGGCATCTAATGACTTGATAAGAGAGTGAGTACACGAATAACGTGCCGTTAGGTATTACTTAATGTCGATATTCTCTGCAATACGAATCAGTCCGCGTCACTGATAACGTCATTAATTACGATAAAAGTAATAAATATTCATATAAAATTTACAAAACCGTTTTTTTATTTAGTAGATGATAAATATTTAGTGTTAAGGAGACTACTGTATATCAATATTATGTATATATGATCACCTTGTAACTGTTGTAGGAGCATATATGTATTATTTACATATTTAGTACCTATATAGTGATGTTAAATGACAGTAGGGCCAATTAGTTAGTGTAACGGAGGAAATAGTTATCAAGTGCAACTGCCAAAACAAATCTAGCTATTTGGCGATATATTTATTAGATTAGAAGGTAGAATACTGGAAACGAATAAGGTAGCTATTAGAAAATTTTCTGCTAGTGTGCATGTATTGAATACAATTTTTTCCTTCACCGACAATTCAGGCTTATTGCAAGAATTAGAACCCACATTCATCGACACCGTGTCCGTATACGCCATCTTTCCTTTCTTGAATACGGCCATGGTACTGTTTTAATATAAACGAAAGTAACAAATTTTCTTGGTAATTGAAAAATAAATAATGAAACTAACAAAGGTAACTCCGGTTTAATATAACATACAATTATTGCAAAAATAGTATTGTAAAAATAAGAAACAATGTTAACATTGTAACTTTACCGCATAGACGTACTCATGACATTTTAACGAAATTTTGAAGCAACATATTATGTGTTTTTAAATAGACGTTGACTTCCCCAACGATTAAAAAGCTGACCTTGATATTACATATAGATGTAAACATCGGAGAGTTGGCAACCATCACCATCCACAACAGAAACGAAAACGCTCAACTCCACTCATCGGCAATTAACTGCTAATCTATAGGTATACTTGTAGGTATGAATAATGTATCAATTTTATTACACATCTGTTAAATAGGTGTACACAAATCTCTCATGTAAAAATTAAAACGGTTTCAAATACCATTCTTATTTTACTTACAAAAATGACATTTATATTATTCTATCATATTCCTATTGTCTTTATATAAATATTTATGTAACTTTTTTGTATTCTCAAAATAATTGTAGGTACATATTATTTCTTATGCACATAGTAGAATAATAAATAATAAGTATTTTTACATTTTATATTATTATACCTTTAGTGAGTATTTAGAACGATATTTCGTTTTTATTTCAAGTTAAAAAGGTTGTGTTATTTTTTGTTACATTTATTACTCTTTTTTAAATCGTATATGCACCCGAAAGCATAAGCTAGTAATATGTTACTATTGTAAATAGATAATATTTTTCTGTTTGTACGAGGTAATCTTTGAAACTAGGAACCAATTCTTACTAGGAACTTCTTCTAGGAACCAAAAAATCCTTCTGCGATAAGAAGAAGCATGCATTATTCTCATGTAATTTTACATTGTAATTAACGTGGACTTAGCTGCAGGTGACTGCTAAATAAATACACACTGTATTACTGATATTTAAGCTTATAATTTATGTTGTGTTGTAGAATTGTTAGTTTCATCAATTTCATCATTAGCAGTCATGCATTACTACTGTCGTAGCAACACATGTAAAATTATATTTCCATTAGAAATAGATCATATCGAAAATCTTTAATCGACCACAACATAAATCAATATAATAATAACATAATGTAAAACTAATTAGCTAGTTTCCGAGTGCTTGTATAAAATTAAATAAGATCGTGAAAAACAATGAATAACAAACACGTCAGGTTTGTATAAACATGAGTTGGTATGTGAGGGCAGCGTCGAAAGTTTAATGCGATAGCAGCCAACCGCAGGCGATGGATTTCTGATGGACTTATAATAATACTGAAGACTAAAATTTGCACGCAAACTTCAGCCATGTGTTGTGCGTATTTAATAATTAGAAAAGTACGCTAGGTTACGCGCTTGATAATTATATTTGTAAAGGCGAAGAGCCCATAAAATCTGGTTAATTTGCTAAGTATAGCAAACTAACAATTTACTATTACTAATACAAAATCACAATTTACACTTAAATTTTATTTCAAACACACATAATCTGACATACTAAATCTACGTGTAACATACAAACACATAATTTTACTTTGTTAAAGGGTCTACATCTTTTCCGTTGTACGTTATTATTCAATGTTTCGATATCAATAATAAGATTACAACAAACATACGATTACGATACGATTACCTACATAAGGGGTAAAAGTATTCGGATGGCAAGTTGGTAAATTTGAATTATAAGATTTCAGTTTGAATTAACCATCATCAGTTTCATTTTTCTGACATAACTTATATGTATTAACTTAAACTAAAACTATTAAGTGTTAACTTACCATTTATTCTAAATTATATATGATATTATTATGCGCCTTTGCATGTGTGTATAATGCAGCAATTTTTTTCTCATATTATGATGTCTACAATTATTATTGACAATTCATATACATAGTCTATCAATTGAAAAGCGACTTAAATTTGCCGTGTACAGAATATCAAACAGACTAACCTACATTTACAATGATATATTAGTATTCAGTCGCTTATAAAAATTGACAATTACGAAATTATAAAAAAAAAAATGTTATTATTACATTACCCCAGGTACACATGAAAAAATTCATAGATATAAAGTTTACAATGAATCATGACTTTTATTGTCAAAAATCATAGCTGACTGCCACAAAACGTTTTTCTATTTTATATCTTTCCTGATCAACAGTTGTAAATTATTGGCTATCCTCTTTATAGCTTTGCAATGCATAAGTGCCTACACTTTATTCCAACTGGGTTTTATGTATCACATAATGTGAATGTTATTGGATTTTAATGTGTTTATGAATACTTCAAGGAAGATACAGCTTGTTATAATAAATCATACAGATGAAGAAATTTAATATTCTTTGTATTATTTCACTCTTTGTTTATTATACCTAATTATACTTTTGACCTAATTTCACAATTTACTAAAATGACAAAAATTCACATTATCATTTATTTTAAATATTGGTTTGGATATACATTTATTTTGAGTATTTTGCATAGTGGTAGGGATTTTTCCGATGCCCCCCTGGCTAGTTATCAGCCTCAAGTTGAAAATCTGCCGCCAAATACCAATAGGTATGTTCCGGCAGTACACTTGAGAGCCAGTTACTCCACAGGTTTAGCGGGTCTACCAACTTGGGCCGTAACATCATTTTAAGATCAGGTGAGATTATGGCCATAAGGCTAAACCTTAACTATAAAAAAAAGTAACAAATAAAATACTAATTCAATATACAATATCTGGGCGACTGCGCTTTCGGGTATCCGGTTATCCGGGTAACTTGAAAAAGTATATAAGTAATTGGAGAATTGCATCTGAACCATTTGTATTTATAAGAATTTCACACATTGTTATATTAGGTACATTAGCTATTATATTATATTAGCTGTTGTCCGCGACTTCGGTCACGTTTTTTTTCTTCTACCGCACGTGATCGTATATTACGTTTTTAGTGAGTGTCTACTTTGTCAAAGGAATATGCATATCAAGTATCAAATCAATAGGCCTAGTAGTTTTAATAACACCATGATAAGTGAGTGTATAGTAAGTTGCATATAGATGCCATTTTAAAAACAAAATTGAGCAATCAATTATTACAATCCATTAAAATAATAACCTTAAGTAAAGTAATTATTCACAAAAAATTGCATACAGATTCCATTTTATACAAATAAGCAGCAAACGAAACTATATCCGTATTTTATACACGATACAAGCAGTCAATGTATGTCTGGAGATTGTGCGCAATCAATTTACGATTACTCACTACAAAACCATACATCTATACAAGCTCGACATCTATAACATTTGTGTACAAACATATTTTTTAATAAATATTTCCAGATCGTATATTTAGGATAGTAACTATATAACAAGAAAATTTAGTATTTTACTGCTTTCACATTCACAACCCAAAAAAGTTACTTTACAGAAATTTTAGGTGAAATTATTGCCGTAATAACAAAATATTTTTAGTATACTTATAATATTTTTTGAGGATACATTTATAAAGATTTATCGTTGATATATCTCGTATTGAGACATTTGAACGATTTTAACTTTGATGCGATTGACTGTTTTAAATGTAGACCGTCCTTGCTAGTTTTAACACGGAAAGCTTAGGTCACAAATATTATAGCCAAAAACTATTAAACATTAGATCGATCATCGTATACATAAAGCGATTAAGGCCATGATAGCTCAGTTGGTAGTGTGTACGGACGCCGCGTCATGGGACGTGAGTTCGAATCCACCTACAATGTGCTCGAGTTTTCCATAGCGTGGCGGTAGGGCTTTTACTAATGCCCCCCTGGCTAGCTACCACCTTCAAGTTGAAAATCTGCCGCCAAATACCTATAGGCGTGTCTCTACAGTTGCACTTGAGAACCAGTACATCCACAGGTTTAGCGTGTTCACCAGCTTGGGCCACATTTAACATCAGGTGAGAGTGTAGCCATAATGCTAAATCTTAAGTAAAGAAGAAAAAACGATTATATTGTATTATTTTTGTTTCTTTAAATTATAATACAAGTACTTAAAGTGTAATGATTAGGAAGTACATTACTCTTAATTAGTGTCGTACTTTCTTTCATCATACAAAGCTAGAGTCCGCGACAGACGGCGAGGCAACGAGCAAGCATAGAACCGTGGCCACAGCGTGGGACGAACAAAGCCCGCCCGCCCTTTGTTCCACCGCTCACTACCCAACGCCCGATCAATAATCGCTCCAAGTCCAAGATACACACATATCGTGACCCATTATAAGCTTATTAATAAATTTAATTACACGTTAACGTACAATTCTCTTAAGCTCCATTTGTTCCTGTAATGTAAAGAAATTATGTAAATTTTATTACATATATATAGAAACCCTGTGTCACGATATTTGTCCCCGGTAAACTCCGAAACTACATAACCGCTCTTAATAATAAGTTGTACACTTTACTTAATTTGGACCAGCTTAAAGATGGATTAGATTTGTTTCGATATGTACTTTAATGTGATAGGTGGTGTTATAGTTGAGTTATTGATTATTTACTGGTAAGAGTTGAACAAGATCTGTTAGGTCATCCAGTACATATATCTAACAAAAAACATTACATAGGAATTTGTGTTTTTAATATTTATTCTACATTTTAACAAAGTGCTACTACTGAGTACAACACTCAGGACAACCTTATTCCTTGTTATTTACAATGTATACAGCATTTACCATCAGATACTATACATAGTGTTTGGTGAACTAGTATTTAAAAAGTTGTAGCAGTTCACTTTTTTACAGTTGATATAATATTGTTTTTGTATAAATGGATTTGTAGAGCTTTGTATAATTTTGTACGATTTTCCTCTGAAAAAGAATTTTTATTCAGTAGGTTGAAAAGGATTCCGAGAATTATTTCTGTAACCATCCAATATGTGCGGTACCCGTTCTACCTACATATATCGTAATTACGGACGGAATGTCGAAAGGCCAGGGTAAAGTAAGCCGCGGGTGTCACGTTGGCTGGACTCTCGCCAAATGTGGTTAAGTCCATATGGCGTAGTACAAGTATGAACATTACATGGTTAGTATAAAATATGAGCAAAAATATTTTGCACACAAAAAATATATACTGGACGCATTTAGATGTACTTATTAAACAAATATACGTGCCTTTGTACATTTTTCTAATTAAAATCTATAGCTATCTGTGCGTATACGTATATAGATAATAGACAATAAATGTCTCTCTAAAGATAAAAATCTAACTTTTAACCTACTTAATGAGGGATCTGTATCCAACAGAGTCTCGAATTCCATACAATAGTGATATGTTCTTAACGGTACCACTCTTTTAGTTTCTGCCTTTTTAGAATTAGTAAATCTTGGTTGCGGAGAAGGTTACAAGGCAAGGTCATCATTACGATGGCCGACAACTGTGTGTTGCTCTCTTAATGGTCACCGTTGCTGTTTCATTGCTACTGGGTTCCATATCAAGCACAGTGCAGTCGACGTATTATGCTAACATAACAACTAAAACTTAAAAGTAAGAAATAATTTATACTACAGTGACTGACACACTATCTTCATCATCCCTGTTGTACATTAGCATTTTAAATATTATCAAAATAGCTAAAATATTGTACATACACTGTTAACTTCTTAAAAAAATCTGATTGGACGTTAAACTGTTGTATTTTATTATAGCCTAATAATTATGAACAAAACAAATCTTGTGAAACATTGCATTGTATTTGTAACATACAAATAAAATGTAGCATTTAAAAATAAGGTACAATGACTATGCACGTATATAATGAAACTACTTTGGGTGGGGTTTTATAAATATTCAGATAAGGTTCACAAAGCCTTTGCCAAAAATAGGTCATGGTTGTTTCTTTGGATATCTGCCAGATGAAGGCATCAATTCATCTCGGTACAGTAAAGCTACGCTACTTTTCTATACTTAAAGTTTTTGGCGTTATGACCATAATCTCACCTGATCTTAAGTGACGATACGGCCCATGTTGGCAGACCCGCTAAACCTGTGGAGAAACTAGCTCTCAAATGGAACTGCCGGAACACACCTATTGGTATTTGCGGCAGATTTTCAACTTGAGGGTGGTTGCTAGCCAGGTGGGCATTAGAAAAAGCCTTACCACCATGCTATGGTTCCCTAACGATGTTTTCCTTCACCGGAAGCACAAACTCATTGTAGATGGATTCGAAATCACGTCCCTTGACACGGAGTCCGTACATTCTACCACTGAGCTATAATCGCTTCACTTATTACTTATCATACGGGTGACAAATAACGTATGTCTTTTTACTTATTTTAGAAATAATTGGAATTATATTTCATATATACAACTAAAATGGTATTGTGATTAATTTATTGTAATTATATTCATTTTCAGCGATTATTTTACCTGCTGCTATAAATATGATGATTAACTACTCTGACTCAATGCCAGGTTTCTTCTTCATACTTGCAGTCTTTTCTTCATTTTGTTATTATTATTACCAATAGTATCTAGGTATCTCATGATTTTACAGGATAAAAATCAAATATTTAGATATACATACAATTATACATAAGTTATTAAACTAATAATAAAAAAGGTTAGGGCGCGTCATTAATCATAAGGTTAAGTTATCTATGATGTGCATATACCATATAAACTTTTATAGGATATTTATCATTTTAATTATAAAACAAATTATATTACACTTCTCCACAGAAGTGACACTTAACGTAATACTTACCGATATTGGTATACTCATATACCATGTATACTTACTTATGCGTACACTTACATACCTCTATCGGATATATCTCACTTTTTTTAAAACCGTACTATATGTTCATCAACGTGCCTGAAAATGATATATTTCAAAAGTTTTGATAATGATCCTCTTTGTTTTTTTATTGGTACCGCAATAGTTTTATGATAGATTCACAATCCATTACCTATTTTACATTTTCATGACGATACAATCTTATCATTTTCCGGAGTAAGACCATTACATCCCCAACCCTTCTTAATGACACCGGGCAAACCCTGCTTTAGTCGGCCGCGATATCCTATTTCTATAACAACTGGGTCAAGCCATCTATTACTGTTTGAAAAGTTTTTCTTATGATTAAACAGTCACATATAAGTCGAATGACACCCTGCCGAATATCGACAATAATAACATAATATTAATTAATAATTCACAAAACTACAGTTAGTATTGTGATCATGTTCAAATAATATCTGTTTTACTTCTTAATATTATTCATTCATAAACGTTACCGTACCCATAAATGAAACTCTTCAAAACTATCGAATCTCGGAAATAATTCAATAACCTTCTATTCATAATGGATACCGCTTGAATAGCATTAAAGTATCCATGTGTATATTCAAATTCGAAATTCGTACCAATCCTAATCCTAATCCTAAAAATATTAAAGAATAATATAATATAATCGGATAAAGTCACATGTAATATTAAGATACCTGATGTCGCGGAACTTTTACGTGATAATAGTAAAAACTATTGGCACACCTGCTGTAAGATGGGATAAAGATTGTTTTTTATATATATATATATCGTGCAGCAAAGTGACAGCACTGCACCTGATGTTAAGGACAGTACAATCCAAATCAGCGGCGACTGACAATGATCAGAATTCACTGCCAGTCACCGCTGTCATGCTGACCTGATAATACGTAATATAAGAAGGTTCGTTGGTAGAATACCCGTATATATGATAAGAAGTATGATAACATGGATATGATAATAAAAAATCGAGCACAATAGTATATAATAAATATCCACTAGTTTTAAAAGATTTATTTCCTAAATAAAGACTTTTTCACTTGTTCTTCGATTTTGCTTAATACGAGTTACTTATTATGTCCAGTATTAATTTACACAATGGGGAAAAGATTAAATAAAATCTGTTGTTTTTTTTTACTTAGATTTTAATGACTTTAACACCAGTATTTCCATAGCCCCTGAAGGAGAAAGTGTTATTTCATTAAAAAAAAAATATGTTTGTATAATTTATATGTAATTAAGGTATCTTTAAAATACCTATGTTATTAAGACACAGGAAAGAGCGCTTACGTAGGCAGTATGTTTGAAGTTTTTTTTATAATTTTCAACGCTGTACTGATACTAGTATTCTAGATTAGACAGTCGTTAGAGTTTTTTAATTGATTTACATAATTCAGTCCAATCGGTACTAAGACATTTTATTGTAAACACTGGAGTCAAAGTAAACTGCGAATTAAAATATGTATAAGATTAGGCATTTTATACCTCGTAGCGTGCCTTTTAGTGTAGCAAGGCTTGGGTGAGTGTACCTATAACCTTCCATTGATTTTTATATATATATATATTAAAATTGAAGTCCATTACATGCACAGATATTCAAACTCCTAAAACTACATATGATAATCAATGATCGCAGAATGCTTAAAAAATAATACTTTTTATATAGATATTATGTTTTATAATATCTATGTAATTCAATATTTCTCTTCCAAAAATAAACTCTAGATTCACCTCCGTATAATATTATATAGTAATTTGAATATAATACTAAACTACTATATATTACTATAGAATGTAATATTATAAGGACTAGTACGGACTATGGAATCATAGTAATAATCACAGTTAAAAAACGTTGCGTTATATAAGGCATGTTTGGTTTAACTATAATAATAATAACTCTGTAATATTATACCCCAAATTGCCAATGGTTCTTTTATATTGCTGTTGTGAATAATTTATATAATAGATAAATTAATTAACACAATCTAATATTCTAATGATTTTATCCCTAATTCAGGTTACATCGGCCCAATAGTGTAATACATAGCCTTTTTTAATTAGTATTTTGGTACCAGTTGGCCCATTAGTCGTTGCCTTGCCCTTTCCATTGTTCACGAACTCGACCACAGAGCCATCTATTGCGTTTAGGAACAGAGTAAAGACCTACTCCATGAAATACATATGTTTTTTGTACTTTGTAGGTTTAGGGTTATGATCACAATCTTACGTAGTGTTAAATGACAATGTGCCCAATATTATGGACACACTAAGCTTAGTGGAGGGACTGGCTCTCAAGTGCAAATGCCGGCGCACTCCTATAGGTATTTAACGGCAGAAGTGCCAAGTTTCATGGCTATCGGTAAAACGGTTTTAGAAATTGGCGTTTTAATATATACAAAATCCCATTTATATTCAGATTTAAATTACACACTAAGTGCTCACTTAGACTAGAAACTAATTAATGACAGATTTTTCACGGATTATTTAATTTCGTACGTATTACGATTAACATCTGTATAGATTATTATGTATTAGGTAACATACAAATTTCAAATTATAATTCTAATTATATTGTCAGCTATCAAACAGAGAAAAATGTATTAAAATCTAACAAAAACTTCTTTTACTATAATTTTTTACATTGTCCCCGTTTTCCGTGGGAATCCTTTCGTTTTATGATAATAAGAAATATCCTATACGTCTTAGTAGTATTATATTAGTTGTCGCCGTATCAAATGTTATCAACATCGATTTAGTAGATTATTAGTAGGCTAGTAGGTAGGTATTTAGTAGTAGTTATAGGTATTTAGTAGTGATGTGCATACAAGGACACATGACACCATTTCTTTTTGTAATATATATCTTACTTCTTTATGCCACCAAAAATATTAGCCCTAATTAATGTAGTCAATAACCTGAATTATAATTTTCAAATAACAATATGTACAATTTTAGCTCAATTACAGTTTTATTATATTTATGAAAAAAAGATAAATATAATTGATTGGAATTCCATTAACTAACTTTCTCTCTAGTCTGAATTTACTAATAACATCCATCGTTTACTTTATTTTACAATTAAAATGAATGAACGGTTTATAATGTGTAGGTAGATAAACACCCTGCACGCAACTATCAAACAAACAAAGGGTGCGAATCTACTATATTGAACGTTTACTATATTTATTTAACAGTACTACATAGCAACGTCACCAAAGAGGTACTACAAATTAGGACTGCTCGTGTAACGTTCTACTTTCTGAATCAATATATATTTTGATATTTACGTGTATTTTTTAAATTACAAATCCACATTAATATTATAAAAGCGGAAAAGTTTGTATCTTGGTTTATTTGTTTGAACGCGTTAATTTTAGGAACTGTCAATCGGATTTAACAAAATATATTTGTATTTGATAGAGAAATCATTGAGGAATGATTTAGGCTATTTAATATCACGGTACCGCCGATAGGAGCAAAGCTATTTTGAAAAAATATATAAAAACGCGCAAAAATTATTATAATTTGTAATTCCATGCGAACGAAGTCGCGAGCACAGCTAGTTTTAAAAACACAATCACTACCCACATTCATTACCCACCATAATGATATGAAAATTGAATAATTTAGAAAAAGTATACTTAATATAGTGTTTATACATTTTTATAAACATGTTATGTACTACAATTAACAAACATAAAAAAGTATGTATGTTAAATTGAATAATTACTGTGAAAGGGATCATTCAAATTAATTTATTACTTCTATTGACTTATAGTTAAGTTGTCTGGATTAGTATTTGTATTACTATTATCTATATTAAACAGTGAGGCTCTAGACATCTTATATGGATATTACTCTTTAACGAGTGCTTGTGAGCAGTAATTTAATATTACAATAATTCATTATGTAACTAAAATTCAACTCATTTTTAATATGAACCCCTTGATTTAAATTTAATGCTACTTTTCTATCATAATAATGTTATATATTTTATACCATAGTAATAAATAATATAATTAAATATATGATTATGTGATATGTGTAATTAAATATGTACGTATCAAAGTAATGATTCACTAAAATCCCAACAATTATAATAAAAAAACATGCATTTGGCAAACGTTAACAAAGAAGAATTAAATTTTGGTACATTTACAAAATTGTAAGGTGTAATGAAACAAAGTCGAATTATATCTTATGTTGTGGATTGTTGTTAAAGATTGTTAAAGATTGAAAATTGTTAGCAACAGACGTAAAAATTTCGGTATCGTCAATAGGACTATCAATTTTGCATGATGTGTGATATAAACTCTTCGTCGAGCTAAACTTATAACACGCTTCCTTTCGCATTCCCAAAATATCTTCAAAGATATTGTAAAAAATAAATTGTCCCACCTATTTATTGCCAACTGTTGTTGAGTTACCGAATGTTGAAATTACAAAAATGGGTCACTGACTAAATGAATACTACTAAATATTTTTATGAGCAAATAACATATCAGAACCTTGAAACGATTATATAGCTTGTTTAATTTATAATTCTCATCTGAAATATTAAATTATTATAGAAGAGATGTTATTTGCATGACATGCAATCCGTAACTTACAATTAAACAACGCCTACTGTCAGCGCGTTGGCACTAAATTATGAATGAAACTGGTTAGTGTTTACCTTTCTGTATGACCTTGTTTCGATGTGAGAATGGTTTCTTCTATTGATCCTGGATCCAAGTGCAACTTAATCTAGTAACTGGGCATATTACAGAGCCAGTATGCTTTATTTAATATTGACACTTGCACAAATCTTGCTAAATAAACGAACACGGAACGTTAAAGAGCAAAGTGATACGAGTTCAAGATCGCCGGATGGCCAGGTTCGCGCGTATTCCGTGGCTGAGCCGATAAGGCTACGAAATGGGTTTAAGATGAAATAGCGGGCGGCAGAGCGTGCAAACGCAAACTGGTAGCACGGGCTCGGCGCACAACGCGCGATGTCGCTATTTGTGCCCGCTCGCCGCCCACCCCGACCGCGGCCGCCCGCCCTGACTTTCTCTGCGCAGCGCCGATATACGATAAAATACATATGCAATTTTATAACACTTAACATTTTTGTACTTGTTGAATAACGTTTATATTAAACTTAATACAATCCTCAATGTCTTGAATAGTATGGATTTCAATGAATGCATCGAAATGAACATCTGTGCTGTTGTTAGTTTTTCTTCATTAACATATTTGTTTGTACTTTGAAATTAATATAGTACTATAGTATCAACCAGCGGCCGCTCTAGAGATTACGGCGCCCAGAAAAAAAAAAACAAATTTTAATATAGTGGTAAGATACAAATATATTACATAACCATTATATTTTTTTCGCGAAGAATGGGTTGACGTGTAAAATTTTCTCTTTGTTAGTAAAATTTACGATACAAATTATAATTTTTTTCAAAAAAACATCACGTTAGCGCCCCTAAATTTTGGCGGCCCGGGCAAATGACCGGATTGTCGCCCCCTAGAGCGGGCCCTGACTCGACTTCATTCATGTAGAATTTAACGTCATTTTCCTATCTCTCAGGAATAGTACTTTTATTTGGATGATAAGTGCCCAAAACATTTTCCGTACCCCAGATATCATGTATGCAAAATTTCATCATGATTACTGAAGTAATTAAGGCTTGAAAGCGAAAAAACTTACATTCGCATTTATATTAATAATAATGTATGTTAACCCGTAGCTACTACAGAAGCAGTAACATCTATATATATAAAGATCAATTGCTTTAATCTTTTTTTTAACTGATCTATTTACATAGAAAAGTAATAAACATGAAAAAAGCACTGCAGTCTAAGCAAGGTTTTTAAGTCTCTTTACTGATAAACCTACATAATCATAAGCCAAAAGCCTCTGAATCGCTTATTTAATTTTTTCACTGCAAAAAATCCTTGTATATTTTGTCTCTCTATATTTATTTGGGGTTTCGAGAATACATAAGGAATCTGACAACCGCCTTAACCAGTGCTTATGGAATGTAAGGTAAGGAGAAGTTTCTCCAAGTCTAGAAAGAATCTATTATAACGGACATTATAATTATGGGGTTACTGTTGCTTAAGTTTTGAACTTCAAAGAAAATACTATAAATTATTAATATATTTAATTTAATTGATAATTGAAACAATAATATTTTATATAACATATATACTGCGGAGAGCGCAGCACACGCTAGTTTCGGGCGCTTAGAGGATCTACCCAGCACGGTGCCCCGTATGCGGCCCTGCTACGGATGACCACCGCGTACAGTTGACAGCACTTCGCACCGAGTCCTCCTGTTTTCCGAAGGATCTGAGCGAGCGTCGCTACAGTAACGACGATTCACGGCCCGAGCCCCTAAAAGTGTGGCTCGAACCGCCATCACCCGTCTTGGGTAAAGCCCAGATATTTTATGGGGGACCCAACCCGAATCCTCACTCCGTCTATGAGGACGCTGGACCCTTGTGGTGGCCCTTAAGAGGCATAGTCCGAATATCCTTATACTTCTTATAATTTTCACTTTTGTGATTTATCAATAATGCCAATACCCCTTTTTGATTTTCTTTCATTACTTAAATTCTAATCCCCATTTTTTTTCTTAAAGCATTAATCCCTTATATTTAGAGTAGAACGTCTATCCTGGAAATTCATTAACAACAGCTTTTCCTGTGCCCCTACCCAAGTTGTTTTCCAATGACCGCTAAGGTATTCACAAAACAAAAATATGTATGGGTGTCCATTTTCAGTGACTGAGATAATTTTGTTGAGTTGTTTTAACAAAGAAATTACAAAGAAATAATCTTTTCAGGAGGGATATTAATTATTAAATAAATATTATGAAGTAAAGTTTAATAGAAGTGTATCCAGTAACTGTAATAATGAACAAAAACTAACATTCTACCCTCAGCTTGATTTTTATATACCATTATTTTGTGTACCCACACGTTTATAAAATATAGGCTATAACCGTCAGCTCGATTGTAGTTTTTGGATTTTTTTTATAGAAGTAAAAATATATCATTTCAGGGAGTTAGGACACAACTATTGTGTCACCATTTTTTTCTTTACGTTCTTAATTGTTAAAAGACAAATTGACTTGGGCTACCAGTGTAATACTGTCATACTGATACGTTAGGCGTGTAAATTTCGCGAACATTTGATGTATATCCAGCTATCGAGCGGATTGGTAGAAATTCGTACTCGACTGGAACTCGACTACCATACACATGGTGATAAAAACCCCCGACATTTCTCTTTTAGTTTGTCATGCATAGGGATCAATCAGTGTATATGAGGAATGGTTTATTTCTCGGTAATTACCGTTATTTGTGGATTGTACTGTGATTAGTACTAAGTACAAATCGATAGTATTTAAAAAAAAATATATATTTTTGTAATTACAATACAATTTGAATATTATGAAAATGTTCATTTAAATAGCTCACTTTTTCCAATGAAATAAAAAATTTCTCGTTATTCCATTATAATGCAAACGCGCAATTGTAACCACTCTCTGAAATTTTATTTGAACTCTTTTCTTGGATTTTTTGTGTTAAATAGCCATGTGAGAGTATTCTTCTTAACTCTACCTTGATACATCACAAACTTATCTTTACAATAGCAGTATACTGCGTGGTAGTATGGGGTTCTTATTTCTTCTACGTACAAGAGAAATATAAAAGCAACGAGGGTGTTCGTACATTTCAGTATCGTTGAGTAAGATAGCACTGTTCCTATTTAAGTTAATTTGTCACTAGATCTAGCAGAATTCGGTTATCTTTAGTAAAATTTCTTCGATTTAATGAATAAAAAGATTTAACGATTTGTAGTATCCTTTTCAAAAATTGCAGTTGGGCTGTCTCTAATTATAATACTATTACCGCATTAATAGACGGATGGTGCAGGCATTTAAGGCATATCAGTCATAAAAAATTGAAAAAATTAGCATGTAATCGCATCAGTAGTGGCCTTGATGATAAACTGATCTCAACCTGAAGGAATTTCCGACTCATCGGAAAGTTCGCACAAACTGACTGTATCACGCTTGTCAGACGTGTATGTATAATAACGTTTTTCTCGCCCTTTTGTCAATGTGAAGGATATATTACTACTTATATAGTGTTCGCGAACCAGTCGGATATAGATCAGGGATTACTGGATATACACTGGAGCGCTTAATGTGACCCCACTATGGTAGGTATAGTCGGACATAAATATCTTGTCCCGTCACCATTTGTGGTCGTGTTTAAATAATTATGTTAAACAACAGATTCTACAGAAATGTCGACGATAGAAGAGTTACATTATTATACTGAAATATATATACCTACATGGGCATCGAAAATTTGTTTAAACAATACATATCTCCAAAAACTGCGTCGAAAATGTAGTAGATCTTAACTATAAATAAAATTAGGATTACCGAAACCAAAGTGATGAAAGTAAATATTAGTAATTAAATCTATCGACGAATGTATTAATTGAACATAAAATTGCTACAATTTTTTTATTAACATAGGTGGACTCATACCCCACTCCACGTCAGTTAATTATTGTGACGCTCGTAAACAAGTGGGATTAAGATTCAGCGGTCGTGAGGTAAATAAAATTGAAATAGATATACATTTTAAATAAATAAATTCGATCAGGTGCGTTTAAGATAGTCATCACAACACTCAAAACATGCCTTCGGCAGTTCCACAAGACGACCACGAATCGCTGTGGATGTGGTGAAAACGTCGCTAAAGACAGATTGTAACGTCACAAAAACAAGTGAAGTGGCAAGCCTCGTTCGTGAGCGTTAGTGTTGTGATCGCTATCTAGAATGCAGCCAATGTAAATATAAAATTTAATGGAAAAGAAAAAAGAACAATATATTGAAAATATCACAACCACGATCATAACATATACAAGAAATTGGTTTAATTTCATGCATTTTTACCAGTGGTGTAACTGTTTTATGTGAGCTGCGTGGCAAATTTATCACATGTAGCCCCAGTAAAAATCGTTATGTTGTAATTTAATTTAAAAAATCACTGAAGTAATAACTCAACAGGGTTACTAATATACTATAGCCAGTCTCTCCACTAGGCTTACCTTATCCACTATCTTGGGTGACATCGTCACTTAACATCAGGTGAGAATGTGGCCATAACGCTAAACCTTAACTATAAAAAAAATATTATTTTGTGCATTTATCACATATTTATAATAAAATAATATAATCGTACAAGATATTAATAAAATTCTTTGCTCCAAGTTTAAAATTTAAAGATCCGGGTCATAGAGTTTTCAATACACATAATTGCCAAATGGATGCATCCTAAAATTAATTCTATTATTATGATTGTGTTTACATCTTAATGATTTATTTCAATGTGTTTAGTTGTGTCTAACTTTAATTGGTTTTAAGTACTTCTATAAAATTTATAATCTTTGCTAAATTTTGTAAAAAACGTTAGGTTACTTCTGAACTCTCAGCTGGTCGCGCACGTTACCTTGTCGAGAGTAGGGCCCGTGGCATTTTACCACTTCCACCATCCAATAGTTACGCCACTGATCTTTACTTCTACTATGCATGTTTTATTATACATGATACATCGATCATCCCTACCTAATAATACAGGATACGTTCCACATAGCGATGTCAACGTTAACACTCACGATCGTAGTTTTTCCAATCCACTTGATTTAGTGACGTCACAACCAGTTCTTAGTGAAGTTTTCGCCGCGTCCACAGTGACCACTACATCTTGTAGATCGGGTGAAGGCATGTTTTGAGCGTTGTGATCGCTATCTGGAACAATCTGTAATGTAAAAAAGATTTTGCTTAAAGAACTTGTATCCAGTGGGCTGAATAAATTTTAAAAATATAAAATAAATGTGTTCCTTGTGGAGTTTGTTCGTTATTTCATCGGCTTTTAAAAAATGAATATATTATTTAGTAATATTATAAAGAATTGTAATGCAATTCCACAATAACTTTACTATTGACACTAACAATGGCTATATGGAAATTAGCTCGGCAAATATCAGGAGATGAAGAGTTTACATTCTGTGAAGGGGATAAAGTTACTATTGGAAGAGGAGCAGACAATACAATAACTTTATCTAGTATTGTGATATCTAGAAACCATTGTGAAGTCGATATCCAAAAAGACGAAGTTCTTATAACAGACTTAAAGGTAATCTAACTGAATTATCAGGAGATGTGCTTTATATTACAATAACGTATGTATAATATAGTATATTATTATTAACGAATCTTAAATTGAATAATTTATCTTCCTGTTGTATATTATTTTCATATATTTTTGAACATAAGAAGAAGGATATTATAATTAGTAACTATTTTTGACTTATCTGAGTATTAATAATCCCCATAGAAATAATTAAATATATTGTTGTATACAAATCAAATGGTTTGTATTCAATGGTTAAGTTGCTAATGGGTTTGCTTTAGTGTATGGCTGTAAGATTTTCATTACAATTTTAATTGGTACAGGTAAGTAATAAACCACTGAAGTAAATTAGGAAAGTAAAGTAAAGTTAAAAAAATAGTAAAGTAGGATTTTCTGTTCAGTCAGTTGTCTTTAGGTATAATGAATAAATGACAAACTGTGTTTCTGGCTGGTTATATTTCTGAACCTGTTAAAATTCTTTTAGGCACTCTGCAACAATTTCTGCTGGGTCCTAATCTTTTCACAATATCTGTTGAAGGTATTTTAAAATGTTTTGTTAATTATATCAATATTTGCTCATGCCATGAAAACATTGGGCAATATCTTAACAAAATAAATACAAATAGACAAAAAAAAGATAAATACAAATCACCAAACAGAAACAATGACATCTTAATATCTTGAAATATTACATCTGTTATTTATTTTACACAAAAACCTGAACTAATTCAGTAAAGTTACAGACTTATGTATTCTAATGTATTTAAAGTTAATAGAATGGAGTAAGTAATAGAAGTTATATTTGACTCAAAATTCATTTTTGGTTCACATGTTGATAGTATAATATGCAAAGGTTGTAAAATGCTAGGTTACTTTTTCTACTTATTAGCTGAATTTAGATGCATACAATTCTGAAAATATTGTAATGCCAATATTTATTCATGGTGTACATATGCCTGGTTGCTACATTCAATTACTTGTTAATATATGTCAGTAACTATTTATTATTTGAGTTATAGTAACTCATGGTGAACCATTCTCCTCACTGAAGCCCTCTTCGATTCTAGATATGTTTTGTTACCATTTTGTTTTTCAAGTGATATATGTACTTGAATAAATTGTTATATTGAATAAAAACTAGATAGTTTAAATGAGACATATTTACACTGCATAAGGTTTTTTTTTTTTTTTTTTTGTAGGATTATACTTTAATGTTTAAAAAAAATATTATTCATTTTTGTTAAAATTAATAAAACACAAGTTAAAGAGATTTAAACCACAGTTTTTGATAGTCTTTTCTCATATTTTAAGAATATTATTCTAAACTTGAATTTAATAAGTGGAAAAGTTTACTTCAAATAGGGACCTGAGATAATTAGAAATACAAAGACAATTAGCAGATTGAAAGCCCTGTATTAGATTATAGTGAAATACACTTTACTAAATTATAAATAATTGTTGTGTTTTATTAATGCAGTAGGATAATCAATTATGTTATATTATGTATAAAAGTTCAATCTTCTCAATATAAAGTTACTTTAAAATTATTTAAGTATAGCTTATGTCATGTAGAAACAAAGTAGCCCATAATATCATCTTGATTCTGGTCTTATTATATATATAAAAATATATATATATATATATATATATTGTTTATAATATTCCATACCTGTTTATGACATAAAGAAAACATATAACTAAATAAAAAGAAAAATGTTTAATGAGTTATTTATCATATATTTTTATCTAAAGAAGAATATGTTTACCACATTTTGTTATTTTTTCAGAGTTCAAATGGTATATATGTGGGTACAAAGAAAATACCACAAAATATACCTTATCCTTTACAACATTTGGATGTAATAGGTTTTGGGTGGACAACTGGTGCTAGACTTACAGAAATTCATGAAAATGAGAAGTTTGTTTTTAAACTTGTGAAAATAACAGATACACCAACATTATTTAGTAAAATTAAATTCCAAACTGAAAATGAGTCCTTTCATGATGATGAAGAGAAAGTATCTATTTTATATAACAATAATCTACAGACTAATAACACTCAAACTTCAAAACAAATTGCTGATGTTTCCAGACAAGAAATAAAAATAAAAACTAAACCACAAAACAATTGCAACTCCATTATTATAATAGATGATGACATTGTAAATATATCAGACACTGATAAAGAAGAAGAGAGCATCCAAACACCTGTCCCAGTTAAAAAAAAAAAATTAGAAAGTAATTTTCAATCATTAAAACAATATGATAATATTCTAAATATATTATCTGATAATGATAAAGAAAGTTGTTATCAAACAGCAGCTACCAAGAAAAAAATCAAATTAGAGAATATTATTGAAGAAAATCAACTGCTACAACAAGACCAAATAAAACAAGTAAATTCAAATATAGAATATGAAGCTTTTGATGTTAAACAAGAATATTTAGCATATGACGATGAGCCTATACAAATTGATAGTGAGAGTGACACTGAGTCAGACAATTGGATTCTAAGGTTGTCCCAAAATTCTCCCGGAAAACCATTTACTAAAACTTTACAAGAACGTAGATTATCAAATATAAAACAAGAAAATTGCTCTTACAGTCAATTAGATGATTATGTAGATTATGAAAAAAGCAGTAGTTCTGATAATAAGGAGGAAACAGTAGATAATTTATGCATAATTCCTTCTGATTCTTTAAATACAGATGCTGCTGATAAAAAAGAAGTAGAACATATAACAAAAAATAAAATTTCGAATTTAGATACTGATACAAATACAAATGATTTTATAACACTGAATAAGCCAGTCCTTAAAGAATTTTGTGAGTCTATTCATTCCAAGGAACAAGTTGATGTTTTTATTACAGAAAAGATAATTAATCAATTAGATAAAGGATCTTCTGAATTATCTAATGAACCGAAACGAACTCAAATAATAGACCCACTAGCTCAGCTACAAGGAAGGAGAAATTATGGGAATGTCATATCCAAAAGTAAGTTTGATATATCAGCATATAAACTCTGAGCAGCTTCCGAAACTTGTGACACGGATGTAGGTTTAAGAGGCCCAGATATGCATCAACACTCACCTTTACTACTCGTGTTTCTCTCTTTACACACTAAATTTGTTTGGTACAAGTGTGCCAGTGCAGCTTTAGAGACACATTTTAATATAGAACCTACTGCAGCCCTAGACTTGTCCAGTTCTTTTATTAGATTATAGAGCGATTTCAGTAGTATACCTCTCGCTCCCACTTCGACCGCATATAAAAGTCACTACGTAACCATTCCTATTCAGGGCACTTAGTTGTTCCTAGTATTTATTTGTTTTTATTGTGTGGTGTTTTGGTATATTTGTTTCCTATGATCCAGTGAGCTCAATCAGTATTATGTGTTTTTACGTTCTGGAGAAAATGAATAAATCAAGTCTGGAAATTGAAGTCCTAACATCCTTTGGGGTTTTATAGTGCTTCTTGTATGTTTCCATTATAATAGACCAGTAAGGTGAAGTACCCAGGATTGAGAAGGGCTTATTTGTAGATCTTAAAATTGAGCGTTCTTTTACGAAGTAGACTTTTCTCTTGTTTGTTGTCATTCCTTTTTGGGTTCTAGTTACTGAAAAGTTTACAGTATCATGTATAATTTGAAGTACTTTATCTTAGCGGCGTGAGTAATTCTCCTTACATCCTACAAATAAATGCCTTGCTGTACCTACTGCCTCAACGCAAATATAGCAAACATTTTCGAGGCTTTCCACTTCGCATAAGGTTAACGGTATACAGAAATCGCCTAAAGTTAACCACTCATTTTACATTTTCAAATTCATTGCGTGCACTATTATATTTGTCATTTTCGTTTCTTTGTAAAAAAGATGTAATTAAATATCGGTTATATATTATATGTTTATGGAATTGAAGCCTTGATTCGTGTTCAGTGGTGTTTCTGTCTTTTGGATAGATATGTAACTGATTTATCCTGGGATTTTCCCAAGACATTCATTTAGATGTTTATAGATGTAACTTTTACATGTTTATAGAGTTCTGGTGTTTTTTAAGCTCAATCCAAAACTATTAATAATGATCAATAAATAAAGTAGAGGGGTCAGCCAAGTGTGCCAGACCCTAACCATAACTTCAATGTCTTTGTGGCATTAGCATCTTACTTTGCAAGAATAATATTACTGATGCCATATACAGGGAAAGGCCAATTCAGACGTGATATAAAATAGTTGTCGTAAATCAAAGCTTTTTTTATATTGCTTATTGGTTGTTGATCTACCTTATTGAGATCATTAATGAAATTTTCGACAACTATATCTACGAATGATATGCGTCCTTTGTAACTTATCTTTCTACCAAGAAATTTGAAAAGCACTGCTTCAGCAACAGTGGTTACCCTTTGTTCACTTATAAAGGGCATTTTAAGTTTCTTTATTACGTAAAAAATATAAGTATCATTTTGGTTTCAGAAAAAGGAAAAAGTAGCGTACGTTCAAAAATACACAAGGAAACTCGTACAAAGAAACTAATATCATCTTTTGAAAAAGAATCAAGAAAAAGCAAATTAAAAAAAATCGCTGAAAAAGAGAAATTAAGTGATAATAACTCTAGTAAAAGTTCTTCCAATAATTTAAATAAGTCTATAACAAATGTTAAAATTACATCCTTAAATCGTGGCGCATTTTTATCAAATGTTATAAATATTGTAAAACCAACTAAAAGAAAACAAGATTCTCAGAAAATACAGAAAAATAAGTTAAATGACGATAAATTTCAGATAGCAGTAAAAGATATTAATGATCACGAAAATGTAGACAAAGAACAAACTGCTTTGCGAACAGAAATAAATAATTGTGAAGAAGTTAGCAAAATCATTACTAAATCTGCATGCAAACCTAAAGAACTGGATAGTATTAATGCCCACGAATTAAAAGTACCTCTTAAAAATGTTAAGCCAATTGCTGACACTGATGATTTGAATCTAACTAAAAAGACAATCTTAGGAAAACCTTTTTCAAAAGTGGTACCTTTACCTCCTGATAAACATACAAAGAAAGTGCGATTCTCTGATGCACCACCAGAAGTTATCGTTTTTGAAATTGAACCTGGAAATAAAATGAATAAAACTAGCTTAGCTAAAAGTTTTATTGAAAATCAATTTTCTAGATTTTCTTTAGAAAAGTTAACACTGATGAAGATTCTCAGATGGAATCCACATTGGTTAGAGGAACAAATAAATAAAAATGATCCACCACCAATACTAGGTTCCACTATTTCACCAGCTGCTAAATTACATACATATAAAGACCTCAGTTACTACCAGCAGTATGTAA